>JAPVLO010000025.1:2027500-2703333 GCA_027257055.1 Cephalopachus bancanus | reverse complement strand
TGTGAGCTCGGCCTGAGCCATGAATAAGAAACAACTCCGGCTGCAAGTTGAAGTACACTTGAATTCAGTTGAAATAACTGTTACTACTATTAGAGGTATTGCCTAACACTATGACTCAGATAAATCCAGAAAATGTGAAGGCGTCTAAATAAGTCTTTTGTTTTTCTATGTTCACATAAGCTTTCTCCTCCCTGCAGGGTATTTTTATTTTTATATTATTTTGATCTTCCGTTGCTAAAAAATTGTATAAAATTATGACTTGTATATTGAAGTCATCTTGTTTCTGAAATATCAGTAAATCATAAGTGTTGTTCAGTTGAAGTTCTTTATACTATTGATAAATGTTTCCTATGTAATTGGTCTTGCAAACTTCCTAGACACAGATGAGTGACATAATTCTGAATGCTGGAAATTGGAAATGAACTAAACAGAAGAAATGAAAAATAATAAAAATTTAAAACATTATCCAACTGCACATTCACTGTATATAGCAATCCAATCCATTCATTTTGATGATATTCTTAAGGGAAACTATAATCTGAAAACACAGATTTGTTTCAGACTGAGAAAAATCAACCCAACATTCTCTCTACTTTCATATTTACAGTCAATTACATGAAATATTTAAGCAGGAAATTATCCCAGGATCTAAACCATCTATAAATAATTCAAATTGTCAACTATTGGAAGATCCACTAAAAACACTGTTTTTATTTGTGAAACAATTGAGAAGTTTAATAATGAAAAAGATATGGGACAATTCCTTCGGGGCCCCCTCTATGAGAGCTTTTCTGTCCTCTCAATAAATTCTGCTTTAAAAAAAAAAGAAAAAGGCATGAATATGGGGAATTCACCCATAATATTTGTTTGTTTGTTTGTTTGTTTTTTAGAAAGCAGGATTTATTGAGAGGACAGAAAAGCTCCCACAGCAGCAGGGGACTTGAAAGTGTTGCTCCCATAGTGTTTTACAATAAAACATGTCATGCTCCCTTGTTCCTGGATGATGTTCCTGGGATACAGGTTCAGAAACAAATATTCTATTTAGATCTAATTATTAGTAGGGCAAAGGGGATGTTCAACTTAGCATAAAGTCATCAATGGAGTTTTAGATAGCATGTACAGTAATATATTATGCAACTGTTAAAAAAAGTAGTTTATTTCAAGCATTTAGACTGATAACATACATTTATGCAACAACTCATTGAGTGTCTAATATCCACATATCACTGTATTGGGGGCTTTAGAGGAGAAATATAAAATAAAACACAGATTTTATAACAAAGAAGCCCTACTACACTTAATGAGAAATGTATATAAATTTTAAATTAAGCCTTACTTAAGACCATATGATAAAATAGTTTGAATTGCAAATTATATTAAAATTAAATGTCACAATTCAATAAAATTCACTATATCTTTTCTTAAGCTACTTATGTTGTGATCAAATCTTCTATTTTATAATATTTTTCTATCATAATTGACTATCACCTAATGTAGGAGAAAGAGCAGGGAATATAAGTCTAGTTGTCATCATAGCAAATGTTTGACATAACCAAAAGCAGATATCTACATATTTATAAGATTTTAGTTGAAAAGAAGACAAATAGCCAGGTGAATGAAGTTTGTTCATGCCATATTGCTTATAAACAAAAATCATGGAGAAGCTGTTTCTGTTCTTAAAAATTAAGCATTATAATTTGTAATTATTAATTTATCTATTAGTAAATATTTATTAAGAGTTTACTATGCACTGACCTGTGTCCTAAACACTTTAAACACAGAGATAAATTTAAATACATAGGTCACAATAAAAGATACAAGCATATACAGAAATGCAAAACAAGTATTACAGTAAATATCATATTTTGGAAGTTACAGGAAAACAAAACTAGCCTATTTGGTGGGCAAGGTCACCAGAAAAATAGTAAGGAAAGATTCCATTAAAATAGTGATATTTGAGGTGAGTTCTAAAGGGTAATGTGGAAACTGCATTCTAGGACGAGGTCAAAAAAAGTGTCCAAAAGAACAAAAGTAGAAGTGGAATAACAGAACATCAGGTTGCAACATGTAAAGAACTTTAAAATAATCACTTCCATTCCTACAACAGGGGGAAAAAATACCTAAGGAAACTGAAAATCAATAAATTTTCTTTGATACATTAGAAATCTGAGGCATCAGGTAAGGCCACTACCCCCAAATCTGGAAAGATAGACGCATCCAGAGAGTGAGAGCTGGGATTTGCTTGTCTGAAGAAGCAGCCATTGGAGCCATAATCTGTTAAGAAAACTAAGATGAAAATTTTCATAAATTATAGGAGATTGAATGAGGACTAGCTTTAGAGTGACAACCTTGGCACTGCAATCTTGGGGAGACCTCACACTTTCCTGGACTTGGCCTTCAGAAATTCCGCTAGTTTCTCACAGTGAAGATCCAATAAAAATTTCCTATGGTTCTTCAGAGGGAGGAAAAGAGAAAATCTGTGAAATAAGCCCAGAATCTACTTAATAATCAAGGCCTACACTCTCCAGGTTAAAAGCCTTATCTCCTCTGGGAGAAGGGAATTCCCAGTTCAACCCCCTCCATCCTCTTGTCTCAACTAAGGGGAAGAATACTCAACAGAGGTCAGGGCTTCAAGCAAATAGATTGGAAATATTTCTGGCAAGAAAAGAAGTAGAGGGATAGAAGGTTAAAAAAAAATGTATAGACTCCTTGAGGAACACTTGTGAAGTTCACAGCCCAGAGAACCCACTACTAAAGCACTGAACTGTAACCAGAAGATTATAGAACATTTCTACTCCCCAACATTGTACCACCACATCAATAGGAATCCAGAATAATTACAGTGGAATACAGCTGAAAGATTTATAAAATACAGATTTATAAAATACAGGAGGAATAGTCAGGGAAGCTCAAAGTCAAGAAGAAATAAAAACAAGAACACAGGAGATGCCAAAGCTTCTGGCACCTACAGCTGTAGCAAACATTAAACACAGCCCAGTTCTTAGCAAGATTAGCATAAATCCTCACACTAATTTCTCATTTACCTTAGCTCTTATAATCTGATGCAACATGTTTGTATTCCAACCAAAAAGAATTACAAGACATGCCAAAAGTCAAGAAAAACACAATCTGAATAGACAAACCAGTCATCAGAACTAAAATCAGATTGCATCTAGATGTTGGAATTATTAGAAAATAAATTTAAAATAACTATTATTAAAGTGTTAAGGGGCCAAATAGAAAGAAATGAACAAAGTGCAAGAACAGATGGTTAATGTAAGAGAGAGATGAAAACTATTTCTCAGATAAACACACACTGAGGGAATATATTGGCAGCAGGCCTTCCTTGCAAGAAATACTAAAAGAAGCTCCTTAGGCAGGACAAAAATAATGCAATTTGAATCTACATGAAGAAATAAAATATGTGAGAAAAAGAATAAATTAAGGTAAAATGTTTTATTTTGTTATTTATAATTGAACTAAAGAATAACATTTTTAACAATTAATTTTTTATTTTAAAGATGTGGGGCACAATTCAGGATTAGGTAGGTAAGTGGGCATCATACTGGTAAAGTTTGGGCTTCCCTTTGGTTCTCACTTCGCCTGGTTTGAGATCAGGTACCCTTGTTGATGTTATGCCCCCTCCCCTGTCTCCCACCGGCAGTGTCCTGCTACTGCCCATCCCTTTCATATGGCATTATGGTAAATTTTCAGGGCCCACTCATAAGTGAGAACATGTGGCACTCAGTTCTTCTTTCTGTGATAAATCACTGAGTATTATTTTTAAAGCAATAATAGTAACAATGTATTGGATGATTATAGCATATGGATAAGTGAGATGAATTACAGCAAGATCACAGCAATCGAAGGGAGAAATGAAAACACCCTTAAAAGCACCTTTACTACATTAGTGTTATTTGAAAGTAGATTTAAGTTATATGTTAAAAATTGAACATTGTAAACTCTAGGGAAGCCACTAAATATTTTTAAGGTTTCATGAATATAGATGTAAAAATTTTCAACAAAATATTAGGAAATTTAACTCAACAATATGGAAAAAGAAGTATAAGCCACAATTATGTAAGATTCATCTCAGGTATATAAAGCTGGCTTAACATATAAAACTTAATGAATGTAATTTATCAAATCAACAAGTTAAAGAACAAAAACTATATAATCATATCAATAGATAAAGAATAAAAGCACTTGTAAAATCCCATACTATTTATGCTTAAAAATAAACCTTTAGACAAATAGGAATAAAAGAGAACTTCCTCAACTTGAGAAAGAATATTTATTTTTAAAATATTGTAATACTTTATAATGAGAAACTAGATATGTTTCCCCCTTAGATTTGGAATAAGGCTAGAATGTCCCCTAACCTCACTATTATTCATCATTGTACTGAAAATGCTAGTCAATGCATGAAGACAAGGAAGTAAAATAAGGCATAAAATTAGAAAGAATGAAACCTTCTGTTGAAAGATGATATTACTGTTTATATAGAAAATCTTAAGGAATGACCAACAATAACAAAATTTCTGGAACTAATAAGTGATTATAGCAAGGGTGCAGGATATAAAGTTAATACATATAAGTCCATTGTTTTCCTGTATACCAGTAGTGTATAACATAATAACATTTATATTAGCATCAAAACAAAGAATTAAATACTAGTTATAAAGCTGGCAAAGTATGAATATATCTGTATTAAGAAAACTGCAGAACTATGATGAAATAAATTTTAAAAACCTAAGATAAAAACCTGCATACAAAAGTTTATAGCAGTTGTATTCATAATAGCCAAAAATTGCAAACAATCAAGATGTTCTTTTTTGCATCAAATTTTAATTGTTCACTGCTGGCATATCCATAAAATGGAATGTCATTCACTGATAAAGAAGAAATGTGCTTTCAAGCCACGAAAAGACTTACAGCTAACCTTATACTTATTTTTAAGTGAAAGAAGCCGGTATGAAAACTTGCACACTCTATGATTCCAACGATATGACATTCTGAAAAAGGCAAAACTAGAGAGACCAAAAAAAGATTGATAGTTACCAGGTGTTCATTTTAGGAGCAGGAGGAAGAAGGAGGGATGAATAGGTGGATCACAGGGAATGTGTAGGGCACTGAAACTATTCTGTATGGAATTATAATGGTGGACACATGACATTATGCATTTGTCAAACTCATAGAATATATAACCTAAAAAGTGAACCCTAATGTAAACTGTTGATTTTAATTAGTAAAAATGTATCAATATTGGTTTATTAATTGTTACAAATGTACTTTATTATTATGTGATATTAATAATAGTAGAAACAGTGGGGACATGAGAGAGGAAAAGTATGGGAACTCTCTGTACTTTCTGCTCAATTTTCCCACACACCTAAAACTACTCTAAAATAATGAAGTCAATTTTTACACAATCATATTGATATACTGGAAAAATATCAAATGAAATTATACAAAATACTCAGAACCAGAGAAGATAGAAAAAGAAGAAAGGAAAAGAAACAAAACAACCAATAGAAAACAATTACACACGTGTTTACACAAATATTTACACACGTGTAAATTACACACGTGTTTACACAATAGAAAACAATTACACAAATATTAATCTAACTATATAAATAATCTTTAAATGCGAATGATTCAAATACATCAATTAAAATACAGACTTTTTAAAAAAAACAGGCCAGTATAGTCTGCCAACGCCGGGTGTGCAGCTATACCCCAAAACAATGACATAGACATATTTTTAAAATATCAAAATGAAAGTGGACATAAATAGCTGCAACTTTACAGGGACTGGAAAAGAAAGAAAACACTTGTGGGGGTAGTGAAATGAAAACATTGGAGTACATACCATGAGTTATATGGTGAAACACATTATGTATGTGAAATGTCATGCAACCCTTGGAACACATGGTTTTTGCCACTTTACACATTATGGAAACCAGAGATTTCTGATTCTACCACACAATAAGTGATGGCAATGAAATCGGAAACCAGTTAAACTCTCCCAATGCCAGACTTTTCCCATCTAGAATAATGACGCGTGAGAATAGAGGGAATGCCCTGGTTTCTTCAATAATAATCATTTAGTTACAGCTATAAGAGAAATAAACAAGAAAAATAAGTAAATAAAGTCAAGGGAAAAAATAATAAACCAAATAAAATACAGATATTGTTAGAATGAATTTAAAAAAACAAGACCAACTGCATGTTATCCATAAGAAACACATTTTTTAAAGAAACACATCTTAAATATAACTATTCAGATGGATGAAACATACAGGGATGGATAAATATATGGACTGCTAATACTAATCAAAAGACATTTAGAATAATTGTATTAATTTCAGACAAAGCAGATATAATCAGAACAAGGACAATTATCAGAATAGTAACACCACAGAATGATAAATGAGTCAATTTCCCAAGAAGACATAACAATCCTAAATGTGTATATACTTTACAAAGAAGTGTAAAACCACATGAAGCAAAAACTGATAAAACCGCAAGGATAAACAGATTAATCTACTATTTCAATTGGAGATTTTGACATATCTCTGTCAGTAACTGATAGAACAAGCAGGCAGAAAATCAGTAAAGATATAGATGACTTGAACAGCACTATCAATGTGTTCTCCTTGACATTCATAGAATACTCCATCCACCACCAGAATATACATTGTCTTTAACATACATTAAATATTCAACAAGATAAACTACCTTCTGAAACATAAAAAATGCATTGACAAATTTAAAATAATAGAAACAAGGCAAAGTGTGCTCTCAGACCTCAGTGGAATTAAACTAGAAATCAGTAACAGAAGGGTAGTAGAAAATCACAACATATTTGAAAAGTAAACTACACACCTCTAAATAGCCCACGGGTCAAAAAATAAATCTACAAAAAATTTTGTGTTCAAAATGACATGATAAATACATTGAACTCTTGTGTAATTTGCCAGGTAGGAATGATAGGGAGTAGGACTGAAATATGGACAGTGCTTAATATAAAAGGTCTTCCAGATCATAATGAAGTTAGTTTTTATTCTGCAAGTGAAACTGTGTATTACTGATGTCACTGAGATCATATATACATTTTAGAACATATCTACCAATATATACACCTACTAGTAGGCTATGGCAATAGGGTAGGCCAAATATTATGACTCCAAACTAAACTTTACTTGTACAATGATGACTTGCATACCTAATCCTGAATTGTACCCCACATCTTTAAAATAAAATGTTAAATAAATAAATAAATGAAAGGAAGAATGCCAAATGAAAACCAGGAGTGTGTCATACTCCACTATGGATTGAAGATAAAGAAAACAAAAGGTGATTTTCAGGTATCTGGTTTGGGCAAAGACATTGGTGATAATACTATTTACTTACAGAGAAAGTGAAAACATTTGTTTTTAATACATGGATATCAACTTTTAATAATTGAAATATAAACAGCTAATCAATTTATTCTCATTTTAAGGATTCTAAAAGCCTTATTTTGAAATTCTCATTTCTCTTATTTTGCAGCTACTAAAGGATATGTATATTTTTTCAGACAGCTTTATTGAGATATAATTAGCATACTATAAAATTCATTCAGCTTAAGTTTACAATTTAGAATCTCTTCATCACTCCAAAAAAGAAACCATATACCCATTAATGATCACATCCCATATCTCTCTCTCCCTATCCTTGGACAATTAGTAATCTACTTTCTCTATATATAGATTTGCCTATTCCAGCAATTCTATATAAACAGATTTAAATGGTATGTAGCCTTTTGTGATTGACTACTTTTACTTAGCATGCTTTCACAGTTCACTTATGTTATAACATGTATCAATACTTTATTACTTTTATTGCCAAATAATATTGAGTTATATAGATATACTACATTTTGGTTTTCCGTTCTTCAGTTGATGGACATTTGAATTGTCTTTTCTTTCAGCTAATGTGGATTACACTTATATGAACATTTATATGAAAAGTTTGCATGCACATAGGCTTTTATTTACTTTTGGACATATACCTAGGAAGGAAATGACCTAATTTTAGAAAGGGTCAAGGATTTGAATAGAAGACAAGTGGTCAAAACACATGCAAATATGTCATCATTAGTCATTAAAAGAATATAAGTTACAACCACAGTGAGATGCCTCTTTATACCCACTATATATCACCATGAGAGAGAAAGACCTAATTTCTATGTTGTCGCTAATGTTACTATATTATTACAGAATAAATTTTTTCTATGAATGCTCACAATAGCAACTTTCTATTCATTAAAATTACATTGAAAATATATAAGAAAAAGATACTCAATTTAGCAACATTGGATTCATTGCAACTAAAATATTGTGTTTCTACATGTAAAAAATAACTCTAACATGTTAAAAAGACATGTAATTTCACTTTCTTGTTTTTACATAATTAATTTATTTGGAAACAAAACAAAATACAGAGAACAATTTAGCAAATATCATGTATCCATGTCTCAGAATTACAAAGTTCAGATTAAATTATAATAATATTTAAATGTTTTATTGATGAATGAACAATGTTAAATATATCTCCTTTATATAATTCTCAAAATATAGATTAAAATAAATCAAATTCAAGTTTAACATTTGGTTTATACAACTCACATATGTTCAGTTGCTCTTGTGATATGATGTGCAGGTGAATCTCCAAATGTCATGAAATACCAAGAACCATTAAAACAACCCTTAAAACTGGCATACAAAGCTTTTGGATGTAAATAAGAGATTATTTTAGTCTCCTTTATCCATGACTTTAAATCACATAATTATATGATCAAAAAAGATAATCTGTAATTCCATACAGACAGTCATATGCTTGAAAACCAATACCAGAAGATCAGAAATTAGTAATTCTTTATTATGCCTATTCTATTCTTCCTCTTCCTATCTGAGACATTCTGCAAATCATTTAACCTCTCTGAATTTCAGTGTCCTTGTATGTAAAATGAAGACATTGTGCTGAATTACTCATTAAAATCACTATCTGCTCTAAATGATGTGATTTTATCTACATTTTTATTTCTGAATATTCAAAGAATTGTAAAAATACATGTCTGAATATCTTGAAAAGTTTCTTCTTTCTTTAAAGAGCATTGTCCATAAAGTTCTATTCTAGAAAACCTACTAGTTTTCTAATTTAGATTGATCTTTCTGAAATAAATAGTGGGAGAAAAAAAATCAGAGCAATGCAAATTTATATCATAGATGAGTACACTAGGTTTTTATTACTGTTCTATTGTTTCTTTCAAAAATTTCACAGAAACCTGAAAATTCAGTGTCAGAAGCTTTTCAATTTACTTGATTAGACAATAAATGATTCTATGACTGATAATTCTACAGATCAGCACAAAATCACAAACTACAACCAGCTCACTTCTGATAAGCAGAATAGAGTTTTCTTAGTCTGTGTTGCAAGCCAATGAAAAGCTGAAGGATGCCAATTAAGAAACCATCTCAATCTTGTAGCTGTACAGTGTATTAAAATATATGGACCTTGGCATCAAATGAGAGCATCAGTGAATAATAAAATATTGGAGTATACTAGAATAGGAGATATCTTATTAAAATACTCTTCTCTATGAATTTAAGCAATTAACAGCATAAAAGTATAAAACAAAGTGTTAATCGATTGAAGTGCTTTAAGTCAAAGCTTCACACTTAACCCTGTGTCTCATAAAACAGCGCATTTTGTAAATACTAGTCACCAGTAATTCATCATGTCAAGTCATAGAAAAGCATTAAACTAATTCAAATCTCTGGCATTTGGCCTACTTAACTGAACATTTCATTTATTCACATCCCAATTAAGTGGCTTTAACAACCTCTCTAGATATTATTCATCCTTCATAATGATACAGAAATAACAGAGTAAGGCATAATTGTATTCATAGGAATAAATACATATACATGTGGTATCTTTCTTTTCTGAAAGCCAGTAGTAATGTTCATTACTGATGTAGGATCCACAGTTCATACTGATTTCTGTTAAGTTTCATTTTGGCCAAAGACTTACAAAAGTCCCAAGAATACTTTCTTCGACATAGAAACTACTTTTCATTCACTCTAGTGTTTTCAACCTCTAACATAGAAGAGCGGTTCATGTATTGACGCTGCTGTCAGAGTCAGAAAACACATGATGAATCCTATGACAGAGTGATACTTCTGCTAGAAAAGGTTCCCACCTCATGATTTTTTTAGTATAATCTCAAATGTATTTACCTGCATGAAAACATAATCTAAATATCTGTGAGTTTGCAGAATTACTGTCCTTTCAACATTGTTTCCCTTGGTGCCCCATATAAACATATCTTTAGAATAACTGTTCTCAACTAGAAGCAGTTTTGCCCCCAGGGGGCATTTGGCAATATTAGGAGACATTTTGGGCTGTCATAACTGCATGGGTGGATATTACTGGTATCTAGTGGTTTGAGGCCAGCAATGCAGGTAAACATCCAACAATGCACAGGACAGTCCCCAGAAACAAAAAATTACCCTGCCCAAAATCAATAGCACTACAGCTGAGAAACCTTACTCTAGAATAATGAACTGTGTGTAAATAGGTAAAAGACAAGCAGAAGAACCTGGCAGGTGTGAGACTGTCTATGATTTTAGAATGCAGATGAGGAGGGGTTCGAGATATTATATTTTGTGAAGCTGTACTTTTTCTGGAAGTATGGGCAAACTTCAGAAGACCTGATTGTACTGAAGAATGTGTGAGATTCGATAAAAAGCAAGAGTCTTTGATAACAAATGAAATCCAAACAAATGATCTGTTAGGTTCCCCCACAATCTTGATAACCTGGGATCAAAGTACTATGGTGTTAAAATAAAGGTAAATTATTCCTGGAGTTTCAGATACTAATTGTGATTGCTGAAAATGCAAATCAGAAAACCCTTGGAATTTCTGATTAAAATTTCGCAAACTTTCTCAGTGTGAAATTTATAGAAAGTACACTTTCTTACAAGGAAAGATTAAATACATCTTTGAGTCTTTCTCTCTTCCACTGTCAAGTTCTTGTTTGTGTTTTTGTTTTTGTTTTTTCTGTTTTTTTAATCTATCTTCCCACTGATGAATTATTGGGACTTAACTGAAAAAATGTAATTTGTGTTTGATCTCAGTGAATAAAACATGTTAGTAAAATTTTTATCTTCACTTAAGTTACCAAGAATATCTAATTTCTCCAGAGGCATCATAAAAACTGCTCAAAGCTAAATATTATATTTACTTTAGTTTTAAACATGAATGCATCCTTTATGATTCAATAACGGATAGGGCCTTAAAAATCAAAATTGGCCAGGTGTAGTGGTACATGCCTATAATCCCAGCTTCTCAGGAAGCTGAGGTTGGAAGATCGGTTGAGCCCAGTAGTTCAAAACCAGCCTGGGTAACATAGTGAGAACCCATCCTTAAAATTCAAAACTGGAAAAATTGTATATCTTCAATAAGCCTGACATATAGTTGAGTCTCAAATGTCTCATGAGTTGACATTGTTCTTAAGTAGTCTCATTTGCTCACTTTGCTACTATTTATTGATATCCATTAGTCTTTTCACACTGAATGGAAGCAGCCGCTTCTGTTATTTACCAGGAATTTGATCAGGTACAGATACATAGTTGTATGGCAAAGTCTTAAGTAACTTTGTGGTATGAAGGTGAAAAAGAACTGCTTGTTGTGCCTTCCAACTATGGCTGAAGAAGTATAAGAATTATAAAAAAATAAGAATCCTACATCTAGAACTTCTGCAAAAATAAAATGACCATAAAGCAACATGCAGAAAGTTCTAATCAATTAGCAGCAACCATAGAAGTCATGCTGGGTTTTAAAAGTGCCTGCAATTCACATTTTCATGTGGATTGTTATCAACAAAAAAAAAAACGTTGCACATCATCCTCTTTAGGGCCCTCTCCGGTGTACACATCAGCAAATTCTGCAAGTTTTCACCATCTTTAGGTAACATCTCTTCCCTTACAGGTGATTCTTGCTGCAAGCATTGTTTCAATTCAATCAGCATCTCCACAGCTCAAAGCTCATGCTGTCCACAGGAAGAATCAAATAATGAATCTCTCCTAGACGACCTCATGCCAGCCAGTTCAGTATAATCCGTATGTGCCATTTGAAAGAGCCTAGAGTTCTTATAAACAGAAGAATTTAACTTGGACTTTTCAAAAGGAGCTGAGGCACAAATTCCTTCTGTTGAGCTCTGTAACAAAGATTCAGAATACACTTACTAAAATATGCAACATATCAGGACATGTTTCAAGAAATATAAATCATGAATATTAAAATTCAGACAGATAGGAGCTTACCTTGTTCCAGCCATCAGCATTAGCACTGTCCTTTACTTGTGTGTTTTCTGGAAATAGAAAAAGTCATTTATTTTATTGTCTACTTGGAGACTCATGACAGAAACATGATGTGCCAGCCTTTCCTGAAAATTTCACTTTCAAACAATCTGCACAGATAATCACATGACTTCCTAAAGGTTTTTCAGATTCATTATTTTCTTTCACCTACCAAGACAATAGAACTCAATGGCATCTCACACTCCATCTAACCCTCTCTGAGACATTATCCACACAGTAGCAAGCATGACCTTTTACAAAATTTAATGTTTAAAATATTTAGCAAATTACAGGCAATAAACAGAAGAACTACAGGTCTTTTATCTATTTTGTGATATGATAGGTAAATAAGTAGATGGGGAAAGGGAGAGAGAAATAATAGAGCAACTATTAAACTATGTTATCATAATTAATAAGCTGCTAATCAAGTTTGATAAAATCCCCCATCTTGTATTTATTTCTCTAAATTATCTCAACTACTTTTGGTTCTTTGTGCCATCACGAGTTTTATAAACCTCTATCAATACCCCAGATAAATTCATTTAGGTCTTGAATACAGACTGCATTGAAAATATATATATTGATTTGAGGTAAATTGATGACTCTTTAAGATAAGGAATATTTAATTCCTTAACATGGTGTATCTCTGCTTTTATTCAAATCTTAATGAACTTCAGTAACATTTTGAAATTATCCCTTTTAAAATATTTTAAAGACCGGGCGTGGTGGCTCATGCCTATAATCCCAGTACTTTGGGAGGTGGAGATGAGAGGATTGCCTGAGTCCAGGGGTTCCAGGTCAGCCTGGGCAACTTGGTGAGAACTAGTCTCCACAATAAATCAAGAGAACTTAGCTGGGCATGATGGCATATGTATGTAGTTCCAGCTACTTGGAAGGCTGAAGCAGAAGGATCGCCTGACCCCAGCAGGTAGAGGTTGCAGTGGCCATGAGCGTTGCAGACTACAGCCTGGGCAACAGAGTGAGATTCTGACTCTCTGACTCTCTCTCTCTCTCTCTCTCTCTCTCTCTCTCTCTCTCTCTCTCTTCTATATATATATATATATATATATATATATATATATATATATATATATATTCAATTCTGAGTATTTTTGAGTGCACAACCACTATTATGTAATACCATCTCATGTGTTAATCTTTTGACTGTTGGATAGTGGCCACATATTTTTCAGTTGACCTCAAATCTAGCAAACTTGCAAAATCCTCTTAGTAGTTCTATTAGTTTGTGTGTATGCATTTCAGTTTTCTATGAAAACAATCATATCTATAGCAAATTAAAGATGTTCTTCTTTTTCCTTCTCATACTTGTAACTTTTCTTCTCTAGCTTACAAGACTGCAGTGCTACATTGAATAGAAAAAGTTATAAATACCATTTTCATCCCTAAATTTAATGGGAGACTTCTAGCCTTTTATCAATAAATAATACTTGTATATGAATTTAAATAGAAAACGTTTTTTAGATTAAAGAAATTTTCTTCTATATCAGTTAGAAAAGCTTTTAGCCAAAAGTAAGAATAGTTAGTATTGATTTTGCAACAAAGACATTTAATTATATTATATAGCAATACATTTGGAGATAGGGTGCTCCAGGTTTGGGTAGCAGCTTATTCATATCAGTGCAATAGATTAGGACCTCTGGCTACTCTTATGACATAATTCCAAGCATTTCACATCTATATACAATTATGATCATAAGGAGGAAACAAGTGGCAACTAGGGCACATAAGAAAGAACCACTCCTCTCTCTCTCTCTCTCTCTCTCTCTCTCTCTCTCTCTCTCTCTCTCTCTCTCCTCTCCATTTCCAACTCCCTTTGTCTTTCCCTCTTTTTCTCCCTCTCCCTCTCTCCCAACCCCCCTTTAAATCAGGGAGAAGGGTAATGTCCAGAAACTCCCTATCAGAATTTTTTTTTTTTTTGACACTTCTTTGGTCAGATCTGGATCATCAGGCCACTGTTGCCTAAGAGAAGCTGGGAAAGTGAGTCATGGTTTTGTCAATCTTGATAGTGAGAAATGGATAAAGGAAAGGAGGTTTAGGGATGGGTATTAAGTAGACATAGAAACCAGCAAAAGCTGCATGTTTTAATTGCTATTCTATCCGCTAATAGGTTTTTTAATCTATGAAATAATAAAACAATGTTGAATTTTTTTTTTTTTGCTGCTTCTACTGAACTAAAAATGTAGATTTCTTCTTTGGATGTATTAATCACATATTACTTTAAAAGCTTTTCTAATATTGAAGCATCCTGGCTTTCTTGGGATTGACTATACATGATCGTAATATATATTTTCTATGCACTGCTCAGTTAGTATTGGGGAATATTTTTGAATCCAAATTCATAAGTGAAATTAATCTATAATTTTCTTTCTTGGACTTTTATTACCTAGTTTTGGTGTCAATATTATACTAGACTTATTAGAATGAATTTGGTCAGGCTCCTTCTTCTATTCTCTGGTGGATAATTCACATAAACAGTGTTGATTTGGTAGGATAATTTGGCATTATATGCCTTCCTGTGTTTTGGAATTGAGGCAGTAAGGCAGCCAAGCGAGTCTCCTGATAGCCCTTGGACCCAAGCAGTGAGCCTGGCTGTGGTTCTGTATCAATTCACCATTCCCACACTCAGTTCTGATTACCCTACAAGAGCCAGTTGCTGGCTAACACTGACAGTGTCCTGCTTCACATACCAGTAAGCTCATGGCTTCAGCTTCATCCACTACTTTGAATTTCTGTTCTGCTTTTGGTCTTCAGAAATATTTAGCTTGCTTTGGAGCCCAACTATATATTTTTGATTTGTTGCTACTCTTTTCAATGATGTATTTTATATCTCATCACTATTTGTTTGGAATTGGAGGATTGTATATAAATTCTTGTACAATCTTGATCAGAAGCCCAAAAACATTCTTTAAAAATGTGGTCTTCAGTAGAATCTCCAAAATATTCTTTGTAAGTATGATCTAGCATAACTTGCAAGACTTAGCTCTTGCCTGTCTCTTCATCCTAGGTTCCTACTCCTTTCCCTCTTGTCCCTTATGTTTTGTTAAAATAAACCTACACTTGGTCCCTAAACTGAAAGTCTTCCAAGTCTAGTATTGAATTCATCACATCATTCATACACTCATGTCTATGAACATACTATATTCTCTTACTAATTATCTCTCAACTTCAAGTTTAACTTACATGCCAATATTCAGAGAGGACTTCCTTCCACACCCTATTTCAATTAGTTTAGTTCCCCATTACATGCCTTCACAAAATCAGGTGCTTTTCCTCTACAGAATTTATGACACATTGTAATTAAGTAGTTACTTAGTTCACTTGCTTTATTCGTGTCTGCTTCCATAACTCAACAGTAAGCACAGTGAAGATAGGAAGCATTTCTGTCTTGTTCATTATATTCCCAGAACCTATCGCATTGTCCAACACTTAATGAAAATGCAGAAGGACTTAATTAAATTAGTGAATGACAGTCTTATTTTCACTAATGAGTTTTATTATGAAATATAGATCAATTATTCAAACTATATAAGTCTACAAGATAAAAACTATAATAGATTTGAAATAAAAAACAATCATGTAGCAAAGAAGGAATGCTGATAGAACATGGAAAATATGAATCACCACTTTCAGAAAAATAAACAAAAGTAAATTCCAGTACTTAACCTTCTATACTCAGTACAATTATAGCAATGCAATTCTGAGCCACCATCAAAAACTCTCATTAGACAATATGAGCTACAAGTAGGGTGCATGTTGTTTGTTACTAATAATAGAAAATGTATTAATAATAGAAAATGCATTAATATATTAATAGAAATTATTAAAGGTGAATTAGAACAGATTTATGATTAGACTTTTAAAATCATTCTCATTAGCTTACATTATAACATGAATTCTTAAGTGGGCGAGAAAGGGATGGAAATACAAGATAAGAACTAGAAATTTGTACAATGAGATTAAACCTCACAGTTGTCAGGATTGCTACTATCAAAAAAAACAAAAAAAGGTTGGTGAGAATGTGAAGAAATTGGAATCCTTGTGCTTTACATTGGTGACAATGTAAAGAAACACTATTCGCTATCCAGAAGGTGGAGCTAACCCAGGAGTTCATCATTGGATGAAGGTAAAAATAAAATGTGGTATATACATACAATAAAATATAATGTAGTCTTGAAAAGTAAAAATACTCTGACACGTGCTGCAACATAGATAAACCTTAAGGATATTATGTTAAGTGAAATGAGCCAGTCACACAAAAAAACAAATTCAGTATAATTCCACTTATAGGAGGTATCTAGAGTAGTCAGATTCATAGAAACAGAAAGTAAAATGGTGGTTGCCAGGGACTAAAGAAAGGGGAAAATGAGAAAGACATGGGAGAAAAGGGAAATAGGGAGTTATTTAATGAGTATAGCGTATCAGTTTTTTAAAATGAAAATTTTGCAAGATCGGTTGAACAACAATGTAAATATACATAATATATATGATTAACACTACTGAATTGTACACTTACAAATGGCTGTGATGGTAAACTTTATGTTATGAATATTTTATCACAATTAAATTTAAAACAAAAAGAACTGAAATTTACCCAAACTTGAGAAAATAGATGTTACCTTATGCATATATTACAAGTTGACATTCTACATCAGGGATCAGCAAATTACAGCTGCTAGACAAAACTTGGTTTGCTGCCCCTTTTGTAAATAAAATGTTATTGGAACATAGCCACATTCATTCATTTACATACTGTCTATGACTGCTTCCATGCTCTAATAGCAGAGTGGATTATTAGTTGTGATAAACCACATAGCTTTAACAGCAGATGCTGGTGAGGATGCGGAGAAAAGAAAACACTTCTACACTGTTGATGGGAGTACAAACTAGTTCAATCTCTATGGAAAACAGTGTGGTGATTCTAAAAGAATTAGAAATTGACTTTCCATACGACCCAGCAATCTCCCTTCTGAGAATACACCTGGAGAAACTCACAGCATTCTACAAAAAGATACCTGTGCACACATGTTTATTGCAGCACTATTCACGATAGCAAAAACATGGAACCAACCACACTGCCCGTTGAAACTGGACTGGATAAAAAAAATGTGGCATATATACACTATGGAATATTACGCAGTCATAAAGAAGGACAAAATTATGGACTTCACAGCAACTTGGATAGATTTAGAGTCTATCATACTCAGTGATCTATCACAAAAACAAAGAACCGGCACCACATGTTCTCACTCATAAGTGGACCCTGAACATCTAACATAATACTACAAGAAAGGATTGGCAGTAGTGGGGCACTACTAGGGGAGGGAGGAGGGACACATAACATCAATAAGTGTGCCTGATCCTAATCCAGGCGAAGTGAGGTCCAATGGGAGGCCTAAACTTCACCTGTATGTAAACCACTTATGCACCCAATCCTTACTTGTACCCCACATCTTTAAAATAAAAATAAACCACATAGCCTTGGAAAAACCTAAAATGTTTCAAAAAAACAAAAAAGTTTGTTGACATTTGTTCTAAACCACACCTAATATAATAGATATATGATAAGGCAACTGCTCAGTTCACAGTATCACCATTAAACAGACTTTGCATTTCCACTTTTCTTCTTTCTTCTTGCTCCATCTTTCAGAAGCCAGCCCAAGATTCAAAACATTGACTGCAACTTTCCCCCAAATTGGCCCAAGAGGCAAGTCTATGACCAAAATGTGCCAGTTAAAAACCCCTTCCCAGAATTTGTTAAAATGAAGTTGACAAGGAATAGCCCATTTTCCGCTCTGGTTATGTAGCTTTTAGTAGACAGTCAAATGGCAGTTGAAAAAGTCAATATGCAGAGAGAATCCAAGCCAAATGTCAAGAAATTTTGATGATGTCTAAACTTAGACTCCAGTCATCCTTGTGCCACCTCCAACACTGTTCTTCTTAAGATTTGGTTACTTGACTCAAACATTCCTGGTTTGCTTGAAGGAATTCCATTTTTTTTTTCTGTTACTTGTAGAGAGTCCTAATGAATATACAACCTTTACAATGGTAATATGCTTTAGTCTACTTTGTTACAACTCTACCTTTAACATAGCATGTGAATTAGAAGGAACATTTCTTGCTCAATCTCTCAAAATTATAACTTCCATTTCCCTTCCCAGTTACAAAACTGGAAAAGTGGCTGTAATGATACGCAAGCTACAGGAGAAAGGCCAGTAGGGCATCTCCTCCCAATATCTATATCTGATGTGACACATGGCTATACTCCCTCAAAGATTATTAAAATTATTTATGTGGTTAATGAAAGTATTTTATGTCTATGACTCAGTTCATAGGTTTAAAACATCTTTAATATATTTATTCCCCCAGGATACTTACAATAATTCTATAAATAGTTAAAACAGATGAGCAAATCAAAACAAAAGGTTTGAAACCTGTTTTTCCTCCCCATCCATTCACAATTTTTTTTCCACATAAGAATGCTTCTTATCACTGCTCTCATAGAGATGCAAAATACGGACTTCTCAGTAAATGCTCTTCAGGACAATAGATAGAGGTATTTCATTTCCTGTACAACTAGAATATCAGTAGCTTACTTTTAAGGCAAACACATTACATACAGTTCTCTTTGGTTGTCTGGATTTCTTATTTATTTTGGCATCTCCAAACTCTGATACATATTTAAAATAATTTCAAATAGTGATATGATGTCTGTTTTCCCCAAAGATAGAAATGAAGGCTTAAACAAATATGACTCAATAGGTACTAGAAATTTAGATAGTGAACCAGCTTTTAAACCTTCCATAGAAACTAATCCCTTGGTTGCACTTACACCACAGGAAATTAATTTGGCTAAAACAAATATTCTTTGATGACCATCAAGAATAAAGCAGAGTGATTTCAATATGATAGAATTATTATTGACTGGGGAATATCATGCAAAATTGGTATAACCAAGCAAAGATCAAAAAGGCTCTCTGATTATAAAACATCAAAGGTTTCAGGCAAGTCCTTACTCAGAAACAAGCCTAAAATATGGGAGAACCCATTTATACCATTACATTAAGGAATTATTTTAATGAGTGTCCTCCTGAGATGATAGACTGGGGTAACATTTCAGAATTGCACTGCATTAATTTCTTGAACTGCTTAATTAGAGAAATGGTTCTCTCACTAAGCATTTGTCACCCAAGCATGTGCACATTATTTTTAAATGTATGGTGTTGAGAAAAGTATAATTTATAGGTAATACTAGTTTGGCTATTTGACCCCAGGTTATTCTCAACATCTCTGAACATTTTCCTATTTTGTAAATACACTTTTTATGAGAATTAAAGGGGGACAGCATATGCAGAAATTATACAAATGTATAACCATGTGACAGGTACATACATTTTCTTTCCAATTAGAGATAAAACAAAAAGGGGATCAAATCATGTAGTGTCATATAGATTATATGTTTCTGTTTCATTTTATAAGTATATACACTATGTCAAATCATCCTAAGCAAACTATCACAAGAACAGAAAACCAAGTGTCACATCTTCTCTCTTATACATGAGAGTTAAACTAAACATCTGCAAAGGCATATAGAATAGTATAATAGAAATTGGAGATTCAAAATGTGGAAAGAGGGAAGAAGTAAAGGGATGCAAACTTACCTATCAGATACAATGTGCACAGGTGGGAGCTATGGCTACACTTAACTTAAAGTTGTGGCTACACTTCACCACTGTACAATATGCATCCACATAACCAAATTATTTGCACTCCCTAAAGCTATTGAAAGAAAAAAGAAAAAAGAAAAAAAGGGTCAGGGGGTTAAACAACTACCTTCAGGATACTGTAATGGAAAAGCAAAAGAATCACAAAGAAGAAAATGTAAATGACATTAGGGACTGCAACCTTCTGGATTATGAATGTTCTCTGCTTAACATTAAGTGGAAGATATGTCACTAGAACTTGACAATGTGATAGAGACTATGAGAGTAGCAACCATTTGATAATTTCCTATCCTCTCTTCACTGTCCTACATTTACTCTGATGTGCAAAGGCAAGAATACAATGAAACCATTACATTCACCATTACTGTAATGTGTAAATGTAACATTGTGAAGAAACCACTTTAAATATTTTCTGCTTAAAAAGTTAAAAAAATAAAAGGGGGACACCAAAAAAGACTGAATTATTTGGGGGGGAGAGGGTAGGCTCCTTGTAGTACAGGGTTCCCCCATTAAGCAATTGTCCTAGAAACCCACTGGCATTACTGTACCTGCCAGCATTGTTGTGAGCTAGTTGACTTCAGCGATTTTGGGTTTTTTTTAGATTCTTTCAGTGTTTGCCTATTTCATGATAGGTGATTTATGAGCACACCTGCCCACACCATGCTGTGTTCAGGAGTTTTTGATCAAAAACTACATGACCCCCTGTGCCCTAACCTCCCTGGGTTTTGGGGGGGTCGTCCTTCATATATACATTATGTTGATATATTGAAGGGACATAACATGGATTTAATATACCCACCACTCGCAATCACCTTAGTGACCGTCCCCCATCAGAGAGAAAGGTTAAAAGGACTCAACCACGAGCAACCAGTCGCTATTGCCAGGCCATTGTAGCCATTACTTTGCTAAGCTATTGTGTGACCACATACTTTTTTCATGGCTTTGGCCCCCTCCCCTATCTCGGGGAGGTGAGTCTCCTCTTTCTCTCTCTCTAATTTACCTTCTAAATAAACTATGTTTTAAAATCTAACTTCTATACAGTTCTTTGCATCTTTCAAGCAGCACTGGATACCACACCAGACACACCCTCCATCAAGACCTAACATTTTTGGAGAGGTCCTGCTAAGATCTGCCATTCTCTCGCTCTCTCTCATTCTCCTCTTCCACTGAGATCTCCCCCCCCCCAGAGCACTACAACAGGGAAAACTCAATCAGTCATGAAAAATAACTCACTATTGGCAAGTCTTTTCATTCTAAAACATCTCAGAACCCTCTCACTAAAGAGAAGCATCTGCCCTCAATAGCAGCTAGGCAACCAGGAGATGGGTTCAAGGTGAGTCTCTTGCCTCTGAAGTACTCAGCTTCAGCTTGACCTCTATTGCCACCACAAGGGCAAATGGTCTGAGGTTTGCAAAATGGCATCCCCCCAGTTCCCTTGTTCTTCCTGTGGCACTCCCACACGCCTTTTTTGATTACTTTATTTCCTCCCACTTTCCTTCTAAAAACTCAGATGCTTACCCAGCTGGTTTAACTTCTCCTGTTTTGTAATCTGCTTTTAGCCACTCTACTTTCCATCAGTTTCCCTTCCTTCTTGCCCTCCAGCTTTACCTATGGAGAAGGGGCCAGTGCCAAAGGCCACGGTCCCACCCCAGCCTCTTGCCTTCTCACCTCCCCCACTGCCTAATAATCCCCTGGTGGCAGCTCTACTAACTACAGCAAGTCAAACCACATGTGTAGCCTGTTCTTCCCCCCATCCTTCTCCATCATGTGTTCTTGAGAAGCCCATTCAGGTTTCCACATGACTTAACTGGTCTCCCCTTAGGGAGGTGACTAGGACAAAAAGATATTAAAGTTCATGTTTTTAAAATGATAAATCTCTCAAATTAGATCTAAACTGGGACTATAAGTCTTCCCAGACAGAAGTAAAGGGATCACGTGTTAATTAATCATGTGAACTAACTGAAAAAAAAGTCAATTGTAATTTTAATCTGCTTTTCCAAACCAAGCTCACAAGTGCTCTAGTAAAATCTTACTTCTAACTTTACCATGTCCTAAAACATTAGTGCTAAATAACACCAGCATTTGTTATGTAAGGGCTTGCTAACGTTGCATTTTACAAAAAGAAAGTTAAGTCACTTTGCTGTGCCTGGTTAGCTCCCCTTCCCTCTTCAGAACAGGCAACACTTTAAAGTTATTACTCCTGCCAGACAGATGAAATACTGGATACTCTGTGTGAGTACAATAAGGATGGGAAGTAATCACTTCCACCTAATTGTCCACACCTCACAACTAAAACTATAATTTAGCAATTTAGAAAAGATATTTTTTAAACAAATTTGCCTGCTTATAATTAGAAATAAGTAGGGACAGTTCATTTCACATCTATGTGGTCTGTTCTACTCTAAAGGGTTTTACATCGACTGTTACAGATAAAAATGGCAAAAAGTTTCATATATATACCTATTAAAAAAAAAAGCCGGGCTCGGTGGCTCAGCCTGTAATCCCGCGCCTTTGGGAGGCTGAGGTGAGTGGATTGCCTGAGCCCGCGGGTTCGAGACCCGCCTGGGCAGCGAGACCTCATCTCTACAATAAATCAAAAAATCAGCTGGGCGTGGTAGCGCATGCCTGTAATTCCGGCTACTTGGAAGGCTGAGGCGGAAGGATCGCCGGAGCCCAGCAGGTCGAGGCTGCGGTGGCCGGGAGCGGCCACTGCACTCCAGTCTGGGTGACAGAGTGAGACTCCAACTCAAAAAAAAAAAAAAAACTTTTGAGTTTGTTTTCAGCCAAGACATTAGAAAAGCAACAGGGTACCAACATGGTGAAATATCTGAAAAAATCAATAATAGTTTACAATAGCTTGCGTAATGTAAAACTAGTTTGCTTAATGCTTGATATAAGTAATAATAATCTGTAATAGCTCACTTGACTTAAGTAGCTCCATCTTGTTAAAGTCTTCCATCTTAACTGCCCACTTGACCAAGAAATTAACCCCCATTGTGTACATGTAATTGCTGTAATGCTCCCATGACCACAGGCCCACAGCTGCATTCCCTTGTGCTGATCACATTGACCATTCCTGTTGACAGTTTGCAAGATTCCCTAGCCACAAGTTCCATGTAATTGTATGCCTTTTTACCTGAAATCCTAGAGATTGTTCCTTTTGATTTTAGTTCCTTGTACCCTCACCCGCTGCCAAGTAGCCCACTGGCAGTTTTTGCCTTTATAAGCTTCTTGCTAGTATAGTTCGAGTGTCAAGAGTTTTTCTGGGGTGAACCTGCTCTTGACCCACACATTAATAAAGGACTCATAATTAATTAGACTCGGTTTGCTGGTGTGTCTCTTTCTTGCAATTCAGTCATAACAATGGAGGACTGCAGAACCAGAGGGACAAAGAGGCAACGCAACTGGCAGTCTCAATTAGTGACAAAACTCCAACTGCCCATTAGAGATCTGGTAAGAACCAACCTGCTAAGGGGATGGTGTCCATTGCTTATGGGTACAGTCTGGAGCAGGGGAGGCACTAAAAGTGAAGTTGCCCCAAAGAGGCCTAAACCTCCTGGGCCTTGTCCACTGTGCATGCTAGAGAGCCTGTGAGAAGCAGGTGCACTCTCTTGAGAAGAGAGGAGAGAACACCTGGTTCAGAAATGGTGGCCATTGCAGAGGCTTGGAAATCTGCTAAAGTGCCTGGTTCTGGCTCACCATCACCCCAACAAACCCCAGGTGAATATTAGAGTACTGGAACCCAAGTTAATTTCTTAATTAACACAGGTGCAATTGTTTGGTCCTGGCCACCCATGTTGGAATCATATAGCCTTATCTTAATCAAAAGTTACTAAAAATTAATTCACAGTATAAATGGGAAAAATTATCTAAAAAGGTAAGAAAGAAACCAGAAAGCAAAGGAAAGATATAAAAAAGTTGTTGCTATAAAGGTATGTTTTTGGTATGAAGGATATAAAGGAAAGAGTAATTTTGTATAGGAAAGAACCTTGTATGGTACATTTTTGTCCTATAATAGAATGACTGATTGGTTTTTTAAATGAAGGAATGTATAGGACTAAAATAGAAGATTCAAGCATGTTGAAAAACTGTTATGAGAATGTCAAAGATTGTATGTGAAAGGTTTGTGGAAATACATATGTGAAAACTTCTGTAAACACTCAAGGCTACAAAAAGTTCTATACATTTACCATTAATATCAGTTATATTAATGCTAGGCCAAAATGCTACTCAGAGACAAAAACATGAGCTTCTTAATTAACAATTTCCAAAAGAATTTTCTCCTGTAAACAACAGAAGGGGGAGGAAGAGACAAATTCAGTTAGCACCCCCACCATCATCTTGTTACAAAAAGAGAGATTTTTTTTTTTACTTTTCAAAATCTTTAGACCATCACTCGCAATAAAGTAACTTACAATAACTATTGTATTGTTGTGTTATAACATCATGCTTTTAAAACCTTTAATACTTAAACTCTTCAAGTTTTCAACCCAATCTCTCTAGGGTGGGGTAAGAAATAAGCTTCAGGAGCCACATCTACCCCATACCCTCCTCCTGAGCTGCCTACAGACCAGGTAAATTGATTTCACTCACAGCAACTTGTGATCAGCTATAGTGCTTTTCAGTGCCAAATGACTAACAACTTTGAAGTCTCCTTCCAGGCACAAGGATTACTAATTCAACATAGGATGGATAACAAAATAACTTTTTGTTTAAACTATTACTAACTAAAGTTATAAAACGTTAAGGCAATATTTCCTTGTCAAAAGGCCAACACCATTTCACTCCACTTATCAAAAGTGGAGAGATATCAATCTCCCGTCTCTCTGAAATAGCTGTTACCTGGGCTTCACCGTCTAGCATATCAATCATTGTAATGGTATATCACACCTATTATAAAAGCAAAAGGGATAGGTTTCTCTTGTCAACTTTTATCTGTTTAAAATTCTCTTGTTCATTACTATTTCCTACAATTTTAGCTACAATCTAACTACATGTCTCTAATGTTTTCCATTTTTTCTTCTTCAGACTTTGTCAAAGTAGCTGCATTTTCTTAAAGTCATTATTAACAAAACCCTTATAATTGTCTGTAACTTCTTATCATGAATCCCAAAGAAGGTTAAAAACAAGCTGTGGGGACATCCACATATGGACTAAGGAATTCACTTAGGCAACAGTAGAAACTGCCTGGACTCCTGTAGTGAGTGTCAAACCCACTGGGATGACTATTTATAAATACATTTTATCAGACATCAGAGCCTCAATATGTCATAACAGTGGCTATAATGGCCTTTATTATAGTAGTGTTAATTCTAATAGTATATGCTCGTACACAGTGCTTTAGATACAGATACTAAAAATGCTTAAGAACTCCATTGACTTCAGTCCTCTCATCCCCTCCTCTTTCTCTAGACAGATAGGGACAGCATTACACTCCATGTACAGCAGGAAGTAGCTACAGAAGTCTGACCTTCATCCCTGTTCCCAGGTACAAATAAGAGTATTTTAAAATAGCAAGAGGGGGAGATGAAAGTACATAACATGGATTTAATATACCCAATGAGCAGCCACTTCAACATTGCCTAAATCTCATGTTTTTCTAGCAATTAATTTAAGTATTTCTCTAGTCACTAGTCAAGGACAGAACTGGTTTTATAGAGGTAGCTATTGATAATTGTTTTACAACCCCTCCCCCAGCTTGTTTTATAGTAATTAGCTTTCTATTTCAAGTATTTACCTCCACCCATAAGACTCAAGTTAATCTAATCAGCCCTTCATGACCTTCATGACACAGACAGACCCTACCACCATGGCAGCAGTCATGTGACTAATCTACTGATCTACCTGCTGTCCATCACCTGATGTCAGTACTTGCACTTACCTGTCCCTTCATGATGATGTAGAGCAGGCCACCACCCAATCACCTAATGACCTTCTCCCATCAAAGGAAAAGATTAAAATGACTCAACCAGTCACCATTGCCAGGCCATTGCAGCCATTGCCTTGCTAAGCTATGATGTGGCCATGTATTCTTTGAGCTATGGCCAGGCCAAGTATCCTGGCCTTTGCACCCTCCCCTACCTTGGGGAGGTGAGTCTCCTCTTTCTCTCTCTATAATTTACTTTCTAAATAAGCTATATTTTCTAATCTAACTTCTGTGTGATTCTTTGCATCTTTCATGCGACACTGGATCTCAGGATTCTGGAGACCCCATTGGGAGTATGCCCTAACAGATATTAATAGTTTAGTTCAGATTCTTATTAGTAGATATTCAAAATTATTATTTATAAAAAATCCTAAAGGTGGCCTTATTAAGAGAAATAACAGAATAAAGAAGTTTAAAATTTTATCCCTCCATAAAACCAGTAAAAACACTGGCAATATCTATCATAATCAACATTTTTTAAATTCTGAAAATTAACCAGATGCTTGCAACAACTAAAAGAATACTTAACTATAAGAAAAGGATTAGCAGTAGCCGGAAACAGCCAAGGAGAGGTCACATAACATGAATAAAGGTAACTGATCTCAAACCAGGCAAAGTGGGGACCAAAGAGAGGCCCAAACTTTACCTGTATCATGACCACTTGCATACCTAATCTTGAATTGTACCCCACATCTTTAAAATAAACTAAAACATATTTTTTAAAAAGAAAAGAAAAAATCAGTGGAATCTTTGTAAAAACTGACAGATTGTGGTGTTTTAACTTACCTTAATTCAATTACCCAATATTGTAACCTTAAAGATAACAGCTCACTTTCCAAGTACTGGGCAGATAGCTATGACAGAAGGAACATAATAGACCTAATTTACAAAAATCTACATGTCTGGTAGATCGTTTATTCAAATGACTTGCCTTTATCTTGCCTAATTCTGAACTTTTGCAGTGCTGAGGTGGTTATCTGAGGAGTTGTGTTTATCATATGTACAAGAAAATATATTAGCCATGGCTACATAAGTATAATAGACAACAGCTGGGGCAACCAATAAGCTAACCAAAAGGCTTGGGGGTAAAAAGGCTAAAGGAAAAATTTAGAGAATCTAAGGATATTGAAGAACTTCAAAAAGTTACTGGAAATCTGGAAGCCTGTTTATTTCCAGGATTGTGAACATACTCAGAAGAGACATAAGAAGGCCCTAATTTTTTACCTCTGGCTGATCTTCAGGCTCTGCAGGCAGCAATGATAGATAAGGCAGAGTTGTTAGCTGTTTGGCTTAGTGTTGAAGACATGCCAAAAACACATGAAGAGCCTATGTGAAATACTGGGAGATTTTGTTTACACTCTAGACACTTATGGAAATATTTGTCCAATCACCAGCTAAACATTAAATTAATAGAACCTTAAAGATAACAGCTCATTTTCCAAGTACTGGGTAGATAACTATGACAGAAGGAACATAATAGTGGCAAAACATGGCAAAGAATACAGGTTTTGCAATATTAGTCTAGAAAATCCACTAGACAAATAATAGTAAGCAGTGACAAAGCACAGATGAGGAAAAATAATTTTATATCCAAATTTGCTCATAATATTTAAAATGTCTAGTTTTCAACAAAAGTTATGAATCATGTAAAAGTAATGCATATGAAAAGCAAAACCAGGAAAGTAATAAACTCTTTTTGTAGAAGCCAAGACAATGAACTTACTATGTATATATTTTTAAAAATTTCTTAGTGGATTTTTATTTTTGTTTGTATATATTCATGGGATAAAATGCAATGACGCTACATTGATATTTTGCATTGTGGTGATGTCAGAGTCTTCAATACTTGCATTACTGGAGCAGTGCACATTGTACCCAACAAGGAAGTTTCCATCATCTATACCCCTCCATCCCCAATCCCTCCAAGCTGTCATTGTTCATAATTCTATACCATGCTTCCATATCTACTAGCTCTCACTAATAAGTGAGAACATTCAGTATTTGACATACTGTTTCTGAGTTGTTTTGCTTGAAATAATGTCTTCCAGTTCCATCCATGTTGCTATAAAATACTTTATTTCATTATTTTTAACGGCTGAATATTATTCCTTTCTGCACTTTCCTAATCAAATCCTCCATTAGGACACTTAGGCTGATCCCATATATTTTCTGTTGTGAATGGTGCTGTGATATCTTTTGATATATTTTATTTTCCTTTGGGTATATATCCAGTAGCACAATTACTGGATCAAATGGTAGTTCTATTTTTAGGTCTTATTTTCCATAGAAGCGAATTAATTTTCATTCCTACCAACAGGGTATAAGAGTTCCTTTTTCTCTGCATTCTCACCAACACCTGTTATTTTTTGTTTTGTTATTTTTGTCCTGTTATTAAAAGTCATTCTGATTGATATAAAATGATATCTTGTGAGTGGATTGCCTGAGCCCGCGGGTTCGAGACCCGCCTGGGCAGCGAGACCTCATCTCTACAATAAATCAAAAAATCAGCCGGGCGTGGTGACGCATGCCTGTAGTTCCGGCTACTCGGAGGGCTGAGGCAGAAGGATCGCCGGAGCCCAGCAGGTCGAGGCTGCGGTGGCCGGGAGCGGCACTGCACTCCAGTCTGGGCGACAGAGTGAGACTCCAACTCAAAAAAAAAATGATATCTTATAATGGTTTCAAATTTTTACTTGCATATCTCTGCTGATTAGTAATGTTAAACATTTTTTCATATGCTTCTTTGCCACTTGTCTGTCTTTTTCTGAAAAATATTTATTCATGCTCTTAGCCTACTATTTTTTTTTTCTTTTTGATTTGGAATCTCCCTCTGTCGTCCAAACTAGAGTGCAGTGGCCGCTGCCGGCCACCGCAGCCTCGACCTGCTGGGCTCCGGCGATCCTTCCGCCTCAGCCTTCCAAGTAGCCGGAATTACAGGCATGCGCTACCACGCCCGGCTGATTTTTTTTTTTGTTTATTGTAAAGATGAGGTCTGGCTGCCCAGGCGGGTCTCGAACCCTCAGGCTCAGGCAATCCACTCACCTCAGCCTCCCAAAGCACGGGATTACAGGCTGAGCCACCAAGCCTGGCCAGCCTACTATTTAATAAAATATTTGAGGTATTATTGTTGAATTGTTTAAGTTCCTTGTAAACTCAGGATTTCCTTTGTGCTTGTGTATGTCTATGTTCATCAGGACTATTGGTCTGTTGTTTTCTTTTTTTGGTTGTTTTCTTGTCTGGTTTTGGTATCAGGGTGATACCAACCTTGGAGAATACTGACCTTTGGGAAGAATTCCCTTGTTATGTATGTATGTATGTATGTATGTATGGTATGTATGTATGTATGTATTTATTTATTTGTAATAGTTTCAGGACTGTATAGTTTGCAAGTATTTTCTCCCATTCCACACTTTGTCTGTTCACTATGTTGATTATTTACTTTGCTATCCATATGTTTTTTAGTTTAAGTTCCATTCGTCTATTTTTGTTTTTTCTGCCTATGCTTTTGTAGCCTTAGTCATGAATTCTTTGCAAAGACCAATATCTAGAAGAGATTTTCCTAGACTTTCTTCTAGTGTTTTTATAGTTTCAGTACAAAATTAAAGTTTTTAATACATCTTGAGATGATTTTTGTAAATAGTGAGAGATCATATAATCAGTAAACAGGGGTAACTTGATTTCCTATTTTTTATTTGGATGCCTTTTATTTCTTTTTCTTGCTAGATTTCTCTGCCTAGCACTTATAGTACTATACTGAATAGGAGTGGTGAAAGTAGATATCTGTGACTTGTTTCAGTTCTTAGAGAGAAGGCTTTCAACTTTTCCCTGTTCAGTATGATGTTGACTGTGGGTTTGTCATATATGGCTTTCATTATGTCAAGGAATATCTGTATAAGTAAACTGCATGCAAGTGAGTTTTTAGTTTCTATCAAACCCTCTCTCCCACTGGTAGTGGACATGGTACCAAAGGGTAACCATGCATCCTTTATCTTCTCTCCCTACCTCCCTCCTTTAGCAATGCCCAGCATTTGTAGTTCCCACCCTTGTGCTTGTGTATGTCTATGTTCATCAGGGCTATTGGTCTGTAGTTTTCTTTGTTTAGTTGTGTTCTTTTCTGGTTTTGGTATTAGGGTGATACTGACCTTGGAAAATAATTTGGGAATTCCCTTGTCATTGATTTTTTTGTAATAGTTTTAGGAAACATACAAGTTCTCTATGTGTTTAGGAGAAATTGGCCATGAATTCATCTGGTCCAACACTTTTTTTGTTGAGAATCTTTTTATTACTGATTTGAACTCTCTATTCATTATTGGTCTACACAAGAGTTCTATTTCTTCATGATTCAATATCTCAAGCTTGTATATTCCAGGAATTTATCATTTCCTATAGGTTTAATAGTATGTGAGTGAATACTTATGCTTAATAGTCTGAGATGATTTTTTATATATCTGTGTTGTCAGTTGCAATGTCTTTTTCATTTCTAATTATGTTTATTTGGATCTCCTCTCCTCTGTTCTTGGTTAGTTTAGCTAGTTGTTAATCAGTTTTGTTGTTGTTGTTGTTGTTGTTGTTGTTGTTTCCAAAGAAGAAACTTTTCATTTGTTCATCTTTTGTTGTTTTTTTTTTCTTTTTAGTCTCTATTTCATTTAGATATGCTTGGATCTTTATTATTTCTTTGTTTGGATTTGGTATATTCTTGCTGTTCTAGTTCCTTGAGGGACAACATTAGGTTGTTAATTTGTGACCTTTCTACTTTTTTTTTATAAAGGCACTCAATGTTATAAACTTTTCTCTTAGCACTTTTGCCATATCATATAGGGTTTGGTATGTAGTGTTTTCCTTTTTTTTTTTAAAATCTCTGCCTTAATTTCTTTGCTGACCCAGTGGTCATTCAGGAGCATGCTGTTTAATTTCTATGTATTATTAGAGTTTTCAGAACTCCTGTTAGTATTAATTTCTAGCTTCCTTCCACTCTGATCTGAGAATATATTCAATATGGTCTTGATTTTTCAAAATTCATTGAGTCTTGTTTTGTGGACTAACTTGTAGTCTAACTTGCAGAATATTCCATGAGATGAAAACTTGAAGAATATTCCATGATATGAAAACTATGTATATTTTGTATTTGTTGAGTAAAATATTCTGTAAATGTTAAGTCCATTTACCCTAAAGTCCAATTTAAGTCCAATGTTAATTTGTTAATTTTCTGTCCTGATGATCTTTTTAATGTTGAAGTGGGGTGTTGAAATTTCTGACTATCATTGCATTTTTGTATTTACTTTTTAGGTCTAATAATATTTGTATTGTGAATGTTGGTACTTCAATGTAAGGTGCATATTATATATTTAAAATTTTTATATCTTCTTTCTAAATTGATCTTTTTATCATATCAAAATCATGTAATGATTTTGTCTTTTATTGTTTTTGATGTAATATTTATTCTGTCTAATATAAGTAAGGCTACTCCTGCTTGCTCCTGGTTTCTGTTTGTGTGGAATATCTTTTCCAATCCTTTACATTCTGACCATATGTATCTTTATGGGTAAGATGAGTTTCTTAGTGCAGCATATAGTTAAATCATTTTTAATCCATCTGGCAATCTATATATTTTAAATGGCACACAAACATTTGAATTCAAGTTTAATATTGACATGTGAGTCTTTGCTTCTTCCTTATTATTAACTGCTTTCAAATTTGTTTATAAACTGTTTGGTTTTTTCTTTTTGATAAAATTCTGTTGAGTTGTCATTCAATTCTTTTATCTTTCTTTTGTGTGATTGTTTTATAAGATCTGTGAGTTTTATATTTCCATGTGTTTTCATGATGATGACATTAATCTTTCATTTTAATGTTTAAGACCCCTTTGAACATTTCTGTAGTGCCAGTTTAGTGGTAACAATTTCCCTCAGCATTTGCTTGTCTGGGAAAGATTTTATGTCTTCTTTATTTATGAAGTTTATTCTAGCAGGACATAAAATTTTTGAATGAAACTTTCCTCATCTCATTTTATTCTGGCCTGCAAGGTTTCTACTGAAAGATTCATTGTTAGTCTTATGGGGTTTTCTTTATAGATAACTAGATACTTTTCTTTTGCTCATTTTAAAATTATCTCTTTCACCTTGAATTTGGACTTTCTAAAAATATAATATGTCGTGTGAAGTCCCTTTTGTATGTTCTTAGGGTTCTCTGGACCTCCTGTATCTGGATGTCTAACTCCCTTACTAGACTTGGGAAACTTTCATTATTTCTTTAAATGGGCTTTCTAAACTTTTAAAAATCTATCTTCTCCACAGGAATACTGACAATTTGTAAATTCAGCTGCATTGTGTAGCTCCAGATATCTTGGAGGCTTTGTTCTTCTGTTTTATTTTTGTCATATTTATGTCTGACTAGATTATTTCAGACAAAATCAGACATGTTCAGGGTGGTACGGCCATAAACTGACCAGATTATTTCAAAAGATCTGTCTCCAGGTTCTGAGATTTTTTTTTCTTCTGCTTAGCGTAGTTTATTATTGAAGTTTTTAGTGTATTTTGTATTCCCTTCAACAATTTTTTTAGTTAGAGAATTTATCTTTCTTTTTTTCTTTCTTTCTTTCTTTCTTTCTTTCTTTCTTTCTTTCTTTCTTTCTTTCTTTCTTTAATTGGTATCTTCTTGGTACATTTCTTTTTCATATCCTGGATTGATTTTCTAATTTTTGTGTGTTGGATTTGATGTTTGTTGCCTATCATTGACCTTTTTTAAAAATCAGTATTTGGATTATATACTGGCATTTTGAAGATTTCTTTTTGACTGGGATTATTGCTGAAAACTTTTTGTGGTCTTTTGGTAGTGTTCTATTTTCCTGCTTTTTCGTGTTTCCTGTGTCATTCCATTGTTTTCTGAGCATCTTATGTAGCAGTTACTAGTACCAATTTTTAAAAATTGATTTGTAGGGAATTTTTTTCCTAAATATGTATATATTTTAGTTTAATAGAATATTTTCACTTTGGCTTTTGGTGCTGGCAGTAATGTAATATTTGTGTAACTTTCAACATAGACAGGGTCAGTAGTATCTGTGATTTCCTAAGTGGTGTAGGGTACAATTATTAGTTGAGATTTTGATGAAGCTTTTCTGGGGACTTGTATCCCAACTGGACCAGTTCTCAGGTCCAAGTGGTGGTAGCAATGGGCTGAGTGTTTCTGATTTTAGGCCCCAAAGCAGCTTAAGCTGTCTCTGATGTCAGTGGGTTCTGGCAATAACAATAGTGGTGGTAGAACTGGGGCCCAAACAATCCATGTAGCTGGTAGCTTAATGTGTTGAACAGACTAGTTCTCAGTCTCACAACCCCCCTCATAGCATGGCAGTGGATATTTTTTTAAGTGAGTTTAGGAGAACTTTGTCTCTTCTATCCTTTCCATGACTGGGTATTGGCTATGACCACATTGCCTCATACTTGGCACAACACAACACAGCATTAAACTCTCAAAATGGTACCAGGTGTAGGTCTCTGACCAAAGAGGATAGGACCCCTCTTAACCGAGAATTATGGGCAAGGAACTGTGGGGAGTGTAGTCTGCTTAAGTCTCAATATTGTTGCAGCCTATAGCAGAGTAGTGGATAGTGTCCTAGGTATGCATAAGGCAGCCTGGTTTTTCTTTCCTTCCTCAGTTAGGCTGTGGCTGCTGCCATGTCAGATCAAGCTTGGATTGTGGGTCGGGTGCATTTCTTCATTTAATTATCAAAATGGTACCTTAGACCTGTGACAAGAGAGGGCAGGAACCCTCCTAAGCAGGCAGTATGATCAGGAAGCTATTGGGAGTACAGTCTGTTCACATCTCAATCTCAACAGCAGCTCACAGCAAGGTGGTGGGATTTTTAGAGGGTTTTTGGTAGGATTTTCAGGGTTCTTTGGAGTTTCTGGTTTCCCCCTCTCCCTCCTTGAAAAAGTGCAGCAGCAGCAACCATGCCTGTAGATCTCTGGTGTCTAGACTCTCAAAATAATGCCAGGCTGAAACAGTCTAGGTTCAAATACCAGTGGGATTTTGTGCGGATTTCCTTTCTGTGTAATCTTTAGTCAGCTCTGCATGTCAGGTCTAAGGCCCTCATGGGTCAAGGTTTTCTCCCATAGCCAAGATTGTAAAGACTCATTTCAGAGTGTAAAGTCCTAGAGGTTTCTCTATTATTTTTGTGTATCCAGAAGCCTCGCCTGGCTCTCAACCAGTCCCAAGAAGGGCAAGCTACGTTGAACCCTCTCCTTACTTCCTTCTAGTATTTTCACTTATATTGTGAATCCTTGCATGCTCTCCTAGACAATGTGATCTAAATATGAGTATCTGCTTAGTATTCAGGTTTTTCTCCATGGAGGAGTCACATACTACCTGTGTCTAGTCAACCATTTTCAGATAAACTTTTAAAACAGCTATTTTAAATACTTAAATAAATAAATAAAATCATATACAATGAATGACAGGAAACCATGAAAATAATATTTCATCAAATAAATAATAAAGGTAAATAATTATTATAAAGATCCAAATACATATACAATTAATAATCCAAAAAAGAAATTAATAAATAATTCCACTTATAATAGCATCAAAAAGAATAAAATACTTACAAATAAACCTAAACAAGGAGGTGAAAGACTTATACTCTGAAAACTACAAAACACTGATGAAAGAAATTTAAGACAGATCAATTGAAAGGCATTTTTTGTTCATAGATTCAACATCATATTGTTAAGATAACAGGACTACCAAAAGAGATATCCAGATTCAATACAATACCTATCAAAATTTCAATAGAATTTTCTTTCACAGAAATATAAAATTTATCCTAAAATTTATATGAAATCATAGGGAGCTGCACACAGACAAAATAATTTTGAAAAATAACAGTTACAGGACTCGCATTTCCCTATTTCAAAACATTGCAAAATAACAGTAATCTAAACAGCGTGCTGCTTACATAAAGATAGACAAATAGACCAGTGAAATAGAATAGATAGCTCCAAAATAAACTGACACATGTATAGTCAAATGATCTTCAACCAGAGTTTCAAGACCCAATGGGAAGTGAAAGTGTCTTCAACAAATGGTTTTGGGAAAACTGAATATCACATGCAAAAGAATAAAACTTGATGTATGTTATACCTTATGTAAGAAATTAATTCAAAATGGATTAAAGGCTTAAATGTAAAACCTAAAACTATGAATTCTTAGATAGAAACATAGGGTAAATCTTTATGACATTGGATCTGGCAATGATTTATTGAATATGACAGCAAAAGCACAAGTAACAACAGCAAAAAATGGACAGATGGGAATACATCAAATTTTAAAACTTTAGTGCATTTTTTTAAAAGGATGGCTACTAACAAAAAACAATAAAATAAAGTAAAAATTGTCAAGGATGTGTACACTGTTGATAGAAATGTAAAATAGTACAACCACTATAGAAAACAATATGGGGTTCCTCAAAAAACTAAAAATAGAACTACCATATGACCACACAATCTAACTTATGGTTATATATCCAAAACAATTGAAAACAGGGTCTCAGTAAGATATTTGCACACCCACATTCATAACAGCACTATTCACAATAGCTAGCCAAAAGGTGGAAGGAACCCAAATGTAATTGATGAATGATTGGGTAAACAAAATGTGGCCAATCTGTATAATGGACTTATTGTTCAGCCTTTAAAAGGAAGAAACTTTTTACACATGCTATAACATGGTAAACCTTGAGAACATTATGCTAAGTAAAATAAGCCAGTCACAAAAAGACAAACACTATATAGCTCCACTTTATATGAGAGCAAAAATAATCTATTTCATTTTTTAAAAAAAGTAGAATGATTGTTCTACTGGAAGGAAATGGAAACATGGGGATTTGTTTCTTAATAAATGTGGAACAGAAACAAAGAACTGAGTATCACATGTTCACACTTATAAGCAGACCTTAACAATTATAATACTATAAGAAAAAGATTGGCAGTAGCGGAAAGCTGCTAGGGGACAGAGGATGTGGGATTGACAGTAGTGGGACTCTGCGGGGGGGTGGGCAGGGCACACATCAACAAGGGTACCTGCATAATGAACGTTTCTATACCTAATCCTGAATTGTACCCCACATATTTAAAATAAAAAATTAAAAGAAAAAAGTATGGAATTTTAGATTAGCATGATGAAAAAGTTCTGAAGATCTGTTTCAAAACAATATGTCTATGTAAGCATGCACTACTGATTCATACACTTAAAATGGTTAAGTTGGTAAATTTCATGTTATTTGAAGAGACACCAGCACATGCATGTTTACTGCAGCATGACTTATAATAGCAAAGACATAGAATCAACCATGCTGCTCAATGAAAGTGGACTGGATAAAAAAAATGTAGTACATATACATGATAGAATATTATGCAGTCAAAAAGAAGGACAAAATTATGGACTTTGCAGCAACTTGGATTTAGAGTGTATCATACTCAGTGATGATATCATATCATCTTCCTATCACAGAAACAGAACTGAGTACCACATGTTCTCACTCATAAGTGGACCCTGAACATTTATCATAATGCTATAGGAGGGGGATTAGCAGTAGCAGGACACTGCCAGAGAAGAGGAGGGGCATTTAACATCAATAAGGGTACCTGATCTAAAACCAGGTGAAATGGCGATCAAAAGGATGCCAAACTTTGCCTGTATGATGACCACTTATACATCTAATCCAGAATTGTATCCCACATCTTTAAAATAATAAAAATAAAGTTTTAAAACAAAATTAATATCAATTTGAAAATTAAGAGAATCTTAAAATTATAACCCCATCTTTCACCTTAAGAAACTGAAAAAAGAGAAAAATAACCCTAAAGAGCAGAAAGAGGAGAGTAATAAAAATTAGAACAGAGGTAAACAAAACAGAATATATATATTAAAAAAAGAGAAATTCAACAAAATGACAACAGTTGTTTCATTAATAAAGTCAATATTCAAAAAAATCTCAATTACATGAATAAAAAACTGAAGAACTAAATTATCTGAATCTGTCACGAAAGTAAGGATATTACTGAAATCTTTGTGGAAATATAACAAATTGTAACAGAACAGTATAAAGAAGTGCATGCCAACACATTAGAGAGTTTAAATTGACAAATTCCCAGAAATATGTACACCACAAAAACTAACTAAAGAAGAAATAAACAATCTGAGTAGATATGAAAGAGTTAAAGGGATTAAATCATATTGGTTCACTGCTGAATTATACTAAACATTGTTTTAAAGAATTAGTATCACTTCTTTACAAACTACTTAAAATAAGGAGGAGGAGGAGGAGGGGAAAAGAGGCAACAGAGATGGCAACACTTCCACTTCATTCTGAGAAGCTTGTATTTCCTTAATACCAAAGCCAGACAAAGGCATTATAGGAAAACTACAAGTCAATATACATTAAAATATAATGCAAAAATCCTCAACAAAATACTAAATTTAACAGCATATTAAACGAATTGCATACCATAACCAAGTGGAATTTATTCCAGGATTGGAAGGGTGGTTCAACATAATGAAAATCAATGTGGGACAACATAGAAATATGTTGAGGAGGGCACAGCATGATTTTTTTCAATATGTACAGAAAAGGTGTCAATATTCAAAATGTTTTATAATAAAGACACTCAAATTAGGAATAAAGAACATCCTCGTCTGATAAACATCTTCTATGATAGAAACAAAGAACTGAGCACCACAAGTTCTCACACATAAGTGGACCCTGAACATTTATCATAATTCTATAAAAAAGGGATTGGCAGTAGCAGAAAACTGGCAGATAAGGGAAGGGAGCACAAAACATTAATAGTGGTATCTTATCTCAAAACAGGTGAAGTGGGGACCAAAGTGAGGCCCAAACTTTATCTGTATGCTGACCACTTATCCACCTAATCCTGAATTGTACCCCACATCTTTAAAATAAATAAAAATAATTTTTGTAAAAAGGAAAGTTTTCCCACGTTTAGGAATAAAACAAAGATATTCGCTTTCCACAATTCTATCCAACACTATACTAGAAAATCTAGTCAAGGGAATTGAGCAAGAAAAAGAAATAAAGGGCATATGATTTGGAAAGAAAGTAGTCAAATTATATTCATAGATGACATAGTGTTATATATAAAAACTCTAAATAATTCACAAAATAACAGTAGAACTAATAAACAAGGTTAGAAAAAATACAGAATACAAGATTAACACAAAAATTAGTTGCACTTCTTTTTTTTTTTTTTTTTTTTTGAGTTGGAGTCTCACTCTGTCACCCAGACTGGATTGCAGTGGCCGCTCCCGGCCACCACAGCCTCGACCTGCTGGGCTCCGGTGATACTTCCACCTCAGCCTTCCAAGTAGCTGGAACTACAGGCACATGCTACCACGTGAAGCTAATTCTTTTATTTATTGTAGAGATGAGGTCTCACCAAGTTGCCCAGGCAGGTCTCAAACCCGCAGGCTCAGGCAATCCACTCACCTCAGCCTCCCAAGGAGCGGTATTACAGGCTGAGCCACTGAGCCCAGCTGACGAGTTGCACTTCTATAACCTAGCAATTAGCAATGCTACAATGAAATAAAGAAATCCATTTCATTTCCTAAGATATCAAAGGGAATAAAATATTTTACTATACATTTAAACAATGAAGTGTAAGATGTATACACTAAAACTACACATCATTGTTGAAAGAATTTAAAGAAGTTCTAAGTGGAAAAATACCCCATGTCCATGGACTGGAAGACATACCATTGTTAAGATGTCAGTAATCTCCATATTGATCCACAGATTCAACGCAACCACTATCGATTTTTCAACTTCCTTTCTTCATTTTTTTTTTAAGATTTGGACGATCTAACTCCAAAATTAATATAGAATTTCAAGGAATACAAAATAGCCAAAATAAAAAGAAGAAAAGAAGTTGGAGGAGGCACACTTTTCTGATTTTGACATTTACTTCAAATCTACTCTTATAACTCAACAACTAAAAGACAAACTACCCAATTTAAAGGTGGGCAGAGATCTTTAATAGACATTTCTCTGAAGAATTAGTATGAATGACCAATAAGCACATGAAAAATACTCAATATCATTAGTCATTAGAGGACTGCAAATCAAACTACAGAAGCTACTACTTTGCCACCCACTATGATGGCTATGAGAAAACAACAAACAGAAAATAAAGTGGTGTAAACTGGAACACTCATGTTGTTGGTAGAAATGTAAAATGGTACAGCTGCCACTGACAACAATTTAGCAGTTCCTCACAAAGTTACATACAGGGTAAACAGATTATCCAGCAAATCTACTCCTAAACATATATCTAAGAGAGATGGAAACATTTGTTGCATGCAAAAATCTTTATGTGAGTGATTATAGCAGCATTAGTCATAATAGCCAAAATATAAAACAAAGTGTTCATTCACCAATGAATAGATTAAAAAGGGATGGTTTATCCATCAATAAAATGTTATTCAGCTATAAAAAGGATATGGATATATGCTACAGCATAAGTAAAACCTAAAGGGATTATGCTAAATGAAAAAAGCCAGATATACCATACTACATATATTATTTTTCTATTTATTTGAAATATTCAGCATAAACAAATTCATTGAGAAAGAAAGTAGTTTTGCTCTTGCCAGAAACTTGACAGGAGGGGAGAATGGGGAGTTACTTAATAAACATGAGGCTTCTTTTGCAGGTAATAAAAATATTCTGGAATTAGCGGTGATGATTGGACAAGCTATACTCAATCGCATACCTTAAAATTATTAAAAGTATGAATTTTATTAGATGAGTGCTATCTCAGTTTAAAGAATCCTAATACTCATTATGTTTAAAAATTAAACTTAAGCCAAATGGAAATAGTTAAGTCTGTTGTTAATAGAAGAAAATGCATGAGTTCTGAACTTCCTTATAGTATGATTATACATATATTCTCAACTAGAGGATTTGCTAAATACTACTTTCATGCACCTTTTCATAATGGTTATTACAGGAACTTGTCATATAGGTAAATTCTTAATATTATTTGTTTGCTTTTACCCTACCTCATTCCAAAAACTAAGAAAATCATAAAGAGTAGGAGCTATGATTCCATTAGAGAAAGTTATGCATCGGCCACTCATTTGTTAAGGAAAGTCTTGAATTGTAACTCATGCTTAATGTTACAGAAATTAGTCTAAGAATTTTGTATCACCTTAATTCTGATGCAATAATAGTATAATTGGCAATACCATGTTACATGACTTCAGTGTTTCTGTCACAAAATTATTATATCAAAAACTCACAACATTTCTTAAAATAAAACTTTAAATAATGAGAATTAATCTAAAGCATTAAGTCCTTATTCATTATAAGTTTGCCTTGATGTTTTTGTTTATTTATTATAGAGTTGTGGGTACAAGTGAGGATTAACTACACAAGTAGGCTGCATGCAGGTGAAGTTTGTGATTCTAACTGACCCTCACTCCCCCAGTAGTGAACCTGGTACCTTTCATGTTGTCACATGCCCTCACCCTCCTTCCCTCCCTCCCCTATCAGTGCCCAGCAACTGCCAATCCCCACTTTGTACTAATGTGACTAGTGTTCAGGGCCCACTTATGAGTGAGAACATGCAGTATTCAGTTCTTTGGTTCTGCAATGGTTCACTTAATATGAAGATCTCCAACTGCATCCAAGTTGCTGCAAAGTCCATGATTTTGTTCTTCTTTATGGCTGCATAATACTCCATTATGGATACATACCACATTTTCTTTATCCACTTCACTTTTGATAGGCAATAGGATTGGTTCCATGTTCTTGTTATTGTGAATCATGTAGCAATAAACATTAGTGTGTGGGTGTCTTTTTGGTAGAACAATTAACAGTCCTTTGTGTATACTCACAGGAGAGGGATTGCTGGATCGTATGGAAGATCAATTGTTAGTTGTTTTAAGAGTAGTCACACGGTCTTCCATAGAGGTTGAACTAGCTTACATTCACACCTACAGTGTGGAAGCGTTCCCTTTTCTTCACACCCAAGCCAGCATCTGTTGTTTTTTGACTTTATTAATGATAGCCATCCTTACTGGAGTTCGATGATATCTCATTGTTGTTTTGATTTGTATTTCTCCGATGACTAGTAAGGTTGAGCATTTTTTCACGTGTCTATTTGCTGCTTGTATGTCATCTTTTGAGAAATTTCTGTTCATGTCCTTTACTCACTTTTTTTAATAATTGAAAGAACTTTATTTTATTTTATTTTTATCAATATTTTTTATTTTGATATTGTGGGGTACAGTTAGGGGTTAGGTATACAAATATGCTTCATTCAGGCCCCCTTGTTGATAACAGGTGTCTCCCCATCTCTAGACAGATGTTTACTACCATTAGTCCCATTCCCCAGCCCCCATAGTTTCCCAACACCGTCAGTCATTTTCTTATAGTAGTGCATTGGATGATCAAGGTCTACTATATGAGTGAGAATATGTGATACTCAGATCTTTGTTTCTGTGAGAGGTCACTTAGTATTATAGACTCTAGCTCCATCCAGGTTGCTGCAAAATTCATGATTTTGTTCTTTTGTATGGCTGCATAGTATTCCATCGTGTATATGTACCACATTTTTTTAATCCAGTCCTCTTTTGATGGACAGCGTGGTTGGTTCCAGGTTCTTGCTATTGTGAACAATGCTGCAATAAACATTCGCATGCAGGGATCTTTTTTATAGAGTGATTTTAGTTCTTCAGGGTATATTCCCAGTAGGGGGATTGCAGGGTCATATGGGAGATTGATGTTTAGAGCTTTTAGGAATCGCCACACTGTTTTCCACAGAGGTTGCGCTAGTTTACACTCCCACCAACAGTGTAGAAGTGTTCCCTTTTCACCACACCCTCTCCAGCAGCTGTTATTTTTTGAGTTGTTGATAATTGCCATTCTGACTGGAGTTAGGTGGTATCTCAGTGTGGTTTTGATTTGCATCTCCCTGATGATTAATGAGGTTGAGCATTTCTTCATGTGTCTGTTGGCTGCTCAGTTGTCTTCCTTTGTGAAGTATCTGTTCATATCTTTTGCCCACTTTATAATGGGGTTGTTTATTTTTTAGTTTTTATTTAAAAGATGCGGGGTACAAATCAGAGCTAGAAATACAAATGTTCATTATGCAGGTATTCTTGTTGATGAGGTGTGCCCCCTCCTCTCCTATAGTATTAAGATAATTGTTCAAGATCCGCTTATGAGTGAGAACATGTGGTATTCAGTTCTTTTTTTCTGTGATAGATCACTCAGTATTATAGACTCTAAGTTCATCCAAGTTGCTACAAAGTTAATCATTTTGTCCTTTATGGCTGTGTAATATTTCATCGTGTATATGTACCACATTTTTTTTTATCCAGTCCTCTTTTGATGGGCAGCATGGTTGGTTCCATGTTTTTGCTATTGTGAATAATGCTGCAATAAACTTGCATGGGCAGGTATTTTTTTCATAGAATGATTTGCATTCCTTGGGGTATATTCCCAGCAAGGGAATTGCGGGTTCATATAGAAGGTCAATTTTTAGATCTTTTAGGAATCGCCATACTGTTTGGGGGGGAAAGGGGACACTTCTACACTGTTGGAGTAAAAACTAGTACAATCTCTGTGCCCACCTTTTAATGGATAACCTTGCCTTTAAAAATGCTATGGCATGTTTAAGCCAAATTGTCAATGGCCTTTTTATGGCAATCATGTTTTTTACTATTCTCTGAGTAGATAACTGTGTGTTTTCTTAACTTGCTTAATAAAAAATAATCATTCATATAAATTAAATTTTTCTACTGAGAATACTTGCAAAGAATATCTTTTCAAATGTTTTTACCAAGGTCATTACAGTTCATTTTGCAGGCACTGGACATCCTGGATTGGTACAAGTCTTCTTAGAATATGATCTTTTTTCCAAAAACGTTACATGTGCAATTCCATAACTGTTGCCAGATTCCATTTTCTCCAAAGTAAGGTTTATCTAAAGGTACTCTTGGCCTGTTTTAAATACTTTCTACACCCAAGTACAAGCTAAAACAAATGTTACTGTACATGCATTTAGCTTGTAAAATATCTTATGGCTTCTCTCTTTTGTCAGAATCCTTGCTCATTTCCTGATTTCCCAAACACATTTGGTGACGACTGATTGCTAGGCAACCAAACAATACCATCCAGAGAATTGCCCTACCTATCTCAATGGATGCCATCTCACTTTGATACAAAGGGGTTCAAAGCTTTAGAATGTATTTCTGTAAGCCAAGTCAATGTTATTTGGTAGTAAATTTTTAATGAGTAAACCATAAATATAAGCAAGATAAAAAATGATTACATTGAGAAACCTAATTATCACCATTGCTTGATTATATGGTGCATGCTAATAAAGGATTTGGGAAAACATATAAATAAAATGTAGCAAATTTTAATATGTCACTTTCTTCATGCCTAAAACAAAAGCTAATACCATATAGATTTCTGCATTGCTTGTTTAGAAAGTTTTCATTTTAGAACTAATTAATTGATAAATATTATGTCCCATAAGATTTAATACAGTTAGATGAAAGCATTTTTACATTGTTTCAGCTTTAGAGCTTTCTGAAGTTGCTATTATATTTTCATAAAATTTTGATTTTCCTCAGCTGCTCCTAAATGTATCAAATTCAGCTGTTACCTTTGATTTGAATTGATTCTTCATATAATCTAGGACTACTTTCTGTGCAATTTAATCAACAGTTCTACCTTTCTTTGACATATTAGTTCTCATTATAGATATCAACTGATGTTCAGATCAAAGAGAATTCAATAAAAATGTCTTTTTGTAGTATTCTTTTAGTGAGTTATTTATAGCAATCCTTTATAAAGAATGTTAGGATCTGTTAATGCATGGCAGAATCTTTTACCATATCAAATAAACAACCCGAAAATATCATATTAAATGATGACATCTGAGTGAAAAATAACAAGCTCAAATATTTGATTTCTTCTTCTCTAACTTTGAATTCTATTTCATAACTGTAAGGAATTTGTGCTTTTAAAGAAGTTTGTTGTATAAAACATAGGTTTCAGTTCACCTAGAAGTTACTCCAGTATATAAGTGAGGCTAGGATTTTGTCCAAAAAAGGGAATTGTCAGCAGTGCTCCACCATGAAAAGCTGACTGTTAAGCTAAAAGAGATAAATTAACCAGGTCTGGGAAACTTTCTCAGCTATCAAATGTGAAAAAAACTGCATATGAAAAGAAAAGTAAAAATTACTTTCTGGTTGAACAAAGATTAAGCTTATAATTAAATATTTATTACAAAAATGACTACAATGACTAACACTTGTGTAATGCAGTTAATTTGTAATGGTCTTTAATTTTTTATTTAACACTTAAAAGAGCTGTGCTATATAGATATGTTTTTCTATTTTATGAAAGGAGAAACTAATGTTCAGAGAGTCATAAACCACAGGATTAGAACAATGGTCATGTGACTTAAATTTGGTCATTTGCATCTACACATACATCCTAACAGGTGAAAACATGCACTTTAGAAATTCTTATGGCTAAGCTCTTTATTGTTTATTTAAAACTCAGAAAAAGTGTGGCATTTTTAATGTTTAGTATAATCTCGGTGCTAGAGAAAATAAATTGCATATTGCCACAGATTTTGGAGTCAATCAAGCAATCACCACCATATCAAAAATTGACTAAGATATTTTGGAAAGTAACAAATTGGTTACATCAAGGTCTTCTTGCTTTTCTGTAAATAGATTTAAAGAGAAAACCAAATCAGAGATGCTCAAAATAAACTCCAACAGTCAAGCAGTTTCATAAAATCATAAAACTGACTGAGCACTTTTTGCTTGGAAATTTTGTTTAACTGCTCCTATTCAAACCTTATTGTAAACGAAAGTCACTTTATGAGATTGAGAGTTTATCCTCTTCTCGCTTATTGCTCCATATATATTATAGTTGTTACTAAATCTTTATTTAAAAAATGATCCAAATTCAGTTTCTTCTGAGGAGATCTACATTGAATCATAAGTACTTAGAGGATAACTATTCATGACATTAATATGCCTGGATTTAAAGGTTACTTATATTTTTAAATTGCTAATTCTTTGAGAAATCTGGGATTAAAATGATCCCCACTGAGGTTGTTCTTCCAGTAAATAATCACTGAAAGGGCTTCTAAACAGCTTTGCTATTTCTCTTTTGAAATAAATTCTGATGTAAGCTATAACTAAAGTAGTGATCATCTACATTGAAATGGGAAGAGGAAGAAATGCTCAACTCATTTTTTAAAAAGTGTCTTCTTACAATCAAGAAAAATCATCATCACATGACTTCATTGTATACAGTCATATAGCCCCATCATAAATCTCCAGAGTCCTATCCATTCAGACTGAATGAAGCTACTTCTGAATTGGAGAGGCTGTGAAATAGAAGAAAATTGAAAATGTAAGAATAGATTCAAAGAGTTGTCCTGAATAAGTCACAGTCAGACATTCGTTATTACCATATGGCTATCTGATTGGAACACATTTGATAGATATTTAGGATATTTTTAGTTCAACACATTTTACAAAAAAATTGACAAAAGTTTCATTTTGATACATAAGTAGATTGGTTAATTTGTTTACATGTCAAGCTTAAGATCAGTTTGTGAATGTATTTCAAACTTCCAAATACTTAATTAGTGCATCTAAAACTGAGTATAGGAAAAATTCATTGAGTAAATTGGCATGAATCTGGATTGTGCTATGAAATTGAAGTTACAGGTGGTGGTATTTTTTGTTTTGTTTTTACAAGATGTTGATGTGATCTTAGAATACTCTAGGATATCAAGATAGAACCAAAAATTTTATCATTGTCACTCTTTTCTTCTGATACAAAATATTTTCCATGATTATGAAGTATATACGGAGTGCAAAATATTTTCTGTATTTGCAGGATGGGTATTGTTTACTTGCATATAATACATAGTTATATATTAACCAAGTCAGAGTATTTGTGGTATTCATCACCTTGAGTATTTATCATTTCTATGAGTTGATAACATTTCATGTCCTCTCTTCTAGTTACTTTGAAATACACAATACACTGTTCCAAACAATAAGGACTTTATTCTACTATCAAATATTGGGGTTTATTTCTTCTATCTAACTCTATGTTTGTTCCCGTTAATCAACCTCTCTTTATCCTCCCCTTCCACCCACATATACCTCTCAGCCTCTGATATCTATCGTTGTATTCTCTATCTCCATGACATCAACTTTTTTTGTTGTTGTTCCCACATATGAGTTTGAACATGCAGTACCTCTCTTTCTGTGCCTGGGTTAACATAATGACATCCAGCTCCAATTATGTTGTTGCAAATGCCATGATTTCATTTTTCATTATAGCTGAATAGTAGTCGTGTGTGCGTGTACGTGTGCGTGTGCGTGTGCGTGTGTGTGTGTGTGTGTGTGTGTGTGTGTGTGTGTGTGTATCACAATATCTCATTGTGGTTTTTGATTTGCATTTCCCTGATGAGTAGTGATGCTGAGCATTTCACATACACCTGTTGGCCATTTGTGTGTCTTATTTTCAGAATCATCTATCCATGTTTTTTGCCACTTTTTAATGGAATCATGTTTTTTTTTTTTAATTGCTGAATACTTGAGTTCCTTGTTTATGGTAGATATCAGTTCCTTGTCATATGAATAGTTTGCAAATATTTTCTCCCATTCAACAGGTCAACTCAGTTGACTGCTGTGAAGAAACTTTTAGTTGAATATGGTCCTACTTGTCTATTTTTGTCATTGTTATCTGTATTTTTGAGATCTTACCCATGAAATCTTTGTCTAAACCTAAGTCTTGAAGTGTTATCTCTGTTCCTTTTTTTTTTTTTTTCCTGGTAACTTTATAGTGTCAGGTCTTACATTTAAGCCTGTAATTCATTTTGAGTAGATTTTTGCATTTGGGGAGAGACACAGGTTCAGTCTCATTCTCCTGTATATGGATCTCCCATTTTTGCAGCACAATTTATTAAAGAGGGGTTTTCCCCCAGTGAATATTCTTGGTGCCTTTATCAAGAATCAGTTGGCTGTAAATAGTTGGATTTATTTTTGGACTCTCTACTGTGTTCCATTTGTCTTGTTTTTATACTAATACCATGTGATTTTAGTTACTATATATTTTGAGTGTGATGCCTTCAACTTTGTTCTTTTTACTAAAAATTGCTCTTGACTATGGGGGTTTTTTTGTGTGGTTTTTTTTTTTTGACCCATACAAATTTTATGAATTTTTTCTAGTTATGTGAATAATGATGTTGATATGCTGATGAGAATTGCATTGAATCTGTAGATTGCTTTGTGCAGTATGGTCATTTCAATGATATTAGTTATTTCAATTCATGAGCATTTGATGTCTTTCTATTTGTGTCCTCTTCAATTTCTCTCAGAGTCTTTGAGTTTTTCTTATAGAAGTCTTTCACTTCCTTGGTTAAATTTAAATTTATTCCCAGGAGTGTGTGTGTGTGTGTGTGTGTGTTTAGTTATTGAAATGGAATTGCCTTCTTGATTTCTTTCTTAGTTCACTATGGGTGTATATAAATACTATTTTTGTATAATTTTCATCCTGCAATTTTACTGATTTTTATCAAATATAGGAGTTTTTGGTGGGGTTAGGTTTTTCTAAATGTAAGATCACCTCATCAGGAAAGAGACAAATTTACTTCCTTTGTTGCAATTTATATTCCCTTTATTTCTTTCTCTTGCCTGATTTCTCTGGTTAGGCCTTCCAGTAGTACCACGTTGAATAGAAGTGGTAAAAGGCAGGCATCCTTGTCTTTTTCCATATCTTAGAGACAAGGTTTTCAGCTTTTCCAATTTAGTACTATGTTAGCTGTATGTTTGTCACACAAGGCCTTAATTATTTTGAGTTACGCTCCCTCTGTTCTTAGTTTTTTGAGAGTTTTTATCATGAAGGGATGTTGAATTTTATCAAACGCTTTTGCTGTGTCAGTTGACATGATAGTATGATTTCTGTCCTTCAATCTGTTGATGTAATTATATAAAGTGCATTAATTTGCATACATTAAACTATCCTGGCATCCCTGCTGTAAATCCAATTTGGTCATGGTGTATATTTTCCTTTGTATGTGCTGTGGGAATTAATTTGCAAGTATATTGTTGAGGATTTTTGCATCTATGTTCTTTGAAGATATTATTGGTCTGTAATTTTCTTTTTGTTGTTGTTGTAGTATCCTTGTATAGTTTTGGTATTAGGGTGATACTGGTCTTATAGAATGATTTGAGGATAGTTGTCTCCCCTTCAGTTTTTTGGAATAGTTTTAGGAGGACTGGCATTAGTTTTGTTTAATATGTTTGGTAGAATTGGGTTGTGAATCAATCTAATCACAGACTTCCTTGGTTAGTCTAGCTAGTGGTTTATCAATTTTGTTTATATTTTATAAAAACCAGCTTTTCATTTCATTCATCTTTTTTTAGTCTCTATTTTGCTTAATTCTGATATTTTTTTTTTCTTTCTTCTATTTCAGGTTTGGATCGTTCTTGTTTGCTTTTCTAGTTCCTTGAGGTGCATTATTATGTTGTTTATTTGAAACATTTCTACTTTTTGATGTAGGTGTTTATTGCTATAAAGTCTTCTCTTAACACTGGTTTTGCTGTATCTCACAGGTTTCAGTATGTTGTGTTTTCATTACCATTTTGTTTCTATATATTTTTAAATTTTTAGCTTCATTTCTTTATTAACCGGTTGATCATTTAGGAGCATGTTGCTTAGTTTTCATCTATTTGTATATTTGCCAGGGTTTCTCTTGTATGGATTTCTAGCTATATTTTATTGTTGTCTGAGTAGATACTTGATATAATTTCTGTTTTTAAAAATTAGTTAAGACTTTTTTGAAGTCTACTTAGAGAATATTCCATTTGCTGATGAAAATAATTTCTACTACTTAGTTTTTTGATAGAATGTTCTGTAAATGTGTTATCCAGTTGGGCAAGATCTCTGTTTAAATTCAATATATCTTTGTTGATTTTTTTCTGTCTAGATATTCCATCTAATGCTGAGAGTGAGGAATTGAATTTTCTCACTATTACTGTAAGGTAGTTTGCTTCTTTAGATCAAGTAATATTAGCTTTATCTATCTGGATGCTCAAATGTTGGGTGCATATATATTTAGAATTATTATATCATCTTGCTGGATTGATCCCTTTAGTATACAATGAACTTCTTTTTCTTTTTCTAGTTTTTTACTTAAAGTTTGGCTTGTCCAATAGGTCTAGCTACTCCTGCTTGCTTTTGAATTATTTTTGCATGGGATATCTTTTTCCACCCCTTTACTTTCAGTGTATATGTGTCTTTACAAGTAAAGTACATTTCTTGTAGGCAGTGTATAGTTGGATCATGCTTTTTATTCATTCTACCAGTTTTAATCTTCTAAGTGAATAATTTAATTCATCTATATTTAAAGTTATTATTGATATGTGAGATTTTGTCCCTGGCATATTAATTGTTTTCTTGTTGTTTTGTTTTATATATTCTTTGTTACTTTCTTTTTTTCTTATTATTTGTCATTGTGATTTGATGATTTTCTGTAGTGGTACCATTTGAGTCCTTTCTCCTTATTCATTTGGTTTACCAGTGAGTTGTATACTTTTGTGTGTTCTCATGATGGCAAATGTCATCCTTTCATTTCTCTTAAGCATTTCTTATAGGGCTGGTCTAGTGGTGATGAATTCCCTCAGGGTTTGCTTGTCCAGGAAATAGTTTATTTCTACTTTATTTATGAATGATAATGTTTCTTATTTTAATATCCTCAGGCAGCAAGTTTGTTGTTACTGCTGTTGTTTTTATTGTCAGCACTTTGCATATGCCATCCCATCTCTCCTGGCCGGTAATGTTTCTGCTCAGAAATCCCTATCAGTCTGATGAGGATTCCCTTATAGGTGATTAAATACTTTTTCTTCTGTTTTTGGAATCCTAGCTTTGTCTTTGACTTTAGATAGTTAGTCTAAAATGTTTCACAAAGACTCTTATAACTGCACCTTTTAAAAATATGTTCAACTTCCTATATACGAATGTCTGAATCTCTTTCTAGTATTGGTAAGTTTTCATCTATTATTTTATTAAATTGATCTTCTAACCCTTTAACTCTTTGCCTTTGGGGACACCCATAATTTACATATTGAATTGCTTTATGTGTCCCAAATGTCATGAAGGCTTTACCTAATTTTTTTTTTCCTTATTCTTAGTTTTGTCTGACTGGATTATTTCAAAAGACTATCTTCAAGTTCTGAGAGTCTTTCATCTGTTTTATCTAGTCTATTGCTGAAGATTTTACATGTATTTTTCTATTTTAGCCAATGAATTATTCATTTCCAGAATTTCTGTTTAATTCTTTTAAAATTCTTTTAAAAAATATCCCTTTGGTAAATGTTTCATTCATATGCTGAATTGTTTGTTCTGGATTTTCTGCATTATTTTTTCAAAATTCTTTTGTATCTCAATGCACTTCTTTAATTGCATTATTTTGCATTATTTTCAGGATTTTATGAATTTCTTTCTGATTAGGATCTGTTGCTGAAGACTTATTGTGTTCTTTGGAGGTCTCCTTTTTTCCTTTCCTTTTTTCTTCCCCCCTTCCTTTTTGTTTCCTATGTCTTTACATTGATATCTTCACACTTAGTGTAGCAATCACTTCTTCCAAATTTTTTTTTAATTTGCATGTGTTAGGGAGGGTATTTTCCGGAAGATGTATATATGTTTTTGGTTGAGCGAGTACTCTGGTATTGATTTTGCATGCAGTAGTATAGTCTTTGCATGATTTCTTCAGCTGTAAACAGCATCAGCGGTATCTGTGATTTTATCTGTTGCTTAGGGAGCAATTACTAGTGGACATGGTGGTGAAATTTTGCTGGGTACTAGGATGCCACGTGGGTCAATCTTTGGGTCCCAGTGGTGGCAGACATGGAATATTCATGTCTGCCCATAGGCCATAGAGTGGTGTATGCTGACTCCAGTGCTAACGGGTTTAGGTGAATCAATTCTTGAGCATGCAGCTGGCTTACTCAGATGTCAGTAGTGGCAGGAGTGAACTAGGCACATAAGTGAGCTCTCGTGTCCCTGGGCAGTAAATACAACTTGGGTGATGATAATAGCACTGGTGAGACAACCCGCTGGAATCCAAGGGGTTTGTGCTGTTGTTGGCAGTGACTGCAATGGATTGAGTGGACTAGTCTGATCCACAGGGGGCATGTGACCTAAGATCCTGTGAAGAGTATTTGAGTGGCGACAGTGATGAACTGGACTGGCTGCATTTCAGGCCCCTGTACAATGTGCTAAAGTACTATGAGGATGTGACTGAGTTGATAGACTTCCCCGGTAGCATGTTTAGGCATCTGGCTATGTATGATAGGTAGGGGTGAGGAGATCCTCAGGCTACCAATGGAATGCTCATGTGGGGAAGCAATGACTGCAGTGTGAGTCTTCACTAGGGAGGGTAGAGCCACTCTCAGTGGAAGCAGTGCAGGCAGGCAGCTGTTGGGGAGTATGCTAACACCTCAGTCCCACAGCAGTGGCAATGGTATTTGACCACAGGGTATATGAAACTGCTTGGCCTCCCCTCTTCCTTCTTGGCCTGTTGACAGCAGCAATAACATCAGCCCCAGAGCAGGATGCAGTCCTCTGAGGGCTGTATTCTCAGACTGGTGTCAGTTGCTATTCTAATGGCAATTAGTCATATTCTGTCCACTATATTTCTAGGTTGTTATATTGAGCTATACTTTAATGTGCTTTTTGGTTGTTGATGTTTTTTGCTTGTGAAGCTTAGGGAAGAAATAGATGATAGTGATAAAGGAACATACTTTAATGTCAGATTGTCTGGGTAAATATTTCAGCATTATTACTCAATAACTGCAGTTTGGGGCAGGTTTGTTAAAATGTTTAGGCTTTAATTCCCTTTTTGGATAAAGGGAGATGATCTACATCTGTGACATAGTGTTTTTCATGATTGTTTAATTTAATGATCTCTATAAATTTATTGGCACAGTGTTTGACACTTAAACATTTAATATAATTGCTAGTTTCAATCTCAAAATAAGGAGAATAATAATATTGTTTTGACACAAAGATTTAAGATATTAGAAGCAGAGAATCTTTCTAATTTATCCATCTCAAGTATATCTTGCACATAGTAGTTTAAAAGGTTGGTTGATTTTTTGAGTCCAATAATACTCCTATGTAACTCTTCAGAAGCAAGGATTACAAGTCTAGTTCATAAAATATGAAAACAAAAAATACCTGCTTAAATGATGTATTTTGGTTACAACTCAATAGAAATCTATTCTGGAACTAATTTGAGGTCTTGATATGACCAAATCAAGAGGTCAAATAGCCTCTGTAAGGAACAGGTAGGTAATTCTTGGGAATTTTAATTCATCTCTTTTTGTCCAAGTTATTTTGCCTAAGAATTTCATCACTGACCATGTATTCAGCATATCTTCAAATAAATTTTTAATAGATAAAATCTCAACATTCGTATTACATTTTATGCACAAAGGCATTTTTCTATAGCTAAAGATTGATAGCCAGCTCAAATGTATTTTTTTTTTGAGTTGGAGTCTCACTCTGTTGCCCAGACTGGATTGCAGTGGCCGCTGCTGGCCACTGCAGCCTCGACCTGCTGGGCTCCAGCGATCCTTCCGCCTCAGCCTTCCAAGTAGCTGGAACTACAGGCATGTGCTACCACTCCCGGCTAATTTTTGATTTATTGTAGAGATGAGGTCTCGCCAAGTTGCCCAGGCGGGTCTCGAACCCGCGGGCTCAGGCAATCCACTCACCTCAGCCTCCCAAAGGTGCAGGATTACAGGCTGAGCCACCGAGCCCGGCTTCAAATGTATTCTTTTACTTCAAAGTAATATTTGGTCATTTTCCACATCTAGATAATATGAATAAATTTTAAAAGTTGATTCTTGTCTTTGCTCAATCTCAATACATTAAAAATTATAAGTCTAAAAAATTCCATGGAAGATTACTGAATATAACTGTCCATTCTATTTTATTCTATGTATTCAATCAGTAATTTTTTTTTTTTTTTTTGCATTGGACCTTTTATATGTCCGGTGTTGAACCAGCAGTTGGAGAAACAGACTAATAAGAAGCAAGCCATTTCTAAATTCAAGGAACTCACTATCTAGTAGAGAAAATAGACATTAAAACTTTAGGAAATTTAGTTCTTAAGTAGTAAATGGAGTTTTTCCACATAAGATGAAATATATGGCGTGTTGTCACTAGAAGAGACATAATGGAAGTATCAGTAAAGGTTTTAAAAATGAGGTAGCATTTAAGTTGGGTTCACTCCAACAAACTGGGAATATTTTTCTATTCTAACATACATGTATATATACATTTGTACATATACATAAACATAAATATATACGTTTGAATAAAAAGTGTGTATATATATACATTTGAATAGAAAGTACATATATATATACACATACATACACACACACAAAAAAGATGTAAACAATTAGAAGAATTTCAAATAGTGTGGCGTGAATGACTGCATTTGATGAGATAATCAGATATGAGAATGGTTATTTAAAGTGAGGATAAAATGAAAGTAGTCACAGGCCTCCGAATGAGAATTAATAAAGTATTTTGAACATGAAATTATATTTGCCTCTTGGAAATGTATTTATGGAATCATAGTAGGGGAGGATGGAAAAAAAGAATTCAATTAGAACTGAGTTGTTTGGGCAAGATGTAAAGTGATAGGAGCAATAAGAATAGAAACAAATGAGAAAAATATGATAGATGTCTAAGAGGTAGGCTTTATAGTAGCTAACAACTAAAGAAAGATAGACAGATTGAGGACAGTTTTATAACTTGAATAACTTGAGGGCTAGTAGTCATAGTTATCAATAGAAAATACAAAAATAAAACAGGCTAGGGGACAGAAGGCAAAAAGTGAAATGAAACAAATATAGCAATATAATAACAATTTTAAAAACTGTTATATCAATACTAACAATTAGCATTTATTACAACTTGCTGCATGCCGAGCATTGTATTAAATTCTTTATATGTTTTACCTCATTTAGTCATGGGTAAGCTATAGTAAGAGTGGGAACCAGAGAGTAAGTGACTCTTCAGGGAATACTTTATTACCAAGTGTTACCACTGGGATTTGGTCAAGCATGTGGGTAGCAGTTTGGGAGTTCATTGGACTGCAATTGGGTGGGACATTCCATTCTAAGCAGTAGAGAGCAAAAAGAATCAAAGGAATGCTTTAGCCAAGATTCTAAAACAGTAAAAAGGGTCAGGATAAGAGAATCAAGATCAATCTCAAATTAAAAAAAGAACAACACAGGAGCATGTCTGAAAAATAAAAGTTAAAGCCAATTAAGTGTGGAGCAGAGGATTTAATAACAGTTCTTTGCTGACCCTTAGCTATGATATATGAGAGTGGTAGAATTATAGCTAGAGGGGACCACAGACAAGTCAACAGAGAATCACAGAGTTTGAGTACAGGTTTTTTTTTATTGTATTAAAAAAGCAAAAAATACATCATCATCATCATCACCATCATCATCCTACACTCCCTAAAACTTCCCAATTTTAGTCAATGGTTATTGAGGTCTACCAGTTCCTCAGAGTCAAAATTATGTCCATGACACTTTAAAATTTTATTTCTAATTTTTAACAAACAAAAGTTTATACTCCTTTACTTTCTTCAGGGTTGGGGAGCTTTTCTTTTCCTTTCCTCCCAGCTGATATGGTTTTCACAAGTGCCCTAAGTGTGATCATATTTATTGACCCACCCTCACAAGTTTAATATGATATAGAAGACCTGGGGATGGATTTTGTCCCTTTTTTAAGGCTGCTGCTTTTCCTGACTCTCCAGGAAGAGAGTACTAAGAGAGACATTTCTTAAGACTCCCACCAATCTTCTGGTGAGACTCGGTGAAGTCTATGAAGGACAGCCTACAAATCTGTGCAAATTCCCTAATACCTTTGGATCTTAGGGTTTCTATATTATCTTCTAGCCCCCACACAGCCCTTATCAATCACTTAATAATTTTAGTTAAACTCTTCTCACTGTGTCTAATGAATCTTCCCCATGTAAGCAAATGCTTGTGTTTTATATCTTCTTGTAGGCACCTGTATTTACTTAGATTTCAGAGAAATCATTTGCTATGCAACCTCAGCTCTCTGATAGATTTGAGAAAAGGTATGTATTTAAGGATTATCTGGCTTTTTTTTTGTAAGAATGATAGCAATACTTTTTCCAACTTTCCACATTTCAAGTGTACAAAGGAAGTCCCAGTAAGGCTTTGTCATTCTTGAGTCCTCAATTTCATACCATATACACTATCCATCACCACATCTTGCTGATTCTATTGTAAAATACCCAACTCTGCTATCACCACTCTTGTCCAGCCAATCTCATCTCTCTCTCTCTCTCTCTTCATTTCTCTGCTCAGTCTACTACAATAGCTGCCTATCTCACTCAAAGTCAAAGCTAAAGTCAATATAATTGCCTACAAAAGCCCTGCATCATCCGTGCCACCTTTTTTTATCTCTCTAATACACCTTCTATGATTCTTTCTTTCACTTATTGTTGAAGTCATTTTGACCCCCTCATTATTTACACATGACAGGCACATGCTTCTCTCAAAATCTTTATAGTTAGCATTACTTCCACTAAAATGTTCTTCACCCAAATCTGCGTGTTCATATCTCCTTTGTACAAATCTTTGTACAAACATCACACTCTTAGTGAAAACTTAAAACTACCATATATAACAACAAACCCCTCATTAGTACCTATTACCATCTGCTATATTTATATATTTACTTATTTTTCTTATTCCATATCTTAGAATCTAATTTCCATGACATTTGACATTTTTCTTCTATTTCATTCAATACTCTATCTCCAATGCCTTAAAAAGAGTCTATCATTGAGTAGATTCTTAATAAGTATGTGTTGAATATAAGAATATTTATAAACAAAAAAGAAGTCAGTGAACAGAAAGGGATTAAAGGCAAAGAAGAAAGCAAATGACCATGGATGGAATAAGAAACTCGAGGTGGTGGGTAGAAATAGGGTATAAAGCAACAGAAAATGGTTCACTTTCCCTCTGTTACTGGAATATACAGAAGTAGATAAATCTGTGGATGGTGAGACAGAAAGTCGAGAGAATTTGTGTTGGATATCTCCCATTCTCTTGCTGACATAGCATTATTTGCTGAGACTCGGGCAGGATATGTGACTGGTAAAGAGCAGAGGTTGGAAGGCATGATACCCAAAATAATATTACTTTTCTGAGTCTATCTAAATTCTCCTTAATGAGAGGCAAGCAAAAGCTTAACAATTTTGGTTCCTAGATACTATCCATGAAATGTTAAAAGTAACACTCTGGAATAATTGGCAATTTTATTTTTATTCTCTCTATAACCTGAAAAATAAAAGCAATTTATTTTTGTGTTGCTTACCTTGAGACTTTAAGTAAGATTACTGTAAAGGTTTTCAAGTTTAAATGATATTTTAAACACCAAATTTACTTGCATTCTGTATACAAAGGTTCATCTAATTAAATTTATGAAATATTTGCTTTGCATCATCTATCAACCATTTTCAAATAGAAAATACAAATTTAACCACAAATGGGAGGAAGAAGGACAAACTAATTTAATTTACTTTGTGTCTGAATTTTCTATTTTTTTATGAAATATTGGATTTAGCCAAGGCTGGAACTGACATATGAGACTATCTCAAAATCAATAATTCTCCTTTTTTTCATTTTCAAATCATTTTGGAGTTGTCGTATTGGTACAGCTGCAGTGTTCCTGGTGTTCTGTGCCCTCACTGCAAGGCTTGTGGTAGGTGGACAAGCGATAACAACAATTCCACTCTTGGGAACCATATTATTAATATGCCTTGGCATCTATGAATAACATCATCTTTCAGCTATGTCTGATTCTACCACAGATATACAGACCTTATCTTTGTGTGGAGTAAAGCCATATGTTATTTAATGAGAAAAATATTAATAAAACTGTTACATTTAATGTCCTCTCAAAAGGATATCACAGCCGGGCTCGGTGGCTCAGCCTGTAATCCCGCGCCTTTGGGAGGCTGAAGTGAGTGAATTGCCTGAGCCCGCGGGTTCGAGACCCGCCTGGGCAGCGAGACCTCATCTCTACAGTAAATCAAAAAATCAGCTGGGCGTGGTAGCGCATGCCTGTAGTTCTGGCTACTCGGAAGGCTGAGGTGGAAGGATCGCTGGAGCCTGGCAGGTCGAGGCTGCGGTGGCCAGGAGCGGCCACTGCACTCCAGTCTGGGCGACAGAGTGAGACTCCAACTCAAAAAAAAAAAGGATATCACAAAATCTGATACCATTAGTCTTGTGCTTATTAAATGTGTATAAAATAAATGTTTTCTTTTGAAGCTAAACAATAATGCTGCAAAATAGTTCGTATAAATCACATCCTTTCTTCCGGAATGATCTGCTAACCAGAAAATCAATCGCATGGATTTTATGACAGTTAAAATAGACAGATACATATTTACCAGCCTTAAGTCAAGCAGGTATATAGGCTAAAGCAAAGCACACAAGCTTAGCATAAGAAGGAATATGTCAATCAATAAGAAACAAATAAAACATTTTGGTGAAAGCAAAGAACACAGACCCAGGAATACTGGAACTTGGTGTCTGACAATAGACAAACCAAGCAGTATTTTGGCATTTTCAGCCACTAGTTGTGTGATTTAAGTCTCTTAACCAGCTGAAGACTCAATTTTATCACCTGTTAAATGAGGGTAATGAAACCTACTTAATACAACGGCTGTGTGAATCAAATGAGATAAATGTACATGACAATTATCCAACATTATACTTCATTTATAGTATGTGGTTACTCAACAACTGTTGGTTGCCTTTCTGCTGTCTCCATTCTCAGAAACTTTGTTCAGAGACTTTTTTTTTTTCCTCTGGACAGACACTGTGCACCAAGAATTGAACCAAGCATTCTCCATGCGTTATCTAGGTGTTAAGGTGATAAGGTTCTAAATAAAATTTAAAACAATGTGGGACACATTATTAATATTTTATAGATGAAAACACTAAGTTCAGAAAGTGTTAGTTACTCACAGAGCTACAAATTGGCAAAACTCATATTTATGATCTCAAAATGAAATAGCTAAGGTTCAAGATAACCTCAAGAATTGATCAAGTATATATGTTTTGGATTTGATTACTTTATATGTGGTCTCCCCAATCTTTTTTTTTTTTCGTGAAAAAGTAAATTAAAAAACCTCAGGATTATGCTCTCTTACATCCTTCCCTGCCTCTATTATGCAAAATTAACTAGTCTATAAAGTCTATAAGCCCATACTGAATATGTCCCCAAAATGCATTGGCCAATAGAGGACACTTCCAACATCATGCAGTCACAACTTCTCTATTAGCTACCGCCAATATCTTCCTGAATGACAAAATTTTTAGAAGAGATAACCATGCCCATAGGCGAGGAAGAAAAAAAAAGTTTCTTCTATTAACACAGCTAGCAAAAGTGAGATATAGTACACACATAATAAGCTGATAGAAAACTTCCTTCTCTACTCCTGACATTATCACAACTAATCTGCAAAGATTAATTTTTTTGTTTTCTTGGTTTAGTTTATAAATAACTGACATGTCCTATCTCATTTTATCCGAAGGTGCCCAAATTCTCATTTTTAATATAATAAAGTGTAAAGATATTTAACTCTGGATTCTATTTCCACCAAACTGAAAGTACAATGCCATGAATTTATTCACTCACAGTAATGAAACATAAAAAGACAACATTCTGCAATTTCTGAACACATATCACTTCCTACATAACCATATTATAACTATGTGTGTAAGGAAGCATCACCAGTATTCACCAATTTTCCACCCCAGAAGAAAATTTTAAAATTAAGCAAATGCATTCTAACCCAGGAAGAAAATTTATACAAATATAAAGCAATTATCTGACTTGGCATTTCACCAAAATCTTCAGGTTAGCTAGAATTCAATAAAGAATTTTATTCTTGCATAGTGACCTGGACATTGTAATTACCTTGGTCTATCAGAGTTTCTGTGAAAACATACTTGAAATATTTAAAAAGAATTCTAAGGTTTCTAATGTTTAGCAAACACACTAAAAATGACCAAAACTAACTGTCATTGGTATTTTTCAATCAAAGGCTTATCATCTAGAATCTTCAATGAGGTAGGAAATTTTATTTGATTGAAGGGCAATCTTTAAAAATCAAGTAGTAGAAAGAAAAAAAAACACGTGAATTACCAACAAGAAAGTAAAGTCCCATAATAATTTTGGTTGAAATATAGATTTAAACTTTAAGTCAGATGAGTAGAATGCCTTATGAATAATTGTTACTCAAACAAAATAAGTCACTTCACCATCTTTGCTGTATCTGATAAATATCAACTTATTTGACCATAAGCTATCCCTATGAATCATTAAGTCATATTAAACGTTTGGGTTAACTATGCTGTTGTCCAGATATTTCGGAGTTGTTTATTCAGTCAGTCACTAAACACTTTTGGAGTCCTTATTTTATGAAAATACTTCCCTGAGTACACAGTTGTATATGTTATGAAGCCTACCTTTGAAGAACTCACAATCCAATGAGTCATAAACATATGAATATAACTCAGTCTTCACTTTTTTAACCTATTTGTATTTTACAAACTCAAGTGAAGAAAAGAAAGTACATGAATTTGAAGACCTATATTTACTCTCATTCACAGATGATGTTCCTTTACTCTGTGAATAGAACACATAGAAATAAAACCACTCAGATTCTTTCTCTTTTTTTTTTTTTTTTTTTGAGTCAGAGTAGCACTCTATTGCCCAGGCTGGAGTGCAGTGACACATTCACTACCACCCCAGCATCAACCTGCTGAGCTCCAGTGATTCTTCAACCTAAGCCTTCCAAGTAGTCAGAACTACAGGCAAGCAATACCATGCCCAGCTAATTTTTTATTTATTATAGAGATGAGATCTCACCAAGTTGCCCGGGCTGGTCTCAAACTCGCAGGCTCAGACAATCCTCCAGCCTCTGCCTCCCAAACTGCTGGGATTACAGGCTGAGCCACTGAACCCAGCCTCAGATTCTTTCAATGAGCTTGCTTTCATCTCAAGTACTTAAGAAATTTTTTTTTAAAGATGTGGGGTACAATTCAAGTTAGGTATACAAATGTTCATTACACAGGTACCCTTGTTGATGAGGTGTGCCTATCCCCTTCCCTGGCAGATCCCCACTATGCCAAAACCCGCCTCCACCCCCAGCAGTTTCCCACTACTGCCAATCCTTTTATTATATTATTACAATAATTGTTCAAGGTCAGCTTATGAGTAAGAATATGTGATACTCAGTTCTTTGTTTCTGTGATAGATCACTCAGTATTATAGATTCTAAGTCCATCCAAGTTGCTGTGAGGATCATAATTTCTAAAAATTAGAAATATGTTTTTAAGAGTGTAAACTAAGATAAATTTATTTTAGAAATCACATTCCAATTTCTATATCAAAATCCAAATACATTAGATTTGCATGCAGCCAATCCTGTTGGCAACATGATTTATGCCCCTTTTTCTGAGAACAAAGGACCATCCACAGATATATATTTAGTTCTAGTTTTCAATTATAGTTCGTGGCAAAGAAGTAAAACATTTTAGTTCTAGTTTTCAATTATAGTTAGTGGCAAAGAAGTAAAACATTGAAATTTTATTTAAATAAATATGTTAAATTTTATACTATATGTGTGGATCCACATGAAATCTGCAAATGAAGTGATTAAGCACATTATTTTACATATATTGCATAATGTGTATGTGTATGTTTAGGTTGATAAAATAAGTTGCACAAAGCAGTTAGAATCATATGAGTTTCTGTCTGCATTTTATGCTTGATGAAAAATAGAAACACACATTTGTTTGATATAGGATTTATTCAAAACATCTGCAGTATTCCTGAACTTTTTCTTCTCCCTCCTTTTCCCATCATATCTACTATCCATTGAACAAAGAATTCCTGATCTTTTTTGAAATATGTCTGCTGACCATGTTCTTTCCGGGGAAAAAAAATAGCATCAGCAAAATAGGAAATATAGATTCCCATGAATCACCTCAGATACCTTCAGTCGGACAGGCATATAGCCACATATCACAGTTTACAAACACTAACTGCAAGGAGATCTATAGGAATTAATTTGAATTTCCAACATAGAAAACCAGATAATAGTGTCTAAATTTTTAGCATTAAATTTTGAAGAAAATAATAATTATAAACTGCTGAATCATATATCTTTAAATTTATATTTTTAATCAGTAGGTTAAAATAGGTTAAAAGAGAATCTGAGAATGTTTCTAATTTATTCTTCTACTTTCTGAATATTCAGCTTCCTATGGATATCAACAAGAACAAAAGTTTCTATAGGAGCAACAATCAAGAATATATATCTTGGCCAGGCATGGTGGCTCAAGCCTGCAATCCCAACACTTTTGGAGGCCAAGGCAAGAGGATTGCCTGAGCCCAGGGGTTCGAGACCAGCCTGGGCAACTTGGTGAGACCTCATCTCTAAAATAAATTTAAAAATTAGCCGGGTGTGGTAATGCACACCCTATAGTTCAATTTACTTGGAAGGCTGAGGTGGAAGGATCACCTGAGCCCAGCAGGTCAAGGCTGTGGTGGCCTTGAACATGCCACTGCACTCCAAACTGGGCGACAGAGTGAGACTCCAACCTAAAAAAAAAGAAAAGAAAAGAGTATATATCTTTACTCCAAGGAAATAGATCTGAGGCTACTTCACAAAGTAAAAACATCAAAGAATTTTAGTTATAAGGAATATGCCATATAACCACGGTTATTACAGAGTTAAATGACCCTTTCATATTTCTGAATATTCGAGAAAGAACTGAATTTCCAATAGAAATTCTATAGAATCTTGCTTCCTTCTAATTGTGATACTGGAAAGAGCTTAGTGGATGTGCTGACAATCATTTGTCTGATTCTCAGGATCCATTCCTGTATTAAACCATCAGACAGTAAAACACATTTACCACATTATCTCGGTCCTTCAAGAATTGCTTTCACTGAGGCACAATTTAATGTGATGTTCTTAGCCTCTATTGAAGGTCGATACAGAAACCATTAGTTTGGGCAGAATTTCTTCATGTTTGAAGAGTTTACTTCTAGACATTGCATAAAAACCTAGAAAACAAAATATTTTTTTCCCAAGGAAAAAAAGTCCTCACATCTCTGTGTTGACAAAAAATAAATACTAAAACTTTCTATATTTTATTTTCTTTAACATATAAAACCTTAAAACCAAAATTCTTTGCTCTTGTTACCTTGTTTTTGCTTAATTCAGGAAATGAAATCTATATAATCAGGGTACCAAAAATTGTCTGTTGTTGAGACATGCAGTGCAACATACCCCTTAATTAAATGAGTTAGCATGTCCTTAAGACACAAGATACAGTAGCTGAAATGAAGTAATTTCAGGATTTAAACCTTATTTTACCACAACTTTCCTCTGATACATTGTGGAAATAATAAAAAATCAAATGCAACTATTTATTCCTACCTTGTCATTTCAAAGACTGTCACCTGAGAAGTGACTTGTGTTTAATAGACAGATATTGAAGTAAGTTGAGGCAACATGTAAAAATATACTGCACATATAGGAGAATTCAAATAATAAGGCCATTGTACTAAATTTATGACTGAAGACATGTTGCATAGGGCCTCAAAAGTTAGGCAATGCAATTCCCAAAAATAACTAGAATAGGGGATCCTACACATTAGTCGTGTATTAGAAAATTAGAAATAGACTATGAACACTGCAGATTTGTCCCTTCCTACTCATCTTGTCTCTTCCTAACCTTGCCGTGCTGGGGCAGTACAGAGCAACCTGTTCAGCTGGAGCTTCTCCACTTAAAAGAATCATCTGGGAGATGCCTGATTGTTCTCATATAATTTTACCTCAAGATTAGAAATGAATAAGATAACAAAATAGTCTTCACAATAGCTAATGTAAATATTAGTTTAGAAGCGAGAGGCGGGAAAAGATACAAATGTACAGTAGCTCTAAATAGTATTTTATCAGATAATCAAAGGAGAATATTTCATATATTTGCATCTTTGACTTATTCAATCAGATAAGTATAACAGCTGTATGAGTTATCATAATAGGGAACACCTAAGGTGGAGATTAAATATACAACCCCTCTAAGTTTGTAGGTAAACAATTCATGCTCCCAAATGTCAAAGCTAGATAGATCAGGCTCTGAAGCCAACTCAGAATAACTAGTTCTTTTTGCTGCATTAACTTACCCTAGGTACAATAAAATACTCTTTTTCTTCATCTACATGAGACCACATAAATATTACCTAGGGAAGTTAGAACAAAATAATGAAAACCTTAATCAACATAGCCGATAGAATACATTTAAATTTGCAGCATACAGCTATCACTTAAATGAAAATAAATCAATAAAAATAAATAAGACACAAGGGCAAAACAAATGAAAGTGTTAACTAGGGCAGCAGTCCTCAACATTTTTGGCATCAGAGACCAGTTTTGTGAACACAGTTTTTCTCCACAGACGGGGGAGAGAGCGGGGAGGGTGGCGTTGTGCAGCCACTTCCTCAACACTAGCATCACCGCCCCAGCCCCACCTCAGATCATCAGACATTAGATTTTTGTAAGGAGTGTGCAATCTAGAGACCTCACATGCACAGTTCACAATAGGGTTCAGGTCCTATGAGAATCTAACGCCACCACTCATCCGACAGAAGATGGAGCTCAGTCAGCAATGCCGCAATAGGAAGCAGCTATAAATACAGATGAAGTTTCGCTCACTAACCCACTGCTTATCTCCTGCTGTGCGTCCCAGTTCATAACCCGCCACAGACCAGTACTGATCGGTGTCCTAAGGGGTTGGGAACCCCTGAAGTAGGGCACACAAGATATGTTAGTAAAGATGTCGAAGATGAAAACAAGATTCACGAGTGATAAATATTTTAGTAAAGGAAGACAATGAAAACATGAAGAACTGCATGGGTGGCAACAAAACCAAAGTTCCAGTCAGAAAACACCAAGAGACTCAGTCATTGGACATACATGGACTTGTGTGGTAGGTATGTAGACAGAAGTAAAATTGAGTCTGAAAAAGGGAGGATTTGTTGAAAGTTTTTTATAAAGAGAATTCAGACCTTCATATCTGCCCTTTCACCAAGCAGAAATCTGAAATTATTTTTTCTAGAAAATTTGGAAAGTATTGGTCTGTGAATATGAGGCTGCACACATGAGTGCAAAAATATTGTACCATTTTGAAAACCAAAAAAAAAAAAAGTAACTGAACTATGCAAGTTAAAAGAAAGCTTTCACCCCACTTCTCATGCTCTGCTCCCAGAATCCTAACAGCCAAACTTATATCCCCTTTCAGAGAGAATTTGATCACAACCAGAAAATAATTCTAGAGATATCGACTTTAGGCTTTTCCAAATGACATGACCAAGTCTCTACTCAGTGGTACTATAGAAAGATGATGTACTCTGTCCAAATACCTTTTAAGTCCTCACTCTTTAAAAAAATAGACTACCAAAATATCACAAGATAGTTAAGAAACATCCCTTAATAAAAAATAGAAAACAAACAGGAAAAAGTACCTTGGAGAGAGCAGAGAAAGCTAAAATTATATCTTTTTTTATAATCAATATTTTTTATTATGATATTGTGGGGTACAGTTAAGGTATACAAATATGCTCTGTTCAGGCACCCTTGTTGATAAGAGGTGTCTCCCGTCCCCGGACAGATGTTTACTACCATTAATCCCATCTCCCTTCCCCTCCCCCCCATAGTTTCCCACAACTGTCAGTCATTTTCTTATGGTAATACGTTGGATGATCAAGGTCCACTATATGAGTGAAGCCTTAGGGAGGCAACTTGAATTTAGTTCAGTTGGCAAAGCTCAACCAAAAGACGGTATCAGAATCCCTCACTTCATTTCATACTTAGTGGATATCTAAGCTGAGACAAAATAGTTCCTTTAAAAAGGGACAAACAGCTGAAAGGTGTCTTCTTGCCACTCCTTCCATTTCCTGCTTTGAGTACACATGTGGTAGCTAAGATCCAACAAACATGTCATGTTCTTCAGAAAGGAGGCCCTGCCTTAGTATGCTGTCACAGAAATGAAGAGGTCAAGATCCATGATGACTTTTTGGAGTTACCATACTGCATAAAAATAACTCAACTGTTTCTGTAAAAGTCAACTTATTATTTAAGTCATTGTTGTTTTTGTGTCTCTTTTTTTGTCACTGTTTTGCTTTGGTTTTAAGACAAGTTCCCACTCTGTTTCCAGGCTGGAGTACAGTGACACAACCACACTTGTTGCAGCCTTGAACTACCAAACTCAGGGAATTCTCCTGCCTCAGCCTCCTGAGTAGCTAGGACTACAAGTGTGCACCACTATACCTAGCTAATTTTTCTACTTCATTTGTAGAGGCAGGATCTTTTTTTGTTGCTCAGGCTGGTCTCAAATTCCTGGACTCAAGCAATTTTCTCACTTCAGTCTCCCAAAGTACGAGGATCGCAAGCATGAGTCACCACATCAACCTGTTTTGGTGTCTCTTATGAGCAGTCAAAGTGTAACTTATAATCAATACACATGAATCCAGGAAAAGGACTGCATCAGATTAGGAAGACAAAGAAAATTCTTAGTATAACAGAGAGAAAAGTTGCAAGATGACCACTGTATATTTGACCAAGACAGTAACTAGTCCATACTGGAACAAGAGTATAAGTGGTACCTCCAAATAAAATTGAATTAATAACTGATGTCTTTGACATGATAAGAGGTATTGTATAACTCTCAGTGAATTTATGCATAAAACTAAGCAAACAAACACAGTGCAACTATTATCTTTTATTCAATTTTTATTTCAAAGATATAGGGGTACATGATGGACTATCAAGGAGCTATAAGAAGGACAAAATTATGAACTTCACAGTTCATAATTATCTCTAATAAAAACAAAATGTGTCTAGAAAGAATAAAATAATTATATAATGTATAATACAGTAGTAAACAATACTTAAGAACAAGAGTCATCATCTATAAGATTTAGGTAATTGTTCTCAACTGGAGGCGATTTTGTCCCCCAAGGAACACACACACTCTTCATTGACAATATCTATCAAAAGCTTTAATGTGTATTTATTTTTAAATCAGTCATTCTACTTAGCAGAATATGTTTTAAAGTAATAAATGAATAAGAGTCTAAAGATTTACATAAAGCTATGCTTACCTTGAGATATGATGGAAGTAAAACATCTTAGATATCTAAGAATGTGACATAAATTACAGATTAATGCATTATGATATATGTTCAAACCAATACAACTGTAAATATGTATTGACATGGAGAGATGTCCACAGTGTATTAAAAGATGAATAAAACATAACCAAAAAAATTGTGAATATATATAGTATCAAATGTGTGTGTCTCTCTCTCTCTCTCTCTCTCTCTCTCTCTCTCTCTCTATATATATATATATATATATATATATATATACACACACACAAAAGTACTATTAGTAATTTTCCTCCAAGTAAGGAATTTCCATATATATCTATATTCTTTTTTTAAAAAAATGTGGCATACAATTAAAGGTTAGGTATACAAATGGTCATTGTACAGGTAAAGTTTGGGCCTGACTTTGGTCCCCATTTCACCTGGTTTGAGATCAGTTATTCTTACTGATGAAGTGTTCCCCACAACTCTCCCCGACAGTGTCCTGCTACTGCTAATCCCTTACTTACGGTATTATGATAATTTTCAGGGTTTCCACTTATGAGAATATGTGGTACTCAATTCTTTATTTCTGTGATAGATCACTGAGTATTATAGACTCTACATTCACTCAAGCTGCTGCAAAATCCATGTTTGTCCTTCTTTATGGCTGCATAATATTCCATCATGTATATGTACCACATTTTTTTAATACAGTCTAGTTTCAATGGGCAGCATTGTTGGCTCCATGTTATTGCTATTGTGAATAGTGCTGCAATAAACATGCATGCACAGGTATCTTTTTTGTAGAATGATTTGAGTTCCTCCAGGTATACTCCCAAAAGGGGGATTTCTGGGTCATATAGAAGGTCAGTTTTTAGATCTTTTGGGAATCACCACTGTTTTCCACAGAAGGTGTACTAATTTACACATTCACCAATAGTGTAGAAGTGTTCCTTTTTCCCCACATCCTCTCCAGCATCCGTTGTTTTTTGAGTTATTAAACATGGCCATCCTGACTGAGTTAGGTGGTATCTCAGTGTGGTTTTAACTTGCATTTCTTTAATTATTAGTGAGGTTGAGCATTTTTTCATGTACCTGTTGGCTGCTCATATGTCCCTAACTTCAGCAGAAGAATCCATATCACCAAAGTAAAAACTCAAATACAGGACATAGAAGACAAAAATATCATAGAAAAAAGTCAACAAAACAAAAAGCTGGCTCTTTGAAAGGATAAACAAGACTAATGGACCCACTAGCCAGACTGACCAAGAAAAAGAGAGAAAAAGCCAAAATAAACACAACCAGAAATGCAAAAGATCACCTCACAATAGAACCCAAAGAAATACAAAAAATTATCAGAATACTATGCACACCTGTATGGAAACAAACTCAAAAGCCTAAATAAAGTGGAGGGTTACTGACATCACACAACCTCCAATGTTGAAACAAAAAGAAATTGAAATATAAAATAGACCAATAACAACCAAAGAAATTGACTCTGTCATAAGAAAAGTACCTACAAAAAAGTCACGGACCAAATGGCTCTTCAGCACAATTCGACAAAACATACAAGGAGAAGCTGATACAAATCCTACTGAAAGAATTCCAGGCAATTGAGAAAGTTGAAACTCTTCCCAAATCACATTGATACCCAAACTGGGTAAAAATCCAACAAAGAAATAGAACTTCAGGCCAATATCCCTGATGAACATAGATCCAAAAATACTCAATAAATTTAGCAAATCAGATCCAACAACACATCTCAAAAGTCATCCACCATGACTAAGTAGGCTTCATCCCCAGATGTAGGGCTGGTTCAATATCCACCAGACTGCAATGGTTTAAGTTCTGCAAAGCTACTTCATAATGTAATTAAATAAATCAACAGATATAAAAATAGGAATTTTCATTATCATTCTCTTTGAACTTTCATAATTTTTCTTGGTTTTTTTAATCACAAAAATGTTTTTAATGCTATTGCTATAAAAATTTATATACCACAGAGGCCCACCACCAAATTTGCAGGCCAGGGGATACTTCCTGGTTTTCAACTAAATTGCAGTGCAGAGGCTACTGATACAACCTGAGCTCAAAGAATACCTCCTCCAGTTCTGCTGCCCACTTCCCCTTGTCTCTTTCTGGTTTTCTCTCTGGTTCTACAGGGTCTGTGAAGTAGCTTTGCAGAACTTAAACCATTGCAGTTTTGCAGCACTATAACTTGCACATTCAATAACGAAAATTAAATGTGTTCTGATACCAAGGTAATAAACAATATTCAGTGAACCATATTTTCATGTATTCAAGGTACTTTTGCTAGGACATCACAGAGCTACATAATAGATACACAAAAAGTCTGCTTTCTATGTACTTCTACAAATTTTTCTTAAGAAACTGGGGTGTAAACAAATGTTCAAGAATGCATTTAGGACTGGGTGCGGTGGCTCACGACTATAGTTCCAGCACTTTGGGAGGCTGAGAATGGAGGACTGCTTAAGTCCAGGAGTTCAAGAGCAGCCTGGGCAGTACAGCAAGACCTCGTCTCAAAAAAAAAAAATCAAAAATTTATTTAGGCACCATGGCACACACCTGTAGTTCCAACTATGTGGGAGGCTGAGGAGGAGGGATTCCCTTAGCCCAGAAGGTTGAGGCTACAGTGAGCCATGATTGTGCCACTGGATAAGAGAGAGAGAGAATTACTTTAGAATCACCTCTAAAATTGACATTTTAATTAAATTATATGAGCTTGGCATTAGAAGTCCAATGTATAGAAATTTTCTTTGCCTAAGAAAAAAATTCATTCAAGAATGTATTCACACTAGATTCACCCTAAAAATTTATGGAACCCAGAACAAAAATACAAAAGGAAGCCCTACATATTGAATGTTTAAATGTTTAAAAGCTATAAACCAATTAACACATTGTTAATTGCACTTTTTTACTTTTTTCCACTTTGACAAATTCACCTTTTTAATTTTTTTAAATGAAAAAAATATATAAAACTTTTTTTTATGTGACTGATATTAAGCAAGATATGAAAGATAATTGAATTTAATCAATGTTGTATGTGTCTGTGCATTTTTTTTTTTGAGGTGCCAATGTTTGGAAATTTTATAGAATTAAGGCATACAAAGTTCACAATTTGTATTCCAAAATAGTTTGCACTTATTGAATCAAAATTATGAATTGTTTTTATAAGCCACTATGACATTATTTTTGTTCTGACAGGAAACACCTAAGAATTAAAATACAAAAAGTAATTGCATTCAAATTTTTAAGATATTTTCTTGAAAAATGTAAATCAAAATAAATACCAATAATTTAAAAATCAATATAGTAATTCAGTTTGTTTAATGTGACAAATTTTTTCTCATCTACTAGGCAAATGCTGCACATTTTGTTCTAATTATGAATGCCTACAGAATTTGATCTCTCAGATATTTGGGGAGAGAAGGAAATCAATACAAAGTAATGTTTGCATACCTTTTGTAGCATACTCTTTTTAAGTTTTCTGTTTTCCTCTCTATCCCTGTCTAAGCACCATTTAATGGAGTGTATATAAAGGACATTAATATTTTCTTATTCATAATAACTTCAATGAGAAAGAACTTTAAGAATTCTCTCTTGGGCAACCCCCTTGGGTCCCCTCCCACTGTAGGAGCTTTTCTTGTCCTCTCAGTAAATCCTGTTTTCAAAAAAAGAATTCTATGTTTTTTTTGGCAAAGAAATTATCTATTTATGCACTGAACTTATAATATGATGTTCAAATAATTAATTAAAATGACAAATTACAGTATTATAAGATGTTTTGTTTTAAACCTATCATTTTTCATTACTTGGTTTTAAATTTAGGATTTTTCTGGTGCCTATTAAAAGATTTTATTATTCTATTATAAACATCATGAAAATACAATTTTTATTTTTGAAATGCTATTATATTGGTGATTTATTGTGGAATTGCCTGCTACTAACACCCAGTTTTATAGGATTATAATAAAACTCAAAAACACAAATATGCATTGATAATGTATTTATTGATGACAGTGAAATTCTGTATTTACCCTCTTCTCTCCTACCTTCTTCCTATTCTACTCTAGCCAGACTTGGCAGTTAAGAAGGAAAGAAATGATTAGAAAACAGATATCTTTTCAGAGGATCTGTTTTCTCCATCTTGTCTCTGATTTTTTATCAATACATGTTCAGGGTCCTGTTTCCTGTTTTCTTACAAGACTTACATCTCATCCTCAAAGGCCTCAACAACCTAGATATTGCTAAGAAATAGTAGGAACTTCCTTAGATCTATGAGTCAAATGATTAAGACACATGGCTTTACCTCCACTCTACTCCTCATCCAGCATTCCCACCCACCCTGATATAGACACATCTGGTTAAATTCTGGGATCCAAAGTCCTTATCAAGTTACCTAATATAGTAAGCAATTTGTCTATACATAATATACATCACTGAGTTGAAATATTAACTAGAAAAATAACAAACCTTGATATTATTGAAACTTTGTCTGAAATTCACAGAGATCACCAGTCGAAAAATACAAAATTAATTAAGTAAATTAACTCATTTCCTCTTCTATGACAACAAATAGTTGATTTGACTTTTGGTTTACTAAATTGGCTAAATCAGTTTCCATGGCATTGGAATATCAACTCATCAAATAAACACACAAATAGATAACAGTGTGCAATCAAAACTTCAAAAATTGCCATTTAGGGCTAAAGTAATTAAATGAACCATACACTCTATGTTCTTTTTGCTGTTCTTATAACTCTTAATGTTTTAGAGATGTCAGACAGTTTGTAGTTGGTTGATTGTAGTTCAAGAAACTAAGAAAATTTCAAAACAATATACGACTTCCAAAGTCTTTTTGGCCACATTTGAGTTATACCTACAAAAAAGCCAAAACTCATATCAGAGTTGTATTTGTAACTCTTCTTACATTCCACTGGCCTCTGTGTTTAGCATTACTTGCCATAGATTTAAATCTACCTCAGGTTTATAAACATTCTTCTACATACAGTATAAATATACTAGTAGATATTTATACCTAATATGTTTAATTCATTTTAAAAATTCACCAAAGAAAATTATCTTATTCTATTCCAGATACAGAGGAGGGTAAATTGCATTTTGGATGATTCTCATATGAATGATTAATATTAGTTGAGTTTTTCATACTCATCTCATTTAATCATCAGAGAAACAATAGAAATTAAACTTGTTATCTCCGTTTACAGTAAGGAAGCCAAGGCACAGAAAAGCTAAATAGCTTCCCTGTATTAATTGCTTGATCTGCTATAACAAAATACCCCAGAGTAAGTGGTTTAAACAACACAAATTTATTTTTTCACAGTTCTAGAGGCTAGAAATCCAAGTCCAAGGTTCTGGAAGATTTTGTTTCTGATGAAGTCTCCCTTCCTTGCTTGCAGAGAGCTGCCTTTTTGTTGAATCCTCACATGGCCTTTTCTTTGTGGTGCATGGGGAGAATGAGAAAGAGAGGCAACAAGTTCTCTGGGACTCTTCTTATAAACAAATTAATCTTTTCAGAACAGAGCCCCATGTTATGACCTCTCATAACCTTAATTACTTCCTTAAAGACCCCATCTCCTGATATAGCTACCTTGAAGTTTAGAACTTCAATATATGAATTCAGTCTATAACATACCTTAAGACTACCTAGCTAATAAATTCTAGACCATGATTCAAATCCAGCTGTCAGACACCAAAGCCTGAGCTCTTAACCAAATTCACACAACTTCTATCGTGCTCCTTACAACCAAGCTTTCACTGGATGTTAAATTGACTAAGAACAAATTATAGGCATTTTAAAAGTACCAGTGCAAGCACATCTTTTTATGTTCTCTTTTTTCTAGTTTTATTATTCTAGGGAAGAAACTGTTCCTATGAATATTTTCCCTAACTTCAAAATTTTCCCCTATTTTTTATAAATACATCAATATAAATACATCAATAGTCTACAATTGTCACTAAGTTGTCAAGATTTAATCTAGTGTCTAAAACATAGTAAATATCCTTTGTAGCATATTGCTGGATGTATGCCATAAGTTGTGTCTAACTGGATACTTCATTTTTTAATGTGATGAGTATTGCAACATAGTTTTTCAGTTTAACTGTAACTGTCTTCATTGACAACTGTATTTTTTCCACAGAAGTATATAATTGCCTTTATTTCTCAGTTTTCTCAGTGCCAATTCTCTCTGTTTTAAAATAAAAGCCTACTTATTCCTACAACTAACATATCATTGGTTCTCATTTGTGGAAGTCATTTAAAAACACATAAATGAGCTTATAAGCAGCTTATTAGAAAACACAAATAAGCTTACAGGAAAAGCCTAAGAGCCAATCACCATTATTTTATGGTTAAACCAAATTACTCTTCATGCTTTATGAATACTATTGGCCAGCATCAACTCCTTTGGTGATTTTTACCTTCATAATTCGAGACACATTCACTAATAAAATTGGCATTTACATTAATTCCACAAAGAGAACTAGCTTCTATAAAGCAGCTGAAATCCTTATATAATACTGAGACCATTTTATTACATCTTGCAAAATAAGCATCTGGAACTAGAGAAAGCAATAGGACTGCATTTCAGTAAAAAGAATTTAGGGTAAACAATATTTTCTGATGTATGCTATTTTAAAATTTAAATTCTACAAATTATGAAGGCTACTCTTATAGGGATATTAGAAGCTTTACTTTTCCTTAATAGATAGTCATCTGGATAGTATGAACTATGAGTGTCAAAAATACTACTTATAGAAATGTACTTCTAAAGCTGACTGACCTGTAGCCAACACATGGATCTCATTATTATTTTTATCCTATTATTTGAATACAGACATGGAGTAAAAGACTTGAGGTATCACTATGACCATCCTAGTCTAGGCCAGCCTGTTCTATATCATCATCATCTCTAACCTCTCAATTTCCTACTTGGTCGACAATCTCTTCTCCCCTGAACAGCCAGAATGATCACTTAAAGCCTTAAATCATCTCCTCAAAATCCTTCCCCCATGATGCTGAGAATGCATCAATGTCTTGCCATGGCATAAAAGATGTGACAACCTCTAATTCTTTAAGCTGATTTTCTTTAGCTCCTCTTCATTGTCAACCTTCATTTTCTTTAGCTCCTCTTCATTGTTAACCACACTGGCCTCTCGCTTTGCTACCACAAATTTCTCTTCAGATTCCTTCTGCCTATAAAGCTCTTCCCTAGAATGACTCACTCCTCATGTCCTCCGGGACTTTTAAAATATCATATAATCAGAGAACCCCCTTCCCATCACTACTATGAAAACCATCACTTTTCCACCAGTTTGACCCTTATACCTTGTTTTATTTTCTTCATGATAAAGAACAGTAAAGTCTCCACATTACTCTTGACTAGAACACTGCTCTGTGCTTGAGGGCACTTTGTTCCTTGCTCATGGCAGAAGTTACCTCTGGAAAATTCCCACAAATCTTGTAAGTACCTGTTAAATACTATTTATTCTAGAAAACCAGATCAAATTCCCTGCTCCTGTAACAGTTTCAATATCAGCATTGCATAAAAGTTATTTGTAAACAGGTCCACCTCCCTGATGAGATAGTAAATTTCCGGAAAATAGAAATTTTCATTATTTTTTATTGCTTAAATAGGAGATTAAATATTTATTCAATAAATATCAGCTACGTCAAAATTGGTCTAGAGTATTGCTTTTGGTTTACTAAGACTTTTACCAGCGGAAGCCTGATACAAAGTAATGTGAACAAACCTAAGAAAATGTGATATTGAGAGTCATGCGATCTGGTTTCTAAACTCTTCTCTATGCCTGATGTTATTAGGGAAGTTATTTATTGTTTCCACAGCATAGCGTAGTCTTATGTGAAAAGATATAATTATTTCACAGTAATTTTCCTAGAATAAAATCAAATAAGAGTGTATAAAAGCCTCAAAAATATTTTTGAAAAACTGTACAAATAAAAGTTATTACTAATTTAAGTTCACCTGCTATTTAAAAAATTAATCCCTGATGATAGAAGGTTGTAGTCAGACTTCTTGCTTGCAAACATCTGTAATCCAGCCACTCTAGCTAATTAAACAGAAAATAAATTTATTGAAAGGATAATAGATAGCTCAGAGTAACACTGGGAAGATGCAAAATATGGAGAAAATAAGAGAAACCAACATGTAGCCACAATTGCACATAGCAATAGTCTGGATGGATGGTGCCATTTCTGGACACTCACAACAGTGGACATTGTTACCTCTGAAAATTCACAATGAAAGATCTATGCACAAACCCTATCCCTTTTCTTTGAAAGATTCCTTTAATATTAAAAATTTCACTTGTAGTGCCTAATTAGCTTAGGCTCTGATACTTGCCCACAATTTAGTCTCCAGGAACTCAAAGAGTTATATACCCCTTTGTACTTCTGTAGTCAGAGGAATGGTCCTGTTTACCATCACTGTTAGAGTTATCCCATAATGATATGGATTTTTCAGTTCAACCTGGGCTTTGAGAGTGTCGGCTCAATGGGTTGGCCAGATGAGACCCAGAGAGGGTTAGCTCAATGAGCTGGCAAGCCTAGCCCCAGGAGTTTTGGCTCTAATAGACTGGCAAACCAAACTCTTGAGTGTTGCTGATGCAGTGGGATGGCAAGCCTAGCCATAGGAGTGTTGGCTCCAATGGGCTGGCAAGCCAAGCCTTGAAAGTGTTGTGGCCCCAAAAGTGTCTCAACTTCAGACAGCGTTTTGTCTTCTTCCAGCAGCTCTCCTAGTTCAACCAGCTCCATCAGCTGGGCAAGCCAGTCTTCAGAGAGCATGGCTCTTAAGCTCCAACCATCTTCTGCAGCCCTTCAGGTCAAGATTCTTGTCTCATGCCCAGAAGGAATGAGGGACATACCCAGAAAGTGAGAAAGCAAGATTTAGTGAGAAGACAGAAAAGCTCCCACAGTTAGAAGGCATCCAAGGAGAGTTGCTGATTTGGAACTGAAACCTGGTACTTATAAGACCAAGCTGATTGGTCAGCACTAGCTGTGTTGATTGGTCAGTACTAAGGACCAATTGGCAGAAGATAGGGGCCTAATGGTGAGCTAATTGGTCAGCACTTGGCACCGAGCTGATAGGTCATTTTTCTATCCCAGCAGTGAGTACTTAAGCACTAGCTTGAAAGACTTCTCACAGGGAAGTTGTTTACCAACCTGAGTGTTTCAGCCTGAGGCCTACCAGAAGTTTGTTACTTGTTTCCAGCAGACCCTGTCTGTTTGCCTTTCTCTAGCTGTCTCTTCCCTCAATAACAGGAATGCTGATAGTTTATTGCTAAGAAGCCCAAAACAGTGCATGCCTACTAACATTCATTTTTCCTACAGTAAACTTTAAAATCTTGTTAAGTTCTCTATTTTGCTTAAAATAATTTGAACCCATTCTTGAACTTTACTAAGCATTTATCAGGTATCTAATACATTTACTTGAATAAAAATAAGAAGAACACGTTTCAAAGAAAAAGAGAAAACTTTAAAAAATGATTATAATAATGACAAAGTTACCACACAGAGTGATAATCAGGACTATGTGGAGAAGTAATTTGAAATAACACATAAAATCAGGAAATATATAATAAGCAACTCTTCATCTGTATTAGAAATCAAATTGTAAACTTTATTTTCACCACAATCTGAAGTTTAAATTTCTGTACTAAAGTGTGAACTTTATTTTGCTTAAACACAAGAGGGAGAAAGATAATAAAAGAAATTAACCATATTAAAAGATCATGCCAGCATAAAAATTATCTATACATTCTGATAAATTTGTGTATCATCTATGCTACAGTGCCAAAAATCTAGTTTCCCATATTTTTGTAAGAGAATATAAGTGGTTTAAATGGGTTTATATGGATCTGAAAAGAAGTTTAAAATCCTTTTATTTAACATGGATATGGCCTACATTTTTTTCCCAAAGCGTATTAAAAATAGGAAAGCGTAAGTTGATATGCCTTCATTGCAATGCTGAGGCACAATTTCAGTGTTTGTGAAATCAGGAACAGAAAAGAAACCATTTCACCCAATATTTGACCTACTAAATAAGCTCAGACACCCAGCTACACACAAATTTGCATATTCTTCAAAATAATTTCTCATTTAAGTTCTCCCTGTGAGAAATGAAATTTTTCTTCCAGTTCAGATGATTCAGGTTCGTTCTTTCAAATGAGCAAAAAGAGAAAATATCCAGTCTTAGCGGAAAAAAAGAAAATTCTGCTAACTCAAGCCACTGGAAAGTTTAATAAGTATTATCACTCTCACTTTTTCCCTGAAGAGATTCAGCACAATTATTGCTAGAATTTGCCCTAGATTTTTAGTCAGCTACTGCAAGAGAAAAATAATATTATCAACAGAGTTAATTAAAACTCATGTTAATAAACTACAGCAGAGTAAAAACAAATAGCCAATGGTTTTCAATATTTTTCGTTGGTAGCAATTACATTTATTTTAAAACATATATAACCCTAAGTGACAACATCTCTAATTTCCATTTGAGTTATCTTTCCAAAATGACCCATTAACTTATGTCCTGATGTTTCATGGTATGTCAATCCAAACAGCCTATGAAGATGAAATTTCTATGTCAAGATCTAATAATGTCTTTGTGGATGATAACATATTTCCAGGTATACTGTATTTTCCTCAATTTCCTTTTATTAATTTCAGAGGAAGGACTCTGTTTTCTACTTTTTTCCTTCTTAAAAATGTAAAATTATAAAAAGTATTTTTCCATATAATAAGAGTCTCAAACAAGTTATATCTCAGTTAGAAAGTGTTTCTTATAGGAACCTAAAATAGACCTCAGCACAAACACAATAACAGAACAAAATAGTGTGTTACTTATCATATATTAGAATATTAGAATTTCAGAAGTTAAAAAATTACTTCCCAAAAGTTGAGGTCATTTACAAGATCATCATTTCAGAATAGTGAGTTTTCTCCATTCAGAGTTCTCCATTTCAATATTAAAGCAGTTGTATTATATTTATATTCATAGCATAAAGATAAGAAAATAATATTCAGTAAATTCCCAGGTATCTGCAAGATGAAAGCCACATCACTGTGCTAAAATTCAAGGCTGCCACATCTATTTGTGTGTCTTACCTTTCACCGTGGGAGTCGGAGTCACACTTTCCAAGTTCAAATCCCATCTTAATTTATTTTGAATTGAACAACCTTGGATGAAACACTTGATTTTTAAGTCACCTTGTTATACCCACTCCATTCCCTGGCCTCTCTCCCCTTCAGTCACGCTAGGACATAGCCCTTTTTTTTTTTTTTTAACCTTTCATCCTGTCTCTTTCCTGCCTAGAGTGTTTCCTTCTCCTTATTCCACCTTATATTAGACGGTCATCCCTAAAGCACTAACAAAGTCCATTCCATAGTCCCTGTTTACCCTTGTCTTCTTTAAACAATATCTAAACATGTCTTAAAGGCAGACTATACATCCAGCTCTCTGATGTTGTCTCATTAGTCTGCTCACTTGTTTGGGCTCATAGCATCCTGTGTGCATGTGTATATGTTTCAACTTCCCAGTTAGGTCATGAGCTCCACTCGTTTCATCACCCACAGCAGGTAACTCAATGAAATATGGGATAGGTGCTTAATAAATATCTGCCTGTTGTTATGTGCCATATACATCTTAGGCACCAAAGTTATTTATGAATTCAAGGGGAGACCCAAAGAAAACCAGAATTATCTTTTGGAGGGTGGATCCCTTGTAGTAAAGGCTTCCCCCACTAGGTGAGTATTCTAGGACTGCATCAACATCAGTGCACCAGCTAGCATTGTGAGAGGCTGCGTTCAGCTTCAGTGAATTGTTTTTTTTTTTAATTCTTTCAGTTCATTTGCCCATTTCATGACAGATGATTTACAAGAGCACCTGCCCATACCACACTGAGTGTTCAGCAATTTTTGACCAATAATGACTTTGCCTGCGTTCCCCACCCTCCTTATTCAACCGATTTTATCCCCAAGTGACTTTTTTTTTCTTTCCCCGAATGAAAAATGTCCTCAAAGGGAAACGTTATGCCAACATGGAAGAAGTGAAACAAAAAAATGTCAGAAGCACTAAAACACACCAATTTGATGAGTTTAAAAACTTTTGAATGGAGGAGACACCCTTATGGAAATTGGAACTGGCAACAAATTCCTATCCAGAACCCTAAAGGCCAATACCTTAAGAAATAAGATAGACAAGTGGGACCTCATCAAATTTACGAACTTCTGCAAAGCAAAAGAAACCATCAAGAGAGCAGGGAGACAGCCCACAGAATGGGAAAATATATTTGTCAACTCTGTATCTGACAAATGCCTAACATCTAGGATCTACAAGCGACTCAAATGCACCGAAGGGAAAAAAACAAATAGCCTCTTTAAAAAGTGGGCAAAAGACACGAATAGACACTTCTCAAAAGAAGATATATGGGCAGCCAACAGACACATGAAAAAGTGCTCAGCCTCAATCATCATCAGAGAAATCCAAATCAAAACCACATAGAGATACCACCTAACCCCTATAACAATGGCCATCATTAATAAAACAAACAACAGATACTGGCGAGGATGTGGAGAAAAAGGAATGCTTCTACACTGCTGGTGGGAATGACAACTTGTACAACCTCTCTGGAAAACAGTCTGAGATTTCTGAAAGAACTAGAAGTTGACCTTCCATATGGCCCAGCAATTCCCCTATTGGGAATATACCCAGAGGAACTCAAATTATTTTACAAAAAGGATACCTGCACACGTGTTTGTTGCAGCTCTATTCACAATAGCAAAAACATGGAACCAACCATGTTGCCCATTGAAGCTGGACTGTACCAAAAAATGTGGTACATATACACAATTGAATATTATGCAGCCATAAAGAAGGACAAATATATGGACTTTGCAGCAAATTGGATGGATTTGGAGTCTATCATACACAATCATTTATCACAGAAACAAAGAACTGAGTTCCATATGTTCTTACTCATAAGGAGACCTTGAACAATTATAATGCTATAAGAAAGCGATTGGCAGTAGTGGAAAACTGTCAAGGGAGGGGGGGTATGACTGACATTTGAGGGAAACTGCTAGTGGAGGGAGGTGCATACCTCATCAACAAGAGTACCTGCATGATCAATGTTTGTATACCTAACCCTGAATTGTACCCCACATCTTTATAACAAATTTTTAAAAATTTTTAAAAAGAAAACACACACATGTTTAATTATTTTTAAAACCACTTTTAAATGCAAATGATAGTAAACTAAATACACTGCTTTTTAAACATTTTTTTGCCCAATAATACATTTGAAAGCTGTCCCATGTTCGCACATAAACATTTGTTTATTTTGTCTCTTCTCTTTCTTCTCCTTTCTTCAATCTGTATTCATGAAACTTTTGATTTTCCTACTTTTTCTTATTATAAATAATATTGCAACAAATAACTTATACCTATGTTACCTTTTTGTGTTCAACTATATCTGTAAGGTAAATTCAATAAAATTGCTGAGTAAAAGTATGCACCTTCATAAAAAATAAATAAATAAAAGAAAAAAATTCTTTTGAGCAGTAGAAAAGTGTCTTGATAGGTGTATTGCATCAAATGGAGAGTACTTTGAAGGTGACTGAAGTTTAAACATATAAAAATAAATACACAATTTTTAATAAATAAATTTTTGGATTTGTTTTGTTTTGTTTGGTTTTGGTCCCTCTTCATAGGATAACTAGCTGTGATCTCCCAGCTTTCAGTTTTCTGAAAATAAGAATATTCTATTTGAGGACATATTTTATTTTGGGATATCTTAACATAGTGCTTTGAATATAGCATACACTCAAAAAATATTGTGAAAGATTTAATTATCAGCATCTTAAGTAGAGGGCTAAGGAGCCCAGGGGAAAGGGGAAAACGTGAATGACTGGAATTGCATGCACTTTTAAATACGTATAAATTTACTGAAATTTGCTCAGTAGAGACTCCTTCCTGTTGAAGAGAGATGGGAGCAGAAAGAAGTCAGGAGTCTTACCAAAAGTCTCAAAGGAAGTTGTTAAGAAATTCTAATATAGGCAGCAGTTTCCATGATGCCTAGTCTCCCAAAAGAAAAAGTGAGTTGACTGCTCAATTGTGAAAAATCTCTATTGAGAAAAGAATTAGAAGCAGTTTAAGGTAAATCGTTACATTTAAATGACACTGTTTGTGAATAAAGACTCTAATAGGACAAAGTCTGTTGTATTGTATGTTACACTTAAGAAATGTGTTTTTATTTCTAGATTTCTCATAGGCATTTAGCAATTCCTGGAATTCTTAATTTCTGTCAAAGCATGATCCCTATATTTAAATATAATCAGTTAATTGACATGTTGACAATAATATGAATTTTCTAGGCATTGTATGTGCTATTACAAATTCAAGCAGAAAGAAAAGTACCTATGAAGATGCCCTCAAGCATGATTATTTAAAAATGTGAAAAATGTGACCCAGTTCTATATACAAAAAATAGGAAGATAAAAAAAAAAACTACCATAGCCCAATCTAGCACTATTTTAACAACTACTTCAAGCCATATAAGAGGCTAATACCAAAATAACAGGCATAACTACAGTCACAAAGTTGACATCCAATTTTAAATGTGAGCAGTGTGGAAAAGATAGGCTACACATATATAAAGACATCATCAAAGCTTACTTGGAAGTACTCCAGTCACTCAGCCCATTCCTCTCTATTTCTTCAAATTTATGACATATTTTTCTCCTTCTACCTAGTGTCCTCTTATTCTCTTTTCTATCCTTTCATCAAAAATTTATCTTGAAACCTGGGCCCAGTCGTGTGTACCTGTAATCCCAGCTACTCGTGAGGCTGAGGCGGGAGGATTGCTTGAGCCCAGGGGTGCAAAGTCAGACTGGGCAATAGAGTGAGACTGTTAAAAAAAAAACAACAAACAGAAACAGCAACAAAAAAAAGTTCCCTTGGGAAAAGATTATTTAGTAATCGTGTACACTTTGACGTGAATTTGAATCAAACTATTTTAAATGTTTGTCCTTCTAAAATTTATGATGAAATTTTATCCCCAAGGTGGCAGTATTGAGGGTGAGCCTTTAAGCTGTGACTGGCTCATGAGAGTTCTGCTCTTGCAAATTAATTAATCCATTCATGGATTAGTGAGTTAATAATGGATTATCATGGGAGTGAAACTTGTGACTTTATAAGAAGAGGAAGAGAGACCAGACCTGAGCTAGCACACTTAGCCCCCTTGTCATGAGAGATTTCCTGTACCTCTGTACTAGGCAGAGGGTCACCACCAACAAGAAGGCCCTCACCTGATGAAGACCCTCAGCCTTGGACTTCTCAGCCTTCATAACTATAAGAAACAAATTCCTTTTCTTTATATGTTACCCATTTTCAGATACTTTCAGGTACTTTTGTTATAAGCAACGGAAAATGGACCAAGATAGCAATTCTCCTTTCCCTATCATAGAAGTAAAAAAAGATTTGCCCATATGAAATTAATGTGCACCAGTGATGAAGTGCTGGTGTTTTCTTCTCGCTAAATAAGTAAGTGTGTATGCTGAGACTTTAGAAGAAATATAACATCCTTTCAGTCACTGGTCATGTTGGAGAAATACATTACTACCCTCTTCTTCAGTGAAACCCTTCCAGAGAGCCTTAGACTGGCAATATCATTAGGCACACAAAGACTCAGATAGACTTTAAAAGAATATAACATTTTTAATAGAAATTGAAATGTAATCAGTGAATCTAGTTTCCTTCTGACCTTCTTCTCCAGGTCATTGAAGGGGTCAAACATTGAATGCTTTGCAGAAACACTAATACTAGCAGGAAAAGGTGAGAAACCTTCTCAGGTCACTAAAACTTTTAGAAGGCCTGGAGCCGTTTATGATCTTATATCTGAGATTACACTAAAGGCTCTCTTCTTATATGCAGTCTTCAAAATGTGTAAACATCTGAAGTACATAAAATTTCTTTTGCAGGATTATCACTTAATTATGCTTCATAGATTACATCTAACTGGATGCTTCGTTTTTCATCATGGTGATTGCTGCTTTATGGGAAAGAACTAGGTATCATACTCTCTAGAGAAATGATATAAAGGAGGCTTTGGTAAGAAGATACCACTTCGAAATGAACTATATCTAGAAGGAAAAAAAGGCACGTTAAATGTTTTTCAACTCTTCAAGCATAAGAAATTTATGACTGAGTCTGGTTTAGAGTCAAAAGAGTTGAATGCTCTGATCATCAGTCTAAGTCATTGCAAGTTGCCATTTCTTCATTCTGCACCAGGCTCCATCATGCCTCTCTAGCATTCTTCAAGTCTTCCCTATCACAAGTTAAATTGTGAAAAGAAGTATATAAATCCAGAGGTTACTTTCACAGTTAATAAGATAGAACCAAATACTTTATTTTTATAGCAACATGAAAACATCTTTGTTGTCTTGAACACATTCAACCACATACACAAAAAAGTTGTAAACATTCCATATAAAGTTACAATTGTGAGACTTTTTATAAACAAAAAGCAGAGGAAAATGTATTTTCTGCCCTTCTAAATCCCTAAAGAGTATATAAAACATGAAATAAATTTGGCTTTACTCCCAACAAATTTTACAGATACAGTTGCTGTTCTAGTATAAAACCTTTAAAAAGCAGCTTAAAGAGCTCTTTGTCTCTTAAAGACAAGAATGTAATCATTTCTCTGAAAACTTCATAGTCCACTCAAGTCTACCAAGCTGATAGTACTGAAAGTTGTGTGAATGTAAGTTTTTCCAATGAGAAATGATGGAGATGAGCTGCTTATAATTTTGGACTGGAAAATAGTACCATCTACTTCTACTATAGACATATAGTTTCTATATAAGGAACAAAGATTTCGACATTTAGAGTTTGATAAATTGTTGATTTTTTTACAGTTAATTTAACAGTAGCTTATTCTCAAAAGCCTACCCGATGTTTAAAGTGAAACTTCATATGATATATATTATTAAAAAATCATATATAGTTGACATTTTATATAACATATTATGGAAACCAGTTTATTAAAGTAATTGGGACCTATAAAATTAAGTTTCTTATCTCTATCATCTTACTTAAGTTAATGTCAAATTTAGCATTTTCCCAAAGCTGTTTCATATAGCTTCTGCAGACTAAATGAAAATAATATGTTTTTTATCATTTAGAACGTTTTTAAATTCAAGATGTCTCTGGCAAAATACATACCTGAGTTCGTGCAAAAATGAACTCAGATTTAGAAGTAAATTTATTTACAACATAGAAGCCACATATAACTCTTTGAGGAGAACAGTCATCCATATTCATAATCCAATAGATTTTTGTAATGGTACACATTTGAGTGGCAGTAGAAGATATTTTTCCTCTACCAAAAGCAGCCCACTTATGCTCTTATGCATTTCATTAGACTTAACATTTATTGAGCAATAGCAAATCCATTTTAGGTGTATATCGAAGACAATGTGGCATAATAATCACAGTACAATCTGATGAATTTGGTAATTTCTTTTTTTTTTTTTTTGGAGTCTCACTCGGTAGCCCAGACTGGAGTGCAGTGGCCGCTTCCGGCCACCGCAGCCTCGACCTGCCGGGCTCCCGCGATCCTTCCGCCTCAGCCTTCCGAGTAGCCGGAATTACAGGCATGCGCTACCACGCCCAGCTGATTTTTTGATTTACTGTAGAGATGAGGTCTCGCTGCCCAGGCGGGTCTCGAACCCGCGGGCTCAGGCAATCCACTCACCTCAGCCTCCCAAAGGCAGGTAATTTCTTTTTTAATGTGTGAAATGTTAGGGAGAAAAGAATGGCCTACATTGGAGGGGCATATAGAAAAAAACAGAATCTTCTTAAAAGATGAGTAGGCATTCCCTAGGAAAAAAAGAGAGTATTACAGCATGGGCAACAGCATATGCAAAGACAAAGACCACAGAAAGTTATGGGAATAGCAATATTGTGATGTGAACACATTGATCAAAATGGCAAGAGGTAAGAATGGAAAGATCTTTGGGGCCAGATGAAGCAGATCTCTTCAGCCTATGGAGAAGAATATTCTTTTTATCCACTGGGCACTGAGGAGCTATCAAGAGATTGTTTACAGATGAATTATGAGAAGATCTTTATTTAAATAATTTATGGACTGGATTAGGTTGGTACTGCAGGCAAGAAGACCAAGTCATAGTAATTGCTTGAACAGTGGCAGAACTACAACAAGACAGGAGGAAAAGGCAGACAATAAATCAGGGGCAAGTGATAAGATTTAAATGATAAGAAACTATAGTATTTGGTAATTTCTTAGAGAATTTTTTTAATGTTGAAATAAAATGTAATTATAAGGTTCTAAAAGTTGAGAAGATGAATATGTCATTAATTGAAATGAGAAAGGCTGAAGATATGATAAAGTAGAATAAAATACTACCTATAATTTGGAAACTGTATTGTTTATGGTATTCCTGAAAGGGCTTTGAGGTGAATATATATAAAAAGAGAAGTGATATCTGAATAAAGTGTACACTTTGCAATTGGTTGATCTCTAGTTAACTCTACCTTTTTTCCATCTTGCAATATTTTATTGAAGTTTCATTATTCCTGTATAGTTTTGCACATTTGCCAAATAATCCCTTGATGTTATTTGATTTTTCTTCCGCCCTTTGGATTTTCAGTAGATTAGTAGCTGATGTAGAGATTTGGCCAATTTAAATTCAGTATTTTAATATGACTACTTGTAATGAAACTGAATGCTTATGTTACCCCAAATTTGTATGTTGAAACCCTAGCCCCAAAGAGTATATTTGGAGATGGAACTTCTAAAGGAAGTAACTAAGGTTAAATGAGGCCATCATATGGGTCCCTGACTCAGTAATATTACTGTCCTTATAAGAAGGTACACCAGAGAGTTTGTGGTCCCTCACTCTGGTGTCTTGCGTTTGTGTTTCTCTCTCTCTCTCTCTCTCTCTCTCTCTCTCACTCTCTGTATTTTTCTCTCCTTCCTCCCTCTCCCTCTTTCTCTCTTTCCACACATCACAGAGGAAAGACCATGTGAGCATAAAGTGAGAAGGCAGCTTTCTTAAAGCCAGGAAGAGAGTGTTCATTATAAATGGAATCAGCCAGAACCTTGATCTTGGACTTTGAAACTTCAGAACTGTGAAAAAATAAAGTTCTGCTTTTTAAGCCCCCAGTCTACAGTTGTGGCAGTCCATGATTACTAATACACTAATTCGTAGATAGTGTTGTGTATTATTATTAGGAGGTACATATCTGCCACGTTTTCAGTGATGTTACCATTTATTGATCACTACCTAGATTCATCACTCCATTAAGGGTTGCAAATTATGATACTCTCATTTCCTTCTTCATTTATTAGCTGAAATACACTTATAATGAGAAATTCCTTCTCGTATATTATTACAGAAAAATACAAGATACATTCTTTATTCCTTTCTTGTACAAGGGAGACCCCCCACAAAAACCAAAATTATCTTCTGCAGGCTACTTATAGCATGTTTGGAATTTGTTCCTTCATATAAAATGACTAGCAAAAGTTTTTATCTGAAAGTTTTGAGAAGATTGTGTCATGATTTATGGAAGAAACTTCTCAAATTGTGGTAAATAGGTAACTAGAATTAACTTTTGGGGTAGGCCCCTTATGTATACTTGAAATTTGTTCCTTCAGATCAAATGATCAACCAAAGTTTATATCTGGAAGTTATGAGAAGTTTGCATCACAATTTGTGGACGAAATATTATGGATTTTTAGTCTGACAAGTACAGCTCTTTTAGTTCTGCAAGTTCTGTTATGGCTCTTTTAGTTTGGTGAGTTCTGGGCTCTTGTTGGGGAGCTTCCAAGAAATGTTACAGCTCTTTTTTTTCATAATGATTACCCAATTTTATTTTGTTGTATTTCAAAAATAGGCATTATAATTATATTACATTATAGAATTGGCAGATTTAAATCAGAGAAGTTGTTTTAAAAATAGAGTTGTAAATAATTTTTCCTTAAATAAATGATAACATGTATGTAAAAAAAGTGCAGTTGTCCTCTTTTATTTAATTTTTTTAATTTAAAAGATGTGGGGTACAATTCAGGGTTAGGTATACAGACATGGATTATGCAGGTACCCTCACTGATGAGGTATGCCCTTCCATCCCCTAACAGTTTTCCTCAAGTGCCAATCCCAACCCCCCTCCTCTGGCAGTTTTCCACTACTTCTTTCTTATAGTATTATGATAAATGTCAAATATCTGCTTATGAGTGAGAACATATGATGCTCTGTTCTTTGTTTCTGTGATAGATCACTGAGTATGATCAACTCTAAATCCATCCAAGTTGCTGCAAGGACCGTATGTTGGTCCTTTATGGCTGCATAATATTCCATTGTGTATATGTACCACATTTTTTTTTGTCCAGTCCAGCTTCGATGGGCAGCATGTTTTCGCTATTATGAATAGAGCTGCAGCAAACATAAGTGTGCAGGTATCTTTTTTGAAGAATGATTTCAGTTCTTCTCAGTATATTCCCAAAAGGAGAATTGCTGGGTCATATGGAATGTCAATTTAGTTCTTTCAGAAATCATCACACTGTCTTCCAAAGAGATTGCACTAGTTTGCATTCTCACCAGCAGTGTAGACGTGTTCCTTTTTCTCCACATCCTTCCCAGCATCTGTTGTTGTTTGTTTTGTTAATGACGACCATTCTTACTGGGGTTAGGTGGTATCTCAATGTGGTTTTGATTTGCATTTCTCTGATGATGAGTGAGACAGCACTTTTTCATGTGTCTGTTGGCTGCCCGTATATCTTCTTTTGAGAAGTGTCTATTCATGTCTTTTGCCCACTTTTTATGGGCCTGTTTGTTTTATTCCTTTTGGTACTTTTGAGTGTCTAGAGCCTAGATGGTAGGCCTTTGTCAGATACACAGTTGGCAAATATTTTTTTTTCCCATTCTGTGGGCTGTCTCCCTGCTCTCTTGATGGTTTCTTTTGCTTTTCAGAAGTTCGTCAGTTTGATGAGGTCCCACTTGTCGATCTTATTTCTTATGATATGGGCACTTAGGGTTCTGATCAGGAATTGGTTGCCAGCCCAATTTCCATAAGGGTGTCTCCTGTATTTTCGAAGATTCTTATCGTTTGAGGTTTTACTTTTAGATCTTTGATCCATTTAGAGTTAATTTTTGTGTTTAGTGATAGGTAGGGGTCCTGTTTCAATCTTCTGCATGTTATCAGCCAGTTTTCGCAGTACCGTTTACTGAATAGGTTCTCCTCTCCCCAGTGGTTGTTATTGAAGGCTTTGTCAAAGAGGAGTTGTTTGAGAAAATTAGACTTTGTTTCTGGAATCTCTATTATGTTCCATTGATCTATATGCCTGTTCTTGTACCATCACCAGGCTGTTTTGATCACTATCACCTCATAATAAAGTTTGAAGTCTGGAAGTGTGATACCTCCTGCATTCTTTCTTTTGCCAAAAACCATTTTGGCTATTTATGGTCATTTATATTTCCATATGAATTTCTGTATTGTCATTTCCAGGTCTGAGAAGAATGATGTTAGTAATTTAATGGGTATTGCACTGAATCATTATAACTTCTCTGGTTAGGGAGATGCCAAGGTATTTTATTTATTTAGTTAGTTATTTTCTGTGGCTATTGTAAATGGGATTGTGTTTTTTATTTGGGTCTCTACCTGCTTGTTGTTGGTGTATAGGAATGCAACTGTCTTTTGCATATTTCTTTTGTACCTTGAGACTTTGCCAAAGTCCTTTATCAATGCAAGCAGGTATTTGACAGATTCTCTTGGATTTTCAAGGAATAGGAACAGATCATCAACAAAGAGGGATAACTTGACTTCCTTTTTTCCTATTTGGATACCCCTGATTTCCTTCACTTGTCTAATTGCCCTAGCTAGGTCTTCCAACACAATCTTGAACAAAAGGGGTGAGAGTGGGCAGCCTTGTTTTCTTCCAGTTTTCAGGGGAAATGTTTCCAGTTTCTGTCCATTTAGCAATATGTTAGCTGTGGGTTTATCCTTGGTGGCACTTACTATTTTGAGGTGTTTGAGGGTATTTATCAAGAAGAGATGCTGGATTTTATCAAAAGCTTTTTTGCATCTAATGATATAACCATGTGCTCCTTGTTTTTACATCTGTTGATATATTTAATTACATTTGTAGTCTTGAGAATGTTGAACTAGCCCTGCATCCTGGGGATGAAGCATACTTGGTCATAGTAGATGACTTTTGAGATGTGTTTATGGATCCAATTTGCTAGAATCTTGTTGAGGATTTTTGCATATGTTCAGAAGGGATATTGGCCTGTAGTTCTCTTTCTTTGTTGGATCTTTACCCAGTTTGGATATCAGTGTGATGTTAGCTTCATAAAATGATTTAGGGAGAATTCCATCATTCTCAATTGCCTGGAATACTTTCAGTAAGATTGGTATCAGCTCCTCCTTGTACGTTCTGTAGAATTCTGCTGGAAAGCCATTCAGTCCAGGGCTTTATTTGTAGGTAGTTTCTTATGATAGAGTCAATTTCCTGGGTTGTTATTGGTCTCTATAGTGTCTCAATGTCTTGTTGATTTAACCTGGGGAAGTTGTGTAATGTCAGAAAGTCTTCCGTTTTATTTAGGTTATCAATTTTGTTTTCATATAGGTGTACATAGTAATCTCTGATAATCTTTTGTATTTCTTTGGGGTTGGTTATGATTTGATCTTTTATATTTCTGATTGTGTTTATTTGGGCTTTTTCTCTCTATTTCTTGGTTATTCTGACTAGCGGTCCATCAATCTTGTTAACTCTTTCAAAGAAACAGCTTTTGTTTTGTGGACATTTTCTATGATATTTTTGTCTTCTATGTCCTGTATTTGGGCTTTTATTTCGGTGATTTGGATTCTTCTGTTCATGTTTGGGTTTTGGTGGGCTTCTCTTTCCAGCTCCCTTAGGAGATTTGTTAGACTCTCAACTTATGATCTTTCCATTTTCTTGATGTGTGCTCGTAGAGATATATATTCTTCTCTTAGAACTGATTTCACAGCATCACAGAGGTTTTGGTAAGATGTTTCTTCATTTTCATTTGTTTCCTGGGATCTTTTAATTTCTGCTTTGATTTCAGTGTTGATCCAGTAGTTGTTCAGCATTGTGCTATTTAGTGTCTATGTCTTTGTGGGCTTTGGGGAAATTTTGTTGAAGTTGGTATTTACTTTTGTTCCACTGTGGTCTGAGAAGGTGCATGGAAAGATTTCAACCTTATGGAATTTGTTTATGCTTGATTTATGGCTAAGGATGTGATCGATCTTGGAGTACATTCCATGTGGTGATGAGTAGAATGTATAGTCTGTGATTGTTGGGTGGAACAATCTGTAAGTATCTATTAAGTTCATTTGGTTGAGGGCCAAGTTTAGGTTCTGAATCTCCTTGTTGATTTTTTTGCCTCGATGATCTATCTAGGGCTATTAGTGGGGATTTAAGTCCCCTGCTATAATAGTATTAGAGTCACTATATAGTTTTAGTTTACTTAGCAGTTGCTTTATAAATGCTGTTGCTCCTTCATTGTGTGAATATATGTTTAGGATGGATATTTCTTGTTGATGGATTGACCCTTCTATCATTATGTAGTGTCCTTTTGTATCTTTTTAAATTTTTGATGGCTTAAAGATAGTTTTGTCTGATATTAAGATCATGACTCTTGCCTTCTTTTGTGATTCATTTGCCTAGAAACTCATTTTCCATCCTTTAACTTTGAGTCTATGTGTATCCCTTATGGTGAGATGAGTTTCCTAGTTGAAGTAAATAATTGGGTCATGATTTCTTATCCAGTTTGCCATTCTGTATCTTTTCAGTGATGCATTTAGTCCATTCACATTCAGGCTGATTATTGAAATGTGATTGTTTATCCCTGTCATGAACTTCTTATAAAGTATTTTCTTTGTTTGCTCATTTTCCTTTGGCTTTAGTGTTGATGTATGTGTGTGTTTTCAAGTTTCTTTTTGCACTATATTTTTTGTTGATTCTGTGCTTTGCTGTTCTCTTGAGAAGTGTGTGGTTGTTCTTTTTGTTTTCTTTCTTTTTTTCTCCTGTGCTTAAACCCTTTTTAAGTGTCTCCTGTAGGGTTGGTCTGGAAGTTGCATAATCTCTCAGGGCTTGGATGTCTGGGAAGGATTTTAATTCTCCATCACTGATGAAACTGAGCTTGACTAAGTAGGAAATTCTTGGTTGACATTGTTTATCTTTGAGGACTTTGAATATTGTACTCCAGTCCTTTTTTGCTTGTAGTGTTTCTGCCAATAGGTCTACTGCTATTCTGATTGGTTTTCCAGTAGGTAGTCTGACCTTTTTCTCTTGCTGTCTTTAGGATTTTTCTTTTGTGCCTACCTTGTGTAGACAAATTACTATGTATCTAGTGGTTGGTCTTCTCATTTCATGCCTTGTGGGAGTTCTCTGTATCTCTTGTGCTTACTTGGTCACATCTCTGGTGAGACAGGGAAAGTTTTCTTGGATTACTTCCTGGAATACTTGCTCCAAAGTATTCTCCCTTTCCCTTTCTTCTTCTAGGATACCAATCAGGCATAGGTTCAGCCTCTTGATATAATTGCATATCTTGTATAGGCTTTGTTCTTTCCTTCTGAGTCTTCTTTCTATGTTTTTTATAGATCAGGTCAATTTGATGTTCTGGTCTTCAAATTCTGAGATTTTTTTCCTCAGCTGGATTAATTCTGCTTTCTATGCTTGTCATCTTGTTATTTGTTTCCTGGATGAAATTTTTTATTGCCAAAATCTCTGTTACAAGTTCTTTCAGTGTTGTACCTCGTCTTTCTTGAGTCTCATTCACTCTTTCCATCTACTCCCTAATCCCTGTCGTATTCTGGTGACTTCCATTGTTTGGGCACCAAGGTCTGATTTTCAGGAATGTTCTCTTTGTTACACTTTGAAATTGCCTGTAGTCTTCCTTTAGTTTTTCCTCATTTGTGACAGATCTCTTATTTTTCTCTCTAGTTCTGTTATTCAGTGTCAGTGGGAGAGGCTTTCCCTTCTGATGTATTGCTCAGTCCTCTATTCTTCCCCTGATTCAGGCTCTGGATGTGTTCCATTTCGAAATAGGACTGTGAGTGGGAAGATTTGCTGTCTCTTATAGTTTTTGAAAGTCAAATAAGGTAGGGGATGGGGCACTAGGAGTCAGAAACTACTTGCAAATTGCAATGCTCATTGTTGTATGTGTTCCCTGAGACCCACCACCACTCTATATGACAATGCAAAGCAGAAACCAACACAAAAAACAATTGAAGACACACACACACACACACACACACACACACACACACACATCCAAAACAAACTGGAATAACAACAAAGTGAGACAAAACAAACAACAACAACAAAAAAAAGAAATCTGAACACACACAGGTCTAGCACAAAGTGAATGGAGAAGAAAAACAGAAAGACTGGGGGAAAAAAAAGAATCCAGATTGAGCCCTCAAACATATATTGACACACACTTTAAACTATAAAAAATTTAAAAAAACAGAAGAACAAAGATCAAGAACAAACCAACAATAAAAACAAAATTGAAAGAGAAACACTCAGCCATTCACATACACACATAAACAGAAAACAACAAATAAAATAAGAAAGAAACAGAAAAAGAAAAGAAAAAATATTGGGGGGATGCAGATCAAACCCTCACATACACATTCATGTAGAAAGGAAAAATATTTTTTAAATAGATGAGCTAACAAACAAACGGGCAAAACATTTTAACAATTTAAAAAAGTTAAAAATTAAAAAGAAACCTACCCTCTTGTGGCAGACTCTGTAATTGTTCCTCTAATCTGGTCTCTCCTGCAGAGCTTCCTCCTCTTTCACTGTAGCCCCATTGTCTGGAGCAGGGAAGAAGGAGGGGCAGTGGAGGTGGGTGGGGCTGCAGTCCTCCCTCCCACTCTCATATGATCAGAGAGTTCTCCACCACTGAAGAAGTGCAGGATTGTCTCTTCCCCAGGTATGTACTTGCAGGGGGTGCCCCAGCCAGGCCTATCCTAGAATGGAGTTTTTCTATTGCAACTGACATCCAGTCTCTGTCTGTTTGTCCCACTCATTCGTGGCTCAGTTGTGTGGGTCTGGTGTTCAGAAGATTCCTCAGGAGGAGGGGGTTTGAGTCAGCCCCAGACTCACCACTGATCTCTTTGGAGTGCTTCTTCATCCTTTTCTGGGCACACCCTTTGTCCCACAGCTGGATTAGGGTAGGGGGTGGGCCACCGGGGACTCAGCACCCATAAGGTTCCTCTGAAGTTTGTGCTTTCAGGATATTCCCTGTGGGTCATGATCAACCCCTGAGTAGTTGATACGCCAGTCACAGAGATCAGGTCTGCTGCTCCGTGGTTAGCAAGTCACAGCACTTTCTTGCCCCACCTTCAAGATGGTGGCAAGGTGACTTTCTTGTCTTCTTCATTGGGACGCTGCCTCTGGGCTCCTTCCACAGCCTCTGCTGCCAGTGCCTGACCAGGCACTGAAGTGGTGAGGCCAAGCCATGAGCCAGCAGTCTCTTCTGCTGCAGTGGTGATGCAGAGTCTGGGGTAGTACTCTCCTCCCACTGCTTCTTCACAGGAAAACTTTTGTCCATTTTTTAAAAATGGCACTTGGCTCCTGCGACTGGAGAAAAGCCAGAGATCAAGCAGAGAAACTGCAGCACCAGCTGTTGCACCAGGGCCATGGCCACTTGCTCATGAGCCCCCACTTAGTCGTATCTCCCAGCATTTTCTTCCCAGGAAGGGTTTTATTGACCTTTAAAAATTCATGGTCAGCTTCTGTGTCCCGGGAATTGCTAGGGTCCAAGCCCAGCAGCTGCAGCACCAGCTGCTGCACCAGTAGAACCCTGGCTGCTAGCTCCCTAGCCCTCACTCAGTCAGCCACTCACATGCCCACTCACTCACCAGCACATACACAAAATTTCCATACACTCACTCACACTGGGACTGGCATAATTTGACTGGCTCAGCTGCCATCTTCCTGACCAGCCTGTAATTGTCTTCTTAATTTTTCACTATTCCAAAAAATAAAAATAAATAAATTACAGCTGGTAGGTTTTATGTTACTTACATTTTATCACAAGCATTTTTTTTTATTTTAAAAATGTAGGATCTTAATGTTACAGCTCTTTTAGTTCAAACAGCTCTTTTAGTTCAACAAGTTCTGGGTTTTTGTCTCATGAATGAGAAGTATAAGGAGTATGGACACCAAAGAGCAAATAAATAAGAGTTTATTAAGCAGCAGGAACATTCTGGACAGTAAGACAGCATCCAAAAGTGGGTTGCTGGCGATGTTGAGTTCAGGGGTATTTATGGCCTCAAAATGAGGAAGTGTGTGCTGAGTGGTTGGCGGGTGGGTTTGAAAATACACCAATCAGAAAGAGGCACAATGGTGCAAATAACCAATTGGGAGAGGACAGGTGAGGACCAACTGGGAGAAAGCATGACAAAAAGGGGCAGGAGTTCTCACTCCAGTCTGTGAACCTCATCTGGAACCTGCAGCATGGTCTTTCACATAGGAGAATATTTCCAGTTTGAGAAAGACCACTAGGAACTCACCCTGTCTACCTGACCAGTTTCTTCCTTTCTCCTCTCTCAGAAACATCCTAAGTTGTGGCAAACAGGTGACTGGGTCTTCCATCATGACAATGTACTTACCCACACCACACTGAGTGTTCAGCAGTTTTTGACCAAAAAATGCCATGACTCCCATTCCCCACCCTCCCTATTTTCCCAATCTCACCTCAAGCAATTTTTTTTTTTTTTTTTTTTTGGCTTCCTTGGATGAAAATGTCCTCAAAGGAAAATGTTTTGCTGATGTGGAAGAGGTGCAACAAAAAATGTCAAAAGCACTAAAAGGTATAAAAATTGGCAAATTCAAAAACTGTTTTGAGCAGTAGAAAAAGTATCTTGATAGGTATATACATCAGCCAGAGTATACATTGAAAGTGACTGAAATTTAAATAGGTAAAATTAAATCCAAAATTTTTAATAAATAAATTCTGGGTTTTTTGGGGTTCCACCCCTTGTATTGCCCACTTTTTAAACTAATGGTATCATTTTTTTTCTTTTAAGTATCATTATGAACTCATGACTTTAAACATATTTGATGAGTTTCAGTTCATTGAAGTTTATACTTTTTATTAAGATTTTCCCATGTTTGGATAATAGGAAACTAATCAGGTCAAATTCTGAGCCTTATTAACATAGCATTGGCAAACTTGTATAACTTTCTTTTTTAGGAAGTAAGCAGTTGGTCCAGATTTATCTTATAAAATTTTCTGTCCTAGACCTCACATCAGTCACTTATGCAAGAAGTTCTGATATCTTTTAGAGGGAAATAGTATTTGAAGAGCATGATTTGACCAGCAGGGATTACTATTGCATTCTCATTCATCTTTCTTTCTGTAGCCCATCATTGGAAAGAGGTAGAAAAGATATATATAAAATATAAGCCAGGCTCAGTGGCTCAGCCTGTAATCCCGCGCCTTTGGGAGGCCGAGGTGAGTGGATTGCCTGAGCCCACAGGTTCGAGACCCGCCTGGGCAGCGAGACCTCATCTCTACAATAAATCAAAAAATCAGCCGGGCGTGGTAGCGCATGCCTGTAATTCCGGCTACTTGGAAGGCTGAGGCAGAAGGATCACCAGAGCCCAGCAGGTCGAGGCTGCGGTGGCCAGGAGCGGCCACTGCACTCCAGTCTGGGTGACAGAGTGAGACTCCAACTCAAAAAACAAAAAAAAAGATATATATAAAATATAAAGAAAACACATTCTTTTACACCCCCCATGAGCTGAAAACACATTAAATGTTCTTACTAAAATTTTCTATTCAAGTTCAGAACTAAAGAGTTTCAATTAACTTACTCAATACTATATCTGAATCTTTATTCAAAATAAATACTATTTCCTATTTGTTGTATCTCATAATACAGTATTAAGAATATCAGAAAAGTAATGTCATCTAAACTAAACTCATTTCTTTAATATAAAATACAAACTCAACAGTGTCAATTTCACCTAAATTGTCAAATTTGTCAATATAAAGTTGTTTATAATATTCTCTTATGAATGCATTTATGGTGGGTAGAATCTGTAAGTATATATGTCAATCATTCCTCATATAAATAATCTGTGTATTTTTTATCCTTATCAATCTGGCTACAAGTTTATCACTTTTATTTATAGTATAAGAAATAAGCTTTAAAGTTAAGTCTGCTTTTTCAAAAATGCAGTGTAACAACTTCTGTCTTTTAATAAGGATGTTTCAACTATTCACGTTTCATTTGAATATTGTTAGAACTAACTTTAAATTTCCATCTTGGACTTTGTTTTCTTTTTATTCCATCTCTTCATTGTTCCCGCTTTCTTTATTTTTTGTCATCTTTGGGATTGAGTTATTTTTTTATTATTTCATTTTATATCTTTTGTTGTTAGCATATTAGCTAAAACGTTTGTCATCTTACTGTAGCTTTACTGTTTATTATATATATGTGGTATCAAAATAATGGCCTACTACAGATGTCCAATTTCTTCTCTTTTTTCTTTCTTTTTTTTTTTTTTTTTTTTGTTTTTTTGTTTTTGAGTGGAGGTCTCACTCTGTCACCCATGCAGGAGAGCAGTGGCATTATCATGCAGCTCACCAGCAGCCTTTACCTTCTCTGTTCAGCGTTCAGGCAATCCTTCCACCTCAGCCTTTGAGTAGCTGAGACTGCAGGTGTGTGACACCATGCATGGCTAATTTTTTTTTTTTTTTTTTTTTTTTTGTAGAGACAAGGTCTTGCTATGTTGCCTAGGCTGGTCCCAAACTCCTGGACTCAAGCAATCCTCCTGCCTCAGCCTCCCAAGATGCTGGAATTATAGGCATACGCCACCACACGCAGATGTCCAATTTCTAATCCCTGAAATCTGTAATGTGTTATTTTACATGGCAAAAGAGACTTTGTAGATGTGGTTAATGTTAAGGACCTTGGAATGGAAAAATTATCCTGGGTTATCCAGATGGATACAATTGTTGGCACCTATCCAATCAGTCAGGAGCCCAGAAAGAATAAAAAGGCAGAAGAAAAGTGAGTTTGTTGTTTCTACTAGAACTGAAATACCAATCTTCTCCAGCCTTTGGACATCACTATTCTGGGTTCTCTGACTTTCTGACTGTGGGTTTTGCCTCAGTGGTCCCCCTGGTTCTCCGATCATTGTCCTTGGACTGAGAATTACACCACTAGCCAGCACCCTGTATCTCAGACTGTTAACAAGCCAAACTTGAGTTCACCCACCTGGCACACCAAAGCCAAACACTGAAACTAGGATTTGTAGTAAGAGAAAGTAAAGTGTATACTGGGGTGCCTAGCAAAAAACATAAGCAGCTAACACTTAATACCCAAACTCCCTGATGGCTTACAAGCAAGCATTTTTAAAGGCAGGAGTAAGGGTGGTCTCCAAAGTGAGTTAAGGGCTAAAGAATTTCTGGAACTTTTAAATCTATTTCCAGTTCTAGTCTGTTTGAGGTCTATGTGACAGCAGTCAGAATCTTTCAATTTGGTTGCTGAAAAACAATTCAAGACATATGTCAAGATGTTACCCTTTGTTTTTATAGAGAACTCAATATCTTGTGACACTGATTTCCTTGAGTGACTATTGTTTAAGCTGTTATTATCTTCTTTCTTAGTGGGTTATTTACTTTTCTAATTGCTGGTTACAGAGCTAGCTAATTGCCTGGAATTTCCCTTAATTAATAAATTAATTTTTGAAATTTTCATGTTTGACGGAAGATGGGGAGAAGGGATTCCAAAAGGCCACAAAGAGGGATTCTTGTTCCATCTCACAACCTTGGGACTCAAACTCAACTGTACCATTGGTATCTATGGTTATCCAGCTTGCAGATAGCATATCATGAGATTTCTCAGCCTCCACAATTATGCCAATTCCCATCATAAAGTCCTCTCTCTCTCTCTCTCTCTCTCTCTCTCTCTCTCTCTCTCTCTCTCTCTCTCTCATCTCTCCCTCCCCATCTATCCATCCTACTTATTCTGTTTCACTTGAGAATGCTTACACAGATTTGGGCACCAGGAGTGGTTCTAGAGGAACAGAATTTTAAGAGTGATTTTCTTAAATTGGTTTTGGAGTTTCTGGAGTTGACTCTCTAATATGATGAGATTTTTAAATGCTAAAGACTCTACTTTCAATGTCACAGAGAGGCCAGGTGCTGTGTCTCATGCCTATAATTCCAGCATTTTGGGAAGCTGAGGTGGAAGGATTACTTGAGCCAGGAGGTTGAAGTTGCAGAGAGCTATGATCTTAAAACTGCACTCTAGCCTGAGCAAGAGAATGAGACACTGTCAAAAAAAAAAAAAAATGCACAGAGAGCACTGATATTTTCATAGTGTGAACTGTTTATGGAGATAAGCAAAATATCTTCATTATATACTCCTAATCAGTCACTTATAAGAGGAACTTAGTGACTCTGTACATATCTAAAGTCACTTGGGGACTTAAGAACATTTGGGGAAAATGAAAGAATTTAATGGCATTGGTTAGTTTCTCCTAATGTCTTTGGACAAAGTGATGAAACAAAAGAATGAGCTCAGGGATTCAAACTCACAGCTCAAGTGCCTCATAAATTACCGAAGAACTTATAGGTGTGTTCTGAGGAAGACTGTTATCTCCTGTAGCCACAGGGCTGAAATTACTGCAAATCAAACACAAGACCTCTTAATGGCTGAATTACAGTGAAAGTTGAACTCTCACCCTTGCAAGGTGTTTAGTGTTAAAGTGGGAACATTGATTGAGAGATAATAGGATCCTATAAATTGGAATGGGAATTTGTGAAAAGACTTTGATGAAGCTAGGGACACTGAGCTCCTAAAATTCTGATGAGTCTTTGTTGCCAACAGAAGTGACCTTCCCACCTCCAATGATAGTACCAATTTCACCTACAGTGATATCAGCCTTTATGTCACTATCTGAGGGGATTAATCCTTTGTTCCCTGAGGAAATAGTAATGACCTCCCCTGAGGCAGATGTCAAGCAAGACAATGCTGATTTTCCTCAGGACCCAACCTCACCACCCTTCTTTGCTTCTAAATCAATAATTAGACTCAAGTCCCAGCAGATGAAAGCTGAAATGCAAAGTGGAATTCATGAGGTGGTGCACTGCACTCTAAAAGAGCTACTTGAGCCGGGCTCGGTGGCTCAGCCTGTAATCCCGCGCCTTTGGGAGGCTGAGGTGAGTGAATTGCCTGAGCCCGCGGGTTCGAGACCCGCCTGGGCAGCGAGACCTCATCTCTACAATAAAAAAATCAAAAAAATCAGCTGGGCATGGTGGCACATGCCTGTAATTCCGGCTACTCGGAAGGCTGAGGCGGAAGGATCCCGGAGCCCAGCAGGCCGAGGCTGCGGTGGCCGGAAGCGGCCACTGCACTCCAGTCTGGGCGACAGAGACTCCAACTCAAAAAATAAATAAATAAATAAATAAAATAAAATAAAAGAGCTACTTGAGCTTTCTAATTTCTGTAAGCAGAAATCCAGGGAACACGTGTGGGAATGGACATTAAAGGTATGAAATAATAATGGAAGGTGCATAAAGTTGGAGCAGGTCAATTTATTAACATAGGCCCACTAGGCCGAGACTCTGCATTTAATGTTGCAGCTCAGGGAATTAGAAAGGGCTCTAGCCATTTGGTTGGCTGAAACGTGGGCCAAAAGATAGTCTATCATGAGTGAACTGGTGATGACCAACTTCCCATGGTTTAAGTTAGAGGAGGGGATGCAAAGACTTAGAGAGATTGGAATATTAGAGTGGATTTGTCACTTAACACTGTATTTACCCACACTTGGAAGGTAAAGAAAATATGCCTTTCACCAATACTTTGAGAAATGGATTTGTGAAAGGAGCTTCAGAATTATTGAAGAGCTAATGTTTTTCTATATAAGCCAGACCTTACAACTGCAGGGAAATTGCAGTCACTAAACTGGAAAACTTAAATGCAATGTGAAAAAATGGAACCTAGCGTGGCAAGAACCAAGTGGCAGCAATCAACCATCGGAGACAAGGTGGACACAGTTTTCATAATGAACCACAGGATCAAAGCAACCATCAGAATAGTCTAATTCATGCAGATGTGTGGCCAGTTAACCACAGTGTTCTTAGAAGTGAAATAGATAGGAAACCTACTAAATTTTTACTTGTTATGTATAATCAGAAAACTACCAGGCCAAGTAAACAAAACTCTAACTTGAATCATAAAAACAGAGAATATACCTTATTGGTTCAGTTTCTTTGGAGAACCCTGACTCAGACATGACCCCAGCAGAATATTCAGAAAGATAAAACATTGCTGGTTTTGCAGATGAATGAAGAGAACCATGAGACAAGGAGTGTGAGTGACCTCTAAAAGCCAGAAAGGGCAAGGAAATAAATTCTTCCCCAAGAGTCTCCAGATAGGAATTCAGCCCAGCTGACATCTTGACTTTAGCCTAGTAAGTCCTGTTTCAAACTTTTAACTGACAGAACTATGAGATAAAAAGTTTATTTTCTTTACACTACTAAGTTTCTCTGATCATTTGTATGGCAGTTATAGATAATTAATACCGTAAACATTGTTATTTTATGACATTCTCTATTCAAATGTATAAGAATTTTTTTAGATAATATACTTCACTTTTTTCCTCTCAGACTTTATGATATTTTCGTCATATATTTTACTTCTACAGTTGGTAGAAACCCCAGAACACATCATTATTGTTTTTGGTGTAAGTCATTTTTTGAAAAGATTTAAATAATGAAAATATTCTTATATATCCATATAATCACAATTTGGTACTCTTAATTCTTTGTGTGGAACCATATTTCCTTATAGAATTGTTTACCTTTTGCCTGAGGCACTTCCTCTAACATACCTTGTGGTAGGGATCTACTGGTAAAACAATTATTATAGTTTTTGTATCTCAAAGTCTTTTTTCCACCTTTGATTTTGAAATTCACTGGGGATACAATTCTAAGTTGACAGGTAGCTCTCTTTAAGTACTTTAAAAATATTTCTCCATTGTTTTTTCACTTGCATTGTTTTCAACAAGAAATGTACTGCCATTCTTATCTTTGTACTTCTTTGCACAAATGTGCTTTCTTCCTCTGGTTCCTTTAAAGAATTTCTCTTTATTGTTGCATTTGAGAAATTTGTTTATGAGGCACTTTGGTGTAGTTTGTCCATATGTCCTATGTTTTACTTCATTTCGCTTCTTAGATCTGTAGTTTTATGTTTCTATCAAAACCAGAACACATTTAGTCATATTTGAGTACTTTTGCACTCACTTTTCTCTTTCCAACTGAGATATACATAGCAAACAATAACAAAAAAGAATTTATCCTGGGTGATCTCTTGGGTATAGGGATGAAGTAGGATTGGATTGAAAAGGAGCATGAGGAGATATCAGGGAATAATAAACATGTTTATATCATCATATTAGGCTACTTGACTTTCTATGTAAGTGATAAGGTCAAAGTAGTTTGATTTTCTATCTAAGTAATAAAGTCAAAGTAACCTTGAAATAAAGGCTGTCCTGGGGCAACTTAACAAAGCCTAAAATCAAGTCTCACAAGAGTCAAACAACATTCCTTAACTTTATCCCAGAATAAAGGTCAAAATATCTAAAGAAATACTCAAAATCCTCAGCTAGTAATACAAAAAGTCTTAATGTTTTTCATCCAATAAAAAATTATCAGGCACACAAAGAAGTAAGAAATACTGAGGTAAAAAATCAGTCATTAGAAATACAAATGTCATTGATGACAGATTTGAAAAACAAGAATATTTTTTAAAAACATAGAATGTAGACAAATGCAGAGCATTGTATGAGTGCAATAAGAATAGTGGAATATAGGGAAAAGATGCAAATGAAGATTCTAGAGATGAAGAACACTATTCTTGACTTGGAAAATAAATTGTATGAGATTAACAGCTGATTAAATACTCTCAAAAAAAAGATGAATGAACTTGAAGGCATAGTAATAAAAGACAATCAAAATTAATGCAGACAGGAAAAAGATTACAACCAAAAAAGCAGTATATCAATGAGCTGTGATACAATTTAAAGCATCCTAATATAACTGTTGTTGGAGTCCACAAAAGAAAACTATAAACCCACATATCCAAGAGGCTCAACAAACTGCAATTTGATGTATAGATTCAATAAAATTGTAGCATAATTTTTATAGAAAAAGACAAGCTCTACGTTTTAAAATAAATTTGAAAACACAAATAACTTAAAATTTCCAAGATAGTTTGGAAAAAAATACAAAGTTTAAGGACTTATATACCAGATTTCAAGGCATTATATAAAACTTCAATAATCAAGACCATGTGTTCTTGACATAAAAATGGGTAAATAGCTCAATGAAGTGGAATAGAGCAGAATAGGAAACCTAGTTACAAACCCTCAGATATGTAGTCAATTGATTTTCAAAAAAATAAAAATAAATAGAATTCCAAGGCAATTCAATAGGAAAAGGTAATTATTTCAACCAATATTGATAACGATATGAATATTATTAGGGGAAAAAAGAGAATTTCAATGCTTAGCTCATACCATATTCAAACATTAAATTATAAGGAATCACAGACCTGAATGTAAGAGCTAAAAAACAAAATTATTATTATTCCACCGAGGTGGAGTCAGTTGTCAGCCACATGGTCAATTTGCATCTGTGGGCCTCCCACACCTACTTCTCTCTGGGCTTCTATTAAAACCACAACGATGTGACTCTGGAAGGCATGGGTCACTTCTTCCCTGTATTGGCAGAGAAGTGCCAGGGCATGGAGTATCTCTTGAAGAAGCAAAACCAGCATAGCGGCGACATTCTCTTTCAAGATATCCAGAAGCCCTCTCAAGATGAGTGCACCCCATGGAAACTTCCATGACCTTGGAGAAGAACCTGAACCAAGCCCTTTTGGACCTTTATGCCCTAGGATCTGCCCACACAGACCCCCATCTCTGTGACTTCCTGGAGAACCACTTCCTAGATGAGGAAGTGAAACTCAACAAGAAGATGGGCAACCACTTGTCCAACCTTGCAGGCTGGCCTGGCCAAGCCTAGGCTGGGCGAGTATCTCTTCCAAAGGCTCACCCTCAAGCACGATTAGGAACCCAGCGGCCTCTAGGGGCCCCTCTCAAAGTATCAAGGTTTCCGTCTCCACCTCCGGCTACTAGGCAGCTTTTTAACCACCCTGGAGCCCTCTCCCAAGTCCTGGACCAAATGAAATAAAGCTTTTTGCAGCAAACAATAATAATAATAATAATAATAATAATAATAAATAAAAACTTTCAAGATTCAATAATAAAAAAACAAAGTACTCAAAATATGATTGACAAAAGACTTGTACAGATACCACCAAAGTATATGGATGGTAAATAAATACATGAAAATATATTCTATGCTCTTCAGAAATTCAAATTAAACTTCCAATGAAGTACACTACACACCTATTTCAAGTAGCTAAAACAAAAGACAATATTGGTCAGGTGCAGTGGTTTATGCCCATAATTCCAGTACTTTGGGAGACTGAGACCGGAAGATTGCTTGAGGCCAGGAATTTGAGACCAGCCTAGGCAACATAGTGAGAGTTCATCTCTACAAAAAATTAAAAAGTAAAAAAAAAGTTTATGCCCATAATCCCAGTACTTTGGGAGACTGAGACCGGAAGATTGCTTGAGGCCAGGAATTTGAGACCAGCCTAGGCAACATAGTGAGAGTTCATCTCTACAAAAAATTAAAAAGTAAAAAAATATTAGCCAGGCATAGTGGTGTGCAGCACCTGTAGTTCCACCTACTTGGGAAGCTGAGGCTGAAGGATTGCCTGAGCACAGGAAGTCAAAGATGTGGTAAGCAGGGACCATGCCACTGCACTTCAGCCTGAGCGACAGAGCAAGGTTCTGACTCAAATACACACACACACACACACACACACACATAATATAAATAGCAAGTATATATATACAGATATATAATATGAAATTACCAAGGTTTGACAAGGATGTGGAACAATTAGAACGTGCATACATTGCTGTTTGTAATGCAAAATGTTATAAACTTGGGAAACGTTCCAGTTTCTAAAATAAAGTTAAATATATACTTATCACACAATTCAACAATCCTACTCCTAGATATGTACCCAAGAGACATGAAAAGGTATGCTCACACACACACAAAAGAAACTTAACACAAATTTTGTAAATGCTTATATTCATAATTAACAACATCAGGAAACTATTCAAATGTCTTTCACTGGTGAATATATAAACAAATTCTGATACAGCTATAGAATGTAATATTATTTAGCAATAAAAAAGGATGCAACCCTGCTATTTGCAACAGTGTGGATGATTTTTCAAATGCTCGTGAAAAGTAAAATAAACCAGATTCAAAGAGCTAAATATTACATGGTTCCCTTGATATAAGATTCTGGAAAAAGCAAAATATAAGGAACAGAGGCAAATTAGCAGTTGCCAGGAGTGGGCTGAAGAAGGAGATGACTGTGAAGGGTCAGCAAAGAGGAATCTGGGGCAGTGTTGTAACTGTTCTTTGACTGCAGCTCATTCATAACCTTATGCATTTTCAGAAGTCACAGAATTGTACAGTATGTAAATTATACCTTTAAAAATGTAGAAAACCAATACATTTTTAGATTGAAAATAATTATCATGGCATTATCCAAAAATGTCTAATATAAATTTTTTGAAAATTGTATTTCATAGAAAAAAGGTTTCCTCTTGATACTAAAAAATATTTTTCTAATGTAATTTTATTTTTTTCTTTTTAAAAAAATTTGTATTATAAAGATGTGGGGTACATTTCAAGGTTAGGTATACAAACATTGATCATGCAGGTAACCTTGTTGATGAGGTATGCACCTCCCTCCCCTAGCAGTTTCCTTCAACTGCCAATCCCACCTCCCCTCCCCTGACAGTTTACCACTAATGCCAATCGCTTTCTTATAGCATTATAATTGTTCAAGGTCCATTTATGAGTGAGAACATATAGAACTCTGTTCTTTGTTTCTGTGATAAATCACTGAGTATGATCGACTCCAAATTCATCCAAGTTGCTGCAAAGTCCACATATTTGTCCTTATTTATGGCTGCATAATATTCCATTGTGTATATGTACCACATTTTTTTAATCCAGTCCAGCGTCAATGGGCAACACAGTTGGTTCCCTGTTTTTGCTATTGTGAATCAAGCTGTAACAAATATATGTGTGCAGGTATCTTTTTTGTAGAATGATTTGAGTTCCTCCGGGTATATTCCCAACAGGGGAATTGCTGGGTCATATGGAAGGTCAATTTCTAGTTCTTTCAGAAATCACCACACTGTCTTCCAAAGAAGTTGTACTGGTTTGCATTCCCACCAGCAGCATAGATGCAAAGCATCTGTTGTTGTTTGTTTTATTGATGATGGTCATTCTTACTGGGGTTAGGTGGTATCTCAGTGTGGTTTTGATTTGCATATCTCTGATGATGAGAGAGGCTGAGCACTTTTTCTTGTGTCATTTGGCTGCCTATATATCTTCTTTTGAGAAGTGTCTATTCATGTCTTTTGCCCACTTTTTAAAGGCTCTGTTTGTTTTTTCCCTTCTGGCGCATTTGAGTTCTTTGTAGATCCTAGATGTCAGACCTTTGTCAGATAAATGGTTGGCAAATATTTTTCCCATTCTGTGGGCTGTCTCCCCGCTCTCTTGATGGTTTCTTTTGCTTTGCAGAAGCTCGTAAATTTGATGAGGTCCCACTTCTCTATCTTATTTCTTAAGATATTGGCCTTCAGGGTTCTGAATAGGAATTGGTTGCCAGTTCCAATTTCCATAAGGGTATCTCCTGAATTTTCTAAGATTCTTATAGTTTGCGGTTGTACGTTTCGATCTTTGATCCATTTAGAATTAATTTTTGTGTATGGTGATAGGTAGGGGTCCTGCTTCAATCTTCTGCATGTGGTCAGTCAGTTTTCCCAGCACCATTTACTTAATAGGCTCTCCTCTTCCCAGTGGTTGTTGTTGGATGCTTTGTCAAAGATGAGTTGGCTGAGGAATTTAGGCTTTGCTTCCGGAATCTCTATCCTGTTCCATTGGTCTATGTGCCTGTTCTTATACCAATACCAGGCTGTTTTGATTACGTAGCCTTATAGTAAAATTTGAAGTCTGAAAGTGTGATACCTTCTGCTTTGTTTCTTTTGCTAAGGATTATTTTGGCTATTCATGGCCATTTATGTTTCCATATGAATTTCTGTATTGTCATTTCCAGGTCTGAGAAGAATGATATTGGTAATTGAATGGGTATTACATTGAATCTGTAGATTGCCTTTGGTAGGATGGACATCTTAACAATGTTGATTCTTCCTATCCATGAGCGTTTGTTTGTGTCTTCTTGAATTTCTTTAAACAGTGTTTTGTAATTCTCATTGTAAAGGTCTTTCACTTCTCTGGTTAGGAATATGCCAAAGTATTTAATTTTTTTGGTGGCTATTGTGAATGGGATTGTGCTTTTAATTTGGGTCTCTGCCTGCTTGTTGTTGGTGTATAGGAAAACAACTGTCTTTTGCACATTTATTTTGTACGCTGAGACTTTGCCAAACTTCTTTATCAATGAAAGCAGGTTTCTGACAGATTCTCTTGGATTTTTCAAGGTGTAGGATCATATCATCAGCAAAGAGTGATAACTTGACTTCCTCTTTTCCTATTTGGAGACCCCTTATTTCCTCCTCAGGAAGTTCTGAGCTAGGACTTTCAACACGATATTGAACAAGAGGGATGAGAGTGGGCAGTCTTATTATGTTTCAGTTTTCAGAGGAAATGATTCTAGTCTCTGTCCATTTAGCAGTATGTTTGCTGTGGGTTTGTTGTAGATGGCACTTACTATTTTGAGGGATGTTCCTATACCTAGGTGTTTGAGTGTTTTTATCAAGAAGTGATGCTGGATTTTATCAAAAGCTTTTTCTGCATCTAATGAAATAATCATGTGGTTCTTGTTTTTACATCTGTTGATGTATTTAATGGCATTTATGGTCTTGTGAATGTTGAACTAGCCCTGCATCCTGGGGATGAAGCCTACTTGGTCATGGTGGATGATTTTTAAGATGTGTTTTTGGATCCAATTTGCTAGAATCTTGTTGAGGATTTTTGCATATGTTCATAAGGGATATTGGCCTGTAGTTTTCTTTCTTTGTTGCATCTTTACCCAGTTTGGGTATCAGTGTAATGTTAGCTTCATAAAATGATTTGGGGAGAATTCCATGTTTCTCAATTGCCTGGAATACTTTCAATAGAATTGATATCAGCTCCTCCTTGTACGTTTTGTAGAATTCTGCTGGAAAGCCTTCCAGTCCAGGGCTTTTTTCTGTAGGTAGTTTTTGTATGACAGAGTCAATTTCCTGGGTTGTTATTGGTCTATTTAGTATCTCAATGTCTTCTTGTTTTAACCTGAGGAGGTCGTGTGATGTCAGAAAGTCCTCCATTTCATCTAGGTTGTCAAGTTTGTTTCCATAGTGGTCTCTGATAATCTTTTATATTTCTTCAGGGTCAGTTGTGATTTGACCTTTTGTATTTCTAATAGTGTTTATTTGGGCTTTTTCTCTTTCTTGGTCATTCTGGCTAGGTGACCATCGATCTTGTTAATTCTTTCAAAGAACCAGCTTTTTGTTTTGTTGATGCTTTCTATGATATTTTTGTCTTCCGTGTCCCGTATCTGGGCTCATATTTTTGTGATTTGGATTCTTCTGCTAAAGTTGGGGTTTTGGTGGTCTTCTCTTTCCAGCTCCCTTAGGTGATTTGTTCGGCTCTCCACTTGTGATCTTTCCATTTTCTTGATGTGTGCTCATAGAGATATAAATTCCCTTTTTAGAACTGATTTCATGGCATCCCAGAGGTTTTGTAAGATGTTTCTTCATTTTCATCTATTTCCAGGAATCTTTGAATTTGTTCTTTGATTTCAGTGTTGATCCAGTAGTTGTTCAGCATCATGCTGTTTTGTGTTCATGTCTTTGTGGGCTTTGGAGAAATGTTGTTGGTTTTGATATTTATTTTTATTCCACTGTGATCTGAGAATGTGCATGGCAAGATTTCAACCTTATGAAATCTGTTTATTCTTGATTTATGGTCAATGATGTGATCGATCTTAGAGTATGTTTCATGTGGTGATAAGTAGAATGTATATTTTGTGGTTGTTGGGTGGAATAATCTGTAGGTATAACTTTGAGTCTGTATGCATTCCTTGTAGTGAGATGACTCTCCTGGATGCAGCAAATAATGGGGTCATGGTTTCTTATCCAGTCTACCATTCCGTGTCTTTTTAGTGGTGCATTTCATCTATTCACATCAGGCTAATTATTGAAATGTGGGGGTTTATCCCTGTCATGAGGTTCTTATAGAGTTGTTGCTGTTCCTATTTATTTGTTGTCTTTCCTTTGGTTTTTGGATTGGTCCATGTGTGTTTTCCATCTTTTCCCTGTACTCTTGTGAAGAACATTGTCATTCTCTTCTCCTTTTCTTCTGTGTTTAATACTTTCTTAAGTGTTTCTTGTAGAGGTGGTCTGGAAGCAGCACAAGTTCTTAGGGATTGGATGTCTGGGAAAGATTTTTATTCTCCCTCACTGATGAAGCTTAGCTTAGCTGGGTAGGTTATTCTTGGTTGAAATTGTTTATCTTTGAGAACTTTGAAGATTGGGCTCCAGGCTCTCCTAGCCTGAAGGGTTTCTGTAGATAAATCTGCTGCAATTCTAAATGGTCTTCCCTGGTTGGTAGTCCGACCTTTTTCTCTTGCTGCCTTTAGGATTTTTTCTTTTATACCTATCTTGTTTAGGTGGATTATTATGTGTCTGGAAGTTCGTCTTCTCATTTGTTGTCTTTCAGCGTTTCTCTGAATCTCGTGTTTGAATTTTTGCATCACTGATAAGATAAGGGAATGTTTGTTCCAGGGCAGTCTCTGTCTCTCTTTCTGCCTCAGAAAGCCCAATTACTCTTAGGTTCGGTCTCTTGAAGTAATCATTCATCTCTTGAAGGTTTTTTTCTGTCTTTTTAAGCTTCTTTTCCATGTTTTTGGCAGTTTGGGTTAGTTCTGTATTTTGGTCTTCAAGTTCTGAGATTCTTTCTTCAGCTTGGCTAATTCTGCTTTCCATGCTTATTAGTTTGTTGTTTATTTCAATCACAGTATTCTTTACTGCTGTCATTTCAGTTATCAGCTCCTTCCTATTTTCCTCTTGTCTCTCCTCAATTCTTTTTATTCTCTTGATGTATGGGTTTGTCATATGTGACCACTCATTCTGGGGGCTCTTCATTGTTTGCGTTCCGATGTCTGTTTTCTCAGTGTCTGACCTCCCAGGGGTCTATGTGATACCTATATTCTTCTTTTGGTTTTTCTTCACATGTGTATATTTTCCTCCCCACTTTTTCCTCCTTCCCATCCCCATCTTCTTTAATTCTGTTGTTCAGGGGTAGATGGGTCGCTTTTACTTCTGTTTGTTCAATCTCCTATTCTTCCTTATATGTATCCTCTGGCTTTGTTCAATTCTGGAGCTATACTGTAGGTTGGGGGGGTGAATGTTTTTGCAGTTTTGAGATTTAATTGAGGGGAAAGCTGTGCTTCAAAATCTATTTGCAGATCCCAGTATCCACCGACAGGTGTCTGGATAATCTAAAACCTACTTCCCACTGCCTTTTACTCTCTGAAAGCAAAATGAGGTTAAAAAGAAAAAGGAAAAAGAATGGAACAGGGAGGGTAGGGAAGAGGAAGGTGGAGAGAGGGAAGAGTAAGAGGGAAAACAGACAAACATACCAACTAACAAATGAAAAGTGACACAAAGACAGATATGTGTTAAAACAAACAAACAAACATACAAAAAAACTAAAACATACAATCATACAGACATACAAGCTAACCAACCTCCTTATTGGTGTACTTTTCCCCTATACAAATATTAGGTCTAAAGAGAAAAAAATTAAATAAAATAGAACAAAGTCAGTAAACTAACAGAACCAAAGCAAGTATGAAAACACTATTGATAACAGTAAGAAAAGAGAGAAGAGGGAAAAAAGATGGGTAAGACAAACAGACAAAGAATTTTAAAAAACAATTAAAACAAGGGAACCAAGCACACTCTGAGACTTTTCCTTTAAGTCCAATGTCCTTTCAGCTCTGATTTATAGCTTTCATTGCAGGCTGGTAGAATTGCTCACAATTAGGATCAGCTGCCCCTGGATAGCTGTGGAGAGTGGATAAGATCTAGCCTGCTGCCAAATCTGTCACTCAGATCTGGCCTGTATCTATCTAGCATGGGGGAGGGGCTTCTGTCCCTCCCATTTTGATGTTGTTACCTTGGATCCCAAGCTGGGGAATGGTCTGAGCTGGGTGAAGCTCATAGCTCCAGCTGATCTCTTTTTTTGCTGCTGGCCAGTCAGCTGGGAAGGTAGAATATAGAATGCAAGACTTCTAGACGATGTAGGCCAGCAAAGCACTGGGCTACTCGCAACAGGCTGGGTGAAGCAGTGCAGGAGGTGAGAGGGCCCAGGACTGCATGGGGCAGGAGCCAAGGGCCGCCCAGGGTGAGAGGGAGCAGGCAATGGTGGCAGTGGTGGCAACCACTGCTTCAGCAATGTGGTACATGGGAGGAGCTCCACAAGCCAAATGCTGAGTGACGGGTGAGGGGTGGGGTGTGGCTGCGGTAGCGGTGGCTTCAGTAGTGCGGTGTTTGTGGGGGAGTTTCATGGGTCCCAGAGCTGTGTGTCACCTCAGGCTGAAGCAGCAGTAATGGTGGTGGCAGCAGCTGCGGTGGCCATGGCAGCGGTACCCTGGCTGAGGCAGTGGCCAAGCAGCATGCGAAGAACAGGCTGGCAGCGGTGAGAGCCACAGTCCCCAGGGGAGAGCGAGAGTCTTATGGATGTTCTCTTTCACGGAGGGTCTCACGGATCAAAATGCTTCATGGCCATCTTGCCGGAAGTTACTTATGTAATTTTGAAGGCATCTCTGTTTGATGAACATAGTATAAATTACTTAATAATATCTCCACACTTTTATTTCTTCCATTTTAATAGTACCTTGATTTTTTTAACATTCACTAATGTTTCCTGAACAATAGTACTTCCTGAACACATAGTATTTGAATGTCCAAATTGCATCCATGAATAGCATAAAAAAACCTGTACCAATGTGACAAACATATAGCAACCACTAAAATGCTTCCTTGAAACTATAAAGAATATTAACATTTTGAAGTTTCAGAAACCAAATTGAATTTTTGACATTTTATTTATTTACTTATTTGTTTTGAGTCATTGTCTCACTTTGTCTCCCAGGCTAGAGTGCCGTGGCACAATCACCACTCACTGCAGCCTCGACCTCCTGAGACCTCCTGGGTTCAGTCTATCCTTCTGCCTCCGTCTTCCAAGTTGCTGGGACAAAAGGCATATGCCATTACACCTGGCTAATTTTTTTTGTAGAGACAAGGTCTTCCTACATTGCCTTGCCTAGGCTGGTCTCAAACTTCTGGGCTCAAACAATCCTCCTGCCTCACCTCCTAAAGTGCTGGGATTTACAGGTATGAACCACCACACCCAGCCTAAAATTTCATTTTTGGACATAACAAGTTACAAAAGTAGTACAAAAAATTTTATGTGTATATGTGTGTGTTATGTGTGTGTGTGTGTGTGTGTGTGTGTGTGTGTGTGTGTGTGTGTGTATCTCACTGAATTTACCCAAATGTTCACTTTGTTCATAGCTAAAGTAAGTGACTGCTACTTTTTTCAATTACAGTTTTATTCTCACTTTGGTCTGCCCTCCATATAAATACTGAGATACTCAATCACAGAATTGCCTTGCTTTCTAACAGCATCCCACCTAGAGTGAATTCTCAGCCCTTTGGACCTTCACTAAACTCTCCCCCCTCCCCCCCAAAAGTTCTAATTCTATAGTAGGCTCTTTCTAGCATTATCTACTGAGACACCGCATAACTTCCTATGCTCCTCCCTCACTGCAGCTAGTGATAATTTGTCAATTATAGGTATGCTGTTAGTGGTCTTTAGCTTACTAGCACCGGGAGCAGCAAGGTTTATTCTAGTCTTCCCCATCCTTAACTGTAACTGTTTTCTCGGATAATGAGAAACCAGTCTCGCATTATCAACAATATACTTATTTGCTTAATTCTAGAAATAGATATTTAAAAGTTTTAGAATTGGTCAGGTTCAGTGGCTCAGCCTGTAATCCCAGCACTTTGAGAGGCCAAGGCGAGTGGATTGCCTGAGCCCACAGGTTTGGTAGCATGCACCTGTAGTTCCGGTTACTTGGAAGGCTGAGGCAGAAGAATCGCCGGAGCCCAGTGGGTCAACGCTGGAGTGACCATGAAAGTACCACTGCACTCCAGCCTGGGCAACAGAGTGAGGCTCCAAATCAAAAAAAAAAAAAAAGGTAGACTCATTAGGTATAGAAAAGAAAGAGGACACATTTCTGCAAAGAGAGGACAATGGGTTAGAAAGAAAAAAGAAAAAAAAAGAGCAATTTGGATAGGAAGAGTCATTCATATGAGATAATTTCCATGTTCTCAGTATGTAGAAGGAAAGGTAATTTACTGAGAATAAGGTAGGTGGAGATAGAGTTGAGGGATTAAATAAAGTGAAAAGGTATAATAAACTGGGCGTGGTGGTTCATGCCTGTAATCCCAGCACTTTGGGAGGCAGAGGTGAGACAATTGCCTGAGCTCAGGGGTTCAAGACCAGCCTGTACAACTTGGTGATACCTTGTCTTCACAACAAACAAACAAACAAACTAGCTGGGCATGGTGGCACATGCTTGTTGGAAGGTTGAGGCAGAAGAATCACCTGAGCCCAGCAGGTCGTGGCTGCAGCGGCCATGAGCAGAGTGCCACTGCACTCCAGCCTGGGCAACAGAGTGAGATTCCGACTCAAAAAAAAAAAAAAATTTTTAGAATTACTAACCTATACACTTGTAAAAACAAACCTACTCACTAGAGTTAAATTTGCGAACAGTTCTTTTTGTCTTTAGCCTTAGAATATATGGTCAAAATACTGTTTTCCAAAGTTTCTTAAGTTAATTATTTTCTCTCTCATCCTCCCCCTCACTGTGATTATGATATTCATTCGTAATACATTTAGGTTTATTTGATTCTGTTTGCTTTCCATGTTGAGTTTCTTGCATTCATGTTAATTTTAATATATTTTTGAGTATATAAACATGGATGTGCTTCTAAAAGTTAAAATGGAACCAAAAGGTATACTCAGAGAAACAGTATCCCAACGCTTTTACTTTATTCCAGTTGTCCTTTCCTTTACATTCCATTCCCACTGATTTCCTGTTTCTTCATTTTTATCTCTTTTGTGTTTCTTTCTCCTCAAATGAAAAAAGAAATGTGTATATTATTTTCCCTTCTTTCTTACATGCATGCTAACATACTAATTTGGAGAGATGCTAATTTGCATTTGCCTTGTTACACATTAATAACATTCTGAAAATTGCTACCTATCTGTTTATGGAGATCTTCCTCATAATTTTTACAAGTACCTCATACTTCATTTTGTTGATGTATTGTGGTTCACTGAACCAATTTCTTATGTATGATAATTTAGTTTATTTCCAATAGTTTGTAATAACCTTGTGTTTATGTGTTTTTGTATTATCAGAGGTATATCTTCAGGGTAAAGTCTTACAAAGACAATTATTGGGTCAAAAGGCAAATTAATATATAGTTTTGTTGGATATTGTCAAATTATCATCCAATAAAGATGCATTCATTTGTACCCACCAGCAATATCTGAGATTGCGAGCTTCTTCATAGCCTTGCCAATAGGATAGAGTCAGACCTTTTAATTTTCATCTATTGGGAAAAGTGATAAATGGTTTCTCATCACAATTTTAATTTTCATCTTTCTAATTATGTCTGAAAATGGATACCTTTTATGTTGTAGGGCTACTTTTATTGTGGATTATCTGTTCATGTCTTCTACTTTTAATTATTTTCCTTCTGATTTTAAGAGTTTATTATGTATTCAGGATCTCAGACCTCTATATGTGTAGAATTCTGAAAATATTTTCTTAAAATTTGTCAATCATTTTACTTGCTTTTGTTTTTTAATGAATTTTTTAAATATTTGTATTGTCAAATGTATTTTTATTGCCTCTGATTTTATAATTATCAGATCACTAAAGCCTATCCTGCTGGCCAGAAGTCAGGGTACTCTAATTGAGAGCTTAACCAGACCTGAGGTAAGAGAACAGGTACCCAAATCAAAATATGCTGAGAATACAACAGTAGTAATATCTACTACAGAAAAATCCCTGAGTGGGAGCTTCAGTTCCTTTCTTCCCAGCCCTCACTCATTCTAATTCCTGTGCTTACACCATTCTTCACCAAGAAGACCAACCTCCCATTTGTGCCAAATGGCACCCTAATATTTACACAGCTATGCAAAGAGATGCGTCAGTTTATGTTGCCCAGAATTTATGTTGATGTTTTTATTACTTGAGGTGTTTCAAAAACAGCCAGTGAAAACCAGCATCATCAGTTCTTTCACACCACTCATGAGCTGAAAATGATCTCAATCCTGAATTATTCAAGTTCCATTTTCATGTTCCTTGCACACATTTATGACTCAAGAATTGCCTCCGGAAGAGAAAATGGCACAAGTACAATTTGATATCTGAAAGTTGAAAGAGATACCAGTCTGATAATGGCTAATGCATCCTGAAAAGTGATATAGTGTGTATGAATACCTTGACCTTTCAATGTTTAGATTTGCTGGCATTTCTTCTCTTCCTTCATCTCTAAGTAATAAAGCTGTAAACAAAAACAAAGGGGAATGAGTGTGCTATAAGAAAGGTAAATAAAAGATATTTAATAGAAAATTTAAAGCCTATAATGAACAATATGCCCATTACAGTAAACAGAAATAGAAATAGACTGGTTTTTACCTCACTTCTTTCAAATCTCATAAAAAGGAAAATTAGGTTGAAGTATATAGATTTTCAGCATGAAATCTGGATAATAAACATATTTTCTTTATTTATATAACTTCTCTAACTGAAATGCCAAATTCTGCACAAGAGTCTGCTGTTCCTTATTGAGTCTAATGAAACACTAATATTACTTTTATTCTATTTTTTCATTGGAGATGGCAATCAATATATGTCTTTACTTTCCATTCAAAAAGGAAGACAGAAATTAAAACAGGAAAGGAGTTAAATAACTAGATTTTATTTTTTAAAAAGGAAACTAATAACTACTAAGTACCCAATTCATGCCTGACACATGTATATATGTGTGCTTGTGTGTGTTCTGTAATTGAATAATCCCATAAGGTGAGTATATTTATCTTCATTGTTCAGATTATAATCCTGATGTGAAGAAATGTTCATTAGCTTCCCAAAAGTCAAACAAGAAATCAGCAGCAAGACTAAGAGTGTAACCTAATTTTTCAGATCCCAAAGTGATGTGTCAAGTTTGAAAGACTGGAGAGAGTTTCTTTTTATGATCTGTTTGTAATTATTTTGTCTTTGGAGATGAATAAATTATGGTGTCATATAGTATATTTACAAAAAGCAAATATCATTTTAAGGGGGAATAGTGTTATTCCACACTCATTACTAACTACCAGCAGCCATGTTATCCTAATTCCCAGTTGTAGCACTCAGGAGTGCTACATGCCTTATCCGTGGCTCACCTGATTTCAGCATGGCTTTAGTGAACAGTTCTATGCACAGCGTCTATGCTCTACCTCAAATGCAAGCTACAACATCTGTTTTATTTTTTTAATTGTTGTTTGTTTGTTTGTGATTTGTTTGTTTGCTTTCTGGTTCAGGGAAAAGCTAGAAACACAGCTTAAATTATATACAAATGTAGACCAGAATTGTGGGAAGTTAATTTCCCCAAGGGAAATTCTCAACCAGAGGTGATGGAAGTCACTGGATTCAAAAGAACGAGACCTCATCTCTACAATAAATAAATAAATAAATATCCAAGTATGGTGGCATGTGCCTGTAGTTCCAGCTACTTAGAAGGCTGATGTGGAAGGATTGCCTGAGCCAGCAGGTAGCGGTTGCGGTGACCATGAGTGTGCCGCTGCACTCCAGCCTGGGCGATGGAGTGAGACTCCAATTCAAAAACAAACAAAAGGGCCTCAGGTATATTAAGTTCCATTTTTGTCCATGAAAGTAACCTATCTTTTTTAGTTTTTTTATTTTTCACTTGCCTCATTTTTCCTAGTTCCTCACTTCTGCTTCCCAAGATCTTCTCCCAAATAAAACTAACTTCACCAAAATCCTTATTTCAGGTTATGCCTTCAGTGAAACCTAAACTGAGACATACATGATGTCATAGTTTTTACAAGAAATATCAAATCAAGCAATCCAATAAGCTTCTTATGTAGCAATCTTAGGACTTCATGAGTCAATAAAATGAAGGTCCCTGCATCTTGTGTGGCAAACTTAGGAAAGACAGGTCATTCAAAAGCAAATGCTATCTGTCAGGAAACATGGCAAGTTTGAGTAGAATTGAATCTTGGTCATAATTGAGACAGCAAGTGTTGTTAGTGTATTACATCCTTCATAGTTAGCTGGATCCTTGAGACCTGAAACCACTCCAGGAATACACTAGAGTAGGCATCCTTGTAGTTATCTCATCCACAGTCAGCTAGATCCCTTCTGAAGCATGATGTTCACACTTTCTTTCCCCAAATCCCAACTTTTCTGATTCTAGCTGTATAATAAAAAAAAAATGTGCTTTTGCCTTATGACCTCAATTTCCTCCTCTAAATAATGTTGAAAATAATATAAGCTATTTAATTTTGTGTTAAGGATGAAATTATATACTTTTATCAGTTATTCTTGATTTAACTAACACTTCACCATCTACTTCCTTCTCAAGTTTCTTTATTTTTTTCTCCTCCTGTATCTAATCTCTTAATATTGGATTGCCTCGAAGTTTGTTCCTTTTATCTTCTTTTCTTATTCTTTCATTAATGATTTAATTAACTCCAATTACTTGAAATACCACCTAGATCAGCACTGTCCATGAGAGCTTTCTTTTGTGATGGAAATATTCTGTGTTTTCACTATCCAATACAATAGCCACTAGTCACATAAGACTACTGAATACCTAAAACGGGCTAGGGCATGGGACCATTGGCTGCTAAATTGGACAGTACTAATCTATCTGGCAACTCCTAATGTATTGTGCCCTATCATGTATCTATCTGCCTACTTGAGATTCCCAGTTGGAGATATCCAAAAGACATCTCAAATTCTGCATTCCCAAAAATTACCTCCCCTCAATTCATATGATAGTGATACAAGTGATACCATCCTACCAGTTTCCAAGACACAAGCCTTGACAAATTCTTTCATTCTTCCCTTTCTCTCATACCCAAAAATATATCTGTGCTCTGATCACTTTGCACCACCTTCTCTGATACTATCACAGTCATAGCCACAATCATCTCCTAAGGTTACTGTGGTCATCTCCAACCAGGTCTCCTCCAGTCAATGACTTCACCCACCACCAACCCATTTGCAGCCTGTTCTTAACTCAGTATCCAAAGCCATCTTGTTAAAATATGTCAGAACATGTCACTCCTTTATTCAGTACTAATGCAGTGACTGCCTGTTTCTGAGTAAAAGCTGAATTATTTACAATGGGCTTCAATTCCTTCATGGTCTCTGGCCTTCTACTACTTCAAACCAACTCACCCACTATGTTTTAGCCACGCTGCCTTTTGATGTTGTTGCACATTATAGAACACACACCATCCTTATCAACTTAACTATAATGGTCCCTCCCAGGCTGAAAAGATTCTATACCAGATATCTACTTTGATAATCCCTTCATCTCCTTGGAGTTCTTGTTCACATATCTCATTTTCAATAAAACCCAATTATCCTATTTAATACTGTTAACAATCCCTTCACTCCTGATTCTTCATGCTGCCCTTTTTCTTTTTCATTTTCTTTTCTTTCTTTATTTTTCTTTTTTGTTGTTGTTGTTTTGTTTTGTTTTGTTTTGTTTTGTTTTTGGTATGTGTGTGTGTCGGTGTCTCACTCTGTCACCCAGGCTGGAGCACAGTGATACAATCATGGCTTACCACAGCCTTAGCCTCCTGGATAGCTGGGACTACAGGTATGCACCATCACACCTGCTAATTTTTATTTTTATTTTATTTTTTTTTTTAGAGATGAAGTCTCACTGCATTGCCTAGGCTTGTCTCAAACTCCTGGATTCAAGCAATTCTCCTTCCTTGGCCTCCAAAAGCGGTAGGATTATAGGCATGAGCCATCGCACCCAGCCCCCTTTTCTTTTTTGAGCTGGTATTTATCACTTATACCAGTCCAGTGTTGGTAGAAAACAAAAGACTAACTCAAATGGAGTGTTAAAGGTGTTATTGAGTGAATCAATGAGAAAATTATCTATGAATAGTAAATCACACTGGGGCTAGAAACATCATGATTCTGCTGCCAATCTTGACTAATAGGAGCAAAGGAGTGAGCAGCAGCTTATGGAACCTTGTGGAGTCTGTAGGAGTAAGCATCATACAGAAGTCGTGCCCTCTGCTAGATAAACCCAGTCACTGTCAGCATTAAGATCAACTGACAAGAGAACATCTCTCATTCTCCTCCCTCTGATTTTCCCTTAGTCCTTCCCTTTAGTTGAACTCAACTGGAGTCCAGAAGACAACAGAGCCCTTTGGATAATCTGTAAAAGTCAGACTACCAGAACTCTGGGCAGAAAGGGGAAAGGAGGAAGTACATCTCAAGAAATAGAGAATTGGGGCAACCCCCTCAAGTACCTTGCCACTGTGGGAGCTTTTCTGTCCTCTCAATAAATCCTGCTTTCTCAAAAAAAAAAAAAAGAAAGAAAGAAAGAAAGAGAACTGCAACCACACTGACGTCTAATCTAATGTGTTGTCTACTTTTTAATATTATTATTGTTATTTTTATTTGTTTATCAACTGCATTTACCCCTAAAATGTAAGCTCAATAAGTACAGGAATCTTTACTTTGCACATTAATACATCCCAAGCACATATAACATTGTTAGGCTTATAGGAGGTGTCAAAAAATAATTTTGAATGATTGAACATAAATAAAACACCTAGAATTTTCCGGAAATATGGCAAAAGCTTAAAGTTCTGGTTTCCTTTCCTTCCCCCATTCTCTAAAACTTCAGCTTCCATACATCCTTACTTGATGCTTACTGTTGGTTTATAAAGACCTATAAATTTTACTTCTGTAATAACTCTAGCACCTATCTCCTCCTTTCTATTCCTACTGCTCCTCCCATTATTTCAGACCCTTAGGACATCAGCCCTTATCTGTCATAATTGCTTGCTAACTGGAATCCCTACCTCTAGCCCTTATCTTCTCAATCCATATTAATTAATCTGCCTAGACTTCCATGCCATAAAAAAAAATCACAAATGAAAAGCATCACAATTCAACTTTTTTGCACTTATGATAGATAAAATCAAAAACATAAAAATATAAAAATGAACTGAGAAGAATGAATGTCACATATGACTTTCACAATGAATTAATGTCTATATGATATGAAAAACTTACATGAATTGATAATAACAAATTGAATCCAGAGAAAACATGGACTTCTGAAGTAGAAATCTTATTGTATCTCTCATCTGCATAAAAACTTTCAATTGTATCATCAATGTCTACATGATAAAATCGAATTTCTAAGCTGGACATACAAGGTTCTTCATCATGTGATTCCCACTTTAGCCCTGGAGCTGACCCTCCTTCACAGGAACCTCCAGTCATTCTTAATCCTGGCAGTTATCAGACCTCTATGCTCTTGCACAAGTTCTTCCCCGAGTCTGTAATTCCCTTTCTGCTTTCACCTAGTTAAAAATCTATACATCTTGGCTGGGCATGGTGATGCATGCCTGTAATACCACCACATTGGGAGGCCAAAGGAAGAGGATTGCCTGAGTTCCAGAGTTCAAGACCAGCCTTGGCAACATGGCAAGACCTCGTTTCTACAATAAATCAAAAAATTAGCAGGCATGATGGTGCATGCTTGTAGTCCCAACTACTTGAAAAGCTGAGGCGGAAGTACCTGTTAAATATAACAGAATGTTATATATAACATTCTGTTCCATCAGAAAATTCACCATTGTCCTTGTCTGACTGTACCCAGCTACTATAGCAACTGCTACCCACTTGTTTTATTTCATGTCTGTCTATCTCCACTAAAATGTAAATTTCTCTAGGCAAGGGATTATCTCTATACTGCGCTATTTTTACAGTTTATTTTTTTTAATTGACAGCACTTACAATATGATGTTTTGAAGTATAGATCTATTGTATAACATGGTGACTATAGTTAATAATATATTGCATTCTTAAAAATGGTGAGAGTAGATGTAAAGTTTTCTCACCACAAAAATGATAACTATGTGAGGTCATATATATGTTAATTAGCTAGATTTAGTCATTCCACCATGTATATACACTTCAAAACATCGTGTTATATGCTGTGTAGTTTTTTAAAAGGCAGAAAAAAGCTTCATCTTTAAAATCACTCATTTTAGTGGTTTTAATAGTAGGGGAACTTGGAAACTGTCCAAATATCAAACACCAGAAAAAGTCTGAAGATAGAAAACATCACCCAAAAAATAGCCACTAACATGATGATTTATGAAAAATATTCAACATGGAAAATATGTATATAACATCAATTTTGACATAAAATGTAAAACAATCCCATCTACACCTTGATTAACACTATGTAATATTTATATGCACCCTGTCTATAAGGAATCACTGAAACTTAAAACATATACTATATCTAAGTAGTGATATTTTTGGGCAACATCCTCATTTTTTTCTTTATTTCTGCATAATTACTTTTATGACATTTGAATGATAAATAAAATCAAGAAAGTAAAAATACTAAGGAAAGCACCACAAAAAATGTGTTTGCTGAGGGCGGAGGTGGGGGATTTACAAAATGTCCTTTTGTCTGTAAAGATACAATCTTCCTTATATACTAGTTCTGACAACATTTGTCAGGTCCCTAAAAAGTCAGGGAAGCCAGGAAAATCACTTACTGTTCTCCAAAGCCACATTGAACAGTCAATTGACTTAGCAACATCCAAAATTCATAATGCCTTGAAGACAGCCCCCTATAGCCATATGAGGCCAGAGCAAGTAAAAGGGGGAAAAAAATCAGTTGTTAAAATTCTAGTTGCAAAATGTGTCCAATCCAGAGCACATCTGAATATCTGTTATATAAAAGTTACTCTTTTAAAAATATCTTTCCTTCCTACATTACTGTCCAAAGAGGTTAATACAGGAAGCATTTTTGAAGTGCTGAGCAGGAAGATATTGACGGAGTCAAGTTGGCCCCAGGTCTGTCTCATGTTTCTGCCAACACAGCCCTTCCAGCTTCTGCCCAGGCTACAAGCACAAACAGAGCTGGGAAATTTTTATCTTTGGCAGCCATCCCATGGGGTGAAGTTCAATACTCTGTCTAGAGAGCACAGAAGCCAAAATTAACTCTATGCCATACTTGTCATTGTTTTTCACCAACTCATTTAGAGAATTAGAGCTCTCTACTGTACATAAGAACAACATTTTTTCATCAAATATTTGTTAAGAACCCACTGTGTGCAAGACCTTATGTTGAACATTGATTATTCAATTTAGTTTAAATGAAAGAGCATGAGTCAATGACTGCTGAATATCATGTACATTGCCAAACTACTTCTTAATACACAGGCAAAAAGTTTTTCCTGTAATGTCAGAGCTGAAACACTCTCTTAAAGCCATTCTCTGCCCTAAGGTAAAAGCTTCTGGGAAAATTATAATCTGACTCTGAGTTTTTCATTCAAACTGTGCTCAAGGATACCATGACGGTTGGGATTCTCTCTAAGTCCAGCTCCACTTTTACCTGAGCTTCATACCATTTGGACAGTTAGATTTGCAACTAAACACATACACACACGCATCTGGATCTAGATTATTTCATATAAACATCTGTTAAAAATACATTTCCATTATCTTTTCCTAGAAATATCTTCCTGAATTTAAAATCGAGGAATGTTTTGTGCTTCACCCAAATATCCATGGTACAACTTTAATGTATTTGTTCCTTTTATGCCTTCAGAACATGTTGATCATCAAAATTCTTTCCGCAATCATTGTTTATACACTTTAATGCAGCCAGTTATGAAGTCTTCCATTAGACTTGCTGCATCAGGCCAAATACGTACTAATTTTGTTTTAGGTCTAATCTTCAGTTATTTAGTCCTCTCTGGGCTCGATCCACGTTAGGTACTCTCATATTCAACATGGTAGCGTGAAACTCAACAGACTAAGAGTCAGAAAAGTCAGCGTGTAGTGTCAGTTTTGACACAAACAGGATGTGAAGTCTTTGACAATTCAAAACCTTTGTGGCTCAGCTTTCCCACCTGCTAAAGTGAAAGAGAGAAGACTACTGATGTTCCTTTAAATCATGCTTCTGATTAGCTATGAATGCCAGAGAGCCTATGAACCTATCCCTAGGTTTACATGGGTTCTAAGACTAATAACTTAGTCATCTTCTAATTAATATCAAAATTTCCTTAGCAAAAGTCAGCACCTTTATGCTCAAATAAAACTTCAAAGTTTTCACTCAGGAAGAGAGAAAGGTAAATTTAGCTTTTATTCATATTTGGGGATATAGAATTTGCTGCATCTCCTTCTCTAAATCAGTTTGGGGAAAAAAACTACAAAGCTACTGGAGAACTAGGATAGTACTCAGTGCATTATAAGCAAAAAATATTTCTCAAGGAGTAATGAATTCAAAAGAGGCAGAGAAAAAAGACAGTGATGGAAAAAAGTGGAGAAAAAAGTATAAGGAAACTGACATAATAGATATACTGTTCTCTTATGTATTCCAATAACTTAGAAGGGTCCCTATGAAATTATTAAGGAAAGAAATTTTAAAACTACAAGTTATAAAGTTTAAGTACTTTCCAATTTCATTGGGGGTATGCCTTGCTCCCAAAAAACTTCCAAATAAATAGACTGCCACCAAATAAAACAAAATAAAACATCTAATTATCTGATCTGTAACTAACCACTTGGGAGTACTATACAACTTACAGCAGCAAATACATATTGTCTAGACTAGGACTGCATGCTGTGATCTGGATTTTTGAATTTTCCCAAAATTGGTATAATGAAATTCTAACCCTCGAGGTGATGGCATTAGAAGGTAGGACCTTTGGGAGATAATTAGGTCATGAGAGTATAGCCTTCATGTATGGGATCGATGTCTTTATAAATGAGGTTCCAGAAAGCTGCATTTTCCCTTCTATCATGCAAGGACACAACAAGTAGTTGCCATTCTACACACCAGGAAGTGAGACCTCACCAGACAGCTAATCTGCCGGCACCTTAATCTAACATTTTCCATCTTCCGGAATAGTGATAAATACATTTCTGTTGTTTATAACTCACCTGGTTTGTTTGTTTGTTTGTTTGTGTCAGATTCTCACTCTGTTGTCCAGACTGGAGTGCAGTCACACAGTCATGGCTATCACAACCTTGACCTTCTGGGCTCAGGAGATCCTTCTGCCTCAGCCTTCAAAGTAGCTGGAACTACATGCTTACACCACCATGGTCTACTAATGTCACCTAGTTTATAGTATTTTTGTTATAGTAACTCTAATGGATTAAGACAGCATTCTTTAGACTGCCAGATACCTAAATCAAACTAGATTTTAGAAGTTTGAAAGACAACACTCCAAATTATCTCCTCAAAACAGTACAAAATAAAAACAATACCAAATAATAATATGCCAAATAAATAATATTGTATTGTATATTAAAATTTTGCTAAGAGAGTAGATTTTAGGGTCTTTTATCAAAAAAAGAAGAAAAAAGAGAGTAAGAGAACTGTGAAAATGATGAATAAGTTAATTTACTTACCTGTAGTAATCATTTCATTCCGTGTGTGTGTGTGTGTGTGTGTGTGCATGTGTGTATGTGTAGATACAGATGTCAAGAAATCATGTTGCATAAATACATACAGTAAAAAAATAAATAACTAAATAAAGCACATGTATAAAAATGTATATTTCTTTGGAGCATATCATGGTATTTGTAAATATCAAACTATGATCATTTTGAGGATGTATTATATTTTCTGACCTCTTACAAACCTATGGTCAGATAGACACAAGTGCACAGCAGGATAGGAATTTGCTAACGGGTAATTACAGAGTTGCTGCCTGGCTGGGATAGGATCCTGTGATGAAGTTAGAGCCTGATTTTTATATGCAGTCTGCTACACATTGACAAATGTTTTAGCAAGAGCAATGCAAAGAGCTATGTAAGTCTGAATTGGAAACAAGGCTTTTCATTAGGATCCTGGTGTGACCAGAAGGCATCTTGAATGCTATCTTTTAAGAACAGCAGCATTCCTTGTCCACAACGTAAAATACTTCTTTGCTTGCTTTTCCAGCATCATTAAGTAGGTCTGCCTAAGTGAAAGCAAGGGCATGGAGCACATATGTACTGTCTTGTATGTATGAGAAAACTGAAGAGTCATCACTGGACCATGCTTTGATAGGCATGAATATCTCACTGCAGCATGTCTGGTCCATGGCTTTATCATGACTAGTGCCCATAGTATGATGGCTTGCTTGTTTTCCTGAGAGTCCACACCACTCCTGTGGATGTATTTTTACTTCTTTACTGCCATTTAGCAAACATATGTATGAAATGTGACAGGGCAAAACAGAGAAATATAGAGGGGAAATGGAATGGGAAAGCCAGGAAAGTAGGTCATAAGTCTATAAAGAAGCGCAACTACCACTGACACACATGTGACCTTGTCAAAACTGAAGGCAGATTTCCAGCACTGACCAAAGGTGCTAAATGGCCCATAGACCACACTGACCACATTTCAGTGGAGATGGGAAAAGATAACTTTAGAGACCAGCATGAATCTCTCAAAAGTACAATATTCTGTAGTTAGGATTAATGGGGAAAAAAAGACATACAAAATTCACAGAGCTGCTCTTTATCATCTCTGTTTTTATCTCCATGACAGCCATGAAGGTTAGGAGGGCTTTGAAAGCATCATGCTCATCTTTATTTTTTGGCTTGTGTTACCTGTCTGCTATGTTTATCTCTACTTAGCTAATAAAAACTCACATCCATTTAAACATAAAAAGCACAGCCAAGCTATAGCACGGCAATGTGCAGTGTCTGGGCACTGGAGCCAGACTGCCTGGGTTTGAATCCCTGTTTTCCCCCTTACCGTCTATGTGACCTTAAATAAATTATTTAAATTACAGTTTCTTCTTCTATAAAATCTTCCCTATAGGGTGCAGTAGAGTGTTTAGCATGTCTTTATGTGTTAACTATTGCTATCATTCAAAAAATGTTCTGTGTGCAGACATTATTTTCTAAAGACTCTGAAAAGTAAATCAAAACTGAGAAAGGTTTAGATCTGGTCTGATTCTTTCATACTGTGAATGCGAGACTAAAGGTAATCTAGTATTTTTTAAATTGTAGCTATTTAGAACTAAGGCAAAAAAAGAGGAAAGAAAGAAAATAGAGGACTTCAGAGGCAGGTAAAACGTGATTTCCATCACACTAAGGAAAAGAGAATTTAAAGTCAAAAGCTGAACAAACTTGTGTCACTCAGCCATACCAACAATTTCAGGCTGTCCTAGGCCAATCACTTGAATTATCTGAAACACAGGCCATTTGAAAGCAGAAATAGCTTCATATTCACCTTAAAGAGATGTTATAAGAAATGGACAAGGAACAGTTGCTCACACGTGTATTCCCAACACTTTGGGAGATCAAAGTGGGAAGATTGCTTGAGCCAGGAGTTTAAGAGCAGCCTAGGCAACAAGGTGAGACCTCATCTCTACAAAAGATTTAAAAAAAAAAAAAAAAAGCTAGCCAGGCATGATGGTGCATACCTGTAGTCCCAGCTACTCAGGAGGCTGAGACAGAAGGATCACCTGAGCCCAGGATGTTGAGGCTGTGGTGAGCCATGATCATGCCACTGGATGACAGAGTAAAAGTCTGACTCAAAAAAAAATTGAGAGAGAGAGAGAAGAAAATTAAGTATATGACATTTCTCAGACCATACAGTGCTTTATTTTATTTTATTTTAAAGATGTGGGGTACAATTCAGGGTTAGGTACATAAAAAGCCATTGTACAGGTAAAGTTTGGGTACCCTTATTGATTTGTATGCCCCCACTCCCCTGGCAGTGTCCCATTACTGCCATTCCCTTTCTTATAGTATTATGATAAATGTTCAGGGTCTGTTTATGAGTACACATAGTACTCAGATCTTTGCTTCTATGATAAATCACTGGGTATTATAGACTCTAATTCCTTCCAAGTTGTTGTGAAGCTCATAATTTTGTTTTTCTTTATGGTTGCATAATATTTCATCATATAAATGTACTACATTTTCTTTATCCAGTTTATTTTTTATGGGCATCACGGTTGGTTCCATGCTTTTGCTATTGTGACTCCTAGAAGAAAGTGTAGGAAACATCCTTATGGAATTCGGAACAGGCAACTAGTTCCTGATTAACTCTCCAAAAGCCACAAAAGATAAGTAGACAAATGAGACCACATCAAACTGAAAAGCTTCTGCAAAGCAAAAGAAACCATCAAGAGAGGAGGGAGGTAGCCCACAGAATGGGAAAAAATATTGGCCAACTGTCAATCTGACAAAGGCCTAACATCCAGGATCTACAAGGAACTCATACAGTGCTTTAAAAACTTGTGGTAGAAATATTATAAAAGTCTTCATTGATTATTAAATAAAATAAAAAATATTCAGTATTTTCAGAAGGCAAGATATATAAATTTGCCAGTCCAGTGAAGAGACCCTGCTTGCTTTGTATGCTTATTACTGGCAAGTTCTCTCGGATTAGAAAAGCTTCTATCCTTTTGAACCACATGGAAGCATCACTTTGGCATTAACACTATGCAAATTTCATCTCAGCTAGGTGTGCCACACTAATTGCCACAATTGATGGCTTCCAGTGTTTTGTACAAAATGATTATTGCTTTGCTTGCTTCCATAATTATATGTTTTCCATATTGTAATTTCAGAGTTTATTGAGTAAAACTGTACATGAAAACAAACCTAGTGCATTCATCCTTCAAGAAAAACAGACTGAGTGAAAACAACAAAGAACTCAGAAGATTTCTATGGACCCCTGAGGTGGTAACAAGAGAATCCAAAGCAAAATGGTTTTGTCTTTCCGTAAATAACTGGCTTGGCATAGTGATTCTTACCCTGGTGTCCTAGAAATTTAGTGAAGCTTTCCAGATTTCTCATCTACTTATTTGTGGATATGCACGGGCCACAGTACTCTGGTTAGAGAAGCAACGGAGAATGAGAAAAATAATAACACCAGGAAATAAACCAGAAGGAATCAATAAAGAATCTTGGAATAGCTTTAGGTTATTTGAGACTATCAAATCATTTTAATACTTCAAACTTCTGGTTGAGCCTCATAATATTAGAATTTAGTGCAACTAAAAATTAAAAATAAATGCGCAACAGAAAATGAAGTTCTATGCTGAGCCAAGACAATGTGCCTTAGATACCTATATAATATTTTGTTAGGGTGCTGAATATTTGCCATGGTCAGTAAACTGGTTAACCCCTATATATCCAGATTATCAATATATTATGAACTCATTATTCCCTTTAATAACTGATTGCAGTATTGAAATATTTCTTGAATCTCTGTCTTTTTTTATTCTTCTTATGAACTTCTTTGGAAAATAGTACAGTGAATTCTTTATCTTTACTACTCAATATTTTAAGAAGCTTTCATTATTGCAGTTTGAGGCAGGCAGGGGTTGTCAGTCATTTACCAGCTGTTCAGGTTTCTTATTTCCGGCTCTGGCAAAGTTAGGGCTTCCTTGGCTCAGTCAGGATCACCTCAAATCCAAACCCCCACTGCTTTGATTAGATTCCCAAGAGATATGATACAGGATCTGAACCAGGTAAATGTTCAGCCATTACCATGCTAGGGCTTCTGTTCTAATACTAATTTGCCCCCTTCTTCAGCTGGAATGAACAGCACAGAATTCAGAGCCCTGAGACTTGGGTCAGAGAGAGTGAAACAGATCTCCTTACTTCCTTTCTCCCAAAGCCTCATCTTGACCCAGTTCAGCACTCTATTAACCCTTGTCTGGCAAAAGACACACTCAGGTCTTTACTTACCAGTACAGCAGAAAGAGGTCAAAAATTGAGATTGAGGAGGAAAGGAAGACGAGCCACTTCTTACCTCTCACAAAGGCTCAACTCTCTAGAATGGCGACCCCGGCAGGTGTCCTTCCTGGAATTCCGGCTCTTTGCTGTACTGACTTTTCCTTAACCACTTAAAGAGTGTAGGTACTAAGACTTCAATCCATAAATACTGGCCCCACCACATATCAACTGTGTGATTTTTTGAAAATCATTCAGCATTTTTCTTTTTTAGTTTCTTCTATAAAATGAGGACTGTAACAGCATACCTACCTTATAGGGTTGTTGTGAGAAGTTAAGAAGGTAATGCAGTTAAAGGCACTTAGCACTTAGCAGAGTGCCTGAAATACAGTAAGCACTTGACTCATCTCAGTCTGCTGATGCATCTTAATAATGACATTAAGAGCCAGACTCGATGGCTCTGCCTGTAATCCCGGCACTTTGGGAAGCCGAGATGAGTGGAATGCCTGAGCCCATGGGTTTGAGACCAGCCCCGGGCAACTTGGCAAGACCTTATCTCTACAATAAATTACAAATGAGCTGGGCCTGGTAGCGCGCCTGTAGTTCAGGCTACTAGGAAGGCTGAGGCGGAAGGATCGCCAGAATCTAGCAGGTCAGCGCTGAGGAGTGCCATGAGCATGCCACTGCACTCCAGGCTAGACGACAGAGTGAGACGCCAACTAAAAAAAAAAAAAAAAAAAAAAAAACCCACTGGGTACCTCCTACCTCGTTCCAAGAACTGTGCTACACACTTGGATTCTCAGATAACTAAAGATAATCCAAGCCTCTCAAGAGCTTATAGTACAGAGCCGGAGTCTGTAAACATTTTCTGTTAAAGGTCAAATAATAAATATGTGGGCTTTGCTTGCCATACAGTTGCTGTTGCAACTACTCAACTCTTCCACTGCAGTACAAAAGCAGCCACCGCAATACATAAACAGATGCTTAGTGCTGTTTCAATTGATCTTTATTTACAAATACAAGAAGAAGGCAGGATTTGGCCTCAAGATGCAGTATGCCAACCCCTGATTTGGAGGGAAGACACACACAATAACAAGAAAACAAAAATATGTCTACAATGCAGGTATGCACAAAACGCAATGGGTATGTAAGGGAAAGAAGACCTATTCTCGCTGCTGTTGTTAGTTATTCATTCATGCCATTGATTATTAGCATTTCATGCAAACTGGCAAAAAAAAGAAATTCAATTGGAGCAAAAAAATCTAAAAGTAATAGATGGATTTGCTAATAGGTTCAATTTTCTGGGTTTTCTCTGCTTTTAACATTCTTTGTTCAGAAGGTTAAACTAAAACAATACACTGTATTCTCATGTCATTTCACCTATCTGGCAATCTATATTCCTCAAAAAGGTTTAGGACAAGAATGATAATAAATTCTATTCATCACAATTCCCAATATTTAGTTTGCTCCTAGTAGATCAAGATAACAAGGTCTTGAGAACATACTATAATAGAGCATTTCAACATATTGCAGATATGAGATTCGGCTATAGTAGGATCTAACTTAGGAATCAAAATATGTTCTGAAAGAAATGTGGTAATGCTACCAGACAGTATAAAAACATTTTTGAAGATTCTTTACATGCAAAATTCTTTATTTTTTAAGTGAGCATCATTGACTCATTAAAATACGGATCTCAGAGAGAATAAGATTTGGAACACAATTCACAATGGTAAATACAATTGCTGACTGCTTTTAGCTTTGTATGATTGTACTGGAAAGATAGTTTGTTCCAGCAGCTGTCAGAATTGTCTGAAGTGTGGGCATATGAGACATTTGCACAATGCTGTGTACATATGACCAAGATGCTCCATCCTACACTCAAGCTGTGTGCAATCTCAGTTCCCTAGCCCTGAGCCTAAGTAGTCCAGAACCAATGATCAAGACTGTCTCAAACAGCAATGAAAATAATAGGATAGTTATGCCTTATCATGTGTTTTCCTGTATTCGCTAGGTAAAACTACAGCCTCTCCCAGAAAGATAGAGTCAATGTTTCTAACCCAGAAACATTTTGTCCAATCTCAGGTGAAACCAGACATTTGCTTTTCTTCTTTCTCCTTCTACCCCTCTCTCACAGGCCTGGTCAATCCATTGCTAGTTAATGCCTTTCATTAAAGCACAGATGAGGGAAATGAAAATAAATAAATAAACTGGAATCAGTCTCATTTTGGCTGCTTACTAACCACTATAATAAAGGTTGCTAATAAATAACACAGAAATTACTGCTTAACTGAACATGCTTAATGCCTCCAGACGCCATTGCCCATGTCAGCTCAGTATCTCGTGAACTGGAATAGAATTATGAACTGAATAAAAACAAGCAAACAAACAAAAGAAAAACTCAGCTCTGCAGAATTCTCAAGAGGTATATGGGAGCTTTAATGATCATACAAATCTTACTGGTAAACACTCTAAACATTTTATAATTCATTCCTATAATACCATACTACCTAACAAAGTTCAAAAACACCCGTTGCTGATGTGTAGGAGTATGTTCCAATCTTCTGAAGGCTAAGCAAAAAAAATAAAAATAAAAAACAAGTATAATACCTCATTTTTTTCATGTTCTGATACTTCCTCAGCAAGAGAAAACCATGGCTAAAATATAAATAAATAATTTATTTAAAAGTAAGGATTTGGATAAGTCATTCTCTCCTGTAATATGATAATATGGTGCCTCTTATTTTTTTTCTTCTGATGCTGATTTCCTTCAGATCCATCATAACCCCAGGAAACATGTTGAGGATAATTTCTGAAGCTGACGAAAATATTGATGCACTAGTGGCCATTGTGTAAAAGCATGCCATTCCTATTCCTTTAAGAGTTAAAGTGAATTTTAAGGTATACAATAGAGAAGACCATGGCAGAGAACACATGAAACTGGATAGATATGTAAGAATGCTTTTTGAAAAAGATAAATTAGAAAACCTACCAAGTTTACTCAATTTTTTCTCCTGGGATTGTTTCCTTTCCTAAATATTGTTACTGCTTGAGCTCACAATTTCATGTTCTCTCTGCCTCCTTCTGCTTTGCTTCCACCATCAAATCTAACAGATAATGACATCCTTCTTGCTAATAGGGAAAAAAATAGATTTAAATTAGGATCCAGAGATATATCAACTCTGTTTATAGAAATTCTCCTACTAAATAATGATGCCAATAACTACTCATTGAGTCTAAGCCCTGAAAACTGCTAGAAGTGATATTTTTTCTATGCTAATGCTGCAGAGTATCTTGACAGGTACTTAATTTCTTATGCTAAAACAATTCCTCATCCACATCTCTGTAACACCAACACTGAAAATTACATACCAATTCCTAGCTCATCTTGGCTGTCTTAGTATGAACCTTTTCAGGAGGAAACTCTGACTTTACTTCCACAGTTTGGAGACCTCCTGGTAAAACCCTTACTAGAAATCACCCTGCTGCCCAGCATCTGAAGACAATTATCAGCCAACAAAGGCAGAGAAAAGAGTAGTACTCTCTAGGCAGGAGACACTTATTTTTTGTTCACAGGAGATAGGCAATTCAATGTGAGATTTGCTACTATTGGGAGAATTCAATAAATAAAACAAAACAAATATAAACAAATACTCACATACAACTCAGATTTACAGTTTTATCTATCTGCCTACAGAAAGAAGGAGAACTGGGGATGAGAGAGAAAGCAAACTTTAAGCCCAAGAAAGATAGATTGTAATGATTCTAAAGTCCCTCTGTTGAGACAAAGGGAATAGCATGTAAGATGACTCAATAATATGAGAACTTGAAAAAAATTCTTTTTGCCTGGGGCTGAGAGGATAAAGAAGGTTATGGCAAGAAATGAGGATGAAAACACATGGACAGTTCTTCTTGGTTAAGAAATTGGTACTTTCCCTAACAGTAATGGGAAGTTGTTATGGTTTGAATATGTCTCCCAAATTTCATGTGTTGGAAACTTAATCCCCAAATTCATATGTTGATGGTATTTGGAGGTGGTACCTTTGGAAGACAACTAAGATTAAATATCATCAGAATAGGGGCCCATGATGAGACTGGAGGCTTTATAGAAAGAAAAAGAGAGACCTGAACTGACTTTTCGTGTCCTTTTACCATGTGATGTTCTTCATCATGTTATGACACAGCAAGAAGGCCCTCATCAGATACAGCCCATGACCTTGGACTTCCCAGCCTCCAGAACTGTAAGAAATACATTTCTATTATTCATAAATTACTCAATCTGTGGTGTTCAGTTATAGCAAAAGAAAATGAACCAAGAAGTCATGATTGAAACTAACTTTTGGAAGACTTACTCTGAAGAATAGGAAAATATTGAACAAGGCAGACCAGAAGTGACCAGAACCATGAACACAGCTGCAGTCACCTCTCCTTTCCTTTCCTCCTCAAACCTAGAGAGAAAGATTTGGATAGTACAGTCATACAGAAATGGTATACCAAGAGAGGAACTCAGTGCTGACAAGCATGTCTATCTTGTTTATGGTCTGAAGTATCTGAAATATCTAAAGTTTTCTGTCTAAACACATAAGCATCTACAGCTCCTCAGTAGGATAGAAGCTCAAGGGTTTTAAGTTACCTGAGATGATAATACAGCAGAAGAGCCAAAGGAATAACTAGAAGAGAACTGGAGAGATCAGAAGGGAAGGGGCTCAATTTTCCACCTGAAGCAGACTCTATATGGACTGAAAAGGTCATAAGGAAAATACAAAGAAATATGCTTCATTATTCATTTGATTAACATTAAGACTTCCTTCTTAAAAATGAACTGCATCTATACTCCTTTCCAAATTTTGCATGCTTAAATGAGGATTTACATGTTCATCTGAGGAGAAATGGTAGAATATTAATAGGGAGAAAAAAGGCAGGGCATATATTTGAAAATATTTTTTGAGTTAAGTTTCATGAAGCTAGGTGATTAATCCAATTACAGTTTGTAAGAGAGAGAAGCATTAACCATGGCTCCCATATTTCCGACTTACACTATGAATTGGCTATTAGTACCATTCAGTGAGAAAGCAAACAGATGAGAGTCAAATTCGTGGGGGAAGATAATGGGTTTTTCTTTGATTAGACTAAAACAGAAGCGTCTGTGTAACATCGAAATCAAGATATTCAAGGGGAAATTTGCTATCTGGGCTAGTGGCCAGGTGTGTAGATTCAGACAAAAACATAACATTTAAAACAATCTGATATAGAAGGAGCTACATGGTATACGTGAGATTAGGAATTGAAGAGCCATGGGAATGGCTTTGTTTACTCAGGGAATTGGGTAGAGTAAGAACATGGAGAGGGAGAGGGCCAAGAGTAGAATGTCAAGAAACAACATTTGAGGGATTAGCAGGGTTGGGAAAAATAGGCTAAGGGCTAGAGAAAGAGGTACCAAGGAGAAGTGGCAGGAAAGCCAGACAGCGTGGTATCCTAGAAGCCTGGAAAAGAGCTTTTACAAGTAGAAATGAGTTCGCATTGTGGAATGCTACTGAGAGGTCAAATAAAGAATGACTCTTTATTGAGTTTTCAACAAAGAGTTCATCATTGACTTTGGTAAGAGAAATTTCAGTTAATTTGTAGGAGCAATTGTCAAATTTCAGGGTACTGGGGAGTGAATGAAAGATGAGACAGCAGGTACCAGGAACTATTTCTCGCCACACAACTGTGGACTCTTGGGTGCCCAGTACTTATACAAACACATACTGAATGATCAAAAAGTATTTATGATAATGTCATACTGTACTTCAAATAAAGCTATTACATGTGTATTATATAATTTATAACAAGTATAGAATCAATGAAAAGCCCCAAAAGAAAAGATAGATTGCTGATAAGTGTCTGACTAGTCATAACCCAGGATACTTTTTTTTAAATAACCAATCACATTTCAAAAGTTCCTACAAGGCTACAAAAGTAAAGGAACACAAAGAATAAGAATGAGAAATTGAGAAGGCTTACTTCTACCTCTCTTTAGAAAAATATTTGGCTCTCCTCCTCTCTCTGCATGGTTGGGGCTGGGGGTAAATGAGCCACTCATCTCAATCTCGAATCTGGACGCAATGATTCATGTCAGGACCTGGGGTGTTTAACCCATCGACATCACATCCTGATGGGTCTTCAGTCTTGTCATTCTCATACACATGCAAAAGTCTACGGGGTCTTCCCCTATTAATTATAATGATTTGCGCCTTCTGGAAAAGACATGATTTGAAAAAAGCTTAAGATGAAAAAAGTAAACACACACCAACTTGAGATGGTTCCAAGAATATTTTAAAAGGCTTCCCTCTGCTTATCTGCAGTAGGATGGAAGATTATTCTGTCATCATTTACATCCCTACTGTCTTTATGGCTGCCCCTGCTGTTAAAATGGGCTGCCTAACATTTCCACTTATGAGGGTACAACGAGAGACATTTATATTCAAACATACTGAACTGGAGTTCATATAAATCTATGTATTTCTGTCTATATGAATGATTTTCCTCCCTATCACCAACTTGCAATTTTGTTCACACAAGACCAGGCATCTAGGTGATAAATGGGAGATTCAGTCAATCACCCAGATGCTTTTGTTTGCATTGAGAGTAGCAGCAAGCATCTGCGCCATCAGCTGAACCCTGCTTTTCTCCATCTTGTTGCTATGCAGGCACAGACCCTGTCTGTTTGGAAGCAAAGCTAATGAGTCACATTTTCCTCATTTATCTGTGCAAATGTGTATGATCCTGACACTAGGCAAATCATAATACAGTGGAGGGAAAAAGGAAAGGTTTTTTTCGTTGTGTTATTTTTCTAGTTCTACTCATTGTACTCTTCTTCTATTTCTAGACAGGACATCACTACAAAACAATATTTTCCATGTTAGTAGCATGTTTGGGGGTTTCACAATAAATGTGTGAGGGAAAAGGATAGGAATTACACACCTCCTGATATAAAATCCTAGGATCAGAGAACTTAACTGATTAGCCTAAAATCGCAGAGCTGATGAGGAAAAGAATTAAAATTAGAACACAAGAAAATCAGAAATGCCCAGCTGTGATTTCTTTTTGCCACCACAACAAAAATTCTCAAAACTTTAAGGAAAAGTTGAAAGACTCTTTCTGATGAAAATTTGTTTACTTTTTAGTTAACAAAAAAGAAGAGAACTATTTCATATATGTTTAAATTGGGAACCAACAATCTAAATTTATATTAATATTATTTATGTTCACAAAGTATAAAAGATCACAAGTTATAATAGGGAAATTGTTAGGCAAATTTTGTGCATCAACAAGATGAAATGTTCAAAACCTCTAAAATTAGGAATATAAAATTTCTTTTCAATAATAAAAAGAGTTACATAAATTATGTTAAATGATGCAGCAATATATGAAACAATGTTTTGGGTATAGTTTCAAGTATGCAAGAAATATAGGTACCCAGGGAAAAAGAGGAAAGAAACTGTCCAAATATTAACAGCAGTTAAATCTGGATGATAGCATTATGATCCACTTTTATCTTTCTTTTTACGTTTTGTAAATTTTATGCAATAAACAGTATCGTGCACGCTGTGGACCCAGATTTCATAACTGAAGCAGTGATCATCTTTTCCTTACCCCAAGCTATTGGGAACCTAGGTGGCTAACAGCTTTCAAATGATGCTTCTCTGGGAATTGCTCTGGCCTGAAGAAGGCTGCCTTACCCAAACTTGCCTCCTTTTTAGAGGCAGTTGGCATTCAATGGCTGGTCTATTAAAATATGTGAAGGTCAGACCTTCACTATGGTTTCAAGGGCCATACAGCTTCAGAGCTTCTTCTGAAGTCATCTGAGACCTTTTGCCATGACTTTTCTTTTTATCATCTCTCTCTGCATAATCATCTTTTTCTTCAAGCCAAAATAGGCATTAACCCCAAGAACATACGCATATAAGTTTTCTGCAGGCAGATTTTCTTCTCAGTGTCTATTTTCTGGAAAATCCAATATGCAGCAGTCTGTGCCAAGAGTGATTCAAATAAAGTCTACAAAATGAGATTTCGGGGCTGAATCATCTACTGAGCAACCAACAATGAAAGCTTCATCACTAGTGGTAGATGAAACACTGACGGCTCTTAAGGTGGAGTAGTGGGACAACTGCTAAAACGTTTACTGTGAACCGAGAGGGGATAGTGGTAGAAAGGACTACAATGGTGGCTTTCAGAAATATAAAAAATAGTAGTCACTTACTATGCCACCTGGAAGATGCTGGCCAGGTAGAGAAGTAGAATGGCCTGATGAAGCAACAGCTGAGATACTAGCTTGCAAATGATACCTTGGAAGAATGAGGAAGCTTCCTCCAGAATGTTGTATCACACCCTAGACCAAGATCTTTTAATGGTGCTGTTTTCCAGTAGGTACAATACATGGGTCCAGTAACTAAAGGGTGGAAACAAGAGTAGCATAGCTTACCCTCACTATCAGTAACCCACTTAAAAAATCCATACTTCCCTTTCTCTTACCTTTGGGTTCTATAGGCCTAGAGATTTTGGTTTCCAGATGGGAAAGCTTTCACCATAGTACACAGAAAGAGTGCCATTGAACTTTAAACTCTGAATGCCGCCCACTCATTTTAAACTTCATGCACCAGGAGACCACTAAGCAAGAAAAGGAGCCATTTTCTGGCAAGGGTAATTGACCAGATCACTAGGAAGAAGCAGAACTGCTATTACAAAATGAAGGTATGAAAGAATATGTGCACATCCAGGTGATCTTTTCAGTGTCTCTTGGTACTCTCTGGCACAGTTTTGTTTGCAAATAGATAAATTCAGCAACCACATATTGTGAAGAACATGGTGACCAGGAGCTTAGACCCCTCAGAGATTGAGATTTCAGTTATTCCAGCAAATGTGCCATCTAGACTAGCAGAAGCTAGCCAAAGGTAGGTGGAATCTAGAGTGGGTAGTAAAAGAGAGAGATTAAGTAACAGCCTTGAGACCAACTGAAGCAGCTAGAGCTAAAACTAAACTCCCTCTTATATTTTTGCTAGGCAAAAAAGCCCATGAGATCCAGGAGGAGTTGTTCCCAAAGCTTATTAGAAGCATATGAATCTGAGCGGTACAGATGATGGACTATTGTGGGTGCCTCGGTGCTCTGCCTAGATCAGCTCTTCAGGACTGAAACATTCATTTCCCCACCTTCTGCAAGTGTTGGCAGCTGATGACTCTCAGCCGGGTTTATCTCTAGGCTGCATGCTGGGCTGAAGAAGGCTGTCTCAAATAAAAAGAGATTCCTTGTCCTGGGTCACCCTACCCATACCCCATTTCCAGAGGCCGTTTATATCCAAATATTGGTCAATATGGGGGTGTAAAGGCTTAGTTCTCTTGCCTCCGTGTAGTCAACTCCACAGGGCCATTCCACTTCTTCCCACGCTGTCAGCAGAGGTTTTTATTGTGACTACATTGCAGTTCAAGTTCTCTCACTGTTTATCCGACTTCCTTTTTTTTTTTTAGCAGGATTTATTGAGAGGACAGAAAAGCTCCCACAGTGGGAGGGACTCCCAAGGGGTTTGTACTATCCTACTTCTTTAATTCCCTCTCAGGTGTGGTTTTCAGAAGCACTCCCAATAAACTTCCAGTACAAAACATCTTGATCTCAGGGAATCCAGCCAGCAACACAGAGTATTAGTTTAGAAAATCATAAATTTAATTTTTCAAAAGTATGTTGTGTATCTATCTTCCTCCTCTATGTGCAAAACATCCTCACCTAGAATACCCCCAACCCTAAGACCGCTTCAGGGCAGAATATTGAGGAAATAAGTAGAGCAAAATGAACTGGTTTAAGGTAAATAAATGTTGTCTGAGTCAGATGCAAAGAGCCAAAGGAGTCACCTCAAGTTTTGAAAGCAATGAAGATAACAGTCATGGTAGGGAAAGACAAAGATCATATTCATGGCAGGTAAAATTGAAGATAATCTGTGAAATAAGCATGACAATGGAATATAACTACAGAACTATTTTTTTCATGTTTAGCAGGACTTTATTGAACAATAACTAACCTCTTCACTTGGCACTGCAAAACCAAGAAGGAGCAGGGAGGGGTAGGGACAGAACAACCTCCTTGGTAGAACAGGTGGGTAGGCAGATAGCAGAGTAAACAGAGACTAACATAAGCAGGTGTTTTTCTTTGAATTCTGGCTGTCTGTTTTTCCAAGCCAATTTGTATTTTGTAGATTTGCAAAATTTATTTATGTCTTTAGTTAATTTTAAATATGTTTGTAGGTCCCAAATAAGTTACAATAGTGTTTTACCTAGTAGCAACTTAATGCTGATCCTTCTCTACTGAAGTGTGATTGTTTCCATATTTTAATTTGATTTATAGTACTAAAATTTTATGACAAGTATTTTAGAGTATTTTAGGGGAAGTTTTTTTTTTTAAATTTGAGGTGAGGTAAGTCAGTCCAAATGTGCATCAAGGGCTGTGAAATATAGTGAAGCTCTGTACAATACCAGAGCATGAAGATTTGTGTTCGTGTTCAGCTCTGAAGCCTTCGCTGAGGCACTTCACCTCTCCAGACCTTGGCCTCCTCATCTATAAACCAAATGAATGAGACTGTATTATTACCAAGTTACCTTCACATAAGAGACTATGAGTGTGGTGTTATAAAATAGCTAAAATATCTTTCCAGAAATATTTGAGTAACCGACTTTGTGTATATTTAACCCTTAGTGATTTACTTTTGAGGAGAAGGTATCACTGAAAAAAAAAATGAATTAGCATATCACGTGGAATTTGAAACATTTAAGTTTAAAAAATTGGGAGATGGCTTTGAGAGGCTAAGACAGGAAGGTCACTTGACGCCAGAAGTTTGTGACCAACCTGGGCAGCCAGCAAGACACCATTTCTAATAAATGAATAAATAAATAAATAAGAGATCATATTTTGGGGACAATAAATATCTACATGTTCAAAAGCACAAGCTTGGTAAAGAACAGCATAGGCAAAGAACATGTTGTACAGCACACCTTGTTTATGATAAAAGTCAAACAGCTACAGGTAACAGCTATTCCTCAAATGCCTGGAGTTAGAGCACGTGTCTCCTCCCTTGAGCCCTCTTCCCCAAAAAATAAGCCCCAAAGATTCATAGTCATTGGATTTCTTTTACTTCCTACCTCCTACCCTCAGCCTATCTCCTCACTGGCGCACATAGCCCCAAAGTTCAATGACAAAGGGTACAGGCATTAGAGAAGAAGACAGGGGAAGATCCTTTGCAGGAGACAAGAGATTTGGACTTCAGAGAATCTAAAACTCAGGGAGTGTGTCACTCAGACTTTCTGGGTAGTGTCAAGTAAAACTAAGCCCAAGATCCATGAGAGATTTTTAGTGGTTTGTTGGCAAAGATGCTGTCTTTTCTCATGCCCTATTCCCAAAATTTAAAAAAATGTATAACATTTCTAACTAAAAATCGACAAAATATGAACCATTTGCTCTTTATTGTAACCGCATTAGCACTCGTATCTAGATTTTCTTTTTTGGGAATTGAGTGTGATATTCAGAGCTGGCACTTGATGAAGTAGGACTGTTTATGTTTGGTGTCCCCAGCTCTGTCTTGCAAGCCCTTCTCCCTTACTTCAAACATTAGCTAACCAAAATCCTTGTGCAATCTCTTCAGTCTCCTCCCCTACTCAAATCTTCCTCTTAAGTTAATTCACTTGAAATTCTAAATATGTAATATGTTTATATATCTGAGGACTCAAAGACCAATGCACGTTTTTGACATGAATCAAAGACTTAAGACAGCTAGATAAGATCCCATTAGGTAGAAGACAATGTTTACAATCTTTTTTTTTTAGTATTATGAAATCCATGTAATTACATAACATAAACAGCAATTAAACTTATAAACCAGTTTTAGATCATTTATATCCCTCCTGTTTCTTCCAGTCATAACGAAATTTTTTTCCTTTTTATATTAAGGATGGTTTTAGAATTCAGGAAATTTATAAATAGGAAGCAATTTCCCATTTGTTGCTTGTAAGTATTGTAAAAAAAATAAGTTTCTGTGAACATATATTAAATGTGGTAGATCATAGAAATTGAGAAGAGAACACCATTGAATAAAATAATAAAATACTGGTAGACAATCTATCATTTAGACACCAAATTTAATAGATGTGTAAACAGAACTGAAAACTGAGCTGTCAAATGGTGTAATAGAATAACCCAACTGCCTGATAGTCTTCACATTTTTTTTAATTGACTTTAAATATATAAAGGAGGGGAATAATAGAAAAGAATTCTAAAATTTCCCTCAAATAAGCATTAATGAATTGGCTATATAGGGAAAATTTCAGACCAGAAGAGTAGTGACAGTTAAATCCTCTAGTAATACCAGGAGCAATGAAAAAGAACTTAGGACTTCCAGTTTATTACAAATAGCACCTCTTGTTCATATTAAGCCTTCCAAGGGTATATAGCACCTACTGTTTATAGAGAAAAGTGTCTTTTTTTTAATCTGCCTGTTGAAGGGTCAAAATAATCTTTGCTTGTGGGTAGCCAAGTAGCATGGCTCCTAGAGACTACCTCCGTAGTTGAAATTTAGGACAGAACCAACAGAATATAGCAAGGCTCCATCACTGCACCCAGTACCTTTAATAATTAGTGAAATTCTATTCAAACATGCATGGCAGCAACTGGACCAACAGAGTCCTTGATGGGATCACCTCCTAGGCATAATTCTATAAATTAGTTGTGACGCTTTTAACTAAATCCATTAAAATGAAATATTCTCATACCAATAAAAGATGATATTATAGATTAACTTTCTGAAGTATAAACATTTAAATCTAGCAGGAGATTTTGCGATGTCAAATTGTCAGCATAATTATTCTTTTTTTAAAAATTTATGAAGATATACTCTCATCAGTGTTACCCAAATTGTATTCTGCCAAACAGATGTTCCATAAGGAAACAAAGTCTTTTCATGTTTAAATAAGTTTGGGATTTAGTCCCTGCTAGGATCATCACCATTGTAATTAGAATATGAAGTGGTTCTAAAGAAGAGCTTTAATTGTGTTTTTTTTGTTATTGTTTTTGTTTGTTTTATATTGTTTTTGAGTTGGAGTATTACTCTGTCACCCAGACTGGAGTGCGGTGGCACACTCATGACCACAGCAGCCTTGACCTGCTGGGTTCAGGCAATCCATCAGCCTCAGCCTTCCAAGTAGCTGGAACTATAGGTAGGCACCACCTCTCTTATCTAATTTTTTGATTTATTGTAGAGATGAGGTCTCACCAGTTTGTCCAGGCTGGTCTTGAACCCGTGAGCTCAGGAAATTATCTCACTTCGACCTCCAAAGTACTGGGATTATAGGCAGGAGCCACCGCACTGGGCCCAGTTATTTTTTTAAAATAGATTTTTCATTTTTTTCAGTCATCCTCAATGGTAAGTTTTCCATCATTTTTTTTAACCCAGATACTTGCAAACTAATTTCTCCCACCAAGTTCTTACATTTGAAGACATTTATTTACAGAAGTATGTGTTCTTTGGAAAATTTGGCATTACAACATCACTCATGGTAAAAAAGATTTTTCTTCCTCAGATAGCTACATTTACTTCATTTTATCAAAAATTTTTATTTCCACAAGTTTGATACATTAACCTTCAATTTCCAAGTGCTTTATAATTTTAGATAAAGAATTATGATAATAGATTCAAGTGGGAGGCATTTATACTAATCCAAAGTCAGAGAAACAGTTGCGAGAACTGAAGTTAAGGACACCCAGCCTATAACTTTAGAACTGATTCACCTAAGAGTGATACCGAACTCTAAACTGGATTCCCATTTTTTCAGATAAAAAATAGAAAACAGAGTCATCCTACCAGGTTGTAGTAAGCCAACTCCAAGTAATTGATGAAAAAATAGAAGTCATTTAAAATAATTGAAACTTGAGCAATTTGGTGAGACCTCATCTCTACAATAAATCAAAAAATCAGCCGGGCGTGGTAGCGCACGCCTGTAGTTCCAGCTACTTGGAAGGCTGAGGCGGAAGGTTCGCCGGCACCCAGCAGGTCCAGGCTGCAGTGGTCGGGAGCGGCCACTGCACTCCAGTCTGGGTGACAGAGTGAGATTCCAACTCAAAAACAAAAAAACAAAAAAATAATTGAAACTGCATAATACCCATGTTCATTGCAGCACTATTCACAGTAGCCAAGATATGGAAATAGCCTGTCGATCGATTCATAAATAAATAAAATGCATATATATATATATATATATACACATTTTCATTGCCTATATGTATTTTATATATAAATATATATAATATGCATGTATTTTTATGTATAATATATGTTATATATATATGTTTTATATATACATATATATATTCAGTCACAAGAGTGAAGAAAATCCTGCCATTTACAATGAGAACATTAGGGTAAGTAAAACCGGCAGATACGAAAAGACAAATACTATATAATCTCATATGTGGAATCTAAAAAAGTTGAATTCATAGAAACAAAGAGAATAGTGATTGCCGGGGTTGAGGGTGAGGAAAATAGAGAAATTTTTGTCAAGAAGTACAAACTTCCAGTTATAAGATGAGCCCATTCTGGGGATCTAATGTTTAGCACGGCTGAGAATAGATGTGCTAATTAGATTGTGATAATTATTACACAATGTATAGGTATATGAAATCACCACATTATACATCCTGAATATATACAACATCCATTTATCTCTTAAAAATTTAAAAATAAAAATATGTTTAAAAAATTTATCTAGGAACTTGCTGTGAATAAAAGAATGACCACATTAATTTCTTTCATTAAATTTCCGATTTGCTCATTGTGCATCTGACCACACACAAAATGACTTGAGAGAAAAGGGAAAAAAGATAGCATTTTTTTCTATGATCAATTAATTTTCAGGTTCATAATAACCAATTATTAATTTAATGGTTGAATGAATTTTATTTTTCTGATTTATGCTTGGTTTATATTTGAAGGCATAGTACTTTTTAATAATATTCCTACACAAAAAGGAAGGAATGGGAATTATTCATATCTTTTTAAAAACCTTGGGAACAAATATGAAAAAATAGGGAAAGTATCAAAAGAGAGACAGTTTTCTTTTCCCTCAGGGACTTTCAGGTTGAACAAAAAAAATACTATGATTTTTTTCTTTAAAATGAAATAATTGGATACAACTACCTAGAGATTTAAGATAATTCTATTCTTTTATTCAGAAAGAACAGCTTTATAAATTTTATCATAAAGCTAAAAAACCCAGTAAGTTATAAAAGTTCACTGTTTTTCAATTAAACTAGCTTCTATATACTTATCTTTAGAATATGGCATTTGAATCATTTACTATTCCACTGGAATAATAAACTGAATAATTTAGATTTTACATGTTTCATATGGATTTCTAAAGAGTTACATGATGAATTCTATACTTCAAAATACATATCTTCAAGACAAAATGTTAAATTCAAATAATACTCTTAAAAACGTATAAAATCAGCTCTATAGGAAATCAACATAATGCATTCAACTACATGCATTGCAGTCTTTATATTCCCTTTACTTTTAAAGTCTTCTCTCTCTCTCTCTCTCTCTCTCTCTCTCTCTCTCTCTCTCTCTCTCTCTCCCTCTCTCTCTCTCATTCTCGCTCTCGCTCTCACTCTCTGTACCTCTTTGAGTTGGGCCTCACTCTGTTGCCCAGACTCACTCTGTTGCCCAGACTGTAGCAGTGGCATAAGCATGGCTCATGTAGTCTCAACCTTCTGGGCTCAGGCAATCCTTCCTCCTCAGACTCCCAGCTAGCTGGAGCTACAGGTATGTGCCACCCCATCCAGCTAAAATTCTGATTTTTTGTAGAGATGAGGCCTCACTTTGTTGCCCAGGCCCATCTTGAACTACTTCTGGGCTAGCAATCCTCCTGCTTTGGCCTCCCAAAGTGCTGGGATTATAGGTTTGAGCCATTGTATCACCCACTTAATTCCTATTTAATATAATGACTTTTAAAACAGTCAACTATTAACATTAAATAGCTCCATTAAGCTATTCATCGAATGAACATACTGCAAACAGTGGTGATAGAGATATCCTTTTAGAAATTCCCAGTCACTATTTGCAGTAGACAACATAACTGGCAAGTGGCAGGGTTATAAGAATAGTGTAGAATCCTTAATACCAGAAACCAACCTAGTGGCAGATTTATTCACTACAACAGAATAATACAGGTACTAAACAAATATTTGATGGTTTGAAAGCTATGCTTGAAAAAACACATTCCCAAAACATAATTGTTTCTCCTCACACCTTGCTTGGGTGGGGGGTGAGAAAAGCCATTTTATCATGTTAATTTGAAAAGTATCTATTTCTCAAAGAATTCAAGATAGAAAATTCCATTACTGGGTATACACCCAAAGGAAAATAAATTGTTCTACCAAAAAAGACACCTGCATACATGTTTATCCCAGCACAATTCACAATAGCAAAGTCATGGAATCAACCTAGGTGCTCATTGACAGTGGACTGGATAAAGAAAATGTGGTACATTCATACCATGAAATACTCATAGCCATAAATAATGAATTCATATCTTTTGCAACAACATGGTTGTAGCTAGAGGCTATTATTCTAAGTGAATTAATTCACAAACATAAAATCAAATACCACATGTTCTCACTTACCTGTGGGAACTAAAAAAACGGGTACAGACATTCATAAAGATGGAAATAATAGACACTGGGGACTCTAAAAGCAGGAAGGGAGGGAGCAGAGCAAGGGCTGAAAAGCCACCTATTGCATACTATTTCACTATTTGGGTAATAAGTTCAATGGAAGCCTAAACCCCTAGCACTATGCAATATAACCATATAGCAAACCTGCATATGTACTCCCTGAATATAAAATTTTTAAAAATTATATTCTGAATCATTAAAAGCATGAAGTAAGAAAAGCTCACCTAATACTTGGCACTCAATTTCTAAAGCATATTAACAAATGTTATTCACTTACAATACTGTTATTCACTTGAAAAAGTTGTTCATTTACCAGGCAAAATAGCACATAAGTCAATACTGTTGAACTTACAGCAAGATCTAGTCTATTTTTAAGTTACATATCTAAAGGATAAAGAGGTGATTTGTCTTTGCAAAAGTTGATTCCCTGCTCCTAATACAGGTAACTATGGACCCTGTATTTTAACTTTAAAAAATGATTTATTTTGACAATAATATTATCATATCATCATATAATTTATTTTTTAATTTAAATTCATTATTATTTAAATTCATTTTATAAAATAATTCATACATACTCACACATTTTAATCATTAAAAGATTTCAAAAGTGCATATGTCTGATATTCTCTCAACCATCATTTTGTGCCTACTCTCCAGAGAGGTAAGTATTGTAAAATGTATTTGCATATCTTTCTATTGATTTTTTTTATGAATAGCCCTCTTTTTCAGAAGTAAAATAAATTGGTGTATACTTTTAGTTCACTTCTTTTACTCTCAAAATAATTTAGCTTGAAATTTTTTATATCTATTAAAATATCAGTCTTATTTGAAAATAGAAGCTGTGTAGTATGCTTTACTATTTATGAATCATAATTGACAGACATTTAGATTGTTTCCAATTTTCTGTCATTATATATTGCTATAGAATTATGATCATTTTTAATTAATTTATGAGTCTTTTACTAGAAAGAAAATTAACCGTTTCTCATATGCTTTCCTAATTACTTTCCTTCAGGCTGTCATTTATATTTCGACTTTTATTTTTGTTTTGACAGAAGAGTTTAATTTTTATGCCCTTAAATTTATCATTCTCCCTTTACGACTTCCAAATTTTGTGACATGCCTGGAAGGCCTTCCTTACACCAATAGCCTGATGTTTTATCCTTTTGCTTTGATGACTTAGTTTATTTTTTAAGTTGCAGTGTTTGAGCCGTCTGAAATTTAAAGTAATGTTATGTGTAAGAAATGAGATAGAGATATCACTCCAAATATATTTCTTCAAATGTTAAGCCAATTTATTAAACAACATTTATTGAATAATCCATTTTCACTATCATTTGAATTTTATCTTTATCACATATATATATATATTTTTTTTTTTTTTTTTTAGTTGGAGTCTCACTCTGTTTCCCAGACTGGAGTGTCATGGCACACTCACAATCACCCCAGCATCAACCTGCTGGGCTCTGGCAATCCTTCTACCTCAGCCTTCTAAGTAGTCAGAACCACAGGCATGTGCTACCATGCCAGCTAATTTTTTATTTATTGTAGAGACAAGGCCTCGCCAAGTTGCCCAGGCTGGTCTCGAACCCGCAGGCTCAGGCAATCCACTTGCCTTGGCCTCCCAAAGTGCTGGGATTACAGGCTAAACCACTGAGCCCAGTCTTTATCAAATATTAAATCTCCATATTTTGATCAACTTCCATACTATAGTTCCAGTCTATTGTTGAATAGATAACAAACTCTTTCAAATTCTCTAGATTTATTATTCATATATTTGGCAGAGCTTGCTTCCCCTTATTATTCTTATGTATAATATTTCATTTTAATCTTACCTATTTATTTTTCTAAATGAAATTTAGTATTTTGCAAATTATATATTAAATATTCTATTCCATTTTTTTAAAAATTGGTAGTTTTTGTATGTAGGAAACTTTTTAGTTATTGATTTTTAATCTTTATTTTACTAAATTATTTTATGATAGTTTTTTTTTTTTTTTTTTTTAGGTGAGGAACCAGGTTTTTTTTTTGTTTGTTTGCTTGTTTTTTTTTTGAGTTGGAGTCTCACTCTGTTGCCCAGACTGGAGTGCAGTGGCGGCTCCCAGCCACCGCAGCCTCAACCTGCTGGGCTCCGGCGATCTTTCCGCCTCAGCCTTCCAAGTAGCCGGAATTACAGGCATGCGCTACCACGCCCGGCTGATTTTTTTTTTATTTATTGTAGAAATGAGGTCTGGCTGCCCAGGCGGGTCTCGAACCCGCGGGCTCAGGCAATCCACTCACCTCAGCCTCCCAAAGGCGCGGGATTACAGGCTGAGCCACCGAGCCCGGCTGGAACCAGGATTTATTGAGAAGACAGAGAAGCTCCCACAGTGGGAAGGGGCCCAAAGGGGTTGCCCTGATAGTTTTATTTTTATAATAATTTTCAGTGTATTCTTCTGGATTTACATTGCTATCATCTGCAAAAGGAAAATTTGGCACATACTTTCCAATATTTATAAGGCTATTTTCATTTTTTGTTCAGTTGGACTTGCTGTGCTGCCAGAAAACTAATATATGATAAAGATGTAAAAGGCCATCTTTGTATACCTCTTTAGTATCATCTCCTATCATATTACATCTATACTATATCTATATTATGTGTAGCTACTATATAGATAAGACAACACTATTATGTGGATACAACAACAGGAATATCTGTGTGTCATTATTTAGTCTTATGCATCCTTTTCAATTAAGATATATGTTAATCACATCCTAAGTTTCCATTTTCATTTTAAGAGTTACTTTAAGTTTAATATTTAAAAGTATATACTACTTTTAAGCAACTGAATTTTTGTCATGTGTTTAGTTGACCAGATTATTTTCTCTACCCTCTTAATATGGTAATTATATTAATAGTTTCCCAAACATTAAAACATTGCTCATGTACCTCTATCCTATTTGCCAACAATTCATTTTGCATTTTTGTTTTTATGAGTTAAAGTGGTCTGCAGTTTTTGTTTTTTTCTATCATTCTTATTAGATTTTGGTATAACTTTTAAAACTTCCTTTTTTACATGACAGAAATTAACCGAATTATAATTATTTTCTTCTAAAACATTTAAAATCTTCTGTGTGTGATGCTTGTGGCAAATTAAATGCTTTTCTCAGTTTTCTCCTTGGTTTTTGGACTAGTTAGGCTTTCTACATCTTTTCCAGTAGAATTTAGTAATTTACAAATCTTTTGATTAGAAAAAGTACTTTTATTTCATCTAGGTTGTTAAATACATTTTAAAAGAATATTGTAAGATATCCACTAATAATTAGATTTCTACTTGTGGTTGTTTGGTTATTTTCTCACTTTTATTTCTAATTTTGTGTATTTTATATATTTTGTTTTGTTAAAGAAAATTAAATTTATTTGTAGGTTGTGTTTTGTTATATATAAATTTATATTTTCATTGTATTAAGTATCTTCCTCTGTTTTTTTTGTTTTTTATTTTTTTTATTTTATTTATTTTATTTTTATTTTATTTTTATTTGTTGATCTTTATAAAAACTTGATTTAAATAATCAATTCATTTATTAATAATGTTTCTTTTGTAAGAGTTTAAAGGTGAGAATTATACTGTGCATAACTGTGGATATAGCCCATTGGTTCTATAGCTGTTTTCCTTTTGCTTATTTTATAAACATTATGCAGAGTTTTTTTTTTCTTTTTGACCCATGAGTTGTTTAGCATAGAGAACTCAAAATTATTATCAAGGATATATGTTATATTGTGTTGATTTGATTTAATACTTCAAGATGGTTATATTGGAGTTTTAATTTAAATATCTCAATACACAAATAAAACTATTTTTGAACTATAATTGAATTATAGACAGCCACTCATGTATCTTAAAAATGTAAAATTGTGGTCGGGTGCAGTGGCTCATGCCTATAATCCCAGCACTTTGGGAGGCCAAGGCAAGAGGATTGCCTGAGCCCACAGGTTTGAGAGCAGCCTGGGTAACTTGGCAAGCCCTCATCTCTACAATAAATGTTTAAAAAAAATATCAGTGTGTGGTGGTGTGTGCCTGCAGTTACAGCTACTTGGAAGACTGAGGCGGAAGGGTGGTCTGAACCCAGCAGGTTGAGGTGCAGTATTCGTGAGTGTGCCACTGCACTCCAGCTTGGATGACAGAGTGAGACTCTAATAGGAAGGAAGGAAGGAAGGGAAGGAGGGAGGGAGGGAGGAAGGAAGGCAGGCAGGCAGGCAGGCAGGCAGGCAGGCATATAGTATATGTTCGTGTCTCTCCCAACTGTACTGTAACCTCCATTGGACTTTAAGAATAGACCCTGGCCAGCACGGTGGCTCAGCCTGTAATCCCAGCAGTTTGGGAAGCTGAGGCAAGTGGATTTTCTGAGCCCGTGGCTTGGAGACCAGCCTGGACAACTTGACAAGACCTCAGCTCTACAATAAATAAATAAATAAATAAATAAATAAATAAATAAATAAATAAATAAGCAAGCTGGGTGTGGTAGTGCACGACTGTAGTTCCAGCTTCTTGGAAGGTTGAGGTGGAAGGTGAAACATTTAGAGATAAGGAGCTGGTACCAACCAAGCGTTTAATGGGGGAGCTCCCAGGTGAGGTCCCATGATCCGGAAAGATGGGCCAGGGGAGTCGTGCCCAAGGAAGGGCGGCTTGGGTTTTTAAGGGTGCTGCGTCTGGGGAGCGGGTATCGGGGGTAGCAGCGGGGTGGGGAGGCAAAGTGTCCAATCATCTCTGACCCTGTGTGGCTGTTGCTGGGGCTGCTGGTAGGGTTGTTGGCAGGTGTATCCAGCCTGGGCTGGAAAGTTCCTGCCTGGCCCTTCTTGGCCGTTGGCGGCACGTTCCAGGAGGTTTCAAGCGAGATATGCGGATGTGGGCTTGGGACGGAGGAGCAGATGGGGATCAGTGGATGGATGGGCAGATGGGGATAGGTGAGTGCTGCTTCCCTCCGAACCTAACATCCTGACCTCTTTGGTATAAGGGGCGCTGACTCGATCTGGCTGCTTCAGGCTGAAGCGGGGCGTAGTTTAAGGGAGGCCGAGATGGAGTGGCTAGGAGGTAAGTGGGGCATACGGATAGGGGTGCAGGAGTAGCTGATTGACTGCGACGTGAGAAATATTTTTCATGTGAGACTGCAAAAAATTAAACAGACAGGGTGCAACCATAAGTAAAAGACAGATAAGTAGAACAGGTCCCAAGAATGGAATGACCCATTGGGCGATGCCCGAGTTCCACCAGGCAGAGACGGGCGACTCAGTGTTGTTGTTGTTTTTTTTTTTTTTGGCTAAGTTCGTCTCTCAACTTTCGGAGGACGTTGACATTTTCTTCTACCAGCCCGGTTTCGTTAATGTAGAAACAGCCTTCTTCCTGGAGAAACATGCAGATTTCACCCTGACCAGCTGTGAGGAGATCAAGGGCTCTGCGGTTCTATAAAGTAACCCAGGCTAGAAAGGTTATTTGTCGCTGTAGGGATGCCAGGGAGCTTGTGGATGCTTCCAGAGCTGGAGTCTGGGTGGAGGGGGATAGTAAAGGAAGCGTTCTTGAGGTTAATGACAGTGAAATGTGTTGTCTGAGGTGGTATCCAAGATAGAAGAGTGTAGGGGTTAGGAACTAGTGGGTGGAGAGGGACCACCGCCTTACTAATGAGACGGAGGTCCTGGACCAAGCGGTAGTCTCCAGAGGACTTACGAATCAGAAGGATGGGGTGTTGCATGGAGAGTTAACGGGTATGAGGAGGCCCTGAGAGAGCAAGCGAGTAATGATGGGCTTAAGGCCCCTACGGTGTGTGGCTGAAATGGGGAACTGGGGTTTAGAAGGGAAGGGAGAGGGGTTTTTTAAAACTATGCGGACTGGGGTGTGGTGTTGGGCTATGACTGTTGCATTGGCCACAGGGCTGCAACCAGGGCGCGGGCTTGCATTTTAGCGGCCTCCTGGAGGCGCTGCTGCCTAGCGGTTTCTGCATCTTCCTCCCAGGCATTAAAAACCTTAAAGGCCATGTTTACCAGGTCACAGACAGGGGTTTGAGGGCCATCCTCTGCCTTCCTCAGCTTTCTGCGGGTACTAGGGGCAGATTGGGTAACGGAATGGGTAGCGAGAACGGTTGCCCCGGCAGGATTGTCTGGACTGAGGCGGGTGTGGAGAGTCATAGCCTCGGTGAGGCGGTTTAGAAAAACAGCCGGGTTTTCATTTGGGCCTTGGGTTATTTCCCTAAGCTTATCATAATTTACAAACTTTGCTGTCACCCTAACAGAACTCTTTAGCAAAAGCAGTAGGGTTGGCAGAAAATGACCCCAGTTGTTTTGCAATGGCTGATAAGTCGGCCAAGGAAAAAAGGATGTGTACTCGCACAATGCCATCTGGGCCAGCAACCTCTCAGAGAGGACAAATGGGCGCAGGAACAAGGGGGTGGGGAGGGTGGTTCATGCAATGTGAACGGGTATGTGCACTGACTGGAGAAGGGGGAGAGAGCGACGGAAGGGGAGAGTCGCAAGGTGAAGAAGGAAGATGGGGATAGAGAGAGGGCGGGTTGTATGGCGGCGGGTTGGAAGAAGGAGGAGGAGGATTGGACGAGGGATCCGCGCAGTTAAGTTTCACAGAAGATTTATGAGTGGGGAAGGCTTCGGATCGGGTGGGAGAGACTTGTCATTTAAGGGCGGAGGGGCTGGGGCGGACGGGACGAGGGAGGAGTGGGGATCAGGGGAAGGGAGAGGGGGCCCTCCTTTCGCCGGTAGGATTTGGGTGGTATTGCAATAGCAGCACAAAGAGGGGCAGGAGCGCAAATACCAAAAAGCCTGGACACAGGGCATCTCCAACCACTTTCCGTTGCGTTTACAGAAATTATCTAAGTCTGTGAGGGTGTTAAAGTCAAAGGTTCCCTCGGGTGGCCATTGAGGCCCTTAATCCAGTGCATACTGAGGCCAGGCCGCAGTACAGAAATGGATTAGCCAATTAGTGGAGATTACTGAGGAGATGGCCCAGAGGCGTCTTAGAGTTAAATTTGGAAGACTGAGTACCCATGTCGGCTCCCTTCCGGACTGTCTGAGCCTGAAAAGGTGGCCCAATTCTGACTAAGACAGACCGGACAGAGAGAAGGTCAGGGTAGAGTGGGCATCCCCAGGCTCATCCTCTGACCGGCACAAGTGGGTGATCCCTAGCACAGCTGTGACTTCTGATAGGGAGACCCCGGAACAGAGGAAGGAGGCAGACACAGGGAGGGAACTTACCTCACACCGAAGATTGCAACGGAGGGTCCAGTGGAGCTCCGCAGTCCAGGCTGGAGGCCCCTGAGCCGGAAGGTGAGGCCTGTGCGGCCCGGTCACCTCCCGGGTTTTAGCACCAAGATGTAACATTTGGAGATACCGAAAGAGGCACAGGACAAGGGGTTGGCACAAATCAAGTGTTTATTGGGGGGAGTTCCCGGGCGAGGTCCCGTGGTCCGGAAAGATGGACCAGGGGAGTCACGCCCAAGGAAAGGCGGCTTGGGTTTTTAAGGGTGCTGCGTCTGGGGGGGTATCAGGGGTAGCAGTTGGGTGGGGAGGCAAAGTGTCCAATCATCTCTGGCCCCGTGTGGCTGTTGCTGGGGCTGCTGGTAGGGTTGTTGGCAGGTGTATCCGGCCTGGGCTGGCAAGTTCCTGTCTGTCCCTTCTTGGCAGTTGGTGGCATGTTCCGGGAAGTTTCAAGCGAGATATGCAGATGTGGGCTTGGGGCAGAGGGGCAGATGGGGGTCGGTGGGTGGATGGGTAGATGGGGATAGGTGGATGCTGCTTCCCTCCAAACCTAACAGAAGGATCGCAGGAGCCCAGAAGGTCGAGGTGGCTATGGCCGTGAGCATGCCACTGCACTCCAGCCTGGGCAATGGAGTGAGACTCTTCAAAAAAAAAAAAAAAAAGACCTCACATATTTATGCTTTTTAGTTAAATTTAGTATCATTTTGTCAGAAGTCTCAAAATATTGATATTTTATGAGTATTGTATTAATTATATGGTTTCACTTTTAAAGATTTAGAATCTTTGAAATCTGCATTACACAGAGTAGATACTCAATACATCTGTGCATGTACATACATACACATATGTACAGTATTTATATAATGAATAAACTAGGATTATATGAGAAGCCTTTTGTAAAAGAATAGTATGGTGCTCATCCACTCAGATAATACAAAATCTGACCTATATTTGATCATCTCACACAGCATTTGGTAAAGAGACATTGCTCAATATATGCTGGATTCCTTCCTATCAGTCAAAGGACAGAGTTGGCTTCAAGAGGCTCCCATTTCTAAACAATTTTATGCTTGTGTTTTCATAATAGGGGACTCAAAGGGATAACAGAATTTTTGTAAAACAACAGTTTACTTGAATACTCAGATTTTATTTTGACCCTAAGCAAGTCTCTTACAGATCCTCATAAACATATGCATATGTTAATCACTGAACCAATCAAATCAGTCAAATCCAGTTCCATTACCTGGTCATTTCACTTAAGAGAATAGAGTTAATGAGTGGGTTACATTTTATAGTGATTCAAATAAAAGTATCCACACATATTTAATGGGACTTTGCTTTTAATTATTACTAATGTCATTGTTTATATAAACTCAATCTAAATTTCTGTTAAAGAGAAATTCAATGGATTAATTTGATTTAAAGAAAAGACCAGCCAGGCCCGGTGGCTCAGCCTGTAATCCCGCGCCTTTGGGAGGCTGAGGTGAGAGGATTGCCTGAGCCCGCGGGTTCGAGACCCGCCTGGGCAGCGAGACCTCATCTCTACCATAAATAAAAAAAATCAGCCAGGTGTAGTAGCGCATGCCTGTAATTCCAGCTACTGGGAAGGCTGAGGCAGAAGGATTGCCGGAGCCCAGCAGGTCAAGGCTGCGGTGGCTGGGAGCGGCCACTGCACTCCAGTCTGGGCGACCGAGTGAGACTCCAACTCAAAAAAAAAAAAAAAAAAGAAAGAAAGAAAGAAAAGACCACAAGTCACTTATAAAATTACCTTGCATATAAACACTCTGAATTGAAACAAAAAGAGTTATGAATAATGTTGATCAACTACTCAGAAAGTTATCTTTGAAAAGAAGTCTCTTAATCCAGGTCCTCAGTTCTGTCAGCTCCTCAGAAGGTGGTCAGGTTTTTTTGGTTTTTTTTTTTTTGTTTTTTTTTTTTTTGAGTGGGAGTCTCACTCTGTCGCCCAGACTGGAGTGCAGTGGCCGCTGCCGGCCACCGCAGCCTCGACCCGCTGGGCTCCGGCGATCCTTCCGCCTCAGCCTTCCGAGTAGCCGGAATTACAGGCGTGTGCTACCATGCCCGGCTGATTTTTTGATTTATTGTAGAGATGAGGTCTCGCTGCCCAGGCGGGTCTCGAACCCGCGGGCTCAGGCAATCCACTCACCTCAGCCTCCCAAAGGCGCGGGATTACAGGCTGAGCCACCGAGCCCGGCGGTGGTCAGGTTTTGTAGAGTTGATTCATACTAACCAAACTCAGATACTAGCTTTGATAATAGGAGAAAATATGTTCACTTTGAGTAGGACTTAACTATCTCCAAAATTCAATGACTATATATCAAAACATTCATGATGTTCCATGATATCATGTTCTTCTGGTTTCAAGCAACTGCTTCTTTCAGCATATTTATATACATGCTTCACATTTATTTGTTATTCATTTATAGTTTGTTAGTTGAGAAATGTGCTTTCTAACTGGATTTGGGAGACACTCATCTCTGTGGTACACATTTTTAAAATTCCTTACAGTGGTCTATTCTAAATTTACTCATTCATTCATTCATTTTTCACTTGTTCATTCACTTATTGGACCTCAAATATCTACTATATGAAATAATGTGTGCCAGGCACTGAGGAAGTAGCAATAAGACACAATGTCTACTTTAAGAAGATCAAAGACTGGAGGGAAAGACAGTCATATAAAAAGATAGGTTTCAATATGGTGTCACAAATGCTTTGACAGGGTGCTAAGGAAACATATTGTAGCTGTCTCATCTCATCTGGTTTATGTTTATTCCACTTGTTCCAGTTCAAGGGTCTTTGAGGGGAAAAAAGAGGATAAGAGTAAAACTATCTAAACATCGACTCTATCCTGTATTTTTTAAATGCACTTTTGAGACAAAAAGAACTGTTACCCACACTCTTCATGTTCAACTACAGAAATTATTCTTCTTTGAGGGAGGAAAAAAATAAAACACCCAAAGGAAGAAATAAAGCAGTCCAGCTCGTATTCAATAGATCATATCTCCAAGTCTCCATCATCCAAGTGAAGATCACCACCATCTCTCATAGTTCCTACTAAGATCCAGTATTCATGCCTTTATAGAGAAAGTAAAACTGCTTGATGGAATCAGACTTATAAATTGTCTGTCCAGCTATCTTTGACACCAACGTCGGGTAGAACTCTGTGACCTCAATGCCAAAAAAAGAGCCATCTGAATCTTTCATGACTTTTCTTACAAGTTACATGGCATCTAGAAAGATGAGAAGACAAAAGAACAAAGGTGTGATAAGACTAAAACTTGGGAGTATCACATGGCACCAGATTTTTAACTACTCATGATGCCAATTTTCATAATTTTCCCAGGTAAAGCAAGCAGCTAAGTAATAGAGTAAAAATTCTAAAGGTAAGGAGGAGTGTGGAAATATGTCTAGGCTAATAACTAAACATCTGCATGCCTTTTCAATCTAGACAAAAATAAACAAGTTTATTTAAAAAAAAAAGATTAACTACTATTTCAAGACAAGTTCATTTTAAAAGGTGTCCTACCAAGTTTCTTAGCAGGATCAGTATTTTGAAATTACTTTCCAAAGAGAGCAAGACTCATAGAATACAAATATTTTTAAATTCTTATTGGACATAACCTTTTTTTCTTCTGAAGCATGGTTGGAAATTATGCACCACTATTGTTCAATAACTACTATAAAGCACAGAGCAGCAATAACTCTTTTGAATTTCAGAGGTTCAAAGTAACATTTCTTCCTGCCATCATTAGAGATACTTACTTACTCATCACCAGGCTGTGTCCTTACTCTAAAATATTGCCTTTGTAAGCCCAAGAGATCCCCAAGGAGAGTATCAATGGTTATTGACTTCAAACCACTGACACAGCAAATGACATTCATCTGTTAAGAAAGAAAGGTTGAGAGACTGGCACAAGGTCAGTTTCCCTTCAAAACTTGCATATGCACCCTTTGCTGCCAACTGACTTCCATTCACTCCCAAGAGATTGATTAGCAGTCTTGCTCAGAAATTCTCAATAATAATTTGGAAGTTAAATTATTCTTCATTTGTCTCATACTCGGAAGTCTTGTTGATGGTACTGACTTTCAAGAAAATAATATGTATTTTCTGCAAAAAATAGAAAAATGTTGTTTCTAGTTAAACTTAGGTGTATCATTCAAGTTTAAATAACCCTTATTACTCTTTGAAGGACAGAAATGCTTAATAAATGAGGAAATGCTAATTATACAATGTTGCATTAAAAATGGAAATTATTTTAGTTTATCTTCACAAGGTTGATTTTTAAATTATTTTAATGAATTCCAGGAGGATAAAGTATAGAGCTTTCTCTGCAGTCTGCATTAACTCTTCCTAGTCACTTGGAGTTGTTAAAAATTATTCATCTGCATAGCCATATTTGTCTGAAATCTATTTTGGACACAAAAAAAGAAATACCACTAAATATAATTTGTAAAAATTCATCATTAAATTCAGAATTTATTTTTCTTCTTTTTAGAATAAACATTTTATTGTATATGTCATGAATGTACTGTTATTCTCCAGAGTGAAATATTTGATTGAGAAGATCTTCTAAAAATTTTAGAATGCAAGACTATTTATATTTAGTTCCTTGAGGGCAGTGATTTTGTGTTAATGGCCATTTAGCACAGAATTTGGCATAGTTTCTGGCATACACTTAGATGCTCAATAAATATTTGTCAAATAAACGAATCAAAATACTATTTTTAACCAATATTTTGACATGGATAATAATATTATCCAGCAATTCTTGAGTATTTGTTATGTGCCAGGCACTGTGACTCCATAATATATATCAACTATTTTAATGCAAACAACCTATTCTATAATGTCTGGGCTATTATTATCCTCAGATGAAGATATTTACAGGTAAAAAATCGGAAGCACAGAGAGGTTAAGTAACTTGCCTAAGATACACAGCTACTACACAATAGGGCCAGGATTCAAACTAAACAAACTGGTTCCATCCCTCCCACCTAATCATGACACTCCTTTGTCTTCCTAAATTAATGAGGTATCAACAACTGAAGCAAATTCCAAGTACATGCGTACCTCAGAGGTACTGCTGGTTTGGTCCCAGACTACCACAATAAAGTGACTATCACAATAAAGGGGGTCTCATAAATTGTTTGGTTTCCCAGCATATATAAGATAAATTTATACTATACTGCAGTCTGTGAAGTGTGTGCAAAGGCATTATGCCTAAAAATAATGGACATACCTTAATTAAAAATGCTTCCCTGCTAGAAAATACTAAGTTATCTGAGCCTTCAGGGAATCATACTCTTTTTGTTGATGGAGGGTATTGTCTCAACATTAATGGCAGATGACTGACTGGGTTTTATGAAGGTTGGTGGTGGCTGTGGCAATTTTTAAAAATAAGACAACAATGAAGCTTGCCACATCAACTGACTCTTTCAATCTTGAAAAAATGTATCTGTTGTATGTGATACTGTTAGATAGCATTTCACCCACAGTAGAATGTCTTTCAAAATAGGGAGTCAATCCTTTCAAGCCCAGCTTATTAACTAGGTTTATGTAATAATCTAAATCCTTTGTTGTCATTTCAACAATGTTCACAGCATCTTCACCAAGATTAGATTCTCTCTCAAGAGACCACTTTGTTCATCCATAAAGAATAACTATTCATTCATTAGTTTTATCATGAGCTTTCAAAAAGTCAGCCACATCTAAAGGCTCCACTTATATCTTTAGTTCTCTTACTATTTCCATATCTGCAGTTACTTCCTCCACTGAAATGCTGAAACCCTCAAAATTGCCCATGAAAGTTGGAATCATTTTCTTCCAAACTTCTGTTAATATTTTGACCTCTTCTCATGAATCACAAATGTTCTTAATGGCATCTAAAATAGTGAATCCTTTCCAGAAGTTTTTCCATTTACTTTCCCCTGATCCATCAGAGGAATCACTATCTATGGCAGCTATAACATTTTAAAATGTATTTCTTAGCTAATAAGACTTGAAAGTTAAAATGATTTCTTGATACATGGGCTACAGAATGGATGTTGTGTTCCAGGCATGAAAACAACATTAATCTCCTTGTATATCTCCATCAGTGATCTTGGGTGACTGGATGCATTGTCAATAAGCAGTAACATCTTGAAAGAAACCTTTTTCTTTTCCTGAGCAGATTTCAACAGCGGGCTTAAAATATCAATAAACACTGCTGCAAACCAATGTACTATCATCCAGGACTTGCTGTTTAATTTATAGAGCACAGAGTATATTTAGCATCATTCTTAAGGGCCATTGGGTTTTCAAAATGGTACATGAAGATTGGTTTCAATTTCAAGTCACCAGCTGCATTACCCTTATAAGAGGAGTAGCCTGTTCCCTGAAATTTTGAAGTGAGGCAATGATATCTCCTCTCTAAATATGAAAGTCCTAGATGGCATCTTCTTCCAGTAGAAGGCTGTTTTGTCTACATAAAAATCTGTTGTTTAGCGTAGCCACCTTCATCAAGGATCTGAGCTAGATCTTCTGGAAAACTTCCCACAGCTTCCACATCAGCAGTCGCTGCCTCATCTTGTACTTTTATGTTATGAAGATGGTGTCTTTCCTTAAACCTCAAGAACCAACCTCTACTAGCATCAAACTGTTCTACTGCAGTTTTCATCATATCTCTCAGTCTTCATAGAATTAAAGAGTTTGGGCCTTGCTCTCAATTAGACTTTGGCTTAAAGAAATGTGGTGATTTGGTCTTTTATCCGAAGTGCTACAACTTTCTTCATTCAGTCAAAATGGTTATTCTGAAATTAAAATTTTAAATCATTTTTTAAAAGTATTTACTAAATTCATTGTCACTTTTGTTCTAAAAATAATTTAATTATTTTGCATAGCTTAATTGTTTATAAATATCATTTTCTCAAGGTGAACAAAAGCAGAATAAATTGTAGAATTGAGGAAATAAAATACACTGAAATGTCTATGTGAATGAAAAGAAAAATAAGAGGTTTTGACTTTAACTACATGGATTCAGTCCATTAATTCACTTAATATACAGACAACTACAATTAAAATAAATTAAGGTAGAAAGTAAAATTTTCTGCATGTAGAAGTCTGTGCCTGAGGCCATTGAGGCAACACATATTTCATGTATTTTATATTTGGCTGGGAGAAGCATATAGACATTAGCAGAGATTATGTAATTAAGCATGTAGACATTAGCAGAGTCAATGCTGCTACACATGCACAAAATTTTAGCAGTGAAGTAGTGAGATAGCGAGAAAACTGATTATGATTCAGCTAGACTAAGGATCTAGCTGGAAAGACAAGGGATCAAGTGCTTATACAATAAAGCATTTGAACAAACATAATAAGAAAATCTAATGTAGAATACCAGGTGAAATTCAGGTAATCATTGGCATGAAAAGCAATTAAAGGCAGTCCTCTGTAAGTCTGAGCAGAATGTGCTAAAAAATTCCATTGGTCAATTATTTTCCACTTGGTATGCACACCCCTTAGAGAAAATGCTAAAAATTGTGATTGCTTATCTGACCAGCCAATCTACAGAAATCTATAAAATACCTGATATACAATTTTAGAAGCACTTTAAAACTCACTGCCATGAACAACAATATTTTCCACTTTAAATCATTTTTGGAATGAGGTAGAACTTAGGTGTAAATAAGTAAAAGATTGTTGTAGAAAAATGCATTTGAAAATGCAGTTCATTCATGTCAGGAATACATTTCTCTTCCCATCTTTCAAGCGGTGTGTATGGAGATTCTCCTGCTCAGAACTGTGGGTAGATGAGCTGGCTGGGCAAGTACTGACGGGAAAGTGGATTACTTTGCCTTTGTGTGTAAAGGAAAAAGCAGCCTGCTTAATCACGTTCTACAGTCAAATTTAAGACTATTGTAATCAGAATATAGAGTTGGAGAGAAGCAGATTTTATTTTATTTTTTACTTTTCAAAACAAAGTTTATTACAGAAAGAAGAAAGAAAGAGAGACATGTCAGAGCTGCCATTGCCAGAGAAACCGCCAAGAAGCAGGTTTTAAATGACACACTATGAGCACCTGAATTAAACTGGCCTGAAACCTTTCAGTTGTGCAACGGTAAATTAAATACCCAACTTTTTGTATCACTTTTTTGGAGAGTCATTTTATTTACAATTGAAAGATTCACAATTAATTCAGTAGGCTTTTCCAGAGTATTAAAGAACTAGGTGGGTACTTGGATGATGGGATGAAGAAAAAGGGTGGTGTTTGGGAGGGAGAGCAGTATAATGGGTGACAACTTTGCCTCCAAATGGCACTTGGAAACTAGTAAGAGGAACAATAGATGCTAGGAAGAGTCACACTCAGTTGCACAAGGGTCTTTACAGATGTCATTTCCCCCTTTTCCTTTTAATACAGAGTTCCTCAGGAAAAAACTGGTATTGGAAGGAATTGACAATAGTTCGGGAGTCAATTTGCTGTAGGAAAGAATAATAAGAGTGATCTATCACAGAAACAAAGGTCTGAGTATCACATGTTCTCACTCATAAGTGGACCCTGAACATCTACCTTAATACTATAGGAAAAGGATTGACAGTAGCCAGAAACTGCGGGGGCGGGGGAGGGTTGGCAGCGGAGAGGTGGGATTGACAGTACTTAATATCTGCTTGGGCAAGGGGCACACACTTCATCAGCAAGGGTACCTGCACAGTGAATATTTGTATACCTAATCCTAAATTATACCCCACAATTTTAAAATAAAATTATTGAAATTAAAATAAAAAAGAGAGTTACTCCAAACACTGGAACAAGGTTTGCAGCTGCAGCAAGAAAAAGTAAAGTGGATGAAAGCTGGTAAGAAGAGATCCTCTTGCAGCTACATTCTTTGCAGATATTTTTATTATAGGGATGCAAGGAATTTGATTGTTTGTAATTCAGAAACTAGAGGGGAAAAAGAAGCCATATTACAAAAATAAAAAAAACAAAAAAAGATGAATATGAAGCTTTCCACTCAAGATGACCTAAATATCTAAGCAGATAACATCAGGGTTTTTAACACAAGTGACTCATTTTGATATGACAATTTACAACTGTTGAAGGCTTTACTTTTCTAATAAGAATGAGAATCCTCTGCAGTTACAAATTAAAACTCATCAGTTATGGAAACATTACATTATTTTTAAAACTGAACGTGGGCCATGTCTAAAGAGAAGTCTATGTGCCTCCGTGTTTTAAGTACTAATTTGATTTGGGAAACTTTTATGCACATAAGTATTACCCCATTCCTCTTGTTAATTTTTTCCCTTCTCCCACTAGCACCTCCCAACAGAGTAAAATGAATTTTTTAGCACTATGTTTAGAACTGTTAACACCTCTTATGAAGTTATACTATCCTTCAAATCAGAACAGTGGTGATGGGAAAAAAATTCCCTGGCTTAAAAGGCAAATACTGCCTTATTAAAATGTGGACTTGGTTTTGGATTAAATCAGCCCTAATTGCTAAACTTGCTACACAAACAACTAAGATCATGAAGAGAGCAAAGATATGTGTTAGTTATCTGAAAAAAAGATAAGAAAGCTGAACCCAGGGTCACATAACTAGTAATTCCAAAGACTATATTTTCATCATTCTAGAGTTATCAAAATTAAACAAAAAACTAGCATAGCAAAGACACTGATTAGTCAGATGACTACAGAGTCCTTTGAAGTCCCCTGATATGCCAGTGCATTAACCGTTCATTTGTAAGATTTTGAGGACATTTGGGAGAATTAGTAGGGCTAATCCAGTGCAAAGACCCATATTGGTCAAAAGGTGGGTGGGGCATTGGGAGACGCAGATCAATGGCCATTTACCAATATGCACAAAGGGATTTCAATACTTAGAACTATTACTGGCCCTACACTATACTGGATGGTTTTTATCTCAGAGTCAGTTTTGCTCAGAAATCTACACTGCGCATTTTCTTTTTCTTTTTCTTTTTTTTTAAGTTGAAGTCTCACTACTCATCGCCCAGGCTGGAGTGCAGTGGCATTCCCAGTTTCCACCTGCTGGACTCCTGCCATCCTTCAGCCTCAACCTTCCAAGTAGCGGGAACTACAAGCATGCAGTACCACACCGGGAGGATTTTTTTGTTTTGTTTTGTAAATACGATGTCTCACCAAGTTGCCTGGGCTGGTCTGGAATCCGCGGGCTCAGGCAATCCACTCACCTCGGTCTCCCAAAGTGCTGGGATTACAGACTGAGTCACCGATCCCGGCTACACTATGCATTTTCAATCTATATTTGAGTAATCAAAATTCTTAGAGATTTTCTTCACAGAGGCAAAAGAGCTCACTTGATAGCTACACATTGCTGACTTTGGGCTCCAGTTTTCGTCAAGATACCGTAGACATACAGTAAGAATAAAAATTGCTGACTATGGCTTGAAACATCCCTAGACATTCAAGGACTCATAAAATTGTCCTACAGTCTCAGAGAATGGGTATCCAGGCACATGAAGGTTGAAAAGCTTCATTTCCACCTGGCTGTCACAGCCTTTCCTGAGAAGGAAAATTTCCACATGGGACTGCACTGTGGTCATGGATGATTGGATCAGAAATGGACATCTGACCCCAAGATTAACCAATCAGATTCTGCATTTTTATTGTTTGGAACTGAGCCTCAGCAACTGATTACTCAAACTAGAAGACCATTTATAGAAAAGGCTGGGAAGCCAAGCTAATGTGGAGTGAAGGGGAAGGAAGAAGAGAAGGATGAGGGAGGGAGAGCGGCCCAGATAAACAAGTGATGATAAGAAAGCATATGTTTAAAACGTGATGGAAGGATCACTGAAGACCAAGAGGCTGAGGCTGCAGTGAACTATGATTGTGTCACTGCACTCCAGTTTGTGAGACCACTGTCTCTAAAAACAAAATCAAGCAAAAAGTAAGATTTGTAATAATTGTTCCTGGCCGGACACGGTGGCTCACATCTGTAATCTCAGCATTTTGGAAGGCTGAGGCGGGCGATTGCTTGAACCCAGGAGTTAGAGACAAGCCTGGGCAACACAGTGAAACCTTGTCTCTACTAAAAAAAAGAAAAAAAAAAATTAGCCCACCATGGTGGCGCATGCCTGTAGTCCCAGCTACTCAGGATGCTGAGGTGGAAGGCTCGCCTGAGCCCAGGAGATAGATTGTCGTGATCATGCCACTGCACTCCAACCTGGGTGACAGAGTGGGATGCCATTCAAAACAAATATTTTTGTTCCTATCCTGCCTTTAAATTGCGTTAATCTCCAGTTTCCCTCATGCTAGTTTTGGAAGACATGTTTCCAGCAACAAAATTATCTTTTTACTAATGTGCAGCCCAATAGAAGAATCCTTTAAGTCCTAGAGAAAGTACTATATGTTGAATTCATTCTTATTCCCTCTCTGAACCATACCAAAGACATGTCAGGTAAAAAGATACCATAAGCAAGAGGGACTTTCTTCAGGTTGAACTTGGCAGGATCATGACACTTAGTAGAGTTAGTAGTGAAACTGCACAAATGAAGTCTTGCCCTAAAACTTGAAAAAGAGAGTGTGTTTCTTTATCCCAGGAGTGAATAATGTAAAAGGGAAATTAAGAAAATTTTGTTCACAACAGCATCAAAAAGAATACAATAACCTGGCTTCCAGTATGACAGTGTGAGGAGCTTGAGGAAATGTTTCTTCTGAAAAAAATATGAATTAAGTAGGTAAGAATTCACAAAGACAATTATTTAGACTCTTTGGAGATTGATCATTGGGCTGATCAAAAATTAAGAAGCATTCATTTAATAAAATGTATGGAAATTTGGTAAGAATAACTGTCCTGGAGAAGAATTGTTTTAGTGGCTTCAGCAACTGAGTGCTATGCATTCCTATGTCTTCAGCTTCCTAGGATAGAAAGAAGAGTTATTCTGTCAGATTTTGGTAGCTGGTGAATTTTTACAGATCCCATCTCCCACACTACCTGCCATGGAAGGCTCATACTGAGAGGTGGTAGCAGCCAGGTGATACCTGTTACCTCTCTCCCAATTCCCATTTGCATAGGGAGGTGGGAAAGCTGGTGAAAAGTACAGACACTTTTTTTCCTGACAGCTCTCTGTTACAGAAGAACTGCTCCAGTCGGCTTGACAGCCAAGTAGCTGTTCTCATATTCCCCAGATTCTATTCTAGGTAGATTTGGCAGTCAGTGAACATTGGTAAATCCCATTGTCTTCAGATCTGAGCCACAGAAGATCCATACTATAGCAGAAGCTGGGCAGAAGCACCAATCTCCTCCCTTCCCCCATACATACATACATACACAGACAGAGTTCCTGGTGGGGGAGCAATGAAAGATAAATTTTCTTTTCCCCATCACCACCATTCCTCAACTGCTCCTCTATGGTTTAGTGGTTCTGCCCAGCAAAGAGTCAAAGTAAGCCTTAGAAACAGGCAACACTCTTCCCCTGAAAAGAAACCTGACTTTCATCAGCTCAAACTATGCAGCAATGTCCAAGGGTATTGACAAAAACAACAGAGCAATCATCTAGCAATTAGTGGAAGCCAACAGATGGATATAATATTAATAGAGGTAGACCAGCAGAAGCATAACAGAGAAAACAAAAAGAGAGAAAGTCAAAGAGACCCAGCTTAATACCAAGGTCATCCATGGTGGTCATTTGCATGCTGTATGCATGTCTAAGACTATACTCTCTGAGGACCAACAGCTGAGGTTGCATGAAATAGTCCTTAACTAAGCTAGTCCAGGTAAATTACCAAATAAACAGTCAAGAAAAAAAAAAAAAGCACCAGTAGAAAGATAAGTCAATATAAAAAATTGTTACAAGATTTTGCTCGAGTAAGAAAAGAACAGCAGATAGTGACTTGGATCAACAGGAAGAGAAGAGTAAATGAGAAATGGTGAAGAAGAAGGAGGAGAAAAACATAGATTAATTTTTAAAAACTCTATAAATATATACTTGCTCTCTTTTCTTCTCTCAGTTTTTTAAAATAGTAAAAGTATATAAGATAATAATTATAATAATGTAGTGTTGGGTTTGTAGCATACACGGACATAATATTTAAAACAGTAACTGTGGAGAGGCTCAGGGAAGATGGTGGTGGAGCCAGTCAGACTATGTGAGTCCCAGTGTGAGTGAGTGAGTGTATGGACAATTTTGTGTGTGTCTCTGAGTACATGGGTGTGTGAGTGGCTGACTGAGTGGAGTCTCCAGAGCAAGTGGCCAGGGATCTCCTGCTGAAGTAGCTGGCAGCTGCTCTGCTTGGTCCCTAGCACTTCCCAGGGCACAGAAACCAAGCACCATTTGTTAAAAGCAGCAAAGCCCTTCCCAGGAAGAAACTGCTGAGAGTGACTGCTGGCTCCAGGCTCTGCCTCACTACCACAGTACCCAGCCAGAAACTGGCAACAAGGGTCATGGAAGGAGAACAGTGAGGGAACCAGAGGCAGAGACGCACTGGAGAAGACAAAACAGGTACCCTGTCACTATCTTGAAAACTGGGCAGGGAAGTGCTCTGTCTTACCACAGAGTAACAGACTCAATCTCTGTTACCAGCTAGTTAACTACTTAGGCTCTGATCGTGACTCAGAGGGTATATCCTGAAAACACAAACTTCAGAGGCACAGGATGAGTGCTGAATCTCAGGCCCCCTACCTACTAGGATTCAGTCATGGTACAAATGTTACAATCAGAAAAGGATGAGGAAGACCCCCGTAAAGATCAGTGGTGAGTCTGGGCTGAACCAACCCCTTCCCCCCAGCAATCCTCTGAACATCAGACACACATGGCTGGGGCATCACTGAGAGGGATGAACCCAGGTAGAGCTGGATGTCAACCGCAATAAGAGGACTCTATTCCAGGATAAGCCTGGCTGGAATATCCCCCACCAGAATCTGGGGAGGAGACAACTCCACACTTCCCCACCAGAGGGTATCCTCTAACCATATGGGAGTGGGAGAGGCAGACTGAAGTCACACACAACCCCACCACCCCCTCCTTCTTCCCCGGGCCACGCACTGGGAGATTGTGAATAAGGCCATAGCCCCATAGGAGATATAGCAGAGGGGATTACCTGTAAGCAGCTGAGAGGAACAATTACAGAACCTGCTGCAAGAGGGCACTTAGGGCCCAGAAATTTTATTTTTATTTATTGTTCTTTTTTCTGGGTGCATGAATGTGTATGTGAGGGTTAGATTTGCACCCCCCCCTTTTAATCTCTTTTTCTTTCTTCTTTCATTTATGGCTTTCTGTTAATGTGTGTACATGAATGATTGAGTGTTCATCTTTTAGTTTATTTTTGTTGTTGTTCTTCTCTTTTTTTAGTCTAATGTGTGTGTGCATGTATGGGTGAGAGTTTGAGTTCCATCCCCCCGCCTCTGACTTTTCTCACTCTATTTTTTCTTCTTTTGTGTTGGGCATGTGTGTGTGTGTTCAGTTATCCTGGTTTTGGTTATTTGGGGTTTTTTTTCCACTGTATGTTGTGGATTTTGTTTGTGTGTGTGTTTTATTGTTTTTTACTTTGGTTTCTACTTTTGTTTTTCTGTGGTTTTTTGTTTGATTGGTTTTGTTTTGTTTTGTTTTGGTCTTATTTCATTCTACTTCCCTCTGTTCTCTTCAGTGCTGGTACTTTTTTTGGACTCAGAGGGTAAATTCACGTACCCATTGCATCATCATATAGAGTGGTGGTGGGGAGTGGATCCCAGGGAATGCATGCCTCAGTCAGTGAACATTATGATTTGCAAGTAGTTTCAGAATTCTAGCTCCCCATGTTCCACCTTATTCAACTTTTAAAACTACAAGAGGCAGTAAACCTTCCTACTCTCAGCCTTGTTTCAAAATACAATAAACTCAGAGCTCTGATCAGGGAAGAATAAAGAGCTGAACAAATATCAGAAATGAAAGCCTTCCCACTTCCACTGAATAACTGAACCAAAGAGAAGAGAAAGAGATCTGTCGCAAATGAGGAAAAAAATCAATGGAAGAACACAGGTAATTCTTGGTGTACCAAAGAGACAATGCCTGAAAAATCAGACCTCAGAGCCCAAACAATGGAAGTCACCAGTGACTGACCCCAGAATAAAACAGGGATTAAGAAATGGATGGAAAGAGTAAATAAGACTCGAGAAACAGAAGATACAACACTGAAATAACTTGTAACAGAGATTTTGGGCATAAAAAACTTAATCCAGGAAATAAATACCAAAATGGCAAACATGGAAAGCAGAATTAATCAAATAGAATAAAGAATATCAGAGCTGCCACCATCAACCTGTAATCCCAGCGCTTTGGGAGGCTGAGGTGAGTGGATTGCCTGAACTCGCAGGTTCAAGACCTGCCTGGGCAACTTGGTGAAACCTCATCTCTACAATAAATCAAAAATTAGCCAGGCATGGTAGCACATGCCTGTAGTTCCAGCTACTTGGAAGGCTGAGGTGGAAGGATCACCAGAGCCCAGCAGTTTGAGACTGCAGTTGCTGGGAGCAGCCACTGCACTCAGTCTGAGTGACACTGTGAGACTCCAACTCAAAAAAAAAAAAAAAAAAAGGAATATCAGAGCTTGAAGACCAAAACATGTAATTAACCTGATCTGTAGAAAGCATAGAAAGAAAACTCAGGAAGAACAAATCCTCCAAGATATGTGTGATTATATAGAGAGGCCAAACTTATGCCTGATTGTTATCCCAGAAGAAGAAAGGAAAACGGGGAACACCTGGGAGCAAGTATTCCAGGAGTTATTCAAGAAAACTTTCTCCATCTCGCAAAAGATATGATCATCCAAACACAAGAGATATAGAGAACCCTTCCAAGACCTCAAATGAGAAGATCAATATCTAGACACATAGCAATTTGCCTATACAAAGTAGGTCCAAAAAAGAAACATCCTAAAGGTAGCAAGAGAGAAAGGTCAGACTACCTACCAGGAAAGACCAACCAGAATAGCAACAGAGTTATTGGCAGAAACACTACAAGCTAGAAGGGACTGGAGTCCAATTTACCAAGTCCTCAAAGATAAACAGTTCCATCCAAGAAGTACCTATCCAGCCAAGCTCAGCTTCATCAGTGATGGAGATGTAAAATCTTTCCCAGACATCCAATCCCTAAGAAATTATGAAGTTTCCAGACTAACTCTACAAGAGACAATTAAAAAGGTATTAAGCACAGAAGAAAGGGAAAAAAACCTGACCATCTACTTGCCAAAAGTATAAGAGAACATAGAATCAACAGTGAATGCATCACAATTGCGAACTTGAAAACACACACATACATCAACCCAAAAATTAAAAGAAAACAAAGAAAATACTTTATAAGAACCTCATGATGGTATAAGCACTCACATTTCAATAGTCAGCCTGAACATGAAAGGACTAAATGCACTACTGAAAAGAAATAGAATGGCAAACAGAATTTTAAAAAAACAAGACCCAATAATTTGCTGCATCCAGGAAGCTCACCTTATCACAAAGAATGCACACAGACTCAAAGTTAGAGGATGGAAAGTGAGTTTCCAAGTGAATGGATCACAAAAGAAGGCAGAAGTTGAGATCTTAATATCAGATAAAATAACCTTTAAGCTCTCAAAATTCAAAAAGATATGGAAGGACATTACATAATGATAAAAGGTTCAATCCATCAACAATAAGTATCCATCCTAAACATATATACACACAACACAGGGGCACTAGCATTTATAAAGCAATTACTAAATAAACTAAATCTTTGACAATACAGATTCTACCACTATCATAGCTGGAAAATTAAATACCCCACTAATAATCATAGAGAGATCATTGAGGCAAAAAATCAACAAAGAGATCAGAAATCTCAACTCGATGCTTAACCAAATGAACTTAATTGATACCCACAGAACACTCTACCCAACAACTACAGAATATACATTCTACTCATCACCACATAGAACATACTCCAAGATTGAACACATCCTCTAACAAAAACAAGTTTCATAAGCTCAATATACTGCCATGCACACTCTCAGACCACAGTGGTATAAAAATAAATGTCAACACCAATAAAATTCCCACTAAACCCTCAAAATATGGACACTAAACAGCAGGATTCTGAATAACTCCTGTGTCAACACAGAAATCAAAACAAAAATAAAAATTCCTGGAAACAAAGGAAAATGAAGAAACATCTCACCAAAACCTCTGGAATGCCATGAAATCAGTTCTAGGAAGGGAATTTATACCTCTATGAACACACATCAAGAAAATGGAAAGATCACAAGTTAACAGCCTAACAAATTGCCTAAGGGAGCTGGAAAGGCAAGACCACCAAAACCCTAACTTTAGAAGATGAATCCAGATCACCAAAGTAAAAGTCCAAATATGGGACATAAAAGACAAAAAAAAAAATAGAAAAAAATCAACAAAACAAAAAACTAGTTCTTTAAAAGGGTAAACAAGAAGCCAGAATGGCCAACGAAATGAGAGAAAAAAACAAATAAACACAATCAGAAATACAAAAGATCAAATCATAACTGTGCAGAGAAAATACAAAATATTATCAGAGATTATTATGTACCTCTGTATGAAAAAATCTTAATATACTAAGTGAAATAGAGGACTTTCTGACATCACACAACCTCCCAAGGTTGAAATAAGAAGACACTGAGAAACTAAGTAAACCAATAACAACTCAGGAAATTAACTCTGTCATAAGAAAATTATCTACAAAAGAAAAAAGAAAAAAAGCACTGGACCAGATGATTCTCCAGCAGAAGTCTACAAAACATATAAGGAAGAACTGACACTATCCTACTGAAAGTATTCCTGGTAATTGAGAATGATGAAACTCTCCCAAATCATTTTACAAACCTAGTCTCACACTGTTACAAAATCTGGGTAAATATCCAACAAAAAAAGAGAACTACAGGCCAACATCTCTGGTAAACATAGATGCAAAAATTCTCAACAAGATTCTAACAAACTGGACCCAACAACACATCTCAAAAATCATCCACCAAGACCAAGTAAACTATCCCTGGGATGCAGGGTTAGTTCAACAAGACCATAAATGCAATTAAATACATCAACAGTTATAAAAACAAGAACCACATGATTATATCAATAGATGTAGAAAAGGCTTTTGATAAAATCCAGCATCACTTCTTGACAAAAACCCTTGAATGCCTAGGCATAAAAGGACCATACCTTAAAATAGTAGGCACCATCCACAATAAAACCAGAGCCAGCATGTTGCTGAATGGACAGAACTGGAAGCATTTCCCCTGAAAACCAGAACAAGACAAGGCTGCCCCCTTTCACCCCTCCCATTCAACATTATGTTGGAAGTCCTAGCTAGAGCAATTAGACAAAAGAAGGAGATCACAGGTATCCAAATAGGAAAAAGGGAAGTTAAGTTATCCCTCTTTGCTGACGATATAATCTTATACCACAAAAATTCAAGAGAATCTTTCAAAAACCTCCTTACACTGATAAAGGAAATTGGCAAATTCCCAGGGTACAAAATAAATGTGCAAAAGACCATCACAATTTTTTATACCAATAACAAACGGGCAGAGAAACAAATAGAAAGCACTATCCCATTCACAATAGTCACACACAAAAAAAAGAAATACCTTGGCATCTTCCTAACCAGAGAAGTGAAAGACCTTTACAATGAAAAATACAAAACACTGATCAAAGAAATCAAAGAAGACACAAATGGAAAAATATTCCATGCTCATGGATAGGAAGAATCAACATTGTTAAGATTTTCAACCTACCAAAAAAAATCTACAGATTCAATGAAATCATCATTAAATTATCAGCAACATTCTTCTCACACCTGGAAAAGACATTACAGAAATTCATATGGGAACATAAATGTTCACAAATAGCCAAAACAATCCTCAGTAAAAGAAGCAAAGCAGGAGGTATCACACTTCCAGACTTTAAACTTTATTATAAAGCTATAATAATCAAAACAGCCTGTTATTGGTACAAGAACAGGCATATAGACCAATGGAACAGGATAGAAATTCTAGAAGCAAAACCTCAATTTTTCAACCAGCCCATCTTCAAGAACGCCTCCACCAATCACTGGGGAGAGGAGAACCTATTCACTAAATGGTGCTGGGAAAACTGACTGACCACATGCAGAAGATTGAAACAGGACTCGTACCTATTACTATACACAAAAATCAATTCTAAATGAATCAGAGACCTAAATGTAAAACCCCAAATGATAAGAATCTTAGAAAGCAGAATAAACTCTTATGGGAAGCAGAGTAAGCAACCACTTCCTGATCAAACCCCCAGATGTCCATGCCATAACGGATATGATAGACAAGTGGGAACTCATTAAACTGAAAACCTTCTGCAAAGCAAAATAAACCATCAAGAGTGTAGGGAGACAGCCTGCTGAATGGGAAAAAACATTTCCCAATGATATATCTAACAAAGGCATAACATCCAGGATCTACAAGGAACTCAAATGTGCCAGAAAGAAAAACACAAACAGCCCATTAAAAAGTGGGCAAAAGACATGAATAGACACTTCTCAAAAGAAGATATATGGTAGCCAACAGACACATCAACCATCTAACTCCAGTAAGAATGGCCATCATTAATAAAACAAAAAACAACAGATGCCAGTGGAGATTCAGAGAAAAGGGAACATGTCTACACTGCTGGTGTGAGTACAAACTAGGTCAACCTATGGAAAACAGTGTGACAATTTCTAAAAGAACTAGAAAGTGGCCTTCAGTATATCCCCCTACTGGGAATACATCCAGACAAACTCAAATTATTCTTCCTAAAAGATACCTGCACATGTACATTTATTGCAGCACTGTTCACAGTAGCAAAAGCATGGAACTAACCATGCTGCCCATCAAAATGGGACTGGATAAAAAATGTGACACATATGCATGATGGAATATTATGCAGCCATGAATAAAAACAATAATATGGACTTTGAAGCAATTTGGAAGGGTTAAGAGTCTATAATACTAAATGATTTATCACAGAAACAAAGAACTCAGTAATACTTGTTCTCACTCATAAGTGGACCCTGATCATTTACCATAATACTATAAGAAAGGGATTGGCAGTAGCAGGACAATGCCAGGAGGTGGGGTGGAGTACATAACATCAATAAGGATATTTATCTCAAACCAAGCAAAGTGTGACCCAAAGGTAAGCCCAAACTTTACCTGTATTGATCACTTGTATACTAATTCTGAATTGTACCCCACATCTTTAAAATAAATAATTAATTAATTAATTTGAAAATAAGTAAAACAATAATTGCACAAAAAAGAATGGGAGGAAATAGAGCTATACAAAATAAATGCTTCTATAGGTCACTGGAATCGAGTAGTATAAATCTGGTCTAGCCTGCTAAGTTAAGACATATATTGTAAGTCCTAGTATAACTAATACAAAAATAAATTTTAAAATACCAAGTATTAGTCCCCATTATTGTATTAACAAATTGCCACAAATTCAGTGACTTAAAGAAAGACAAATTCATGATCTTATAGTTTTGGAGGTCATAAGCCTGAATGGAGTTTCACTGGGCAAAACCAAAAAATAAGCAGAATTGTGTTCCCCTGGTAAGCTCTAGAAAAAAAAATCTATTTTCTTGATTTTTCAAGCTTGCAAAGACCACTTTCATGTCTTGGCTCATGGCCTTTTCGCATCCCCTCAAGCCAGCAAGTACATCTTTCTTACCACATCTCCTTTTTTGACATTCCTGCCCTTCACTTTCACTAATAAAAACCCTTGAGACTACATTGAACCCACTCAGATAAGCCAGTATGATTTCAGTCTCTTAAAATATTTAACTTAATCGCATTTGCAAAGAACTTCTTGCTGCATAAGATAATATATCCACAAGTTCTATGCATTCAGACATGGGTATCATTTGGGTCCATTATTTTGCTTACCACAGTTAAAATATTATTAAAATAATTGAAATGTTACACTATAAAATATTTATGTAATACAAAAGAAGATAGTAAAGGATGAAGAGAAGACCTAAAAAGGTAAGCATATAGAAAGCAAAACCCTAAATGGTGGACATAAATTCAGTCATATCAATAATAAAATTATATATGAAAAAATTAAACAATACATTTAAAAGCAGAGATTGCCAGATAAGAGTTTTTAAATATCAACCATATGCAACTATCTACAGCAAACATATTTTTTTTTTAACTCAGAGTCTCCCTCTGTCACCAAGGCTGGAGTGCAGTGATATGCCCATGGCTAATGCAGCCTTGACCTACTGGGTTCATGTGATCCCAAACATACTTTCTTTTTTATTTTTATTTTAAAGATGTGAGGTACAATTCAGGGTTAGGTATACAAATGCCGATTATGTAGGTACCCTTATTGATGAGGTGTGCCTCTTCCTCCCTTAGCAGTTTCCCTCAACTGCCAATCTTATCCTCCCTTCCCTGTCAGTTTCCCACTACTGCCAATCCCTTTCTTATAGTACTATGATAATTGTTCAAGGTCCACTTATGAGTGAGAACATATGGTACTCTGTTCTTTGTTTCTGTGATAGATCATTGAGTATGATCGACTCTAAATCCATCCAAGTTGCTGCAAAGCCCATAAGTTTGTCCTTTTTTATGACTGCATAATATTCCATTGTGTATATGTACCACCCTTTTTATCCAGTCTAGCTCCGATGACCAGCATGGTTGGTTCCATGTTTTTGCTATTGTGAATAGAGTTTCAACAAACATACACGCCCAGGTATCTTTTTTGTAGAATAATTTGAGTTCCTCCGGGTATATTACTAATAGGGGAATTGCTGGTCATATGGAAGTTCAATTTCTAGGTCTTTAAGAAATCGCCATACTTTCTTCCAAAGAGGTTGCACTAGTTTCATTTCCACCAGCAGTGTAGAAGCATTCCTTTTTCTCTAGATCCTTACCAGCATCTGTTGTTGTTTGTTTTATTAACAATGGTCATTCTTACTGGGGTTAGGTGGTATCTCAATGTGGTTTTGATTTGCATTTCTCTGATGATGAGTGAGGTCAAGCACTTTTTCATGTGTCTGTTGGCTGCCCATACATCATCTTTTGAGAAGGGTCTATCCATATATTTTGCCTGCTTTTTAATGGAGCTGTTTTTTGTTTGTTTGTTTGTTTGTTTTTGTTTTTTCTTTTGGCATGTTTGAGTCCCTTGTAGATCCTAGATGTTAGACTTTTGTCAGATATACAGTTGGCAAATATATTTTCCCATTCTGTGGGCTGCCTCCCTGCTCTCTTGACAGTTTCTTTTGCTTTGCAGAAGCTCATCAGTTTGATAAGGTTCCACTTGTCTATCTTATTTCTTATGGTATGGGCACTTAGGGTTCTGATCAGGAATTGGTTGCCAGTTCCAATTTCCATAAGGGTGTCTCCTGTGTTTTCTACGATTCTTATAGTTTGAGGTTTTATGTTTAGGTCTTTGATCCATTTAGAGTTAATTTTTGTGTACGGTGATAAGTAGGAGTCCCATTTCAATCTTCTACATGTGATCAGCCAGTTTTCCCAGCACCATTTACTGAATTGGTTCTCCTCTCCCCAGTAGTTTTTGTTGGAGGCTTTGTCAAAGATGAGTTGGTTGAGAAATTGAGACTTTGCTTCTGGAATCTCTATCCTGTTCCATTGGTCTATATGCCTGTTCTTGTACCAATGCCAGGCTGTGTTGATTACTGTGACCTTATAGTAAAGTTTGAAATCAGTATATGTAATACCTTCTGCTTTGTTTCTTTTGCTGAGGTTTGTTTTGGTTATTCATGGTCCTTTATGTTTCCATATTAATTTTTGTATTGTCATTTCCAGGTCTGAAAAGAATGATGTTGGTAATTTAATGGGTATTATGTTGAAGCTGTAGATTGCCTTTGGTAGGATGGACCTCTTCACAATGTTGATTCTTCCTATCCATGAGCATGGAATATTTTTTCATTTATTTGTGTCTTCTTGAATTTCTTTGAGCAGTGCCAAACATACTTTCAAATCAAGATAAAAGTATATTGAGAATAAAATAATGGCAAAAAATTATCATGTGAATACCAACTATAAGAGAGCAAGAGTAATTATAGTAATATCAGACAAATTAGAGTCTGAAAAAAATGTTGATATGAAGAATGACATATATAGCATAAAAAGATCAATCCACCAGGAAGACATAACTATTATATATATATAAAATACACACACACACACACACACACACACACACACACACACACACATACACACCCTCATGTGTGTTTTATCATGTGTGTATATGTATATGTGTGTATATATATATTTAATAACAGCAAAAATTGGCAAGTTAATCTGAAAATTCATCAGGACTTCGAGGAACCCAGAATCATCAAAACAATATTGAAAATGAAGAACAAAGTTGGAGAACTCATACTTTCTTATTTCAAAATTTACTACAAAGTTACTATAATCAAGAGTATGCAGCACTGGCTTGAGGATAGACATATGGATCAATGAAACAAAAATTGACGGCCTAAAAATAAACCCTTACATTTATGTTCAACTTATCTTTTAGAAGGATGCTAAGACAATTCAAATAGATACAAAGGATCTTTTTGGAGTAATAAAAATGTTTTGGGGAAACTTGGCGGTGGCAGCAGCAGACGAGTTGGGTGAGTCCAAATGTGATTCAACCTCCTCCCACAGCAATCCATAGTGAGTCTGACCCACACTGAGAGAAACCCAATCACCCTGCACTTAGAGTGTCGGGGTGGGGGGGCTGGAGACTGGAGTCACTCCCTAATGTAGTGGAAGCCAAAAGCAGCAGCAGTGCTTGGGAAAGGAACCTGAAGTTCCAGAAACAGCTGAGATGTAGCTCTTTTTTCTTTCTTTCTGTTTTGTTTACTTGTTCATACTTGCTTTATTTTTGTTCTTTTACTATTGTTTTTTAGATTTTCTGTTTGTATATGGCTTTTTTAGGACAAATACATCAACAGGCATTTGTTTGGTTGTATTACTGTTTGTATGTTTTTTTAATTTTTTGTGTTTTTGTTTGTTTATTTATTTATTAGTTGGTGCGCCTGTCTGTTTATCTCTTCTTCTCTCTCTTCACCTTCCTTTTCTCTCCCTCCTCCTTTTTCTGTTATTTCCCTTTTTCTTATCTCATTTTGCTTTCAGGGGCAAACATATACCCTCCACTGCATGGACAGAGTGTAAGGTGGTGAGAAGTGGGTTTCAGGGAGCTCACACACCTGTCAGTTGATACTGTGATCTGCAGATAGCTTCTGAATCACAGATTCTCCCTTAATCAAATCCCAAAACTGCAAAAAGCATGGTCTACCCAAAGCCAGTCCAGCTTCAAAATTGAACAAATCCAGAGCATCAACATAAAGAAAAATAGGGGATTGTGCAAACAGAAGTGAATGCTATGCCCCCGATACTGAAAAACAGAATTTAAAAAGGGAGAGAAAGGGGAGAAAACCTTCAAATATGAATAGAATAAATGGAAGAACACAGGTCCCACACAGACCCCTGGGAAGACAGCAGCTGAGAATACAGACTTCAGAAGTCAAACAATGAAGAGTTCCTAGAATGACTGGTCTCAAACCACAAACCCAGATATCAAGACATTCATAGAGCAAATAAATAGAAATGAAGAGAGAAAAGAAGAAAGAATGAACAAGTTGATAACTGAGATGACAGCAATAAAGAATACAGTGAATGAAATTAATAACAAACTAACAAGTATAGAAAGCTGATTGATTGATTGATTGATTTTTGAGTTGGAGTCTCACTCTGTCACCCAGACTGGAGTGCAATGGTGGCTTCCGGCCACCGCAGCCTCAACCTGCTGGGCTCCGGCGATCCTTCCACCTCAGCCTTCCAAGTAGCCGGAATTACAGGCACGCACTACCAGACCCAGCTGATTTTTCGATTTATTGTAGAGATGAGGTCTCACTGCCCAGGCGAGTCTCGAACCCACAGGCTTAGGCAATCCACTCACCTCAGCCTCCCAAAGGCATGGGATTACAGGCTGAGCCACCGAGCCCAGATGGAAAGCTGATTTAACCAAGCAGAAGAAAGAATCTCAGAGCTTGAGGTCCAAAATATGGAACAAACCCAAACTGTTAAAAAGATAGAAAAGAAGTTTTAAAACATGGAACAAAATCTCCAAGAGATGTGCGATTATATCAAGGTTTAATTATATCAATTAAACCTAAGATTCATTGGAATCCCTGAGGCAGATAGAGAGACAGAGACCACCCTAGAACAAACATTCCATAAAATTATCCAAGAAAACTTCCGTCATAACAGACACAACCATTTAAATAGAAGAGATCAGAGAAGCCCTGCAAGACATCAAATGAGAAACCAACTCCTAGACACATAGTAATCTGCTTATACAAAGTAGGTATTAAAAATATCCTAAAGGCAACAAGAGAAAAAGATCAGACCACCTACTGGGGAAGACCAATTAGAATAGCAGCAGAATTATCTACAGAAACACTACAGACTAGAAGAGACAAGAGTCCAATTTTCAAAGTTCTTAAAGGTAAACAATTTCAACCAAGAATTTCCTACCTTGCTAAGCTAAGCTTCCTCAGCACTGGAGAAAAAAAATCATTCCCAGACATTCAATTCCTAAGAGTTTATATTGCCTCCATACCATTCTACAAGAAACACTTAAGAAAGTATTAAACAAAGAAGAAAGGAAAAAAAGAACAACCACACCATTCCGAAAAATGCAGAAAAAAGATTAAAAACACACATAAATCAACCCAAAAATCAAACGAAAGCCAACAAACAAGCAAACAACAAAAACAAACTCTATAAGAATTCATAGCCTGAATGTGAATAGACTAAAAGCACCACTAAAAGACATAAAAAGCTAAACTGAATTTTTTAAAAATATGACACAACAATATGCTGTCTCCAGGAGAGTCATCTCACTAGAAAGGACACTCACAGACTCAAATAAGAGGATGGAAAACAAATTTTCAAGCAAATAGAACACAAAAGAAAGCAGGAGTTGCAATCTAAATATCAGACAAAATATCCTTTAAGCTGTAATAAATTTAAAAATATGGAAGGTCATTACATAATGACAAAAGGTTCAAACTATCAACAAGAAATATTAATCCTAAACATATATGCACCCAACATAGGAGAACTAACTTATATAAAGCAGTTTCCAGGTACACTAAAAAAGATATTGACTCTAACACTATCACTATCATAGCTGGGGACTTAAATACCCACTAACAACCCTAGACATAGCATCAAGGCAAAATATCAACAAGGAAATACAGAACTTCAACTTGATGCAAGCAAGTTCAAATGGACTTAAGAGATACCTACAGAATACTCCACCCCAAAACACAGAATATTCATTCTACTCATTACCACATGGGACATACTCTGAGATTGACCACATCCTCAGCCATAAATCAAACATAAGCAAATTTCCTAAATTGAAATACTGCCATGCATCTTCTCAGACCACAGTGGGATGAAAATAAATGTCAACACCAACAAAGTTTCCCCAAAACCCACAAAGAAATGAACACTAAATAGCAAGATGATAAGCAACTCCTGGATCAACATGGAAATCAAAACAGAGATTAAAAGATCCCTGGAAACAAAAGAAAATGAAGAAACATTTTACTAAAATCTTTGAGATGCCATGAAAACAGTCCTAAGAGGAGAATTCATATCTCTACAAATATTCATGAAGACAATGGAAAGATCACAAGTTAAGAGGCTAACTAATCACCAGAGGGAACTGGAAAAGCAAAACCACCAAAACCCTAACTTCAATAGCAGAATTCAGATCACCAAAATAAAAACGCAAATACGGGACATAGAAGTTAAAAATATAATAGAAAAAAATCAATGAAACAAAAGTTGGTGCTTTGAAAGGATAAGTGAGATTGATGAACTTCTAGCCAGAATGATCAAGAAAAAGAGAGGAAAAGTCCAAATAAACAGTCAGAAATGCAAAAGATGAAGTCACAATGGATGCCAAAGAATTTCAAAAGATTATCAGAGATTACTATGTACACATGTATGGAAACAAACTTGAAAACCTAAATGAAATGGAGGACTTTGACATCACACAACCTTCCAAGGTTGAAACAAGAAGAAATTGAGACCCTTAATAGACTAACAACAACCCAGGAAACGGATTTCATCATAAGAAAACTTCCTACCAAAAAAAAAAAAAAAAAAAAGCCCTGGACCAGATGACTTTCCAGCAGAATTCTGCAAAACATACAGGGAGGAGGTGATACCAATCCTATGGAAAGTATTCCAGGTAATCAAGAAAGATGGAACTCTCCCAAAATTATTTTATGAAATTGATATCACATTGATACCCACACCAGGAAAAGATCCAACAAAAAAAGAGAACTATAGGCCAATATCCTTTATGAACATAGATGAAAAAGTTCTCAACAAGATTCTAGCAAACTGAATCCAACAACACATCTCTAAAATCATCCACCATGACCAAGGAAGGGATGCAGGACTGGTTCAACATTTGCAAGACCATAAAGTAATTAAACACATCAACAATGTAAAAACAAGAACCACATGATTATAGCATTAGAAGCAGAAGAGTTTCAATAAAATCCAGCATCCCTTCTTGATAAAAAACCCTTGAACACCTAGGCATAGATGGAGCATACCTCAAAATAGTAAGAACCATCTACAATAAACCCACAGCCAACATACTGCTAAACAGACAGAAATTGGAACCATTACTCCTGAAAACTGAAAGAAGACAAGGCTGCCTACTCTCATTCCTCCTGTTACATTTGTGTTGGAAGTCCTAGCTAGAGCAATCAGACAAGAGAAGGAAATCATGGATATCCAAATATAAAAAGTTAAGTTATTCCTCTTTGCAGACGACATACTTCTATACCTTGAAAACCTAAGAGAATCTGTCAAAAGACTCCTTGCACTGATGAGGATTTTGCCAAAGTCTTAGGGAATAAAAGAAACATACCAAAGACAGTTGCCTTTCCATACATCTGAAACCCAAACAAACTGAAACCCAAATAAAAAACCCATTCTCAATAGCCACATAAATAAAAGGAAATACCTTGGCATCTTCCCAACCAGAGAAGTGAAAGACCTTTGCAATGAAAACTACAAAACAGGACTTCCGGCAAGATGGCGATGGGGCAGCCTGGTCTATGAGACCCTCTGCAAAGGAGAATGCAGAGTGTCTCTGGCTCTCTCCCCGGGGGCTGCGGATCCCAACGTTGGCAGCCTGCTCTTCACACCGAGCTCAGCCATTGCCACCACTGAGGCATCGCAGCGTCTCGACAGCCACTGCAGCCACAGACACAGCAGCCCCAGCGCCACCATGGCTTCCATGGCAGCCATAGCACATCACAACACCCATGCCTGAGGCAATCCACGACTTCAGTCCTTGAAGCCCCTGCAGGCAAGATCTGCTGGGATTGCTGCCACCTCTGCTGCCACCATGCCATCCTGGCTGCCGTGGGTCTTCTCCCGTGTGTCCTAAGGCAGGCTTGCATCTCCGACCTCTGCCTGGCTCCACCCCCTCTGGGACGAACAGCTGAGATAGCACCACCTGCTGGAGATTCAAGGTAACAACAGAGAAATGGGAAAAACAGGCTTGAAAAACAGACACAGGCCAGATTTGAGTGGTGAACTGAGGGTGATCTGAACTGTCCTTCACAGCAGGTCAGGGGTAACTGACCTCAACTGTGAACTAATTTACCAGCTTGAGAAGACAGCTAGAAATCAGAGCTGAAAGGACATTGGACTTAAACGAAAAGTCTCAGAGTGTGCTCGATTGGTTCTGCTAGTTTAATGACTTAATTCTATTCCCACTATTTGTTTTCTTTTCCTCTTCCTTTTCTTCTCTTTTCTCCTCTCTGTAAGCCATATCTTTGCATAGAGGACCAGCACACCAATAAGTTGGTTGGTTAGCTTGTATGTTAGCATCATTGTATGTTTTATTTTTGTGTGTGTGTGGGAGTTGGTTAGTCTGTAGCCATGGTCTATTGTTTTTATCTGTTTCAGCTTAGGTCTCTCTCTCCATTTGTTGGTACACTCATCTGTTTCCCCCCTCACACCTCTCTCTCCCCACCCCTCCTCATCCCCCCCACTGTCTGCTCCATTCTCTTCCCTCTGCTAACCACATTTTATTTCAGGGAGTAAACCTACAGCCCCACTGCACAGACAGATTCCAAGGCAGTGGGAAGTGGGTTTCAGATTATCCATACACCTGTCGGCAAATACCAGGACCTGCAGATAGATTTTGAATCACAGCTCCCCCCTTAAATAAATCTCAAAACTGCAAAAAGGACCACCCCCAACCTACAGTGCAACCCCAGAATTGAACAAAGTAAGAGGGCATACATAAAGAATAGGAGATTGAACAAACAGAAGTAAAAGCAATCCCTCTACCCCTGAATAAAAGAATTAAAAAAGACGTTGACGTGGAAGGAAGGAAAAAGTAGGGAGGGGAAAAACCGCACAAATGAAGAAAAACCAAAAGAAGAATGTAGGTCTCACACAGACCCCTGGGAGATCAGACACTGAGAAAACAGACTCCGCAACACACACAATGAAGAGCCCCCAGAATGACTGGTCACATGCAACAAACCCAGACATCAAGACATTAATTGAGAGAATTTAAAAAATTGAGGAGAGACAAGAGGAAAATAGGAAGGAGCTGATGTCAGAAATGACAGCAGTAAAGAATACTGTGATGGAAATGAACAACAGACTAATAAGCATGGAAAGCAGAATCAGCCAAGCAGAAGAATCTCAGAGCTCGAAGACCAAAACACAGAACTAACCCAAACTGTCAAAAGCATAGAGAAGAAACTCAAAAAGACAGAACAAAACCTTAAGAGGTGAATGATCACTTCAAGAGACCGAACCTAAGAGTAAATGGCCTTCCTGAGGCAGAGAGAGAAACAGAGGCCACACTGGAAGAAACATTTCATGAAATCATTCAAGAAAACTTCCCTCATCTCATAAATGATGAAAAAATTCAAAGACAAGAGATTCAGAGAACCCCTGCAAGACAACAAATGAGAAGACCAACTCCCAAACCCATAATAATTCGCCTAAACAAAGTAAGTATAAAAGAAAAAATCCTAAAGGCTGCAAGAGAAAAAGGTCAGACTACCTACCAGGGAAGACCAATTAGAATAGCAGCAGATTTATCTACAGAAACCCTCCAGTCTAGGAGAGCTTGGAGCCCTACCTTCAAAGTTCTAAAAGATAAACAATTTCAACCAAGAATAACCTACCCAGCCAACATAAGCTTCATCAGCGAGGGAGAATTAAAATCTTTCCCAGACATCCAATCCCTAAGAACCTACGCTGCCACCAGACCACCTCTACAAGAAACACTTAAGAAAGTATTGAACATAGAAGAAAAGGAAAAAAGAACAACAACGTTCTTCACAAGAGTACAAGCAAAAGATTAAAAACACACATGATCCAACTCTAAAACGAAAAGAAGGACAACACACAAACAGGAAGAACAACTCTGTAAGACCATTATGATAGGGATCAACTCTCACATTTCAATAATTAGTTTGAATGTGAATGGACTAAATGCACCACTGAAAAGACACAAAATGGCAAAAATATCAGCAGGCAACAATCTATTGCCTTCAAGAGACTCGCCTCACTAGAAAGGACACTCACAGACTCAAAGTAAGAGGATGGGAAACAAATTTTCAGGCAAATGGAACACAAAAGAAAGGAGAAGTTGCTATCTTAATCTCAGACAAAATACCGTTTAAGCTATCAAAAATTTTAAAAGATACAGGAGGCCACTACGTAATGAAAAAAGGTTCAATCCGTCAACAAGAAATATCCATCCTAAACATATATGCACCCAACATAGGAGCACCAACTTTCATAAAGCAGCTCCTAGGTAAACTAAAAAAAGATATCAACTCCAGTACCATCATAGCTGGGGACTTTAATACTCCACTCACAACCCTAGACAGATCATCATGACAAAAAATCAGCAAAGAGATCTGAAACTTCAATGTGACTCTTGATAAAATGAACTTCATTGATACCTACAGAACCCTCCATCCAAAGACCACAGAATACACATTCTACTCATCACTGCATGGAAAGTACTCTAAGATCAACCACATACTTGGCCATAAATCAAGCATAAGTAAATTTAAAAGGACCAAAATTTTACCATGCACCTTCTCAAACCACAATAGAATAAAAATAAACATTAACACCAACAAGGTCTCCCCAAAACCCACAAAGACATGGACACTAAACAGCATGATGCTAAACAACTCCTGGGTCAATGATGAAATCAAAACAGAGATTAAAAGATACCTGGAAACAAATGAAAATGAAGAAACATCTTACCAAAATCTCTTGGATGCCATGAAAGCTGTCGTAAGAGGGGAATTTATATCTCTACAAATGCACATGAAGAAAATGGAAGGATCACAAATTAACAGCCTAACAAGCCACCTAAGGAATCTGGAAAAGCAAGACCACAAAAACCCTAATTTCAGCAGAAGAATCCAGATCACCAAAATAAAAGCCCAAATCCAGGACATAGAAGACAAAAAGATAATACAAAAAACAATGAAACAAAAAGTTGGTTCTTTGAAAGGATAAACAAGATCGATGGTCCACTAGCTAGGCTGACCAAGAAAAAGAGAGAAAAATCCCAAATAAACACAATCAGAAACACAAAAGATGAAGTCATATCTGATCCTGAAGAAATACAAAAGATCATTAGAGATTACTATGTACACTTGTATGGAAACAAACTTGAAAACCTTTCAGAAATGAAGGACTTTCTGTCATCACACAACCTGCCTAGGTTGAAACAAGAAGAAATTGAGACTCTAAATAGACCAATAATGATCAAGGAAATTGAATACATAATAAGAAAACCTACCAAAAAAAAGCCATGGACCAGATGGCTTGAAACAAGAAGAAATTGCGACCCAAAATAGACCAATAACAATCAAGGAAATTGAATATGTAATAAGAAAACCTACCCAAAAAGCCCTGGACCAGATGACTTTACAGCAGAATTCTACAAGACATTTAAGGAGGAGCTGATTCCAATCCTACTGAAGGTATTCCAGGTGATTGAGAAAGATGGAACTCTCCCCAAATCATTTTACGAAGCTAACATCACATTGATATCCAAGCCAGGTAAAGACCCAACAAAGAAAGAGAACCACAGGCCAATACCTTTGATGAACATAGATGCTAAAATTCTCAACAAGATCCCAACGAACCGAATTCAACAACACATCTCAAAATCATCCATCATGACCAAGTAGGCTTCATCCCTGGGACACAAGTCTGGTTCAACATTTGTAAAACCATAAATGTAATTAAATACATCAACAGATGTCAAAACAAAGACCACATGATTATATCATTAGATGCAGAAAAAGCTTTTGATAAAATCCAGCACCCCTTCTTGATAAAACTCTCAAACATCTAGGCATACGGGGAACATACCTCAAAATAGTAAAAGCCATCTACGAGAAACCCACAGCCAGCATACTCCTAAATGGACAAAAACTGGAACCATTTCCCCTGAAAACTGAAACAATACAAGGATGCCCATTCTCTCCCCTCCTGTTCAATATAGTATTGGAAATCCTGGCTCGAGCAATCAGAAGAGAAGGCAATCAGGTGTATCCAAATAGGAAAAGAGGTAGTCAAGTTATCTCTCTTTACAGATGACATGATCGTGTACCTTGAAAACCCAGGAGAGTCTGTCAAAAACCTCCTTACACTGATAAAGTACTTTGGGAAAGTCTCAGGATATAAAATAAATGTGCAAAAGACAATCGCATTTCTTTACACCAATAACAAACAAACAGAAACCCAAATAAAAACCACAATTCCAATCACAATAGCCACAAAAAAATGAAATACCGGCATCTTTCTAACCAGAATCATGAAAGACCTTTACAATGAAAACTACAAAACACTGCTCAAAGAATCAAAGATGACACAAACAAGTGGAAAAATATCACATGCTCATGGATTGGAAGAATCAACATTGTGAAGATGTCCATCTACAGATTTAATCCAATACCCATCAAATTACCAGCAACATTCTTCTCAGACCTAGAAAAAACAACACAGGAATTCATATGGAAACACAAACAACCAAGAATAGCCAGAACAATCCTCAGCAAAAAAAAAAAAAAGCAGGTGGTATCATATTACCAGACTTCAAACTTTACTATAAAGCTACAATCATCAAAACAGCTTTGTATTGGTACAGGAACAGGCATATAGACCAATTGAATAGAATTGAGATTCCAGAAGCAAAACCTCAATTTCTCAACCCACTCATCTTCGACAAAGCCTCCACCACCTACCACTGGGGAGAGGAGAACCCATTCAGTAAATGGTGCTGGGAAAACTGGCTGACCATATGCAGAAGATTGAAACAGGACCCCTATCTAACCCCCATACACAAAAATTCACTCTAAATGGATCAGAGACTTAAATGTAAAACCTCAAACCATAAGAACCTTAGAAAATGAAGGACATACCCTCATGGAAATTGGAACTGACATCCAATTCCTGAACAAAACCTGAAACCCAAAGGCAGTAAGAGAGAAGATAGACAAGTGGGACCTCATTAAACTGACAAGCTTCTGCAAAACCAAAGAAGCCATCAAGAGAGCAGGAGACAGCCTACGGACTGGGAAAAAGTATTTGCCAATTCCAGGTCTGACAAAGGCTTAACATCTCGGATCTACAAGGAACTCAAATGTGCTGAAAAGAAAAAAACAAACAACCCCATTATAAAATGGGCAAAAGATATGAACAGACACTTCTCAAAGGAAGACATCCAAGCAGTCAACAGACACATGAAGAAATGTTCAACCTCACTAATCATCAAGGAGATGCAAATCAAAACCACACTGAGATACCACCTAACTCCAGTCAGAATGGCAATTATCAACAACTCAAAAAATAACAGCTGCTGGAGAGGGTGTGGAGAAAAGGGAATACTTCTACACTGTTGGTGGGAGTGTAAACTAGTGCAACCTCTGTGGAAAGCAGTGTGGTGATTCCTAAAAGCTCTAAATATTGACCTTCCATATGACCCCTCAATCCCCCTACTGGGAATATACCCTGAAGAACTCAAATCACTCTATAGAAAAGATACCTGCACACGTATGTTTATTGCAGATTGTTCACAATAGCAAGAACATGGAAGCAACCATGCTGCCCACAAAAGAGGACTGGATTTTTAAAATGTGGTACATATACACGATGGAATACTACACAGCCATAAAAAAGAACAAAATCATGAATTTTGCAGCAACCTGGATGGAACTAGAGTCTATAATACCGAGTGACCCCTCACAGAAACAACGATCTGAGTATCACATGTTCTCACTCATATAGTAGACCTTGAACATCCAACATAATACTATAAGAAAATGACTGACAGTGGTGGGAAACTATTTGGGGGGAGGGTAAGGGAGATGGGATTAACGGTGGTAAGTATCTGTCTGGGGATGGGGAGACACCTCTTATCAACAAGGGTGCCTGAACGAAGCATATCTGTATACCTAACCCTTAACTGTACTCCACAATATCATAATAAAAAATATTGATTAAAAAAATTTTTTTTAATAAAAAAAAGAAAACTACAAAACACTGCTCAAAGAAATCAAAGATGACACAAACAAATGGGAAAATATTCCACGCTCATGGATTGGAAGAAACAACATTGTTAAGATGACCATCCTACCCAAGGCAATTCTCAGATTTAACACAATATCCATTAAGTTACTAGCATCATTCTTCTCAGACCTGGAAACAACAATACAGGAATTCATGTGGGAGCATAAATGACCACAAATAGCCAAAACAATCAATCCTCAGCAAAAGAAACAAAGCAGGAGGTATCATACTTCCAGACTTTAAACTTTATTATAAGGCTACAGTAATCAAAACAGCCTGATATTGGTACAAGAACAGGCATATAGACCAATGAAATAGGATAAAGATTCCAGAAGCAATGCTCAATTTCTCAAACAACTCATCTTTGGCAAAGCCTCCACCAACAACCACTGGGGAGAGAAGAACCTATTCAGTAAACTATGCTGGGAAAACTGGCTGACCACATGCAGAAGGTGAAAACAAGACCCCTATCTATCACCGTACACAAAATCAACTCTAAATGGATCAAAGACCTAAATGTAAAACCTCAAACTATAAGAACCTTAGAAAATGCAGGATATACCCTTATGGAAACCGGAACTGGCAACCAAATTCTGATCAAAACCCCAAGTGCCCATGCCATAAGAGATAAGATAGACAAGTGGGACCTAATTGAACTGAAAAGCTATTTCAAAACAAAAGAAACCATCAAGAGAGCAGGGAGACCATCAACAGACTGGGAAAAAAATATTTGGCAACTGTATATCTGACAAAGGTCTAATATCTAGGATCTACAAGGAACTCAAATGTGCCAAAAAGAAAACAACAAACAGCCCCGTTAAAAAGTGGGCAAAAGATATGAATAGATACTTCTCAAAAGAAGACATGCCGGGCTCGGTGGCTCAGCCTGTAATCCCTCACTTTGGGAGGCTGAGGTGAGTGGATTGCCTGAGCCCGCGGGTTCGAGACCCGCCTGGGCAACTTGGCGAGACCTCAACTCTACAATAAATCAAGAAATTAGCCGGGTGTGGTAGCACGCACCTGTAATTCCAGTTACTTGGAAGGCTGAGGCGGAAGGATCGCCGGAGCCCAGCAGGTCGAGGTTGCAGTGGCTGGGAGTGGCCACTGCACTCCAGTCTGGGTGACACAGTGAGACTCCAACTCAAAAAAAAAAAGAAGAAGAAGAAGAAGAAGACAATATCAGCAGCCAACAGATACACGAAAAATTGCCAGTCTCACTAATCTTCAAAGATATGGAAATCAAAACAACACTGAGATAACACCTAACTCCAGTCACGATGGCTATCGCCAATAACAAAAAACAACAGATGCTGGAGAGGTTGTGGGGAAAAGGGAACATTTCTCCACTGTTGGTGAGAGTGAAAACTAGTACAAATTCTGTGGAAAACAGTTTGGCGATTCCTAAAAGATCCAGAAATTGACCTTCCATATGACCCCACAAGCCCCCTTCTGGGAATATACCTGGGGAAACTTAAACCACTCTATGAAAAAGATACCTGCACACGTATGTTTATTGCAGCATTATTCACAATAGCAAAAGCATAGAACCAACTGTGCTGCCCATTGAAAGAGGACTGGAGGAAAAAAATGTGGTACATATACACAATGGAATATTATGCAGCCATAATGAAGGACAAAATTATGAACTTCGCAGCAACTTGAATAGACTTACAGTCTCTAATGCTGAGTGATCTATCACAGAAACAAAGAACTGAGTACCACGCTTTCACTCATAAATGACCCTGAACATTTATCATAATAATCTAAGAAAGGGGTTGGCAGTAGTGGGAAACTGCCAAGGGAGGGGTGTAGGGGTCACATAACATCAATAAGGGTACCTGATCTCAAATCAGATCAAGTGTGTACCAAAGGGAGGAACTGTATGATGACCACGTTTGTACCTAACCTTGAATTGTACTCCACATCTTTAAAATAAAATTTAAAAAATCAACTGATTGACTTCAAGTATATTCCTTTTAGATTAAAAAGATGAGGCATAAAGTTTTTAAGGGTAGAGAAAAAGGTATGGTTACAGGCATTTCAGACAATTAATAGTTAAAATCCCATACTCAAATGTGTGTCCCGTTTCACAGCTTGAGAAAATGAGGAAAACTGGTGAAGTTCCTTGCATACCAACTAGTTCTGATGAGATTTGGTCAGTGCCAACTTTATCTGAGAGAGAGAGAAAAAAAATCACTCAAGTTACCATGGGAAGCAAAAGGTAAAGATTAGAAGCAGGCATGTTGGGTTTGTTTCAGATCAGCACACATTTGGATGCTTTTAATACTGAACATTTATTAAATGCAAGCAGCTCACTGAGCCAGAGAGAATCTGGAGCTATTTGTGGCCTCCAGCTCCCTAGTCTGAAAAATTAGGGTGACTATCAGCTTATTCTACTCCAGGCTTAAGAACTTTTCTGAATTTATGAAATTGGAAACATATATTTGAATCACTTGACATCATTATTCATCCATAACATGAATGCAAGTGCTTTTAGTATCTTTTCCCTTAAAGTTGAGTAATATAAAAGTAAAGTCCCAGCATATTCTAGAGAGATTCACCTTTTTATGAACCAAGTACATTTTGTGAGTTAGTTTTCAATCACCTTATCTGTAGTCGCACAACTCTGAGCTTTGTATAACAGTAGCAGCATCATGTTACCAGAACCTGAAATTATGTTTCCTGGGATGTTCTGATGGCAGAGAGTACAAAGAATTGACTTCTCTGGAATTGTTCCAGGACAGCATGCTGTCAGGGCAATCTGAGGATAATATGCTCAGTCCAGTGAAGGATGCATAATTACCCATGTGCTATTTTTAACTCATTCTCATGAGTCACTCCATTGGCACGGATGAGCCATTACAATGTGCCCACATACATATTAAAAGTGATTAACTAAGTGGCATGGACTTCGTGACATACAATCGTATCTTACAGTCTGACAGTTGACAGCTGCTTATAGCATTCTTACTTACAGTGCTTTTCATTCACTCTCATTCACCCCCATTATTCGGGGAGATGACAGAAGAAATACAGAGGGAAATCAAGTCACTTGGATCATTGCTAGGTGTCAAGGTCAATATTAGGCAAGTGGCTGCCAGAGGTTCTATAGATTCACTCTGCCACAGATGAAAGTACCATGATTTCCACTCTAAATAAGTCACTGAAATAAGCTTCTTTGACACCTACAAAAGGCACAGTGATATTTATTTTCTTCAGAGAGTTTCTTCCTATGGCTATTAAAACTGAGCTCCACTTAAAAATCAATATACAGTTCATTATCTGAGAGATAAATTGTCAATGGCGCAAAACCGCAAATGAGCCAAATTTTTAATATGCTACATCCCTGTGCTCCCAGACTCTCCAATGTCCTCATTCTGAGTTTTCCTTACCCCTGGTACCTCTTCCCCTCCTACTTTATCTTCTTCCTTCAAGCTGGAGGAATTTCAAGCATGAGTCGGGTGGATGAGTGCATTTTTAAATCATGTGTGCATTTCCAGTCTCCTGGAAATACCTCATAGTAGTATAGAAAGGAGGTAGTGAAAAGCCCAAATGATGATCAAAATAAAAGGCCAGAGATGCTGTGGAATGGTCTCTGTCAGGATCAATTTGAGTGGTCGATTCCAGCAACCTGATCCAAGATTTTCCTTACTGAGCTTTTAAAGACATTATAGGACTCTAAAGAACCAGTTTTAAATTGTGTAAAGATATTAAGCCACCTAAAGCCATGAGAACTAGGATACCTTGCAGCATTGTGGTTCTGCACCAAAACTCACCTTATTTTAGGTGTGTGGTATTCTAGCATAAGCTAATTTTAAACCCTGGACCTACTCAAGGACTAACTAATCCCAAGTCCAACTCCGGCCTCACAGTATAGAGTTCCCTATGCACTCTGCAGGCCCCTTCTGTGACTTGACAGCAAAAAGCTACCAAAGGGAGCCAGGATACCTCAGTACTGGCCTGGCTGCTCACAAGTCTGCGTTGAGGACCTAGCATGATTAGCTCAGTCCCCAGTGATATGAGTCAGGCACATCTAAACACTTTGACCTGGAGTCACATCTTTGGATTCTTAAGAAAAGAATCTTTATAATATTTGTGAAGAGAGTACATAGACGAGTACAAGCTCCAAAGTCATACTTCTGGATTAAATCCTCACTTTCTGATTCATAAATTGTGTGGCCTTTGGCAATTGTCGAACCTTTCAGCACCTCAGTTTGCTCTGGTATAAAATTGTGATAATAACGATATTCTCCTTCATGGAGTCATCTCGATGATTAAATCTGGCCATGTATGTAAAGTGTTTATCCCAAAGCCTGACAGATAATGACTTCTGCAAAAATACTTGCCTATATTAGTGTGAGCATAAGTTTTTTTTTATCATTTATAATATTTTGGTAATGTTTTAAAGTAAGAGATTCAAGATTCAGAAGATCAGCATCTTCCCAGTGGAGACTGTCTTCCCGTCCCAGATAAAGTCCTGTCTGCACCACTGGGAGACAAGTTTTGCAGGGTGGTCATGCAGTTTGGGGCACTATTAATAACTGGGGTCTGAGAACAGCTTCTAGTCTGCAGCCCTCAATAGCCAGTTTCCTGTAGCCTCCAGGGAGAAATCTTAAGATACAGTTGAAGGCCACACGGAATATTCTAAATAGAGTAAACTAGCATTGAAAGTGGTGCTTCTATTTGTATAACTATAAACTTACTTTTTTGTGAATATTTGCATGCATATATACATATTTACATATTAAAATATAAACTATGTGGATAAAAATTGTTTGCCTGTTGCCCATGCCATAAGAGATAAAATAGACAAGTGGGACCTCATCAAACTGAAAAGCTTTTGCAAAGCAAAATCAACTAACAAGAGAGTGGGGAGACAGTCCACAAAATGGGAAAAAAATATTTGTCAACTGTATATCTGACAAAAGCTTAACATCCAGGATCTACAAGGAGCTCAAGTGCAGTGAAAGGAAGAAAAAAAACCAGCCATATTAAAAAGTGGACAAAAGATATGAATAGCCACTTCTCAAAAGAAGACATTTTAACAGCCAACAGATACATGAAAAAATACTCAGCCTCAGGACATTGCTTTGCTAGACTCTAGTGTGGCCATGTGCTCTTTGAGTTGTGGCTGTCACCATGCTTCCTGGCTTTGACCCCCTCCCCTACCTTGGGGAGGTGAATCTCCTCTTTCTCTCTCTCTCTCTAATTTACTTTCTAAATAAACCATATTTTCTAATCTAGCCTGTGCTTGTCTCTGAGTGTTAGCTATCTTTCTAATCTGTGAAAGGTGAATAATAAGCTTTACTTCTTTCTACTTTCAAAAAAAAAAACTCAACCTCACTAATCACCAAAGAAATGCAAATCACAACCACACTGAGATGACACCTAACTCCTGTCATGATGGCCATCATCAATAACTCAAAAAACAACAGATGCAAGATAGGATGCAGGGAAAAGGGAATGTTTCTACACTGTTGGTGGGAGTATGAACTAGTACAACCTCTGTGAAAAACAGTTTGGCAATTGATAAAAGATCTAAAAATCGAGCAATCCCCTCAGGTCCCCTCCTGCTCTGGGAGATTTTCAGTCCTCTCAATAAGTCTTGCTTTCTCAACAACAACAAAAAAATCTAAAAATCAACCTTCTACATGACCCAGCAATTCCCCTTCTGGGACTATACCTCGAGAAACTCAAATCATTCTATACAAAAGATGCCTGCACATACATGTTTATTGCAGCATTATTCACAATAGAAAAAAACATGGAAACTACCATGCTGCCCATCAAAACTGGTCTGGATTTTAAAATGTGATACATATACGTAATGAAATATTACAGCCACAAACAAGGACAAAATTATGGATTTTGCAGTAAATTGGATGAATTTAGAGTCTATCATACTCTGTGATCTATTACAGAAACAAAGAACTGAGCGCCACATGTTCTCACCCTTAAATGGATCCTGAACATTTACCATACTATCAGAAAAGGATTGGCAGTAGCAGGACACTGCCAGGGGAGAAAAGAGGTGCACATAACATCAATAAGGGTACCTAATTCAAACCAGTTGAAATGGAGACCAAAGGGAGGCCCAACTTTCATCTGTATAATGACCAGTTATCTACCTAGTCCCGAATTGTACCCCATATCTTTTCAATAAAAAAATTAAAAATATATAAAAAATAATTTTTTGCCTGTTTTGTCAAACAGTACATATCCCTGCACTTAGAAAGAAAAGTAGTCCAGACTCAGTGGCTCAGCCTGTGATCCCAGCACTTTGGGAGGCTGAAAGCGGATTGCCTGAACCCATAGGTTTGAGACCAGCCCAGGCAACTTGGCGAGACCTCGTCTCTACAATAAATCAAAAATTACCCAGGCATGGTAGCCCACACCTGTAGTTCTGGCTATTTGGAAGGCTGAGGTGGAAGGATCACCAAAGCCCAGTGGGTTAATGCTGGGGTGCATGCAACTGCACTTCAACCTGGGTGATAAAGTGAGATTCCAACTCAAAGAAAAAGAAAAGCGGCATAAAAAGGGTAGTTAATAAATATTTTTAACTAAATAAAATGTACTTACAGATAATTTGTTCAACGAATAGTTCAATATTGACTATGTGCCAAGCCCTATGATGTCCGTTAGTGGGGGATAAAATTGTAAACACAATTGATACAAGCCCTGCATTAATGAAAATTATAGTTAAGGAGAAGGACACACATTAATTAGATAATCATACAAAGAATTTTGAACTGAATTTGTTGGCTCCTGCATATAATCCCAGTGACTTGGGAGGCTGAGGCAGGATGACTGCTTGAGGCAAGGAGTTAGAGGCTACATTGAACTCCGCTCTCCCTACTGCACTCCAGTCTGGGTGACAGGTTGAGACTTCAGCTCTAAAATTTTTTTTTTCCAAATTATAATATTGGAAAACACAATGAAGAAGTATATGACTCCATGAGAATAAAAAGTATTCATCGGGCAGGCAGTCAAATATATATTAACTGCCTATGATGTGCCAGGCAGTGCTCTAAATCCAGGAAAGAGCAATAAACTAAACAGAGTATCCCCTTCCCTTGTGAGTCCACCTTCTTTGGGGGATAGGTAAGAAGTAAGTACTCTTCTCTCCAAAATATATAAGATGAAGTCCTAATCATACACTGAAGAAAATATAGCAGAGCAGTAGTTCTCAAACTGAGCATGCAACATCTACACCTGAAGCACTGGTTGAAGCAAAGATTGCTTCAACCAAGAGCTCTTGATCCAGTAGGTCTGGAGTGGAGCCTGAGTATTTGCATTTCTAACAAGTTTCCCAGTAATACAGGTAATGCTGCTCTATTGCCACAGCTTAAAAACCTGTACAATGACCACTTATGTACCGAACCCTGAGTTGTACCCCACATCCTTAAAATTAAAAAAAAAAAAAAATTCAGCAACAGTGATCAAATCAAGGTATTTATTGTATCCACCATCTCATGCATTTATTGTTTCTTTGTGGTAAGAACACCAATCTAACAACTTTTTAAAGAAATGATATTGTAATATCAAAATAATTTTAATGATTTATCAGCTATAATTTTGATAATATTCTCCATGATTTTTGATGAAATTTTTTAAAATTGTAAACCAAAGAAAAGAAGTATCACAGCAATAGAGTAATATGGTAACAGATCATAGATGGGGTTGGGTAGGGGGCTCTCTGAGCGGGTAACATTTAACCCAGGATGATGTGAAGAGTTAGCTATCAAAGATCTGAGGGAGAGCATTTCGTGCTGAGGAAACAATGGTTGGTTGCAAAAATCTTAATATGGGAATGAATTAGTTTGTCATGAGTTAGTTTGTCAAAAGTCATGAAGAGATCCAGTACAGAATGCAGGGGAAACTGGAAAGAGATGAATATGTATGGAGAGCAGGGCAAGGGCCAGGGCATGCAGGGTCTTGCAAGCATTGTTGAAGATTTTGGTCTTTATTCTGACAGAAATGGGAAGTCATTGACAGGTATTAAGCGAAGGTATGGTGGGATTAGACGTTTGCTTTAAAAAGAGCTCACAGGTTAGAGAATAAAGAATGACTGGAGGTAGAGAAGGGGGTCACAGTGAAAGGGTAGAGCAGAAGGGAGGCTAAAGTCTTAGTATAGGTGGGATAAAACAGTGAATTGAATTAGCATAATGAACCTGGAAGTGGAGAGAAGGATATCAAGTGATATTTTGGAGATTCATGTGAAAGGAATTGATTAAAAGTTGGACATGGGTAATACATAGACAAGAAAATAATGTCCTGAATAACTTCTATATTTCTGTATTACGTAACTTAAAGGATAGTGGTACAATTCAATGAAGTAGAAGAAATTAGATTAGAAGAAAACTAAGTTTCATGAATTTTTTTTTCCCTTGGGGAAAGGTGGTTGTTGGTTTTTTGTGTATGTATCTTCGCTTTGGTTTTGCTTTAATTTTTTTATTATTATTTTTTTGAGAGAAAGAAGGGGTAGAAAGGAGGGCTCTCATAACTTTGGAACACTCTTAATTAGAGGTGTCCTTGCTGAGACATCCAAGTGCAGAAGGCAAGTACGCAGTTGGTTATGTGAAACTGGAGATCAATAGAAAAGATCTGGATTGGGGATAAAAATAGACTTAATCTTTCCTTCAGGTTGTGAGTCCACAAGATTGTGAGATCATTTAGAGAAAGTGGGAATAAAAACCTAAGATTGAACATTGAGAAATAGCAACATTTAATGGACAAAGAGAAAAGTATAAACTGGCAAAGGAAACATAGAACCCCAAGGAAAATTAGATATTTGTTGCATTTATAGAATGCAAGAGGACAGAATTTTTAATAAAGGGGGGAAAAAGAGTTTTTATTTCTACTGAGAAGCCAAGTAAGATCAACATTGAAAAATGCACATCAAATGATTAATATGGCACTACAAATGTACATCAAATGATTGATGAAAATATGTTTGTATACACAAAGAAGAAAAAATTATTTTAAACTACAAATGAGCAGATCACATAACACCAAATTAAACAAAAGCAATAAAAAGTTTTTCTACATCCTATATTATAATCTTCTTGGGAGAAAGAATACACAATTTTTATCACTCCCACAGAGTAACTTCCATAATGTATTGAATTAAAAGTGTAAGAATATACCTAAATAAAATAAGAAATGTGGTAGTTACATTAGTAAATATTTGACTTTTAAATAGAAATTATATACATATAACTAAATATAATTTCTATTTAACATATATACACACACACACAAATTTATATGCATACACACACACACACACACATATAATGACAAGTTCTCACTTTGTCACCCAAGCTGGAGTGCAATGCCATGATCATAGCTCACTGCAGCCTCAGACTCCTGGCTCAAGTGATGTTCCCATTTAGCCTCTTGAGTAGGTGAGACTACAAGTGTATGTCATCATGCTTGGCTATTTAAAAAAAACAAAAGTGTACAGTAGCTTAAGTCTTAACCAATCTATGACTCCTCTTCTATCCTTTTCTACTCCTACATCTTCTCAGTTGATGAGCAAAGTTATAGCATTTAATTTCTACATTATGGTCCATTTCAGTATTTTACAAAATTTCATCATGCTTTATTCAAGTCTTTTAAAAGTCATCTGTTATGTTTTTCTCCCTCCTCTTCTCCTCTTCATTTTCATCTCCTCTTTCTCTTTTTACTCCTTTTAATTTTTTTATCATAATTATCCTCTACCTTTTGGAGCAACCTCATCATTGATTTTGTTTACTTTGTTCAATGGTAGGAAGACTGATATTGCTCCGTCTATCCCATTTAATTCCAGTTGCTCACTCAGGCCACTAGGGTCATGACTCTTCATGATTCAGTATGATTTATCATATTGATACAGTTTTAGGTCTGGGCTATTTTTAAATCATATGTGTTAAATCAGTAGATGACATAAATAGATAACAATTTTCTCCACAACCCTCACAGGACTTTAGTTCCCTGCCTGTACCTTATGAGTCGCTAGTTTGGCACTCTTCCAACAACTGCTCTCTTGGATATCATTTGAAACCCACCTTATCCTTCTTCTCCCTTCAACATGCTCTTCAGGCCATGAGGTCTCATATTATAAATATTCCACAGATACAGTAAAACCAACATGAGCAATAGTAAATTCACCTTCTTTAAAATCTGTGCTATCCTAGTAATTACTTTCTCAGTACATTATGTGTCAAATTAGTCAACAAGTCAGAAACTTGTGAGTTCTTCATTTTTCACCCCCATATCTGATCATCATCCACTTCCTGGGAATTTTGCTTATTATGCATCCTTTAAATATATTATTTTCTCTTTCATCCCTGTCACTGCTTTAATTTAAACTCATAGTTCTCAACCTTGGCTGCACACTGGAATCAACTGTGGAGTTTAACAACTACTAGTGCTAGGTCTTATCCATAGAGATTTTTATTTAACTGATCTGAACTGCAGATTGAACATCAAGATCTTAAAAACTGTCTGGATGATACTAATATGCAGCCAGAATGAAGAACCATTGGTTGAGAGCCTTGATATCTCCATCTAGAATGTGGCAGTGCTTCCCTTCCCTTCTTCTTCCTCCCTACTCCTAGAGTAATCTTTCTTAAACACAAGTATGACAGTCCCTACTTTGAATATGTTCCTGTGGCTCCCCATTACCACAATCTCAAACATGGGTGATCATCATCATCTGCCTCTTCAACCTTACCTCCTCCACCAATTCTAAGTGCCAGTTCTAGGGTGAGTCATCATCTCTCACTCTTCCATGCTTTACATATCACATCCTCAGACTAGAAGATTTACTCCCACTGGTGCATTTACCCAAGTCTAACTTGTCCTTCAAGACTCAGTTTCCTGAGAAAAGACTGAGAAAAAAAGGGGGGGATGATCTGCAACTGTATCTAATGGGTTCTGTTTATTTATATCTGAATAAAATCTCAACATAGATCCAAATTAACTATAATTTCCCCTGTGAAGTTGTCCTGGGATCCCTGTTAGGTATTCCAAGCATACTGTACACACCTCTATCAACAGATGAATCACACCCCATGGTAACAGCTTGTCTGTCCTAACTTAGGTTAAAATCAATGTCTAATTCATTCTTGTATCACCAACACTTATCCAATCCAAACCTATGGTAGACAGTAACTATTAAAATATAACTTGACTTCTCGAATGAATGAAAGAAACAAGTATAGAAATGTTAAAGTGACTTTCCAAAGGCCTCTCTTTACTCCTGAAAAGACTCCTTTCCATCCACAGTATTCTTCTGTGGCATAATGTTGTACCCAAATTTAGACCAGGACTTTGAAAACATTTTAGGTGCCAGAATCACTGAAGGGAGAAAAATGGAGTCCTTAAACCCAGATATCTCAGGCTGTCTATGGAAATTAAGGGTAAACTGAGTTAACAGCCCAGGAATCAAGTTTATTTTAAAATGAGAAAATAGAAAGGCAGGATCAGTCTCCTAATCAGAAAATAAGAATATCCAGTGAACATTTTATCGTAAATAGTACATCTGTCTGTTAAGGGAAGATTCATAGACAAATCACTGGACAAGTTTTAAAAATTAAATATAATAATTTCACAATAAAAATTTTGTCCCTGTGTCCTTTAGTCCAAATCCCAAACTGTTCTTTGTTTATAGTTTATTATTTTCAATCCACTTAAAGGTAAAGGTCTCAGCATCAACTTTGAATTATTTGCATTAGACTGAGACTTCCTTCAAATAATGTTCTGGGTCTATGATTCATTAAGTCTTTTTTTTTTTTTTTTTTTTTTTTGAGTTTGAGTTGAGTTTTTTTTTTTTTTAGTTGGAGTCTTACTCTGTTGCCCAGACTGGAGTGCAGTGCCCAGACTGCAGTGCCACTGCAGCCTCGACCGCTGGGATCCGGCAATCCTTCCGCCTCAGCCTTCCAAGTAGCTGGAACTACAGGTGCGCGCTACCACACCTGGCTAATTTTTTGATTTATTGTAGAGATGAGGTCTTACCAAGTTGCCCAGGTGGGTTTCGAACCCGCGGACTCAGGTAATCCACTCACCTCAGCCTTCCAAGGCGCGGGATTACAGGCTGAGCCACCAAGCCTGGCTATTTATTAAATCTTAATATATGAATATAGTCTCTTGATTTTACTGAATCCTTTCTCCAAGCAAAGCAACAAATAATAAAACCTCAAAACAATGGGGCCAAAGAGCCTAGTCTTTGAAACAGTTTGCACTTGTTTTATCTCTGTTAGAGTGGAGTGTCTACCTGGTTGACCTAAGGGTTGCCCAGATAGCTGGTAAAACATTATTTCTGGATATATCTGCAAGAGCTTTTCTGAAAGAGATTAACATTTGAATTAATAGATGGAATGAAGAAGATTAACTTTACCAACATGTATAGGCATCATCCAATCCATTGAGGGCCTGAAAAGAACAAAAAGTTGGAGGAAGAGCAATAGTTTTCTTTCTGAGCTGGGACATTCATTATTCTCAGTCTTTGAACATCAGAGCTCTGATTCTCTGATCCTACTTATGAAGTGTCCTGATAAACCATGCCCCAGAGAGTTGTCTTGCCCTTCCAACACAAGAGGACACAGTTAGAAAATACCATCTATGAACCAGAAAGCCAGGCTTCATGAGATATAGAGCCTTCTGACACCTTGAGCTTGAACTTCCCAGCCTCCATATCAGTGTAAATTTCTGTTGTTTAAACTCCACCCAGTTTGTGTCATTTTGTTATAGAAGCCTGAACAGACTAAGACAGAAATTTAATACCAGTAAATGTGTGTGCTGCTTTAACAAATACCTAAAAATGTGAAAGTGGTTTTGGAACTGGGTAATGAGTAGAGGCTGGGAGAGTTTTGAAGTGCATGCTTAAAAAAGCCTATATAAGCCAGGCTCGGTGGCTCAGCCTGTAATCCCGTGCCTTTGGGAGGCTGAGGTGAGTGGATTGCCTGAGCCCGCGGGTTTGAGACCTGCCTGGGCGCGAGACCTCATCTCTACAATAAATTAAAAATCAGCTGGGCATGGTACCGAATGCCTGTAATTCCAGCTACTCGGAAGGCTGAGGCAGAAGGATCGCCGGAGCCCAGCAGGTCGAGGCTGCGGTGGCCGGGAGCGGCCACTGCACTCCAGTCTCGGCGACAGAGTGAGACTCCAACTCAAAAAAAAAAAAAAAAAAAAAAAAAAAAAGCCTATATATCTTTTCTATTTTTTTTTTTACTTTTTAAAAATTTATTTTAAATATGTGGGGTACTATTCAGGATTAGGCATACAAGTGGAACAGACTTTTAAGAAAAATCTGATAAGTGTTCAGTACAAAAAAGGAAAAGGTATAAAGAAGACCCTGAATCTTCTTAGAGATTATCTAAGTGACTGCAAACAGAATGTTGGTAGAATTATGGACAGTAAATGTCATTCTATAAGATCTCAAGTGTTATAGACCCTAAGTCCATCCAAGTTGCTGTGAAGTTTATGAGTTTGTCCTTCTTTATGGCTGCATAATATTTCATCGTGCATATGTACTACATTTTTTTATCCAGTCCTCTTTTGATGGGCAACATGGTTGGTTCCATGTTCCTGCTAATGTGAACAATGCTGTAGTAAACCTACCTGCGCAGGTATCTTTTTATAGAGTTATTTGAGCTCCTCTGGGTATATTCCCAGTAGGGGGATTGTGGGGTCATATGGAAAGTCGATTTTTAGATCTTTTAAGAATTGCCACACTGTTTTCCACAGAGGTTGTACTAGTTTATACCCCCACTAACAGTGTAGAAGTGTTACCTTTTCACTGCATCCTCTCAAGCACCTGGTGTTTTTTGAGTTATTGATGATGGTCATCCCAACTGGAGTTAGGTGGTATCCCAGTGTAGTTTTAATTTGCATTTCTTTGATAACTAGTGAGGCTGAGCATTTTTTCATGTATCTTTTGGCTGCTCATACATCTTCTTTTGAGAAGTATCTATTCAGGTCTTCTGCCCACTTTATAATGGGGCTGTTCTTTTCAGCACATTTGAGTTCCTTGTAGATCCTAGGTGTTAGCCTTTGTCAGACATACAGTTGATGAATATTTTTTCCAAGCCTGTGGGCTTTCTCCCTGTTCTCTTGATGGTTTCTTTGGTTTTGCAGAAGCTTGTCAGTTTGATGAGGTCCCACTTATCTATCTTATCTCTTATGGCGTGGGCACTTGGGGTTTTGATCAGGAATTGGTTGCCAGTTCCAATTTCCATAAAGGTGTCTCCTGCATTTTCTAAGATTCTTATAGTTTGAGGTTTTATGTTTAGGTCTTTACTCCATTTCGAGTTGATTTTTGTGTACTGTGACAACTGAGTATCACATCTTCTCACCCATATGCGGACCTTGAACAATTATCATAATACTAAAAGAAAAGGATTGGCAGTAACAAGAAACTTCTGGTGAGGAAAGGAAGGCAGGATTGGCAGTTGTGGGAATCTGCTGGGGATGGAGAACACCTCATCAATAAGGGTACCTGCATAATAAACATTTGTATACCTAACCCTGAATTGTACCCCACATCTTTAAAATAAAAAATTAAAAGAGAAAAAAAAATCTCAGTGAAAATGAGGAACATGTTATTGGAAACTGGGGGATAGGCAATCCTTGTTATACAGTAGCAAAGAATTTGGCTGAATTGAATTTATTGCCTAGTGTTTGATAAACAGTAAAACTTGTTAGTGATAAAATAGGATATTTGGCTAAAGAAATTTCTAAGCAAAGAGTTGAAGGTGCAGCTTCAAAGTGCTGAACAGCTCTCAATGCTTGTAATAATGTTCAAGAAGATAAAATAATTTAAATTTAAAATGAGACCAAAATTTTAATAAAAAGAAAAGCAGAACTTTAAAATTTATAACATTCTCAGTTTATTTACAGAAAATCATGAGAAAATGTGTTTTGGAGTGTACAAGGGTATGGCCAAGTGATTGATAAGAAGATTAGTATAGATTTGCCATTTCAACAGATGCCAGATGCTACTCATCAAGACAAAGGAAGAATGATTCCAAGGCCATTTTAGAAATCTAGGCCCGGAGTGCCAAAACAAAGGAGGGGCATTGGGTGTTGGGTGCCAGAGAGATCTCCACTAGCACTGGCTGCCTGGCACTGCTCTGTACCCACATTTCAGTGTAGTGCTAATCAACTGCCCTGGTGTGGCTCTAGTGTTTGCCCATGTGCAGTGCAGCCTGTGGTAGTCACTTCTCCAAAGGGCATAAGAAGTTTACCTTGGCAGTTCTATGTGATGCCACCTTCACTGGTGTGGAGAGTACATGATCCAGGGTGTGTAGCTACCTCCACCTAGATTTTAAATTATGTTGTTGTCCAGAACCATGAATGGGCAGCTCAGGAAGAGGGTTCCTACAAGGGCAGGGCCACAATGGAGAGCGCCCCCTAGGGCAATTTTTAGTGGAGCCATGAGGGTAGAGTTACCCCTGATATCCCAGGCAGGTAGAGCCACTGGAATGCGATTTAGCCTGAAAGAGTCACAGACACAAGACTAAAACCTGTGAGAATTGTGGCATGTGCCTTGCCCAGCAAAGTCCTGAGGGTAGAACTGCCTGTAGCCTTGTGGGCCCAGCTTTGTTCCTATTGTGTCCATAAGCCTGGACATCAAGACTTCAGACTTAATGTTGCTTTCCCTGTTGGGTCTCAGACTTATTTGGGACCTGTTACCCTTTTCTTTTTTCCTATTTTTCATTTCTAGTGTTGGAATGTCTATTCTGTGCCTGTTCCCTGGATGTATTTTGGAAGCACATAACTCATTTGATTTCACAGGTTTACAGCTGAAGAGCAATTTGTCTCAGAGTGAATCACACCTTGAGTCTCACTTATATCCGATTTAGATGGTATTTCTGTAAGACTTTGGACTTAAACTCTAAAGTTGATGCTAGAATGAGTTTAGACTTTGGGAGCATTTGGATTAGAATAAATGTATTTTGTATGTGAGAAGAACATGAATTAGAGGGGGCCAGGAGTGAATTGCTATAGTCTGAATGCCTGTGTCCTCCCAAAATTCATTTCTTGAACTCCTAACCACCAAGGTGATAGTACAATAGTATCAGCAGGTAGGGCCCTTTGAGAATGGGTTAGATCATGAAGGCCAAGCCCTTATAAATAGAACTAGTGCCCTTATACAAGAGACCCCAGGAAGCTATTTTACCCTTCCAATACATGAAGACACAACAAGAAAACATCACTGATGAACCAGAGAGCTGGTTGTCATGAGATACTAAATCTGCTAAAAGATTGATCTTGGACTTCCCAGCCTCCATAATGGTGAGAAATAAATTTCTGTTGTTTAAAAGTTATGCAGTTTGTGGCATTTGATTATAGCAGCCTGGACAGACTAAGACAAGAGGTTAAGAAGTGGAAGCTGGGAGACCTGCCTGCTGCCAAGCTCTAGACTGAGCCTTTGCCTCAGGAGTTTTTGGTTTCCCATAGTTAATTATATCTCTAATTATCATATCATGAATAGCTAGAAGAAAAGACTATATGGTAATCAGTGTTTTACATAAAGACATAGTCTAGAAAAACTAGAATCTACTGAAGGGATATTATAAGATTCTCATCAAGAGAGAAACGGGCCAGTGGCACTAAAAGATCAAGCTTCCCAGGGCTACTCTTAATGCCCTTTTGACAATTCATCCCACCCACCAGAACTGCTAAATGGTGAGAAAAGGACATATCATCACTGCCTGCTGACCTTAAATTATCAGAGTCAGACTCTGAACACAGAAAGCAGTAACGTCCAGTTTGATTTAATCCACTGTTGAATAGGAGAAAGAGCATAGACTTCAGAATCATATGGTCCCTTCAGAGTCATATGGTCCAAGGTCCAAATCCTAGTTCTGCTAGTTTCTATTGCCTTTAATTTCAGGTATGTTCATTAATCTTTAAGTCTGTTTTCAATCTATAAAATTAGGTTTAAAAAATAACATATATAGATCATCTATGATATGTTAAATGTACACACTCAATATTAATAGCCTAACTCTTCACGCAGACTCTCTTAACTACTACACAAGAACATCACAACTCTGTGTCCGTTTGTAAACATGATTGTTTTTATACATGTCCAAATAAATCAACTACAGATTTTCCCCTGAAGTCCTGCATATTACAAATATCATTGTGTCTTCATCATAAACAAAAGCCCAAAATGTAGAGCAGCAAAATTCACATTTTCCTTATACTGTACAAACATAGCTTATTAAAATATAAGGTCTATAAAGAGAACGACAGTTGGGCAATCTATGCTTTACTTGTAGGCCTTGATAGAGTTCTTAACATGAATAGTATTTCTTACCAAACACCAAAGACAAAAGCAAAACTCTTTAGGCTGAGTTGAGCTTATTTCTTGAGTTAGTTCTCTGGGTTCTTTCTTATCAATGGACATCCTGTTAAGTGGGACATTCTGGTCAAGAAACATTTCATGTGGGAAGTCCTTGGGCTGTAGGATCACAGCAGTAGTTCAGCTATCTCTACTACAGGAGAGTCTGGTGGTAATGGCAGAATTGATGTCACCAACCAGTAGCCAAATACTATTCAAATATACAAATGGTGTCTTTGCCCCTCTCTTTGAACATGAACCATTATGGAGTGGGTCTGTGTATGTGTGGGTCTGCTTTTATTGTGGGGTTAGATTGTTTGGTTGTCAGTAGCCTCACTCGTACGACCTATGAAATAGTCAAGTCTATATCAAATAAACATATTGCTCTTACAGGTTAAAGAAGAGGCAATGCAATTCTAGAGACAAACATATAATTTGGCAAGGTTTGGGTTGCAGTGCAGGCCATGACAGAGACTGCTACATGATATCTGAACAGGTTGTTTTTACTATTAGTGTGTGTCATAGTGCTCTTACATAACATTCAGAAGCAAGTGTGGCTGGCAGGTGTTCTTTCACTTTCCCATGAAACAAGCCAGTCAGAGGAAATGCTCAGGCACTTTATACTCCAGGAATTTGTGTCAGAATAAGTTCTGCCCTTGTCTCACATGTGTCTTCTTGGTATGAAATGGTGGCACTGAAAATATTGGTGTCTGCCCTGGCTTCTTCCCTTGAAATCTGTGAGTGGAGTGGACTGACCCTGATGAGTCACTGTATCTGACAGCACTTTCCTAACTTCAATCTGACCCCACTCCAAAATTTTGCCTCAAATTTCTCTGTAACAGACTACAATTCTGGTTGTTTGGCCCTGGGCTGAATTAGAGATGGTTCGATTGTCCTAGAAAGATGGTGCAAACTCTAAGCACAAGCAAAAACATGAAACCAACCATGCTGCGCATCAAAACTGGACTGGATAATAAAAAAATGGTACTTAGACATGATGGAATACTACACAACCATAAGGAAGAACAAAATTATGGACTTCACAGCAACTTGGATGAATTTGGAGTCTATCATATTCAGTGATTTATCACAGAAACAAAGAACTGAGTACCATATTTTTCACTCATAAGTGGACCTGAATACCTCTCATAATACCACAAAAAGGGATGGGCAGTAGCGGACACTGCCAGGGGAGGGGGAGGTACCTAACATCAATAAATCTAGGTGAAGAGATGCAATGGGAGACCCGAAACTTTACCTGTACTTAAGTCACTTATGTACGCAATCCTGACTTATACCCTACAACTTTAAAATTAAATTATTTTTTAAAAATATGGTGCAAACCAACATTTCTTTTTACATGATTCATGGAGAATTATATTTTTATCATGCAAATAAAACTTTCTTGAATAGCATTTGAGAAAATGAGTAAAATCAGTTTTTTAGACCTGGTCTTCTCATGCTAAAGAACATTACAAATCTACAAGAGGAAGATCCAGTATTGAGTGCTTCTGAAAATGCGTTTGACAAAAAAAAAAAAAAATTCTCATGCATTATAACAGAAGACAATGTTCTAAGGAACATACTTTATGGAACTCTCGTTATAGGGAAAATGAGATGATAGCACCTAATTACAGTAGATTTCTCATCCTTCAGCATAAAAATCTTTCTGATAAGAAACAATGACCCAGATTTGACCTCCTTGCTTGCTGTTTCCCATGTGGCATTATCCGAGTGCCCCCACTCTGTCCAAAGCTTTCTCCCACCTGCTCTCTACTGAAATAACTCTCACAAAGACAAATTTGTGTAGATGTTAATTCCACAGTTGAAATGAGACTGAAAATGAAAATCCTTCATCCCTTACCCTATCCCCAGTGTTCTTATCAAATCGGAATGTTGTTTTTCTAAAATCAACAAAATTTGCTGAGTTCTATTATGTGTAAGCTGTGTGCTAAGCCCCGTTGATAAGGAAAGAGATGGAGGGAGGGAGGCAGGGAGAAAGAGAAAGAAATATTCCGAGGAATGAAAGGAAGACAGGTGCCCTATAGACAAGCTGGTGACCTCACAGAGTTGCTGAGACCAGACGAGAGAATTCCAGGGTTTCCTGGGCAGAAGGGGAAAGCTAATTAGAAATCCTCTTAATGGTTCTTTTCAGACTCATGAGAAGCCTTAGCAGTCATTTCTAATCTCAGCTCCCATAGAGGGCATAAAATCAAAGCCCCTTGAAATGCTACAGGGGGTTTCTCTCTTTTCATTCCCTTTATGAATAAGTGGAAAAACGGGGCCTGGGAGACTGGCAGCTTCAGTTTTCACAAGACTCAAGCTAGCCCAAAAGCAAATAGTCTAAACATTTTTTCAACTCAGAGGCAAAAATCTGTTTGCCAATGGATCAAAGACAATAGAAACAGGAAGGCTAGTTTCTCCTAAAATGTAAGAACCTGAGCATGAACAGCTGAGTAGATAAAAGGTTAGCCTGGCATATGTGCATTCACAACAGAGGAGGAGGAATGTATTGTTTATTCCTGCCTTCCTGCAGCTTGCATCCCTGCTGCAAAAAGCTGAGACAGTTTTGCTTTTGCTTTTTCCTAACTGTAGAAGCACATCAAGTTGGAGATGCTAGTCAGAACCAAAATGTGGAATCAGTTTGCCTAGGCAAAGTGGTACCCATCCCCCTACCCCCCCACCCCCACCCTCAGTACTTAATAGTCCTTCCTGAAAAGAAAGTACATCCATCATTGTCTGAGAGAGGGAAGGAGAGAGGAAAATAAGAAAAGGGAGAAAGAAAAAAGGAAGGAGTTGAGTGGTTCCATGAGATTTATTCGAAAGCAAGTGCTGTTAGAAGTCAGTGTTGCTTACCTAACAAGCCACGATGGAAGAGAAATTCTTTTATTTAAGCTTCATTTTCTTTTCAGTTTAACAGTATGCTACTACTTTCGAAAAAAGTTACTTTTAAGACTTCTCATTTGTGCTTGTAAAAATCCATTTCTGAGTGCAAGTTAAATAGATATCCTGACCTAAGCTTTGGGTACCAAGTGTATATAGGGATCCCAGCATGGGTTTCTTTATGAGATCTGAAAGGGCCACTTTTACAACCACCTATGTCATATTAATGCATCTGTCTTACATGTGTCCCATGAGAAGAGAAACAGCTAAGAAAGGAATAAAATTTGGTGGATTTTGACTTAATGGGCAGCCAGGGAATTTGGTGCTCCATTCATCTTCACCAAACTTAGTACAAAGCTAGAACAAAGAAATAGGTAGCAGAAAATGGAAGAGCTCATTGTGCCTTGTCAGACCAGACATCGCAAAGTTTGCAAACAACAAATGTCATAGCAATTGCTTTTATCTACATGGAAATTTACAGTGTACAAAGAGCATCATATAGATACATACACACATATAAGTACACAAAATAAACATATATGTGCTTATACAATAATATATGTTATATAAATTTACACATTAACTTTGTGTGTGTGTGTGTGTGTGTGTGTGTGTGTGTGTGTGTGTGTGTGTCTTCTCTCATTTAATCCTCCTAAAACCAATAAAACCTCTGGAAAGTAGTAATCTTTATTCTTCATGAGAGAGGAGGGCATCAAAGAAGTAAAGTGATTTATCCAAAAGCAAAGGGTAAAGCTGGGACAGGAACTCTGTTCCTAAGATGTCAAGTCTGATGTACTTTGCATTATAAGGGGAAACTGAGGCACTGAAAAAGGTTCAGTGTTTTATCCACATGGCTGAGGAAGCTGAACTCATACTAACCAGACTACTCTGAGGTAATAAAACAATTTTAGAGAGGAAGAATATAATGACTACTTCAGTTTGGTTGACATTTCCTATTCTATGACAGTCATCCTTTTGAAAGCAGAAAGGCACACCAGTCTTAGAAATCACTGGCAGAGGAGAAACGAGAAAGTGCAATTGCTTACTCATCTCTCTTCACAGCTTATTCATATAACCTTGAGGAAAGTTCCTCCCAGTACTTTTAACATCCCACAAATGAGGGTGAATAAACACAGGACAGAGGTTTAAGGTGAACTGGGATCCCCCATGACAAAATCAAAGTCTGTCTTTTCTTACTGGCATTTAAAGAGTGGGAGACATCTGCCACTGCAGAGTCAGGAGTATAACAAAGTCCCCTCAGCCTAGCCATGTGCTGGCAGTCACAGCAGTAGCAATGCACTCACACCCATTTCAGCTACTAGCTGATGGCTATAGAGATGAATTTAGCGTATGTATGAATGTGTGAGGGTGTGTGTATGTGTGTGTGTGTAAGGGGAGGCAGGGATGGGAAGCTTTCATTTACTTTATGGGCCTTAATAGATAACCACATTCATGTGCTATTTATGGAATTGGACAAATTTAATTTTGTAGTTGCCAGGCTTCTTTCATTTTTAGGAAAAGTACTTGCAGCCTTATTTGGAATTTCCAAATTTGAAGCTGAAACCAAGTCTTTATCCTTGCTATAAATGGAGCATTAATCCTTTTGCGAGCCTAGAAGAAAATGTGTAAGCATAAGATGCCCTCTTTAATGGGAACGATGGAACTCAACAAAACTCTTAAGGGGCCATATCTGAATATCATTTAATCTTGGCCTTCAATGAGATGAACTTATAGAAAAGAATTTCAGAATCCTAGATCTCGAAGCTGGAAGATTTTCATTAGACAGAATTGCTTTGTGGTAAAAGTGCTGTACACAACCTTTATTTCTTGAATTTTCAGTGTTATTATCTGTATAACTGAAGTGATCATATGTTCCTCACAGGACTGTTGAGAGGACGAATTAAAATTATTTATGTTAAGAGCATTTGGCAGAGGTTCTTAAACATTATGTGTCCAATAAAGTTTAGTCATTCTCATTATAATTAACATTAATATTACATTACTTCTGTGAAGAGAAGATGGTAAAAGTTTACATTCATAAGCAAAAAAAATGCACTATGAGTTTCCAATACCTAAAAACAATAATTGCTCATCTAGAGGATATGTGGGGGGATGATCCCAAATTGATTGTAATAACTCAAAATACATGTTTTCTGTAATTCAACTCCCCTCTCAACAAATAATTTAATGTTTACTTTAGACCAGTAAAGAGATTGGGTTTGTTACAGATGTTATGCTCATAGGAAAAAGAACAAGCCCTCTGGAGAAAACTTATTGGTGATTTCTCTCAGCAGAAACAACTAGAAAGCCCTACTCAATAGCTCAGGAACAGGAAATATGACTATTGAAGACCCAATGACTTGATTTGAAAATCACTGTGAGGATTAGCCAGGCTTAAGAGAAGTGGTGTCCTACTTGAGCTCTGGAGCAAGGGAAGGGTGAGACTAAGGTGATTTGCCCAAAGACACAGTACTAATAGGTGTGCAGTCAGGAATCAGTGGCAAATGCTCTGATTTGAGAATCTATTGAACAATGCTGTCACTTGGGTTTTCTTAAGGAATGGTTTATAGTTTTGTCTTTTTTGATGGCAAAATATGAGGAAAGCAGAGGTATAATGTCATCTTAAAGAAGTAAGGGTAAGGCCAGGAGTGGTAGTTCAGGTCTATAATACTAACACTTGGGAGGCAGAGGCAGGTGGATTGCTTGAACCCAGGAGTTCGGACCAGCCCAGACAATATAACACCTTGTCTCTATGTGTGCACCCACGCGCAAGTATAAAAATTAGGTGGTGCATGCCTGTAGTCCCAGCTACTTGGGATACTGAGGTAGAAAGATCTCCTGAGACCAGGAGGTTGAAGCTGCCATGGGTAGACTTCATTGTGATCATGCCACTGCACTCCAGCCTGGACAACAGAGTGAGATTCTGAAGAAGAAAGAGAAGGAGAAGAGGGAGAAAAGAAAGAAGAGGGAGGAGGAGGAGGAGGAAGAGGAGAAGGGGAGGGGAAGGGGGAGGAAGAAGAGAAGGGAAGGGGAGGGGGAGGAAGAGGAGAAGGGGAGGGAAAGGGGGAGGAAGAGGAGAAGGGGAGGGGAAGGGGGAGGAAGAGGAGAAGGGAGGGGGAGGAAGAAGAGAAGGGGAGGGGAGGGGGAGGAGGAGGAAGAGGAGAGGGGGGCAAGGGGAGGAAAAGGAGAAGGGGAGGGGGAGGAGGAGGAAGAGGAGAAGGGGAGGGGGAGAAAGAGGAGGAAGGGGAGGAGGCAGAGGAAAGGGAAAAACTAGTAATTATTCTATTATAAATTTGGTGTGTCTCATAATAAAGGAATTATTTAATAGATCCATCTACAGGTAATCACGTATAGGGATCCTTGAAGGTTTCCTTTTTGCTCTCTCAGCAGGCTATGTAAAAATCCCATCAGAAGGGGACAGAGGACATAGTGCCATTCTAAAGCTCCATCTCTTCAGTTCAAAGAGTTTTCCAAAGAAAGATGACTCTATTAAGAGTTTCAAACTATAAACAAAGGCTTGAAGGAATCCCAAACTGTGAAGTTAGGTCACTCTGCCCAGCACTGTGGTCTCCCCACAACAGCAGTATAGCTGGCTAACAAAGAAATATTCTATTGCTAGTCACATTGCTTGTCATAAAATCACTTTGTCAAAGTGAAGAAAATTTTCTTCCTCAAAAAAAAAATTTATTTAAAAACATACTATCTTGGTTGCTTATTATTGTGGGAAGTAATTCTAAAATTATTATGCCTTCCTGCAAATGTTATTCTCTCTCCCCACAGAGGCAAAATAAGAGATTTTTCAGCACAATGCAGCTATGGAAAATTTTTCAGTGATTTCCTGTCTTATTTTCTGATGCATAAGAGTAAAAGAATGTCCAAAATTGTATTGATTAAGATCAAGCATGAAGTTTGCAGCAAAACTTTATCACCATTTTCAAAACTGACAAAATCAAAGCAGCTTGATAAGTGAACTTAATTGAGTTCAGAGAACCTCAAGACATTTCCTTCTTTTATTTTATTCTTCCCCTTTCATAATAGGGACAGCACATGTTTGACAAGGATGAAATGAGTCATCTTGTACTTTCTCCCTTTGGAAAACAGCAAAGAAAAATGTCAGGGCACAGCATGGTGGATATTGGGTGATTGTGACAACCCTTTGTGTCACAGCATCACACTCACAGACTGGGCCACTGTCTAGGGGGTTCTCAAAATTATGGAGCATCAGGTTGATCACACATGCTGCCACTTTTTAAAGCCTGTGGAGGAATACCATGCCAACTTTTGATGGGTTTCTGTGGCAAAGACAGCCTCATCTTCAGGAAGTTCCATTCCAAGACATGGCCTAGCCACACTGTATATGTGTATGCAAGCTGCCCACAGTTGGGAAACTCTTGAGGCCCTCTCAAATCTGCCCTGTTAGCTCTGATATCTCCTAGGCCAAAGGATACCCTTGAATACAATAGATGTATCTGTTCTTTCTGCCATTTGCCAACCACTTGTGGCTGCTGCTATTTTTTTCTTACAAGTCTGTACCCATAAAAAGAACTTCATCCTCACTCTCCTGATATAGTATGTCCTCAAGAGCAGAGTAATTTCTCTTTATACATATTAGTACTGCTTCTTGAAATATATATCATTTCACAGAAAAAAAAGGAGTCTCACATCACAACCCAAAGACCCTTGGGTTCTTCTGGAACCTCAAGAGCATTTTTATGAACGAATAGGTTTGTGTTACACTATTTCATTCAGCACTTAAATCTGTCTATTGCCTTCAAAGTCTAATTTACAGTCTAATTTCACACTTTCATACTCTCAAAGCCCTTTTTCTCCAATCACTCAATTATTTATTTAACCCTGATACAATCCTCAGGAGTCAGACTAGCGTTGTCCTCATTTTCAAGGCAGAAAAGTGGGGTGGTGAGTGTGTATGTGGATAAGAGTATTATGCATATGACAGGAGAGGAGAATGCATTGCACTTATTCACAGAATCAATTCAGAATGCGAAACTAGGATACATGGTTTTTCTGAGTCAGTCATTTACTATGTCCCTCCATTGATAAATATATAGATGCACTGACCACTTAGATGGTAAGCTATGAAAATTAGAGGCTTAAAAAATCATCCCATCAGCCGTGCTCGGTGGCTCAGCCTGTAATCCCGTGCCTTTGGGAGGCTGAGGTGAGTGGATTGCCTGAGCCCGCGGGTTCAAGACCCACCTGGGCAGCGAGACCTCATCTCTACAATAAATCAAAAAATCAACTGGGTGTGGTAGCGCATGCCTGTAATTCCAGCTACTTGAAAGGCTGAGGCGGAAGGATCGCTGGAGTCCAGCAGGTGGAGGCTGTGGTGGCCAGGACCGGCCACTGCACTCCAGTCTGGGCGACAGAGTGAGACTCCGACTCAAAAAAAAAAAAAAAAAATCATCCCATCTGGCCACAAACCCTAGAAACTCATCAGAAATACATATTGTTCCTTAAAAATTTTCTCTGGAGATACACCTTTTTCAACAAAAGTTTCTTTATTCTGAATTTTCTTCAGTAACATTGATGAATAAAGAGCAAATTGGCAACAAGTCATCGTAGGATTCTGTTGTTCCATCATTAATTCTCTTGTGGGTTAAGCTTAGTGGTATGCTCTTTTCCTTTTGTTTTATTTTTGTTTTTGTTTTTGCTTTGAGCTTACAGAAGACAGAATGTAATAGAAGATATACTGCATTTCAAAAAGTCACTTAGATTAATGATTAAATCTGATGCCTGCCTCATATTTCCTCTTATCTCATTGTTAAAATAATTAGACTAATTGCACCCAATCCTAAAATCAGTTTGACTTATAAACTTGATTTATTTTTAATGTCTTGAAAATGTCTTAGATAACAGTTGGTATATATGAGATATAATTCAGTATATGTTTTAATGTTACATTTTCTTTGATCTTTGTTCTCATGATGGTATCAGTATCATGATTGTGTAGGGTGAATTGAGTCACATACAATATACCACAGAAACAACAAGGCTGTCCCAAAGGAAGTGAAATAACACTGGATGACAAAAATCTTCTTAATCCAAAGAGGGAATTTCTTTTTGAATATCATATTTAAAACTGATTAATTGGATTTGCAGATTAAAAAGTAACTTATGGGATCTCAAATCCCATAAAGATGGCCACCTCTATTTTCGCTATCCTATATCTATGTCAACTCTATTAGCATCAGAAAGAGAAGAATCACCAAGAAAGACAGGTAGTAGAAAGGATTATTGGAGAGGAAATAGGTGCTAGAGATGGTTGGACCCACAAGCAAAGCCACAGGCCATAAAATACAGTGCTGCATTTAATGGGGAAGCAGAAATGGGATGATAGAGAAGCAAACAGAAAGTTATAAAGTACTGGTGATGCTCAAATCCTTGAGATGAATGGTAAATTCACAGAGATAAATATAATTGATTTGTGACATAAATATTTTTATATTATCAGATATTAAATCCAAGTTATATCAGCAGCATCACAACTTACAGAAACGAACTCAGTCTTTTATGTAAGTTTTCTACCATTTTTGAAACTAAGATTACAAAGTGGGGAATTCTTGGGAACAAAGAATCCAGGGCAAAATTAAAACATCCTAGTCTTCCTCTGACATAGCAACAAACTATTTTTCCAAACAGGTAGAGTAGACATAGCATCTACTTCTCTAAGAAGGCCCTCTTATGTAGAGTCTTGTGTAGACCCTAACTCCTTCCATTCAATTATTACTTTTATTAGTCTGCCACAATGCTGGAAATTTTACACATTGGATATTGATTTTTTGGGGATTAGGCTTTGTTTCCATCTGTTTCATACAAGAACTTTCCACCTGCTGCATACAAGTGGGTCTTAACACTTCCATCTGAATTCATCTAGTACAGTCTTTATAGGAAACTACCTGAAGACAAGATCTGGGGAAAGTAGCACTTGAGACTTTTTCATACCTTTGCAGTTGAGAAAGAATAGAAAGTTAATAAAGTTGATACATAAACCCCAAATCAGGATACTGCCCTGAAAGGCAATCCTGAATTATGGAATCTAACTGGATTATTCAACTGTCAAGACACTAAGAGCCCTAGGATTTCTAGGAAGCTGGATATTTCCAAACAGTGCATATCCTAAAATTTATCTTCAGAAAAGCTAGGGATTTGGGGGCTCAGAAGCAAATTGATCCAGACATTTTGAGAGGAGAATGAAGATAATAGGATCAGTCTCTTCCAGAACAAAGTCTTTGGAACTGACTCACCATGTTAGCAATCATCATTAAACTACCCAATCTAGGACAAAACCTAGATTGATATACCCAAGAATCAGTGTTGTGTATGTCAATGATCAGGGGTTAATTGTCAACTTTGGAGATAGTGCAAGAGAGAACTATCTTAGCATTCTAAACAGAGATCACTTTAATGAGACCATCTGTATCTGTTAGGATCCCAGAAAGAAACACAATCCAATTCAGATGGCACAAGAAATTTTAATAAAAGAAATATTCACAGATATATAGGAACCATCTAATAAACAAAGGATGATGAGACATCTAGAGACTGTCAATAGCAGGAAGCCATTACCACCTCAGGCTTGAAAAAGCAAGAGGCAAAAATAGTTATACAGAAGCTCATTGGAGCTGGAACCTCCCTGTAGAAACTGTAATGATGAAGGGATACAGCCTCTGCTAGACACTCAGCCCTTCTGTTCACTTCCAACAGGGGCTCCCCTATGGCTGAATTCAACCAACCAAAACCAAGGGAGCCTAGATGATGCAGATGTGGAAGGTTAGCCTCCTAGGGCCCAGAACAGGATGAATAAGGATACAGAATAGAATTGGGGTATGGGGAATGAGAGGCTAAATGGAGTATATCCAGCTTATCATCTAAAACATCAAATCATCAGGGGAGAGAAATATTAAATTACCAGGGATGAGAAATATTAAATTACCAGAACTGATTCCAAAGCATTGAGTCAACAACTGATTAGAAAGAGGAGGGTGTAATCTAGAGAGAGTCCCCAAGGATCCATGCACATCAGTGAGAAAGATGTTGAGGAGGGTGGACATTTGACCACTGCTAAGACCAGATAATATCAACCATCACTGACATGGCTATAGAACCTATATGCCACCTCACTGGTTCTGCTCAAAATTCTTTTTTTATACAAATATGTATATTAGAAAATATAGTTTGTTTAGAAGCTAAGTCAGAGAGAGAGAAAGAGGAGGTTCACCTACTCCAGGTAGGAGAGGGGGGCAAAGTTTAAGAAAACATGGCCTGGCCAAAGTTCAAAGAGCACGTGCCCATCCAGAGCTTAGCAAGACAATGAGCCCTTGCTGCTTGTAGTTGAGTCCTTTTAATCCTTCCCTTTGATGGGGGGGGTCATTAAGGTGATTGGATGGTGGTCTGTTCTATATCATCAGAAGGGGCAGGTAAGCACAGGTACTGATGACAAGTGATGGACAGCAGGCAGATGGGTGGGTTAGTCACATGATTGCTGCCATAGTGGTGGGGTCTGTCTATGTCATGAAGGTCACAAAGGGCTAATTAGATTAACTTGGGTCTTATGGGTGAAGGCAAATACTTGGAATAGAAAAGCTAATTAGTAACAAGCTGGAGAGGGGGATGTAAAGCAACTGTCAAGTGCTACCTCTGAGAAGCTAGTTCTATCCTTGACTAGTGATTAGAGGGTAAGTTAAGTGAACTGCTAGAAAAACATGAGATTTAGGCAATGTTAAAATGGCTGCTTGTTGGGTATATTAAATCCATGTTATGTCCTTTCATCTCCTCATCATGTTATTTTGAAACATTCTTGTTTGTACCTGGGAACAGGGACAAAGTTCAGGCTTCTGTAGCTACTTCCTACTGAGCATGGGCACAGAGGTGTCCCTACCTTTCTAGAGCAAGAGGAGGGGATGAAAGGACAGGAGCCCATGGAGTTGTTAAGTGTCTTTAGTATATGTATACAAGGCACTGTGTACAAGTGTATACTATTAGAATTAATTCTACTGTAATAAAGGCCATTATAGCCACTGTTATGACATATTGAGGCTTCGATGTCTGGTAAATTGTATTTATAGTTACCACAATGGACTTGATACCCACTACGGAAGTCCAGGCAGTTTTTAATGTTGCACCAGTGAATTACTGAGTTCACTTGTGGATATCCCCGCAGCTTGTCTTCAAGCTTCTTTGGGTTTTGTGATAAGGATTTATAGACAGTTACAAGGGGTTTTGATAATAATGATTTTAACAAGGAAAATACAGATACTTTGACAAAGTCTGAAGAAGAAAAACTTGAAAACAGTAGAGACATGTAGTTAGGTTGTAGCTTAAATTGTAGGAAATAATAATGACCAAGAAAATTTAACACACATAAACATTGGCAAGAGAAAACTAACCCATTTGTTTTTATAATAGGTCTGATATACCTTCACAATGATTGATATGCTAGAGGGTGAATCCCGGGTAACCTCTGGTCCAGAGAGATAAGAGATTGACTTCTCTCCACTTTGATGAGAGGAGTGGGATGGTATTGACCTTCTGATAAGGAAATGACTCTCCTCAAAATTCTTAAAGGGGACCTATAGTTATGCTGTTTTCTCTGACTGCATATACTCCAACCCTCTCACTCTTTTCTTAAACTCAGTTAAATTTTTTAGAGAACGCTTGACCTCCCTGACAAGGCCATTTGCACCCGATCACAGGCTTGTACAGAACCATATACTTTCCCTTCATAGCACTTTTATATTCATAATTTTATATTTAGTTGTGTAATTCCTCAATTGCTGTTGGTTTTCCTCCATGTTATGAACCTAATAAGATCAGTAATTATGTCTATTTTTTTCTCACCATTGCATCCTCAGTAGCTAGTATATAATATAAACACAAAGATATTTTTGAGAGAATAAATTTTTTAATGGAAAATAAATGTCCCTAACTCATGGCAGTTAGATGGCTTAGACAAGAGCTGGCTCCATAAATTAACAAGTAATATCCAGGTAGTGTCCTTTTATGTTGCGCAGAAAGAAAACGTGACATTCTAGGTACACTATTGTTAAAGAGAATTTGCACTGGACACTTGTTAAAAGTGGCAAGACAGATTTTATTCCAGTTACTGCAGTGGGGAAGAGGGCCTTCAGTATAACACTGAGCTAAACTCCAAGCTACATACACAAAGAAGACTTTATTTAAGACCATTGCAATAGGGGAGAAAGATTGTACTTAAGTCCATTAAAACAAAAGGCAGGAGAGTTTTAATCACTAGAGTGAGCTAGTGGAAAACTGCAGGAGAAGTTAAGAAGGAGGTTCGTTAATATCATTAGGCCATCAGTGCTTGCTAACTGGAGTTTACTGGTCATGTTTCTATAATCCCAGAGACTAGAAATCAGGGTGCTCTCTTTCTTTATGATTACATTTCATAGGGATGGCTCCAAGGTCCTTGAGAAAGACATTCTTAGGTTGAAGATTTACGTCTTAAAGGGGCAGGGAACACATTTAAAATTCAAGTTTTCTAAAGTAAATGATCTAAGAAAAGAGAGGTCAGGGGCCTATAATCAGGAAGAAACCTGTCTAAAGTTTAGTCAAGCTGTGGGGAACATTAATTCTGTCATGATTAACCATGTTTCACTACTTTTTCAGATTTCAAGCAATGTAATTCAAAAGTCTCAGAAACAGTGCATGTTGTAATTCAACATGAGAAACACCTGGTGTGAATGAGTGGTAGTTAAAGGTTATATGACGATAACAAAAAGCCCCTTAAAGAAAGAGAAAATAATCTGCCTCTGTGGTTTCCTATTACACCCTCTCAGCTATTGCACTGAAAATAGAATCATGCTTGGTAATTATGGAAGAGGTATCTTGGAAGCAGGAGATATTTATATTAAATGCCAAGTCAGCAAGCAATGGCACAGGAAAATTATTTCACCCCTTTGTGCTAACTTCGACCCCAGAATCTAACATGCTCACTACACACCTCCAGATCCCCAACCTGGGAATTCCAGAGGCAATGGGGCGTCAGCAGCAACCCAACATTTCACTGCAGACCAAGAACGGTGAAAGAAAACATCAAATCAGGTTATAAAACAGGAAAAGCCTTCAAGGAACCAATCACAGCTAACAATGTAGATCATCAGTTTCTCAGACTCTTATGCAATAACTGTTGCAGCTAGAGTTTTCTCTAAGATATAACTAATGGAATAAGCAAAAGCATACTTGGAATTGGCATAGAGAAGTAAAACTGGTGTGGAAATGTGCATTAAGTCATAAACTACATTGCTGCTGCAGCTCACTTTGAATGTTGACTCAGATATGTGGACTCCGAGTAGAGATATCTCCTTCAGAAGCACCATCACCCCTCCTGGGACAGGCGACCTCTGTCCCTCAGTTCTAGACCTTCTGCAGTTTCAGCTGTTTGCAGAATTCCTGCTTTCCACTTGGAGAGAGCAAGTCTGTTTCATTAGTCTTGGTACTCTGAACTTCTGCTTATTTAGACTAATTAGCTTCCTGCCTCTGGTGAGAAAAAGGACATGAAATCCAGACTAACTCCTCTCTTCTTTTTTTTTTTTGAAAATGAACATCTACTTTTTTTTCTCCTGTATTTTTTGCAGAGCTGTAGAGACTGACATGCTGACAATTCAGCAATTTTGCTGTCCTGGAAAATTTAATGAAGCGGGGAGGGAGACAATACTACTTATGAAGGAGACTTCAGTTTCTGCAAAATTGAGGGTTTGTGATACAGACTTTGTTTCATTGCTTAAATGACCACCAGCCCCAAAGTGGACCTGGCAGCCCCCAAATGTCTGTTTTTCCCCTCACCTCTCTTTGTGGCTTTCTTCTTGCCTGTTCTTTCTATAACAGACACTGTGTTTTCACCTCTCTGCCTGCCCTCCTTTCCTTTAGGTCTGGATGAACCCATTAACTCTTTTGACTCTTAGGTCATTCCGCAAGCTAATGACTGATCGGCAGGGAACCCTGGTTACCTCATGCCTCACATCTACAGACACAGTGGACATGTGTGGGACATGCCTTAGCACATGATTAATCCTGCAATTCCAAAATAGACAGTTCATCTTCATGCTTTAGAATTTCCAAAGATTTTAAAGAGATTGTATCAGCATCTCCTAAAATCCCTTTTGTTTCACTGACAGCTTTAAAAGATCATCTTCTCTGGCTGCAAAATTACGGACGTCATTTTTAATGATCGATGTTATTTGTCATCTCAGAGGATAGTCTCTGGTGAGAATTACAAAGATGCCTTTATGAGACAGGGCCAAGAGCCCAGAGTAAATCAGCGGATGGTTTTATGGTGACCCAAGTGACATAGCTGAAGTAATCGCGTGGAAAGTGACACTAGACTCTAAATAACACTCCCTTCCACACCGCCTCTGACCCATGGCTCATTTGTTCGAGTTGCTTGCCTCTAACCGAATATGCCTTCAGTCCAGAGCATGTGAGAGTACTCAGTGAATCATTATTTGATGGGCAATTGCCTTCAGCCTCTGCTATTCACTAATCAGCTGTGTGACTAAGTCCATGTCAATTAACTTCTCTGAGTCTCAGTTTCCATAACTATCAAGTGCTCTCTATTTTAGTGCAAAAATTCTGTGATGCTGTGGTACGTCCTTCAGGAGAAACATCTGAAATTCACTGACTATATCCTTCTTTAATTGAAAGGAGGCTGAGAATCACAGCCCCTAAAAATCTTCATTGTCAGACACTACATAACAACACCCTCTGGAAAACGTTACACTGTAATCGATTTAAGCAACTGTCCCCTACCTAGTTAAGGAAGCCTGACAGACACTATTTATCCTCATTAAGTTATTTTGATGTCTAGGACTGTCTCTGATACCCCAAAATCAAAGACTATAGTTGTTTAGGAGAAAAGTCACAAAGTTTCTGGGTCCCAACTATACCTCCAAAAGTTGTCATTGTAACCACTTGGTTGAGTGCCCATTCAGAGCAGGTGGCCTACCACTGGCAAATTTTAGGACTGTCTACAAAAGGAAAATATTATGAGGGATACCACTTCCACAGTCCTTAGGGTTCTCCTGTGCCACCCACCCTTTTTCAATGCAGGAACCAAGGTGGGGGGCTCTTCTTTGGTGAGGACACAGACTCTGAGTCACAGTCCACCCTCCCTACCACTATGACATGTCACTTATGCCTTGTGAAAATAAAAGTCTTAATGCAGATATCCTTTTGGAGTTTCTATTGCTGCCATAACAAATTGTCACACAGTGTGGTGTGAAACAACACCATTTATTATGCCATTATTCCTACAGGTCCAATTTTCAGCACAGTGCAGTTTGATTTCTCTGCTTAGTGTCTCATAGGCCAAACTGTAGGTATCAGAAAGGCTGAGTCCTGATCTGGAGACTTTGAAGAAGAACCCACTTCCAGGCTTATTTATTATTGGCCAAATACAGTTCCTTGAAGTTGTAAGGTTGCGGTATCTGTTTCCTTGCTAGCTGTCAGCTGGGGACTGCTTTCTGTTCCTCAAAGTTACTTGTGTCCCTTGGCACATGGCTCCTCCATCTTTGAAACTAGCAATGGCACATAAAATCTTCAACTTTCTCTTCTACTTCTAATCAAAGAAAATTTTCTGTTTTATAATAGTTTATGCAATTAGATTAGGCACAAATGATAATCCAGTATTTTATATAATATTTATAAGAATTTATAATAAAATGCAAGCAATTTTAATATCAATTGATTAGTAATATGAATTATATCTTCAAAGTCCTTTTTTTCAGGCAACATAACATTTTCATGGGTGTATCATATTCACAGTCATAGAAATTAAGGCAGAAAATCTTGTAGGAGAAAGGACATTTTTAGAATTCTGCCTCTGACAAGTATCTGGATCTAAACATCCTCCAAAATTATTCTCCTATGCTACGTAAATGGATCTGGGTTGTTATGTAAATGAGAATTTGGAATTTGCCTTGTGACCTTGAACTGTAATTATATAAAAATAAAAACTGCTAAGGCTAATGCCGAGGCAGTTTTAGCTGCCTGTGAGGTAATAAAAACCTTGCAAATATAACTCTTAAAAAGAGATGAGAATATTGGACACTTTGAGACCTACATGCATGACTGGCAAGGTGATGGACTGGGCTGCTCTAGAGGGAGGATGTCCCTGGAGAAGACCACAGTCACCACCAACTCTATAACTCCACCAGATGGATCCAGCGGCATCAATACAACCACTCCACAAGATACTCTAAGTGGGAAAAAATGCAGAAGAAAGGATGTGGGATTCCATTTCAAGATTTCAAGAAAGGATGTGGGATTCCATTTCAAGATTTCAAGAAAGGATGTGGGATTCCATTTCAAGATTTGACTTTAGGGTAATTTTAAGAAGCCAGTCAGTTTGATAAATAAGGGAAAATTTTGACAATTCAGGAATATGAAAAATAGTATAGTCGCAGCACCCACAGTATTGACAGACAACACATAAGGCATATAAGAAAAATACTAGAGATAAAGCAGACTCAATCTACTTAGACAATCTACTTATACAAAAATCAAAGGCAATCCACTGTCATGAAATAATTTTATGAAGAGCTGAATAATGAAAAATGTATCTAAGAACATAACAGATAAAATATGTGATGTTTATCTTCTATCACGTTGGAAAAAGGCTTTTAAAGATTAAAAGCAAAGAAGGAACTCAAAAAGGAAGAATGATACTTTTACTACACATATTTTTAAATTTCCATACAGCTAAAACTACCATAATAAAAAATAAAATGTGATGAGAATTTGAAGGAAATAAAATGCATGTATTTTATTGTAAGATAGATGATAAACAGAGGCTAATATTTCACATATGCAAGCTTATATAGACCAATAATTAAACAAATATAACAATGGGAAAATAATCAAAGGAACTAGAGTAGCAATACACAAAGAAATAACTATAAAGGACTGATAATCATGAAAAAATTCTATTTCACTGGTAATCAAAGTAAAAATATATAAGCAATAAATATATAAGCAATAAGAATACCATTTACTGCCCCAAACCTTTGCAATTAAGCTTAGTTACCAATATTAACAAATATAAAAGGAAGCAAACATAACTTGCAAATATAACTCTTAAAAAGAGATGAGAATATTGGATGTAATGCTGCAGAAAACATGCATTGACTTAATTATCCTCTAAAATACTTTGGAGTAAGAGCTGAAATATGTACAAACCCCTTCTTCCAAAACATTTACTTTCAAAAACATAAAAAAAAAAAAAGAACGTGCACAAATGTTTATCTCTAGCAGTTCAAGCATTAGTCATTTTGGTGAAAAATTTGAAACTAAGTAAATGTCCAACAATAGGAATTAGTGATGAAAATTATGTATTCATATAATATATCTATGAAAAATCATATACTAGAAGAATATTAAATTGTGTAGAAATGCTACGGTCCATTATGCAACATAGAAGGAAAATAAACAGCATGCACAAAAAAATGTATGTACACATAATACCATTTGCAAAGAAAAATACATTTACATGTAATATTGGTGTTTCATATAAAAATAGACTAGAAAGTCAAGACAATGATAACAATTTTCTTTTCTATATTGAGGGTTGGAATTTTGTACTATTTTGGGGTTTTTGTGCATTTCTTAACTTTTCTGCAATGAACATATTCTCAAAATAAAAATTAATTTTTAAAAATAATTAAAAATAAATGTTGGCTGGGCGTGGTGGTTAATGCCTATAATCCCAGCACTTTGGGAGACTGAGGTGAGAGGATTGCCTGAGCCCACAGGTTCGAGACCAACCTGGGCAACTTGATGAGATCTTGCCTGTACAAAAAAAATCAAAAAAATTAACTAGGCGTGGTGGCGCATGCCTGTAGTTGGAAGGCTGAGGTGGAAGAGTCACCTGAGCCCAGCAGGTCAAGGCAGTGGTGGCCGTGAGTGTGCCACTGCACTCCAGCCTGGGCAACAGAGTGAGACTCCAACTCAAAAATAAATAAATAAATAAATAAATAAATAAATAAAATGTCCATAGTGGCATAAACCTGGTAGTCTCAATATAATGAAAATGAAGTTAAGTTACTGGACAAAGTGAAAATTGTAAATTCTAAACCAATCACTTGTAAAGGTTAGTTCCTGGGCATTTGCCCAAAGGCAACAGATACATTTATGATGTCCAAGAGAAAGCAGTAGTGACCTACTAACTACTGGGCTGACTAGCTTGTGGGAATTTTTTCTTTCCATATTTTGGACATCTTATCCTAGTTAAATTTTCTCTGTACAACTTCTTTCTTTGGAAAAGTATACTTCTCCTAAATCTTCTCTGTTTGTGACTTACTAAAATAAAGACAGTGATTTGAGGTACTTGGAAGGTAGATTAATTCAGGGTATTCATACTTGTACACTTTATCAAAATCTGAAAATAATGTGTTCAGTGCAGACAGAACATGAGGTTGAGAATGTCTCATTCCATATAATTGCCTTTATGTTAAGAAGTTTTGACACCCACCTAGGATTGCTGTTTTTGTTTTCATAATTATTAAAATTTTTTATTTTAAAATTGTGGGGTATAGTCAAGGGTTAGGTATACAAATATTCATTGTGCAGGTACACTTGTTGATGAGGTATGCCCCCCATTCCCCAGACAGATATTGACTACCGTTAATCCCACCTCGCTGCCCCTCCCTGCTCCCCCAGTAGTTTTTTTTTGTTTTTGTTTTTGTTTTTTTTTTGAGTTGGAGTCTCACTCTGTCTCGCCCAGACTGGAGTGCAGTGGCCGCTCCCGGCCACCGCAGCCTCGACCTGCCCAGCTCCAGCGATCCTTCCGCCTCAGCCTTCCAAGTAAGCGGAATTACAGGCATGCGCTACCACACCCGGTTGATTTTTTTGATTTATTGTAGAGATGAGGTCTCGCCTGCCTAAGCAGGTCTCGAACCCGCAGGCTCAGGCAATTCACTCACCTCAGCCTCCCAAAGGCGCAGGATTACAGACTGAGCCACCGAGCCCGGCTCCCTAGTAGTTTTAATACTGAGTGATCTTTCACAGAAACAGAAATCTGAGTACCACATATTCTCACTCATAAGTGAACCTTGAACAACTACCATAATACTGTAAGAAAAGGATTGATAGGATTTTTTTTAAATCAACTAACTTTGCCTGAAAAAATATATATATTCAAACTGCTGGTAAGATTTTGACAGGAGATCAAGTTATCATCTGAGAGTTCATTTGGATAATATAGGCAAAAATCTCACTATAAATGTTAATAATAGTAACAATAAAAATAATTAGTTTGGTTGAAAACCATGTCCAGAAACTATGCTCACCTCTGCATTTATACAATTTAATTGTTCTAAAAACTCTATAAGTTACAAAGTATTATTGCCCACATTTTAGAAACGAAGAAACCAAGTTCTATAAAGCTCAAATCCAACCATTGCCAGCTTTCTTAACTGTGGATCATATAGGAAAACCTTAAGAGTTTGTTCTAAAGTTTTCTCCCACCAAGTCCAAAAGCTAGGCTCCTGGTTTATGCTTCCCTGTCTTTCGTTGACACAGCAAGCCCAATTCTAGTCTGTGAAAATAAATGAAGTCACATGATGCATTTATACTAAGTGCAGGGGTAGTCTCACCGAACGACTTCTGAGTGATTCGGGCATCCCAACATGGGCTCCCTCTGAGGTCTGCTCACACCTTTCTCCTCTTCCTGTCTGCTGCCCTCAGAACTCCTGGAGGGTGGAGTTTTGCCCCTACAGCTGCTACTGCTGCCTAGACCCTCCAAGGAATTACTGCTCTGCCCACAGTTTCTTGGTGTTCCCCGAGTTGGAAGACCCTCTATGTGACAAACCATGCTGGCTTCACATCAAGCCTCATGGGGCTGAATCATGCTGTGTCCCACATAAATGTGGAAGAAAAATGTTTTTTGCTAGAGTCCAAACTAAACTTCAGGAGTTCCTGAACTAGAGAGAGGCAGCAGCTCATATTCCCATCCACTCTCCCAGACACAACACTTTTCCTAACCAGTCCCCTTGCCACCCACCTGCCAAGCAAATCATTACCTGCTGGGTAGCCTGCTCCTGGCTAAATCTCCAGTTCATTGATCACAACCTGACTGAACCTCTGTTTGTCTCCACTAGGACCTTTGTCACCAAAGAGAAAATTACCTATCTCTTTAAAGCTAAAGGAACACATGGCATAGATAAAACTAGTTGAAGAAAAGGAACACAATTCAAGTACCAAATTTTTGCTAGCAATGAAAAGCAAAGACCATGTTAGATCTAATTTACCTCATCAATGCCACTTGATTCCATTGTGGACATTTTTCATTTTAGTAGCTATCTCACTTTTTATTCGACACATTTTCACTGACATTTATTTTATATTCAAGGTGTTAAGGAAAAAGTAAAAGGGCTCTGTGGGAAAGGTCTTATCCAAATGTTGTAAATTTATTTATTTGACTCTTCTAAGCAGTTGGTAGCATTGATAAGATTACTGTAATTGTATTTTAAGCATTAAAATATTTTCCCCTAATGCTTTGTTCACTTTTATAATGGAAGAACAATGTTTATATTTTTAAAATCTCATATGTCTTTAATTCAGAATCCATTCATTGGTGAGTCAGGGATTTTAAACCTTTCCAAGAGTATTTGGAATATTAATAAAAATTAAGAAAAATACAATTATCTTGGAACCTACAGAATTTAATCTAGTATAGGAGTAGGAAACTATGACCCATAGGTCAAATTGGGCTCTCTGCTTGGTTTTTGTACAGCCTATGAGCTAAGAATAGTATTTACATTTTAAATAGTTGGAAAAAATGAATAAAAAGAAGAATATTGTATGATGAATAAAATGTATATAAAATTCAAATTTCGATGTCAATAAAGTTTTACTGAAACACAGAAAGGCGCATTGATTTACATATTACCCATGGAATATTTCATACTACAACAGAATTGAAAAGTTGGGACAGAGACCCATAAAGTCTAAAATACTTACTATTTGGCCCTTTACAGAAAACTTTGCCAATTTTTGATCTTCTGATTCAACTTTGATATTGGTAATTTGACATAATATATAAACATGAATAAATTATCTTTCAAAATATTTCAGCCTGAAAATGAAATGTAAAATAATATATATGTATAATAAAACTAGATTTACACAGATAACTTAAGTTCTAAATTTTTAGAGAACTTTAGCACATAGAATCAAGGAAAAATATATAACAATATTGGAAAGAGCATCAACTTTGGATTCTGACAAAAACTGGGAGCAAAACCTAGCATTAGTACTTACTAACTACAACTTAGATACATCCCTTAGCCTCTCTGAGTCTGATTTCTCAATTGTGAAATGGAAACGAAAATACCCATCTCATTAAAGTCAGGTAAATTAGAAATAATGTAAGTATTCATTCATCTGTTGATAAATACAGGCTAATTCCATACCTTGGCTATTGTAAATAGTAGATGGATAAAGAAGATGTGGTATATATACACGATGGTATATATTCATCTGTTAAAAAGAATGAAATTCTGTAATTTGTATCAACATGAATGACCCTGGAAGATATTATACTAAATAAAACAAGTCAGGTACAGAAATGTAAATACTGCATGTTCTCACTCATATGGAGAAGCTAAATAATTTGAGTCCATAGAAATAGAGAAAATAATTATGGTTCCTGAGGCTGGGAAAGTATGTGGATAGGGAGAGGTTGGTTAATGGATATAAATTACAGCTCGATAGGATAAATAAGTTCTAGTGTTCTACAAAAGAGGTCCCCAACCTCTGGCCACAGACTGGTACTCACCAAGTACCACTCCATGGCCTGTTAGGAACAGGGCTGCACAGCAGGAAGTGAGTGGCAGGTGAGCAAGCAAAACTTCATCTATATTTACAGTCTCTCCCTATGGCTCGTGTTACTGCTTGAGCTCTGCCATCCATCAGATCAGCAGTGGCATTAGATTCTCATAGGAGCACAAACTCTATTGTGAACTGCACATGCAAGAGATCTTGACTGCACACTCTGTATAAGAATCTAATGCCTGATAGTCTGAGGTAGAGCTGAGGCAGTGATGCTAACACTGGGGACCAGCTGCAAATACAAATTAACATTAGCAGTAAGGTCTGACTGTGCAGAGACCATAATAAATCAATTGCTTGTAGACTCATATCAAAACCCTATCAATGAGTCACAAGTGACTTATATTTCAAATTTCCAGCTACAGCTTGTGGCAGGCTTTAATTCAGAATCCAACACTTATTTTAGTCGGCAGATGGCCCACCCTTTATTTTATTTATCACTTCTGCCTGTACCTCTTTTTTAATGGAGAGTTGTATAATTATTTTATTATATATTACAACATAATAATGATAGAAATAAAGTGCACAAAATATGTTATGAGCTTGAATCATCCCAAAACCACCCCCTACCTGTATGAAAATTATCTTCTACAAAACCACTCCCTGATGCCAAAAAGATTGGAAACCACTGTCCTATAGCACTGTAGGGTGACTATGGTCAACAATGCCTTATTGTATATTTTCAAATTGCTAAAAAAAGAGGAATTATAATAGTCCCAACACAAAGAAATAATACATTTTTGAGGTGATGAATATGATAATTACCTGATTTGATCATTACATATTACATATATGTGTCAAAATATCACTCTGTAATCCATAAATGTATAATTATTACATGTCAATAAAAAAATAAAGAAATTATGTAAGTCAAGTGCCTGGTTCCATGTCTGGAATCCAGCAGTCTTTCAAATGAATAATACATGTAGTGCTATAGTTTTGGTCAATCCTCCCAGCCAATATGTATTCCTAAGAGATGTCTTCAAAAAGAAGCTTAGATTAAAAGTATAAGTTTCTGAGTCAGTTACTTGCAAAAACTCAAGACTTTTCCCCACCACCACCCACCCACATATGCAGGTACATATTCTGCTTGGGGCAGTTACCTTGAAGAATATAGAAGAAAAACTTTCAGGGATCTGAGAAAATAAAGAAAAAAAGCAAAGTAAAGAAATATATAACTCATAAAAAGAAATGCCCCAAAGTTGAAAGGCTGTGACAACAATACGATGGCTAAGATTCTGAGGTCTAGAATGAAAAAGACTAGCATTGAGGTTCTATGTCTGTTACTTACTAAACATATTATTGGAGAAATTGTTTGAACTTCTCTTTTTTACCCCTTGTGTACAAATTGAGAGCTATATTAATACCTACCACATTAAAAGTTTTGAGGATTGAAGGATCATATGAAGTGCTTGAGATGGTGCTTGGCTTATTGTATGCATTTTATTATTTCGTTCATTCAACATATGGTTATGGGCACACCTATGCAACAAACACTGTAGCCAATGTTAAGGAGTGACTAGAGAAGAAAAGAGGTGGAATATCTTTCCTCACGGATTTTATAGCCTAAGAGGGAAGCAAGCTAATTATATAAGTGATTGAACTAGTAAGTAAATTATAGATCATAAGTAATTCTATGAAAGAAACAAATAGTGCTAGAATTCAGAATGAAGGAGGAGTCTGCATTAGCTTGTACATTCAAGTAAGGCTTCTCTAAGAAGATGATATCCCCCTTAAGAATGAGAAGTACCCAGGCATATAAAAAGCAGGAGAAAAAAAAAAAAAGGCTTATGAAGACATTCCTTGAACTGAAAGATCACTAACTAAATTATGGTGAGCAAGAGAGAAAGTGATAGAAGATGAAGTCAGGCAGACGAACAGAAATAGATGATGTAAGATCTTTCAAACCATCATGAGGAGACTGGTTTTGCTCTTAATGCAAAGGAAAATGTTTAATGAATTTCAAACAGCGTAGTAAAATGGTCTGGTTTATGGCTGCTAAGTGAATGGAAGCGGCAAGAAAGGAAGCAGGAAACCATTTTGAGAACCACTGAAGTAGTCCAGGAAAGAGATGTGTCACTATCATTTAGAGAGGTGAATGCAGAAAAGAAGATAGTGGAGACGCACTGAGAAGCTGGAATGGGCAGGACCTGCTGTGGACTGGATATGAGATTGAGAGGGCAGGAGGTACGAAGGGGAACCTAAAAAAATGGAATGTATTTATTTTTAAAAAGTCTGTATTTATTCTTACAAACTTAAACTTCAGTCACCTTCAAAATACTTTCTGTTTGATACAATACACCTACTAAGACACTTTTCCACTGCTCAAAACATTTGTTGAACTTGTCAATTTTGATGCCTTTTAGTTATTCTGCCATTGTTTCACCTGTTCCACATCAACAAAACGTTTCCTTTTGAGGATTTTTCATCAGGCGAAACCAAGAAATGTTGCTTGGGCGAGATTGGATGACCAGGGAGAGTAGGGCATGGGGGTCCTGCCATTTTTGGTCAAAAACTGCTGAACACTCAGCGTGGTGTGGGCAGGTTCATTGTCATGGTGGAAGAACCAGTCACCTGTTTGCCACAACTCAGTGCATTTTATCTGCAAAATGTGGCATAACCTTCTCAAAACTTCTAGATAAAAACGTTGGTTGACCGTCTGTCCCAAAGGAACAAATTCTGAGTATACTACAAGGGGCCTGCCCTCCAAAAAATAATTCCAGGATTTTTCAGTCCCCTCCCTCCACCTTCCCACCCCCTCCCCCACCCCACTGTATAAGGAATGACTCATGGTTTGAGAGGCTGGGCTGCCCTACCACTTTCTAAAACATGGAAGGTATGGGAAGAGACAACTTTGCAGATGAAATTAGATTTTCATACTGGATATGTTCCTGAATTTGGAGGAAGAGATGCCTGCAAAGGTGACTGAGAGAAAAGGATATGCAAAGTGTGAAGCCAAAAAAAAAAAGGGGAGAAGAGGATTTCAAGAAGAAGTTGGTGGTCAGTTGTATAAGCTTCCATCATTCTTATTATGAAGGACAGAGGGCTCAAATGTCCTCTCTTTTAAGAGATCATCTTTGACTATTAAAGTTGACCCTCTTCAGCTGGTCTCTGTCACATTCCTATTCATTTCATATAAATAATTTATTACAGTCACTAAATGTTCTATTTAATTGTCTACATCCTAGTTTTTCTACTTATAATGTTATTAATAGCCCCAAGAAGACTGAGATCCTATCTCTCTTGGTGTTCACTGTATTCTTAGTGCCTAGAAGAGTGCTTGGTACATAATAAATCCTCAACAAATACTTGCTGAATGTATTAATAAATGAGAGAATGTTTGGTGGTTTCCTATTTCCATCACTGGTACCTTCTTTTCTATCTTCATCTCTTTTCTCCTTGAGATGGATTCTATAAAGTCTTCTGCCAGACTCATTGAAATACATCATGGTAAAATAATATTTTTAAAGATTTATATCATTTGCCTTATGAGGATGGTAGGCGATACCGCCCATCTCTATTTTGTGGAGAAGTCAGCACTGCAATGAGGAAAAAAAACTGAACATGGACCCAGAAATCCTGACTTCACATATAGGTTCACATCTGTATTAACTGTATAATTCTAAACAAATTCTTAAATTGTTCTAAACCTCAATTTCCTCAGATGCAAAGTGGGGATAATAATACTATACCAATCTCGAAAGTTTATTATAAGGATAAATGAGATAGTATGTAAACAGCATACTATAGAACATGTAATATTGTTAAAGGACAGATGTGTGTGTGTGTGTGTGTGTGTGTGTGTGTGTGTGTGTGTGTGTGTGTGGTGGTAGTAATAATAATATTTAAACACAATACAGTGCAATTTCACATTCAGGTGACAGAAATTTGATTTTTTTTTATTTATTTATTTATTTTTTTTTGAGTTGGAGTCTTACTCTGTCACCCACACTGGAGTGCAATGGCCGCTCCCGGCCACTGCAGTCTCGACTTGCTGGGCTCCAGCAATCCTTCCGCCTCAGCCTTCCAAGTAGCTGGAACTACAGGTGTGCGCTACCATGCCCGGCTAATTTTTTGATTTATTGTAGAGATGAGGTCTTGTCAAATTGCCCAGGCGGGTCTCGAGCCCGCGGACTCAGGCAATCCACTCATCTCGGCCTCCCAAAGTGCTGGGATTATAGGCTGAGCCACCGAGCCTGGCCAGAAATTTGAGCTTTGAAATTGGTATATTGGCCAAATCCTTCGACAACAAACACTATTAAAAATGAAAATCCCTGTAAAATGAAAATCTCCTCAACTTCAGTCATCCACTTATTATATGAACTTTGTCTATCACAATGGTGCTGTAGTATTACAAGAGGCTTTGGATATTATTCCCCAGAAGTCTACTTGACCCAATTCCATGAATTAGAGACAAGCTGCAGTAGCTGGGATATTATTAGGAAATCAGGCCATATTTGGAGTAGACTTGATGTTTATATTGCAGTATCATGAGGATCAAAATATGCTACTTTACAAATTAATTGAATTTAAATTAATTTTAAATGTCCTGTCTTCTTTCAAAAAAGAACTTGCTACAGCACTTAAAATTCATAATGCAAGCTCACTAAAGAAGTCTCCAGATCTTGAGACTTGACTAACTAAAAATAACAGCATTCACTTCATGCTGGGATCAAGAGACCTGGGCCATAGTTCTGAAGATATGCCCATGAGCATTATCTGGTTGTAATAATATTACCAAACACACACTAAAGGACATTTAATAAATGTGACATGCTCTAAAGTTTCCTTCTTTTAGGGCATTTTTCTGCCTTCTCTCCCTGTAAAAGAAGAATAATATTCAATCTGTGCATGCCTCCTTAATTTAATCACACCCAAGAGCTTGGCCATTAAACATTACATCAGGAAAATGTTTTGGCTCTACATTATCTTTTGAGAGGCTATGGTAGGGTTTTATTTTTCTGAAAACCTGAGTTTGGCGTCTGCAGTCACAGGATTCTAAGCTTTTTGAGGTCAGGAACTATGGGTCAGTTTGTACTTGCTACATAGTAAGACACACCAAAACTTGATATCTTAAAGCAGCAGTTTCTGATTCCATAGGTGGCTGGGCAGGTCTTCTGACCCCAGTTGGATTCCATTAGGCATCTGTAGTCAGTGGCAGGTCAGCTGGGCAGATCTGCTTTGGAAGTTCACTGGCTATGGGTTGGGATCCCATGTTTCTTTCCATGTGGTCATTCATCCACCCTCAAGGAGATGGGTGCAAGGCTCTCTGAGGCTTAGGTTTGGAATTAACTAGCACATTGTCACATTTGTTGTGCTCTTGTCAGCCTAAGTAAGTCCCAAGGTCAGGCCAGATTCAAGAGATGGAAAATTTGCAAAAATTTTTTTCCACTCTGTGGCTTGTCTCTTTAATCTCCTTATAGTTTCTTTTGCTGTGCAAAAGCTTTTTGGGTTGATGAGGTCCCACTAGCCTATCTTAGTTTCTATGGCATTCGCTTTTGGGAACTTGACCAAGAATTTGTTGTCTACTCCGATGTACATAAGGGTGCTTCCTACGTTTTCTTCCAGGATTCTTATAGTTTGAGGTTTTACATTTAGGTCTTTGATCATTTAGAGTTGATTTTTGTATATGATGATAGGTACAGGTCCAGTTTCATTCCTTTTGCATATGGTAAGCCAGTTTTCCCAGCACCATTTACTAAATATGATCTCCTTTCCCCAATGATTGTTTTGTCAGCTTTATCAAAGATGGGTTATTTGAGAGACCAGAATGCACCCAGAGGAACATAAATCACTCTACCAAAGACACCTGTATATGCATGTTTATTGCTGCACTATTCACAATAGCAAAAACATGGTACCAACCCTGCTGCCCATCGAAAGTGGACTTTGATAGAGCAATTTATGTTCCTCTGGGTGTATTCTGGTCTCTCAAACAACCCAACTTTGACAAAACTGACAATAACAATCATTGGGGAAAGGATACCATATTTAGGGTCCTTGAACAAGAGTCACGTTAGCAGAAGGGTGGGATTGGCAGTCACAGGGCACTGTTAGGGGAGGGAGGGAGGGATGGAGAAAGGAGGATGGGGAGCATGTGACAACAACAAAGGGTACCTGGCCCACTAACAGGGGGAGTGAAGGTCAGTTGAAGCCAAAACTTCACCTGCAGGCAGCCTACTTATGTAGTTAGTCCTCACTTGTACCCATAACTCTATAATTAAAAGCATTTTTTTAAATAGTTGGGGAAAAAAGTGAAACAATATTCTCTACTTCATAGAACAGCATAGCTACACATTTCTATTGCAAAGGGTAAGGCTACAGAGAGGAGTGGAAATTGGAGGCCATTTAGCAATTAATCTTCACAAACCAACTTACTTGTGATTATAGCCCCAATGTCAAGTCTAGTGTTTAGGCTATAGGAGGCACTCAAGTAAATAATTGCTGAGGGAATGACTGAATGTTGTATTCAGACCTGAGCCCCAGGACTTCTATTTCTCACTGTGATCCTTGATTGATATCACAGATTTAAGTTGCTTGCTTTCTTCTTTCCTTCTTCCTGTCTTTGTTCTCCAGCCTTAGATCAGCCCTGATGTCAACTAGAAAACTGTCAGGATAACCAGGCATTATATAACCCTACCAAGGAAAAATATCTAATTAAAATATTTCCATTCTGAGAAGATTTGAAATATTTAAACTGCCTCTTTACTTTGCATGTGAAAGTGGGTGGAAGAATTAAATAATTTTCACAAATTGCTATTATACAAGGATGGAAGACAAAAATATTGAACATACCAAACACTTAGCTAGATTCCTTACATACATAATCTTATTTAATCCTCATGCTATTGTACACATTACTATCCCTACTTTAAAAGTTCAGAAGTACAAAATAATACCCTAAAGTAAGCAGCAGAACTGACTCCAGATTACATTCTTTCTTCTATAGTATGTCTTCTCAAGTCTAATTAAAAGTCAGTCTTGAGTTCTAATCTTCAAACAGCCTAAAACAAAGAAAGTCATGGAACTTGGAATGAGAGCATTAAATCACAAGTCCTTGTCCTTAAGGTAAACCAATCTCTGCTACCTTTAGTGGAGAGGTTTTCTGATGGCTCTGCCGCAAAAGGCAGAGGAAGATAGGTTTAGCCTTGTAGCAGAGATAAGAATAAGCTCATGAAAAATAGGCTGTGATAGCCCACACTGGTTGTCAAAAAGGTAAATACAAATTGATGGCCTGAAGAGATGCCTGGGTCTGGGTGAGAGGCCAGTCATTAGGAGATGAACTTTGTTTCCCTTGGTATAACAGTTTTACTCATGACAATGATTAAGTTATCTTTATTTAAATCTAACCCCAAACAGCAATAATTCAAATTCCTCTCTTTCTGAGATTTTCTATTATAACAACCTCCAAAGCTCACTCAAATTCCTTGTATAAACTAGAATATTGTTTGATCAAATCTTTTTGAAATAAGTAGAAATTTTAGACAAGATGGCATAAGCACAGAATTGGGTAGTTGAGAGGCCTTCTTCTATTACCAAGTCTTGTGTAACTTTGAACAAAATTAAAGGATTATTTCTGGGTACCATTCTCTTTATATGGCAAATCAAACCTCAAGATACTGTCATTATTGGATTAGCATACATCCTGAGTGCCTGCCACCTCCAGATATCTCTTCAGACGAGTTAGCTTATTTTTATTTATAGATCTCCATGCTTTAAAGCCTGAGAGCACAGTTTTTTGTACAAGGACCATGCTTAGATTCAAAGAGTAGTTATCTATAGGGTGGTGGTAACTTCTGCATAACAGGGAAACCTTATACTGGATGATGTCCCTGGCTGCATGCCCTCTCTCCTAACTTGAGTTCTGCTGAAGTCACTCCCCACATCAGACTGTATGTGGCAAATTTAAAATACATTTCCCCAAAATACGTGTAGCAGTCCAAGAAATCTGTCACCTAAATGAGAGTTAGTTTATTTTAATTCAAAAGGTACACATTATAATAATATTATACAATAAAAGAAGTTTCTACCTTATAGAGACAAATGAATGTTAATAGTCATCGGTGAAACATCTGGTCCCTAGAATTTAGCCAAGAAAGAACTCAAAGAATGATGCCCTGATGATGAGGTGATAAACAGGTTTATAATCCCAGATTGCAATAATTGTACCAATATTTTGGGAGAGAGATACAGGTGGATGAGAATTAGGTTTATTGGTCCTGTAAAACTGGAATTTGGCATTTAAATGATCTCTGGGAGCACTTAAATTGTGTTTAGTTCTGCAAATAATACAATGATTTTCTGGATGCTGGTGATCAGCACAGGTGGAGATGTCAGTAACTGGTTGGACATGACTGTGTCATTACTGTTCTTCATAGTTGTACACCCAGTACTTAAAATTGTATCCATCTGGACCAATTAGTTAACTTTGTTATGCCTCAGTTTTTCTACCTATGAATGTAGTTAATAATCCAAGTTTGCACTGAGAATTAAATAAGAAAATATATGTCAAATTTCTAGTATTGTGCCAGACCTTTAGAACATGCACAGTACTAGATATTATTTTGTTATTAATATTGTTATCACTGCTCCTATCCCCAGTTATGGCCTTTGCTCAAAACTTAATCAAATACCCTCTCTTTTACTCTCCCTATACTCCTTAGGACAAGCCACCATTTCTAATGATTCAATTCTTAGATTTCTGTCTCCAAATCCTCTCTTTCTTAAGATATCCACATGCAACCTCAAAAATTGAAGTTATCTTCCTTGTATAAAATTGGTTGTTCTTCAATTTTTTATTATCAATTATATTGTCTAATAACTATTAGATTTAGATCTTCAATTGTGTTTGTCTCCTCCCGTTGCCACATTAGCCAGAACTGCCAAGTCTTACTCTCTTGGGCCTATCCATTCTTTCTCATTATTCAAGTTCATCACTGAGTGGCTGAACAACTGGATAGCTTTCTATTAAGTGTCTTATCTGTAGTTTGCCTTCTCTCTAACCCAGCCTGCTTGCCACCTAGATCATGTCATATCGATACTCAATAGCTTTCATTACTTCCCTGATTCCTCTCTTCCAAAATCTGTCACCAGCCTATTTAACATCTCCCACTACTGTGATTGCTCTTCCAGCCAAATTTCTCTATTTATTGTGTCTTGAATATATATTTCCTCATTCTTCTGCTGCTGCCTGGAATATTCTCATTCCTATAAATCAGGTGCAAACCTTGTGCCTAAGAAACAAGCACTGTCACTCTGTGTTAACTGTTTTAAGTCTAGACCATAATTCAGACTTTGAAATAGTGAGATCGTATTCAAAGCTTTTTATCTTTTTTTTTTTTTTTTGGTGTGGCTATTGTGAATGGGATTTTGCTTTTTATTTGGTTCTCTGTCTGTTTATTGTTGGTGTATAAAAGTCCGACTGTCTTTTGCACATTGATTTTATACCCTGAGATTTTTCCAAAGTCCTTTATCAGTGCAAGGAGGTTTGGACAGATACTCTCAGGTTTCAAGATATAGAATTATATCATCAACAAAGAGGGATAACTTAACTTCCTCTTTTCCTATTTGGATACCCCGGATTTCCTTCTCTTGTCTGATTGCTCTAGCTAGGACTTCCAACACTATTTTGAACAGTATGTTTTGTTCTGGTTTTCAGGGGAAATGCTTCCAGTTTCTGTCCATTTAGCAATATGTTGGTTGTGGGTTTATCGTAGATGACTCTTACTGTTTTGAGGTATGTTCCCTCTCTATCCAGGTGTTTAAGAGTTTTATCGAGAAAGTATGCTGGATTTTGTTAAAAAGTTTTTCTGCATCTAATGATAAAATCATATGTTTCTTGTTTTTACATCTGTTGACATATTTAATTACATTTATCATCTTGCAGATATTGAGCCAGACTTGCATCCTGGGGAAGACATGGTGGGTAATTTTTGAGATGTGTTGTTAGATCCAATTTGCTAGAATCTTGTTGAGAATTTTTGCATCTATGTTCAGCAGGGATATTGGCCTATAGTTCTCCTTCTTTGTTAGATTTTTACCCAGTTTGAGTATCAGTGTAATGTTAGCTTCATAACATGATTTCAGGAGAGTTCCATCTTTCTCAGTTGTCTGGAATACTTTCATCTTCCTAATCAGAGAAGTAAAATACCTTACATTGAAAACTACAAAACACTGCTCAAAGAAATCAAAGACTCAAACAAATGGAAAAATATCTCATGCTCATTGATCAGAAGAATCAACATTGTTAAGATGTCCATCCTACCCAAGGTTATCTACAGATTCAATGCAATACCCATTAAATTACCAACATCATTCTTCTCACAACTGGAAAAAAATACAGAAATTCATATGAAAACATAACTTATCACAAATAGCCAAAACAACCCTCATCAAAAGAAACAAAGCAGGAGGTATCACATTTCTAGACTTTAAACTGTATTATAAAGCTACAATAATCAAAACAGCTGCATATTGGTACAGGAACAGTCTTATGCACTAATGGAACAGGATAGAGATTCCAGAAACAAAACTTCAATTTCACAATCAAATCATCTTCAACAAAGCCTCCATCAGCAACCACTGGGGAGAGGATAGCCTATTCAGTAAATGGCACTGGGAAACTGGCTGACCACATGCAGAAAAATGAAACCGCATCCCTACCTATCACCATACAGAAGAATTAACTCTAAATGGATCAATGACCTAAATGTAAAATCTCAAACTATAAGAATCTTAGAAAATGTAGGAAATACCCTTACAGAAATTGGAATAGACAACTAATTATGGATAAAAACCCCAAATCCCCATGCCAAGAGGTAAGATAGACAAGTGGGTCCTCATCAAACTGAAAAGCTCTGCAAAGCAAAAGAAACCATCAAGAGAGAAGGGAAACAGTCCACAGAATGGGAAAAAATATTTGCCAACTATATATCTGACAGAGGCCTAACATCCAGGACCTACAAGGAATTCAAATGTGCCAAAAAGAAAAAACAAATTGCCCTATTAAAAAGTGGGCGCCGGGCTCGGTGGCTCAGCCTGTAATCCCGCGCCTTTGGGAGGCCGAGGTGAGTGGATTGCCTGAGCCCGCGGGTTCGAGACCCGCCTGGGCAGCAAGACTTCATCTCTACAATAAATCAAAAAAAAAAAAAATCAGCTGGGCATGGTAGCGTATGCCTGTAATTCCGGCTATTTGGATGGCTGAGGAGGAAGGATCGCCGGAGCCCAGTAGGTCGAGGTTGTGGTGGCCGGAAGCGGCCACTGCACTCCAGTCTGGGTGACCGAGTGAGACTCCAACTCAAAAAAAAAAAAAAGTGGGCAAAAGATAAGAATAGACACATCTCAAAAGAAGATATACAAGCAGCCATAAGATACATGAAAAAAATGCTCAGCCTCACTAATCATCAAAGAAATACAAATCAAAACCACACTGAGATACAACCTAACTCTAGTCAGGATGGCCATGACCAATAACTCAAAAACAACAAATGCTGGAGAGGTTGTGGAGAAAAGGGAACACTTCTACACTGTTGGTGAGAGAGTAAATTAATACAACCTCTGTGGAAAACATTGTGGCAATTTCCAAAAGATCTAAAAATTGACCTTCCATATGACCCATCAATTTCCCTTTTGGAAAGTCACTCTATGAAAAAGATACCTGAGGACACATGTTTATTGCAACACTGTTCACAATAGCAAAAACATGGAACCAACCATGTTGCCCATCAAAAGTGGACTGGATAAAAAAGAAAAGTGGTACATATACACAAGGGAATATTATGCAGCCATAGAGATGGACAAAATTATGGACTTTACAGCCACTTGGATGGATCTAAAGTCTGTCATACTCAGTGACCTATCACATAATCAAAGAACCACATATTCACACTCATTAGTGGACTCTGAACATTTATCATAATACTACAAGAAAGGGATTGGCAGCAGCAGGACACTGCCAGAGGAGGTTGGGAGGTGGGGAGCACATAACATCCTTAAAGGTACCTGGTCCCAAACCAGGTGAATTGAGGATCAATGAGAGGCCCAAACTTTACCTGTACAATTACAATTTACATATCTAATCCTGAATTGTACCCCACATCTGTAAAATTTTAAAAATTTTAAAAGTTTTGTATCTATATGTCAATGTAATGTGCATAACCACTAGAGTTCAATCAGCAGATAAAAATGAGCTTTGATAGTTACGTTACCTATTTTAAAGAGTTACAAACTTCTAAACTTTTAAAACATGTTCTAAGTAGTTGAATTCTTTCAGTATTTAATTGTGAAATTTAACTTTCTTTTGTCAGATGAGTAATGTGCTGATGTAACTCGGTTTGAGAGTGGTATATCTCACATATGTGCTTATGAACTACAAAAGGATCCAATTATGATATTTTTTAACCACTAAAAATAAAGAACTCTATAATGATTAACCATGTATTTGTCACCCACATTCAACTTTCATTAATCTTTCATTATCTGCTTTATGCATTTATCCAGCCATATATATATGTGTGTATAAAACTTTCAAAAATAATGAAAACAATTTACTAAATAACCTCAACACAACAATTAACTAATTATCAAATTAAAATTAACAATAAATGACTAATTATCTAATATTGTTGTAAAGTGTTTCCAACAATAGCTGCACCATTATCTTTCATCCAGTTTATAATTAAACTTTGCTACTTCTCTCACCAAAATATGGGACTTATTTCTCCTTTCTTTGAATCTGGGTTTGTAGTGTGATAAGTGTTGACCAATAAAATGCAACAGAAGTGACACTGTGTGGTTTCCAAGGCTAGACTTAAAAAATGTCTTGTAAGTTCTGTTGTAACGACCTGAGAATGTGTTGCTTCCTGTTTGGGTGCTTTTGTAAGACTACCAAGCTTGTTAGCCACAGAGAGTAGAACTAAGATGCTTTGGCCAATGCCCCAGTTGAGCCCAGGCCCCACCCTATCTGCCAGCCAAATAACAGTCACAAGGATGAATCCAGATGAGACCAGCAGAAAAACCTCTAAGCTAACCACAGTTAATAAATCATTGTTTTAAGTTATTGAGGTTTAAAGTGATTTGTTACATAGCAATAATAAAACTCACTGTCCTCTCCATGCCCAGATTTCCCTAATTGTCAAAAAAAGAGTTACAAATATTTGAAATATGAATCCAATCAGTCATGCTTTGTATGTGGTTGATCTGAATTTTTAGTCTCTTCTTGTCTAAAACTGTCATTCTGTCTTTATTAATGAATTTTTGAAAAAGACAAGTTATATTTGATTGTGCCACAGTGTATATTTGTCTAGTTGTTTATTAAGTGTCATTTATTTTGATTCTTTATCTCTGTATTTCTATAAGCTCTAAGTTAGGGCTAAAGCACTGATTATACACTTGCCACTTTCATTCAGCATTGTACTAGAGGTTCTGCCCAAGGCAATTAGACAAGAAAATGGCATTCAGATTGAAAAGCAAGAAGTAAAGCTATATATACCCACAGACGACATGATCTTTTATATTGAATAGCCTAAATCATCCTCTAAAACCTACTGTAATTAATAAATAAGTTCAACAAGGTTGCAGGATACAAAATGAATATACAATAATCAATTGCATTTTTATATACTAGCAATGAACAAATGAAAGTAAAATTTGAGAATATGCCAGAGTCCAGCTCCAGCCGGGTTCAGGGTACCCCAAAGGTGGAGACGGCATCGGCGATTGGGGGGAAGAAGAAAGAGAGAAAGAGAGAGAGAGAGAGAGAGAGGAAGAAAGAGACCGGACCCCTGTCTAGTGCAGAAGCCGTTTATTGGGAATTACAACGGGTCTTTTATACACAGTCAGGTATGTGAGGGGCGTTCCCCACCCACCAGATGTTCTTTCAGGTATAATCCCATAACAGATGTTAAACCTAATCCATGAAACCTTAATCCATGACTGCCTTTAAACCCTTTTCGTACTGTCTATAAACGCTTTTCATATTGCCTATAAACCCTTTTTGTACTAATGCCAAGTTAAACAATTCTATAGAGACTTAAGTACTTACTTTACAAACTAAAGTGCCCCATCCCAGAATGTTTGGAATATGGCCCAGTCCAAAGTTCACAGTGGGCTACCTGCAAGTAACCCAGTCGTATTCTTTCAACAAAATGGCTGTCTTCTAAAACTATATTCTAAAATTTACACCTTATTCAACTTCAATAAATCCTAAGATCATGACCCAGAAGCCTGTGGCCAATACTAAGGCTCTTAGATGTGACCCGAGTTTGAATTGTAAGTTGTGTGAAAGTCAAAACTGCAGTTTGTGGAAGAGTGGGAGCAATGAGCTTCTAAAGTTAGCTTGTGTTCGTCCCGGTTTCAGAGTTTTCATGTTTTGAGCTCACAGGAGCTTAATCTGGTTAGTGCTGAGTAGAAAGGGGGAGGAAATGGGGTCAATAGCTCCCAAACGCATCCTAGTGGTCTTGGGGTCAATGGCCCTTCCTGATCCCTAATGCTCAGTGGGCCTCTGTGGCCGGCTCCCAACAAGAATACAATTTTATTTACAATAGTATCAAAAAATAAAATACTTAGGAATAAATTTTAAAATAGAAGTGCAAGACTTGTGCACTGATAACCACAAAACATCATTTAAAGAATTAAACTGTCAGGGGAAGGGAGGGTGGGACTGGCAGTTGAGGGAAACTGCTAGGGGAGGGAGGCGCATACCTCATCAACAAGGGTGTCTGCATGATCGATGTTTGTATACCTAACCCTGAATTGTACCCCACATCTTTATAATAAATAAATAAATTTTTTAAAATAAATAAATAAAAATAATTAAAGAAGAATGTTAATGAAAATTTATGGACCGGCATCTCACATTCATAGATTGAAAGACTTACTAGTGCTATGATGACAATGCACTGACAACCACTAAATATATCATGTAAAGAATTAAAGAAAAATTTTAATGAAAATTTAATGGAAAGGCATCCCATGTTCATAGATTGACTTACTAGTGTTATGATGACAATGCTCTCCAAATTGTACAAATTCAACACAGTTCTTAAAAAAAAAGCTGCTTTTTTTTGCAGACACTGACAAGCTAATTTTAATATTCAAGTCCACACTGTGGCACACACACATACAACTCATCTAACGTCTTCAAAAATTCATTAAAAAGAAAAGGCAGGCTGACAGTTTTAGATAAGAAGAAACTAAAAGCTCAGACCAACCAAATACAAAGCATGACTGATTGGATTCATATGGAATTGCAAGGGACACAGAATGGCCAAAATAACATTAAAAATTAAGAACAAGTAGAAAGACAATTTCAAAACCTACAACAAAACTATTATAATCGAGACTGTGTAGTACTGATACAGGACAGCATTTAGCTCAATGGACTAGACTCAAAAATAAACCTGCACATTAATGGTCAATTGATTTTTTTTTACAAAAGTACAAAGATAATTTACCGAGGGAAAGAACAGTCTTCTCTAAATAGGCACATACATATAAAATGAAATTGAAGTCATACCTCACATCATACATAACAGTTAACTTAAAATGAAGGACAAACCTAAATGCAAATGTGAAAGCTATAAAAGTCTTGAAAGAAAATGTAGAATCAAATTTCCCTGACCTTGGATTAAGCAATTTTTTTTTTAGGTAGGATGCCAAAAGCACAAGCTACCAAAACAAAACAGATAAATTAGATATCATCAAAATTTAGAACAGTTGTGTTTTCAAGGATACTATCAAAAAGTGAAGAGACAACTCAAAGAGTGAAAAAAAATTTAAAGAATATATCTGATAAAGAGCTAGTATCTAGAATATAAATAGAACTCTATAACCCAACAACAAAAATATAAACAAACCAATTTAAAAATGGGCAAATGACTTTAATAGACATTGTTCTAAAAAAGATAAACACAGCCAAAAAGCACATGAAAAATGCTCTACATAATTAGTCATTAGGAAAATACAGATCTAAACCACAATGAGACACAATTTCACTCCTACTAGGATAGCTATAGTCAAAAAGATGGATGACAAGTATGGAGAAAGTGGAGAAATCGGAACACTCACACATTGCTGGTAGAAATGTAAATAATACAACTGCTTTGAAAAAACAGTTTGCAGTTGCTCAAAAGCTTAAATATAGAGTTACTATATAACTCAGTAATTTCAATCCTAAGTAGATACCAAAGAAAATAGAAAACATTCACCTACAAAAAATTTGTATACAAGTGTTTATAATAGCAAAAAAGTGAAAATAATCCAAATGTTTTTCAGCTGATGAATAGATAAATAAAATGTGATATATCCATAAAATTACCTAATATTCAGCTTTAAAAGTAATGAATTTTTGAGACATGCTACAATATTCAATGAACCTTGAAATCATGCTCAATGATAAAGCCAAATATCAAAGGTCACATATTGTATGATTCCTTTTATATGAAATGTTCAAAATATGGAAATCCATAGAAATGAAAAGTAGATTAGCAGTCGCCAAAGGATGGGAGTGAGGGAAAGGTACCTATTAGTCACTACCAATGTGTATACATTTTCTTTAGGAGTGATGAACAGGTACTTAAATTAGATAGTACTGATGGTTGTACAACTTTATAAATATATTTTAAAAACCATTGAATTGTATATTTTCTAAAAGGTCAGATTATATCTCAATCTTTGAAAATAGAAAATGAAACTTTATGAGATCAGTATTAGTAATATATTTTTTGTGTATTAATGGAGCAGGAAATAAGATTACAAACTGTAAGTGACTCGTGTAGCTGGTTAGCTCAGATTTTATGCTTCCAAAGTATGTATGATTTACACTGTAAAACAAAATATATGCATATGTGTGAATATCCTTATATTGATATGTAAAATTGTATGTATGCTTTCAGTAGGATAGACTTATCATTCTATTCATTTAATTTTATTCATATCATGCTATTCATTTAATTAATAGCCATTTATTGAGTTGACTCTATGCCAGATTCTGAGGACACAGAAAGAAATAAAAAGTGACCCCTACCTTCAATGTGAATTACCTTACTGTATTAATTGTGACTGAAACAATGGTAGAAAGTATACTCTAGATCTTCAGATGAAATCAACCTTCCCACACAAGAATAGTCAACACAGATGGCTCACTGCTATCATAGGACTTCTGTGTTCCTTACAAGTACTCCTTTTAACACTTTCTTCCTCTAACTACAAACTCTTGCTTCATCTTGGTATTGTTTCTACCTCTGACCCTCTGGAAAGAGTGTCTGCCCTTGATCTTCCCATATTTCCCAGGTACTCCTAAAAGCTTTAACTTCATTTCTCACCTACAACACTATTGACATTTGGGGCCAGATAATTGTGGGTACTTTCCTGTGCACTTCCAGATGCTTAGTTGCACCTCTGCCTCTATTCACTAATAGCAGTAGCACCTTCCTCTGCAGTTGTGAAAACCAAAATATCTCCGGACATTGCATATGACCCTTGGTGGGTAAATCATCCCTGGTTAGGAATCACTTCTCAACCTGACATTTACTCTATGACTCTTCCTAGCTTGGACTTTTGGAAAACTGCCTCTCATAAATCATTCCTCTCCAATCCAATCCCTAACAACAGTATATACTCACTCCAGTACCAAGTTGCAAGTAAAGGGGTGCAATAAATTCCCTGAAAATTTGTTTTTAGTATTATTCTTCAAAAGCATCCAGTTAGCTCTATCTAGCCACAATGATCTATAGTATTTTGCTTTCTAAAAACTTCTCTTTACTCCCAGAGAAATGCTACAATGGATTATTTTAGTTCTTGGATCCAAAAATATCAGCTTGAGTTGTTGTGAAGAGGAAGTAGGACAGGTCAGGGAGGGCTTCTGATCATCAGATGCGATTGCTTCTGTTCTGATTCCTCTTTCCTTCACCTTTTATACATGCTCCAGTTACCAGACAGTGCTTAACTGAGAAAGCTGCCTCTGCTGAAAAGAATGAAATTGGGCAGCAATGAGGCCCTGAATTTAGGTGTTCTGGGCCTAAATCTAGAATGCAACTAGGACTTTTTAATCTAACAAGAGCAGGATAGATGTGAGAAAAAGACTATCAAATACTGTCTACAAAAGAAGTAGTTCCAGATGAACTGTACATTTAAAGGCTTTCCTGTTGGGAGAGGCAGCCTATTCAAGATAGCCCTGAAGGAAAAAGCAATTTATCATTACTTCCTGCAGAAGGTCAATTCTTATAAAAATTGTGAAATGTATTGTACTGGAAGTTTCTTTCACAGTAATCCTACTCATCTAGCTTGAGTGAAAAAGGGACTGACTGGTTCACATGGTTGGGAAAAACAAGGGGTGGGCTGGGTTCAGGCACAGCAGAATCATCGGGACTCTTCCTCCCTCTCTGTCCTCTTACCTCCATGTTTGTTTCATTCTAAGGCACACTGTCTCCTGGTGGTGATAGTCAGTCATCAACATCAGCATCTGGACTTCATTGTTCATATCAGCCCCAAGGACTCTGATAGGCCCTACTTGCATTACACCTGTACCTATGGACCCACCACTGCGTCAAGAGTAGGGGCAGACCCACGAGTGCTCTCTGATTCTGATTGCCAGAAGAGAGAAGAGACACCAGAAAAGGTCCTCTAGACAGTGAGGCAATTTTAAGGCTTTGCACCACATCTTTCTCCACCCAGCTTCCTCTGGGCATTTAGTATTCTCCCACTGCCTATTGATGGTCCAGCACTCTCTTATGATCTCTTTGGATCTGTAAATACCTTACCTCCTTCTATCCCTAACTTTGACTATAGTATTCAAAGTCCACCCTCTAATTAAGCATGGGATGTGCAAATTTGGAGCTTGTGATAGAAACACGAGGATGAAAGAAGAGGGGCCTAGTATATCAGGGCACAGTATGTAGGCAGTTGCCTTGCCTTGGTGAATATGTGCTTACTCAGCCCATTCCAGTAAAAGATGTGATTTCACTTACAATCATGTACCATATAAGGATGTTTTGGCTAACTACGGACTGCATATCTCATGGTGGTCCCATAAGATTTAATGGAGCTGAAAATTTCCTGTTGCCTAGTGACATTGCAGCCATCCTAATATCACAACACAATGCATTATTCATGTGTTTGCGGTAATGCTGGTGCCAACAGATGTACTCCACTGCCTGTCATATAAAAATACAGTACATACAATCATGTACAGAACATACTACTACTCAATAATAATAAATGACTATGTTACTGGTTTATGTTTGCTCTACCAAAAGGATACATATGTTTATTGCAGCACTATTCACAATAGCAAAAACATAGAACAAATCCAGCTGTCCATTGAAGGTGGACTGAAAAAAGAAAATATGGTAAATATACACCATGGAACACTACATAGCTATGAAGAAGAAGAAAATAATATCCTTTTCAGCAGTGTGAATGTATCTGGAGACCATTATTTTAAGTGAATTATAACAGAAACAAAAAATCTGAATATTTCATGTTTTCACTCATAAGTGGGCACTAAACATTGGTTAAAACAGGCACAAAGATGGAAACAATAAGCACTGGGCACTTCTTTTTGTATTAATTTTAGATTCAGGAGGCACACATGAGTATTCGTTACATGAACATGCTATGTAGTGGTGGAGATTGGGTCTTAGGTGACCCATTCCCTAGATAGTGAACATTGTGCCCCATAGGTAGTTTCTGAACTCTAGGCCCTCCTCTTCCCACTTATCAGTGTCCCCAGTATCTATTATTTCCATCCTTGTGACCATTTAACTCCCACATATGAAAGAACATGTGGTGACTGGCCTTCTGTTACTGAGTCAGTTTACTTAGGATGATAATCTCCAACCTTATCCATCTTGCTGCAAAAGACATTTATTTCTTAACATTTTATTATTTTTCATGACTGCATAGCATTCCATGTTGTATATATACCATATTTTCATTAACCATTGATCAGTTGATGGGCATTTAGGTAAATTCCACATCCCTGCAATCATTAATTGTGCTGCGAAGAACATGTGGGTGCATGTGTCTTTTTAATATAATGACCTCTGATCCTTAGGGTAGATACTTAGTAGTGGGATTGCTGGATCAAATAGTAGATTTACTTTTAGTTTTTTGGGTAATCTCCATACCACTTTCCTTAGAAGTTGTACTAATTTATACTCCCGCCAACATGTATTTTCTCTGCAGCCACATCAACATCTATTGGTTTGTTTTCTTTTTCTTTTTTTTTTTTTTTTAATAATGGTCATTCTGACTGATGTAAGGTAACATCTTATTGTGGTTTTAATTTGCATTTTCCTGATTATGAGTGATGTTGAACATTTTTTCATATGTTTGTTGGTCATTTGTATATTTTCTTTTGAAAGAGATCTGTTCATGTTGTTTGCCCACTTTTCAATAGGGTTATTTACTTTTTTTGGTGCTGACTTGAGTTTTTTGTAGATTATGGATATTAGCCCTTTGTCAGATGTATAGTTTAGAATATCTTCTCCCATTCTTTTTTTTTTGAGTTGGAGTTTCACTCTGTCACCTAGACTGGAGTGCAGTGGCCGCTTCCGGCCACTGCAGCCTCAACCTGCTGAGCTCCGGGATCCTTCCGCCTCAGCCTTCCAGGTAGCCTGAATTACAGGTATGTGCTACCACTCCCGGCTGATTTTTTGATTTATTGTAGAGATGAGGTCTCGCTGCCCAGGCGGGTCTCGAACCCGCGGGCTCAGGCAATCCACTCACCTCAGCCTCCCAAAGGCGCGGGATTACAGGCTGAGCCACTGAGCCCAGGTTCTTCTCCCATTCTTAAGTGGACTGTTTGCTCTTTTGATTATTTCTTTTGCTGTGCAGAAGCTTTTTAGTTTAATTAAGCTCCACTCATTCATTTTTGTTTTAGTTGCATTTGTTTTCAGGGTTTTAGACATAAAATATCTGCCTAGGCAGATGTCCAGAAGAATTTTTCCTAGGTTTTCTTCTAGGAATTTTATGGTTTTAAGTCTGACATTTAAGTCTCTAATCCACCTTGAGTTAATTTTTGTATATGGAGAGAGACAGGGATCAAGTTTCATTTTTCTACATGTAGCTATCCAATTTTCCCAGCACCATTTGTTGAATAGAGTATCTTTTTCCCAGTGCATGCTTTTGTCTGCTTTGTCAAAGATCAGTAGCTTGTAGGGATTTGGGCTTATCTCTGGATTCTCTATTCTGTTCCATTGATCCATATGTCTGCTCTTGTACCAGCACCATGTTGTTTTGGTTACTACAGACTTGCAGCATAATTTGAAGTCAGGTAATATGATGCCTCCAGATTTGCTCTTTTTGCTTAGGATTGCTTTGGCTATTCTGGCTCTTTTGTGGTTCCATATGAATTTTAGTATTTTTTTTTCTAACTCTGTGAAAAATTACATTGGTAGTTTGATAGGGATTGCATTGGATCTGCAGATTTCTTTGAGTAATATTTTCATTTTAATAATGTTGATTCTTGATCCATGAGCATAGAATGTTTCTCCATTTGTTTGTGCCTTCGGCAACTTCTTTCATCAGATTTTTGCAGTTCTCCCTGTAGAGACCTTCTTGGTTAGATATATTTCTAGGTATTTTAGCTTTGGGGCTGCTATTGTAAAAGAAATTGAGTTCTTGATTTGATTCTCATCTTGGTTGCCATTGATGCTTACCAGTGCTACTGATTTGTGTGTGTTGATTTTGTATGCTGAAACTTTACCAAATTCATTTATCAAGTCCTCTTTTGGACTCTTTTGAAGGAGTCTTTATGGTTCTCTAGGTATAAGATCATATCATTGGCATACGGAGATAGTTTGATTTCTTCTTCTCCAATTTAGATAGGCTTTATTTATTTTTATTGCCTAGTTGCTCTGGCTAGGACTTCCAGTACTATGTCAAATAGTAATGGTGAAAATAGGCATCCTTGCCTTGTTTCAGTTCTGAAGGGGAATATGTTCAGTTCTGAAGGGGAATATGTTTCTCCATTCAGGATGACATTGGCTATGAGTTTGTCATTTATTGCTTTTATTATTTTGAGGAATGTTCCCTCTATGTCTATTGTGTTGAAGGTTTTTATCATGAAACCATGCTGGATTTTATCAAATGCCTTTTCTGTGTCAATTGAAATGATCATATGATTTTTGTTTTTAATTCTGTTTAGGTAGTGTATCACATTTATTGACTTGCATATGTTGAATTACCCTTGCATCCCTGGAATAAACCCAACTTAATTGTGGTATATATTTTTTAATGTGCTGTTGAATTTATTTTGCTAATATTTTGTTGAGGATTTTTGCATCTATGTTCATAAGCGAAATTGGTCTGTAGTTTTCCTTTATTTGTTGTTGTCTTTTCCTGGCTTTGATATCAGAGTGATACTGAATTCACAGAATGAGTTACAGAGGAGTCCCTCTTCTTCAATGTTGTAGAATAGCTCAGTAAACTTGGTACCGATTCTCCTTTGAAGGTCTGGTAGAATTCAGCTGTAAGTCCATTAGGTTCTGGACTTTTGTTGCTGTTGTTGTTGTTGTTGTTGGTAGACTTCCAATTACTGTTTCACTCTTGCCACTCATTACTGGTCTCTTCAGGGTTTCTGTTTCTTCCTGATTCAAGGTTGGGGGGCTTGGTTTGTTTCCAGAATTTATCCACTTCCTCTAGACTGTCTAGTCTGTTCATATAGAAGTGTTCATAATAGTCCTGGGTGATCTTTTGAATTTCCATTGTATCAGTTGTAATGTCTCCTTTTTCATTTTTGATTGAGTTAATTTGAATCTTCTCTATTTGTTTCTTAATCTAGCTAGTGGTCTATCAATTTTGTTTATCTTTTCAAAGAACCAACTTTTTGTTTCATTGAGTCTTTATATTTTTTTATTTTAATTTCACTTAGTTTTGCTCTGATCTTTGTTATTTCTTTTCTTCTGATAGCTTAGAGTTGGTTTGTATTTTTAAGCTCCTTTGAGGTGTGATGGCAATATGTGATCACTCAATCTTATTAATGTAGGCCTTAAGCACTATAAATTTTCCTCTAAGCATAACTTTGGTTGTATCCCAGAGGTTTTGATAACTTGTTTCATTATTGTCATTAATTTTAAGGAATTTTTAAAATTCCTGCCTTGATTTCATTGTTGACCAAAGGATCATTCAGGAGGAAATTGTTTAACTTCCATATCTTTGGTTTTACAAGTTCTTCTTAGAGTTAATTTCAAGTTTTAGTCCACTGTGGTCTGAGATAGTGCTTGATATGATTTCAATTTTTTTGAATTTATTGAGACTTGACTTGTGACCTATCATATGGTCTCTTAGAGAATGTTCCATGCACTAATGAAAGAAATGCATATTCAGTAGTTTTGATGAAATGTTCTATAGATATTCCATTTCTTCTCAAGTCCTGTTTAAGTCCAATCCTTCTTTGTTGACTTTCTGCCTTGACAATCTGTCTATTGCTGCCAGTGGAGTGTTGAATTCTCCCACTATTACTGTATTGCTGTCCATCTCTTTTTTTAGGTCTAGCAGAATGTGTTGTATAAACTTGGGGGCACTGGTGTTAGGCACATATATATTTAAAATTGTTATGTCTTCTTATTGGATTGATCCCTTTATCATTACATAAGGTCATTTTTGTCTTTTTTTTTGCTGTTGTTAATTTAAAGTCTGTTGATCTCGTGTCAGAATGGCTACTCCTGCTCCTTTTTTATTTCATTTGTGAGGAATATTTTCCCCCACACCTTTACCTTCAGTCTATAAGGAGTCTTTGTGAGTTATGTGGATCTCTTGAAGGAAGCACATATTTGGGTTGGGTTGGGTTTTTTTTTAAATCTATTCTGCCAGTTTATATCATTGTATTAGGAGCATTGAGACCATTTACATTCAGAGTTAATAATGATATGTAAAGTACTATTCTATTCATGATACTGGTTGTGTTATCCAATTGCTTTGTTTATTTATTTTTCTATTGTACTGGTGCTCCATCAAGCCTGTGAAATTTATTATTTCCATCATTTTTCTACTGGTTTATTTCAATATTTTGTTTCAGTATGTAGGACTCCTTGGAATATTTCTTATACAGTCAGTCTAGTGGTGACAAATTCTCTTAGTATTTTATGTCTGCAAAAGACTTCATTTCTTCTTCATCTATGAAACTGCTTTGCAAGATTCAAAATCCTTGACTGTCAGGTAATCTGTCTGCTGGGCGACAGAGTGAGACTCCCAACTCAAAAAAAAAAAAAAAAAAAAGATGAGGTCCCACTTCCTTCTGGCTTGTATGGGTTCTTCTGAGAAGTCTGCTGTTAGTCTAATAGGTTTGCCTTTGTACGTTATTTAATGCTTTTGTCTCATTAATCTTAAAATTCTTTCCTTCACATTAACTTTACATAGACAGATGATTACTTGCCTTGGAATTGACCTTTTTACAGTGAATCTTCTGGGAGTTCTTTGGGTTTCTTGTATCTGCATGTTTCGATCTCTGGCAAGGTCAGGGAAGTTTTCCTTCAATGTTCCCTAAAATAGGTTTTTAAAATTTGTTGCTTTCTCTTTTTCCTCAGGAACACCTATGATTCTTAGGTTTGGACATTTTATATAATACCACATTTCTTGGAGACTTTCTTCCATTTTATTGATTCTTTTTTCTTTATTGTTGTCTGATGGGGTTAATTCAAAAGCCTGATCTTCAAGTTCTGAGATCCTTTCTTCTGCTTGTTCTAGTCAATTGTACTGCATTTTGTACTTCTCTAAATGCTTCTTTCATTTCCAGAATTTCAGCATTTTTTTTTTAGGTGTGTATATCTTTGAAGAATTTTTCTTCCATGTCCTTAATAGCTTTATTTTTATTTTTTAATTTTTTTGTTGGTTAATTTTCTTCTGAAGTTTACTGACTAATTTTATCACACACTTTTTAAATTCTATGTCTGGAATTTCAACAATTTCATTTTTATTAAGGTTCATTGCTGAAGAGTTGGTGTGGTCCTTTGAGGATGTTGGAGAACTCTGTTTCCTCATATTGTTAGAATTATTTTTCTGGTTTCTCCTCATTTAGGTATATGATTTCTTCTTATTGAGGTTGGCAGGGGACTGGCAAAGGCATTGTAGGGTTCCCTTCATTATATATAGCTTTGGTGTGGTTAGTTTCTCAGTTACTAGTTGTGGCAGCCCTCTTCTGTGTACCTGCACTGGCCCACAGCATCCTGAGCGACTGTAGTGGCTTGGAGAGTGTTAATAGCTAGCACTTCCTACATTATATTTTCTATTGCTATTTTAGAGTTTACTCCTTCTACTTGCTAAAAATAATAAAAATAAAGTTAATTGTAAAATAGCCTCAGGCAGGTATTTCAGGAGGTATTCCAAAAGAAGGCATTGTTATTATAGGAGATGATAGCTCCATGCGTGTTATTGCCCTTTGAAGACCTTCCAGTGAGACAAGTTATGCAGATGGAAGACAGTGATATTGATTTTCCTAATCCTGTGTAGGCCTAGGCTGATGTGTATGTTTGCGTCTTCATTTTTAATAAGATATTTAAAAGGTGAAAATAAGTACATAGAAAAAGCTTATAGAATAAGGGTATACAGAAAGAAAATATTTTATATAGCTGTGCAAGGTACTTGTGTTTTAAGCTAAGTGTTATTTCAAAAGAGTCAAAAAGGTTATACAAAATGAAAAATATATATAAAGTAAAAAGTTATAGTGAGCTATGCTTAATTTCTTTTTTTAAATATGTGAGGTACAAGTCAGAGTGAGGTACATAAGTGGTCATCATACAGGTATGTACATACCACATTTTTGTATCCAGTCCACTTTTGATGGTTAGCATGGTTGGTTCCATGTTTTTGCTATTGTTAATAGTGCTTCAATAAACATGCATGCACAGTTATCATCTTTTTTGTAGAATGAGTTTAGTTTCTCCAGGTATATTCCCAGAAGAGGGATTGCTGAGTCATATGGAAAATTGGTTTTTAGATCTTTTAAAAATCTCCACACTATTTTCTGCAAAGGTTGTACTAGTTTACACTTCCACCAGCAGCAAAGTAGCATTCCTTTTTCTCCACATCCTCTCCAGCATCTTTTGTTTTTGAGTCATTAAAGATGGCCATCCTGACTGGAGATAGGTGATATCTCAGTGTCGTTTTGATTTGCATTTCTTTGATGATTAGTGAGGCTGAGCATTTTCTCATGTATCTGTTGGCTGCTTGTATATCTTCTTTTGAGAAGTGTCTATTCATATACTTTTCCCAATTTTTAATAGGGCAATTTTTTTCTTTTCATCACATTTGAGTTCCTTGTATATCCTGGATGCTAGATCTTTGTCAGTTATACAATTGGCAAATATTGTTTCCCATTCTCTGGATTTTTTTCATAAATTTAGTGTAGCCTATGTGTATAATATTTATAAAGTTTACAGTAGTATACAGTAATTTCCTAGGCCTTCACATTCATTCATCACGAACTCACTGACTCACTCAGAACAATTTCTAGTCCTGAAAGTTCTATTCATGGTAAGTACCCTAGATAGGTGTACCATTTTATGTCTTTTATACCATATTTTTACTGTATGTTTTCTATGTTTAGATATCTTCAGTACACAAATACTTACCATTGTGTTACAATTAATATTTGATATAGTAGCATATTATACAGATATGTAGTCTAAGAGTACTGTCTAGGTTTGTGTAAGTACACTCTATAATGTTCACACAATGACAAACCACTCAATGATGAATGCATTTCTCAGAACCTATCTGTCATTAGGCAACACATGACTGTATTTTAATTCATGTCAGAGCTTTGGGAATACATCCTCTCTGAGCTGAGCCCTGGCAAAGCATAACCTATTCTTGGAAAGTTTCTAGGGAAGGTGGCATTTGCCTCATTCATTCAGACAACACCAATTTAAGAATCAGTTAGGATTACAACTGTAGAGGCCAAGGCCTGGAAACAGTGTTTCCCTCAAGGCTAGTGCTGCTAAAGTGGCCTCTCATGGCCCTCACTCAACAGAAAGTCACCCAGAATTTAATCAACATCAATGGACCTGCTCTGTGCTCAGAGTGGATCAGGGGACCAACAGCAAGTGAAAACATAATGAAAAGGCCCGAGAGGCCCAGACCCATCTTCCTCCAGCCTCAGGAAAATATCCTTTTGTGTAGCTTTCACAACTCCAATAGTTTCCTTTTTGTTGTGCTTTGTTGTTTTTTTTTAATAGAAATTAGATCAGAAGGATTGTGAAAAATCCTCTCAAAACCAGGCATCACAAAATTCAGAATGATATGTTGGTCTCCACAGATTAAAATAGACTTTCCAATATATTTCTTGTTTTCATGCTACCTTTCTTGGCTTACTCACTAGGGCATCAGCCACCAAGCAGTTAAAGACTAATAGTGCCATGAATACCAAAGGTCTCACTCCTATACATTTAGGGAGATCTATGTTAGTTGCATTGACTGTGTCTTATAGTCATATGTACACGAGAGGCGAAAAGAATCATCTCCCCTCTGATTTGTATATTACACTTGGCAAATACCAGAAGCTCTCAACCACTATCACACAGAGAATCACCTGGGGGCCTTTCAAAATATACATATGCCCGGCTTCATTCTCAGAGATGCTGATTTAACTAACCTCAGGTAAAGCACATTTGTTAAAAAGTTTCCCAGTGATTCTTTTGTACAGCCACAGCTGAGGACCTCTAACATATAAACTAAACATTATTAGTATTTATTGAGCATGTGCTGTACATCAAGCGTAGCATTAAATTCTTCACAGGCATTATTTCATTCTTTTTTTAACAACTCGACTAGGTAGTTACCTTTTTACACCCATCTTATAGATGTGATCATTGAACTTAGAGGGGTTAGGCCATTTTCCCAAGATTAAATAGCCACTAAGTTTCAGAAATAAGAATTTGTATTTGATCTGTATGGCCAAAGAGTCCACAAGACTAACCATTATGGTATACTGTTTCCCACTATATTATGCTGCCATCTGAATAGATAGAATTATAACAACCAATTCCAGAATAGAAACAGAATACATGACACTAAATGGGACTAGGGGAAGAAAACAGCAAATAGAAGATGGAGACTTGTTACATCTAAAACAAATAAAGGTGTTTCTATCCTAACAATTGCAGGATCACTTTCCTGACCTCACACGCACTACACAAATTCTTCATTGGAGAAGAAAACGATGACAATGACAACCATGACATGACAACAATGCAGGAATAATAGTGCCCTTACTCTTTGTTATAGAGTAAATTCATAGAAAGAAGATATACACACTCACACACATACACATACAATATAGGATTTTAAAGAAACCATAACATTATCTTCACCAACTTCTAACTTTACATATAAGGAAACTGGTACTCTGATAAGTGAGATGGTTTACTTAGTTTCACACATATTTGTAGAAATGGACAAGTTTCCTGACTCCTGGTTCAGGCCACCTTTCCAAATCTACTGTCTTAGGAAGATGTATCAGCACCAGAAAATACATAACATGCTGGAGTAGTATTCTTCTGATCTGTACCCCCAACCTTACTAACTGAGCCATACTCATGGGCTCATTTCGAGAGTCAGAAAACCAATTATAGGTAGATGATCTTCTTGGGATAGTCTCAGAGTTATGTCTGCCATAAAATGCATCTAAAGATGTCTTTTTTCCAGAATAGCCACCTAAACCATAAGAAATTGAGCCACTGAAGCCATAAGAATCCAGGTTCTGCTTCATTAATCTTTTCCAAACTGTGGTTCTAGACTCAGATCAGAATTAACTAAGGTGCTTATTCAAAGTACATAATTGTGTGTCAATTAACCAAAGCTATCAAATTCAATTGTCTGGGTATGAGGCCCATTTTGACAAACTACTCAAGTGATTCTTCTGCACATGAACATTTAAGAACCACTGATTTTAGATAACTGCCTTTGCTGCTCTGCTTGGTTTCCAGGAGAATCTAAATAAAACCAGCAACTTCACAACCCAAAGCTTTCTCAGTTCTGATTCTGAACTCGTGTTGAGAACCATGATATTCCACAAGGAGATCCCTGAGGCTCTCTAGATATATCACAAGCCAGGCTGTAAGTTCTGGACAAAGAGTTCTGATTCTTTCCACCTTTTCATCCTGGGTGTCAGAACCAACAAATCATGGAAACTTCTGACTCCCTAGAGACCTTCAGCTCATTGATGTCTAATTTTTCGTCAAGAGGATCATCTGAAGAGGTAAACGACAGACACTGAGAACTCAGTTCCTGCCCTGCTCTGCTTCCCTAAATATGGCTTCCCGGAGAGTAAAGAACCTACAATCATTTTTCAAGTTTATGGTTTTTTTAAATTTTGTCACTGGAGGAGTTCGTCTTTTGATTTATGCTAGCAATGGAGGCATCAATGGAGCCCTCTGAACAACGTGAAAAGGTCTTACTCCTTCTTTTGGTAATTTTTAACCAAAAAAGAAAAAAATCACAAGGCACACCAGGTGCTTCCTTTTTGAAAGGAAAGAAACCCCTCCATAAATAAGACATCTATTTCTTTTTTATTCTGAGACTATTTTTTTCAAGGCACCAGTGTGCTATCTTTAGTTTTATAACATCATAGTATTAGATCTGTCTGATCAGGAATGCAAGTAATAATGACAATTTGATGTCATGTATCTGTGATATGGCTAGAAAGAAGTTGAAGCACAAGAAAAGATAGAAGGAGTTTCAGACAGAAATCTCCATCTAGGTATTTGAACTAAACTGAACCATGTACCATTATATATTACCTAACCCAAATCCTTAGTGAATCTCTTCAAATAGAATCAAACCCATATAGTAAAGGGAAATTGACTAAAACAAAAGAAAACTGGAAAATTCTTATTCTCCAGCCTCCTGAACAACAGCAAAAAATATGAAGCTAAATCTGATTTATATCCCTTGTCCAAATTCAATGCTCAAAATTTGACATGATTACAATGAAACCTATTTTAGACAAACTAGAATCTGATCATCAATTATAGCTTCCAGTTCTTGAGAGAGATGTGGTAGCAAAGATAAGAAATCTAAAGAAAATTTGGCCCTACAGAATAGGTCCAAATGTATGCCTCTGTGTTATGAAACACTAGATCCGATTTTCCTCAACTTTTCATGAATGGAATGGTTAAGGCTGGGCTCATGCAGGAAAGGACTGATGTATTTCCTCCCTCCATCAGGAACTGGACCTATGATTGAGGCCTTAAGTGTGATGTCCTTAGAAATAGTTGTGGGGATCTAGGAAAAACAAAGGTGTAGAATAAGAAAAAAGTTGCAGATAACAAGGTAGCCAAAACATAGGAGCAATTACCTGTAGCATTTTAGAATCAGCGAGGTGGAACAAAGTCTTTTATCTAGTTCAAATTGGAAAATAATGTGTTTCCTTAATCATAAGACTTGTCATTTCCTCTGAGGTATTACTATTTACAGTTAAGTGTCCTCAAAAAAGAGGATGCAGGCCGGGTGAGGTAGCTCAAGCCTATAATCCCAGCACTTTGGGATGTCGAGGCAAGAGGATTGACTGAGCCCAGGAGTTCACGACCAGCCTAGGCAACTTGGTGAGATCTCATCTCTACAATATATCAAAAAAATTAGCCAGGCGTGGCAGCGTGAGTCTGGAGTTCTGGGTACTTGGAAGACTCAGGCGGAAGAATCGCCTGAGCCCAGCAAGTTGATGTTGCGGTGGCCATGAGCATGCCACTGCACTCCATCATGGGTGACAGAGTAAGACTCTGACTCAAAAAAAAATAAAATTAAATTAAAAAGAGGATGCAATAGAATTCTGTGGTTAGGCTAAGACACATGCCACTGGCACCAACATAAGGACATTTGTGCTTGACCTGAAGAGCTGTCCATCAAATTGAATATTAAAGCCAGGATCATCCAGCTGGAAAGCCTTATCTCCTTCCAATTCTTTTAAACATAGAAACACTTGAGCTTCCCAGTGAAACTGACATTTAAAAAAGAAGAGGCTGCCTTTAAAAGGCAATTATTATTAACATGCAAAATTATCATATTCACCTTTTCTAGAAATATTTTAACACTTAGTAATACTTAATAATATTTAATACTCATATGTGTCTCCCACAGTATCAGAACTCAGTAAGTGTTGCTTGAATCTTAATGTAAGATAATGTGCTTGATACTTAGTGAGTGTGTGTGTGTGTGTGTGTGTGTGTGTGTGTGTGTGTGTGTGTGTATGAATAAAGCTATGTTTGCCCTAAATGTGTTTACAATCTATTATTAATAGTATTCTACACATACAAGCTGATGAAATAAAAGAGGAGCCCAAGTTCAGGGAATTTGAGTTTGGTAAAGATAAATCAAGCATGAATATACATTTCTGAATATCCAGTGCTCAGTTCACAAACTGTCTCTGTTTCTGCTTTATGTGGGTAGACTGGAAAGGTTTGTAAGTACAGAGGACATTTTTTATCTGAATTCAGTCTTCAGCTGACATTTCCTCTTGGCATTTTGAGTACTACTGAGGAAACGTGAAAGGTAAGGAAGAGATATGAAAGGTGATTCCGTTAGTTGATCAGTTCATCAATGTACTTTTACATATTCTTATTTTCATTCTGAAGCATGAACTTTACCATGCATTTTTCACATTTCTCACAATCACCCTAGGAAATAGGTATACTTCTTGTATCATTTTATAAATTAAACTTAGCTCTGATAAGTAACTTGCAGCAGTCTAGTTATATAGAAAGTGGTAGAATTGGTGCTTTAGTCAAGCTCTGCCTAGCTCCAAGTGAGTATACCTACCCATTGCCAGATATAACCTGCTGTAACCAACTACTTACCAAGTACTTTGTATTGATGTAGTTTTAGGAATGGGGATAGAAGTTAAGAATTATCCTAATTTGAACCAAAACTTGCAGAATTCAAATATTTCCCAGCATGTCTGCAAACCCAGAGGATGGGCATAATAGACATACATTGTCTCTTTTATAAATTAAAAAACATAATCTCTGTATCTTCATTGAAAATGTGTTACTAATAAAGAGATTCAATTTATGCTTAGTTAGACATATATTCTTATGCAGTGAGAGAAAGCTAATTTGCTTTGATTATTAACCTTTGGGGGATTTTTTTAACCTCTAACTTTACATACCAACAAAATATTTTAGCACATTCACAAGGCTCATGCATCCACTGCAGTCCATTCAGAACCACTTGGGCCCTTGGGCTCAGGTCAAGTACTTCATTTCTAAAGAAAAGAAGGAATCAGTCATAGTCAATTTGTAACATTAACAAAGTCTAAATCACAGTACGGTTTCTTGTACTCACCTTTGCCTGTTGTCCCAACTGCCATCCACCTTAATCCAATGGTAATAAAAGTTTAGAGGCATAGTGGCAGAAAGATGATACACTTATGAGGAATTGGAATGCAACAAGGCTACTTTTGTGTAACAGAAAAAAGCACAAACATACAAAGGACAGCACCCAATTCTACTCCATTTAACCCCAAAGCCCCACACAGCTTCAGTACATCAAGTGACTACCTTGAGAAATAGCATTACACTTTTCTAAGAAGTGTATAGGTAACTGCTAGGTTTGATGGCTCATGCCTGTAATCCCAGCACTTTTGGAAGCCAAGGCAAGAGGATTACTTGAGCCTAGTTGTTCAAGATCAGTCTGGGCAGCATAACAAGACCTTGTCTCTAGTGTTTAAAAAAATAGATAGCCTGGCATGGTGGCACACACCTGTAGTCGCAGCTACTTGAGAGGCTGAAGTGGAAGGACTACCTGAGCCTAGGAGGTCAAGGCTGTGGTAAACTATGATGGTACCACTGTTCTCCAGCCAGAATGACAGAGTAAGACCTGACTCAAAAAAAAAAAAAAAAGTATATAAGTATCATCATGAGGTAATTAAAGTGACCTGAGAGTTCAGAGAGATTGCTAAGAGAAATTTTGGAGTTGATCCTAAATAAGAAAGGAGACCAGAGCCTTCCCAACAATAGTGGCTTCAAAATATGCAAACACACACACACTCACAACAGCTGTTATTATTGTTTAATTTTTTGAAAACTTGGGGAAGGGTTTGAAAACAAAGAAAGCTCTAATTGGCATTGAAAAGTGAAATGGGACAACCGGAATGTGAAGAGTAGAGTCTCCAGTCTGAGCAAAGAACAAAGGCACTACTTTAGAAATGAAATTACTTTTATATCTCCTGTTGGCTCCTCTTGCATCTGTCTTTTCTAGTGGCCCTACTGAATTCTGCTGAAGCTGTACAATACGCATTTCTCAACAGATTGCTTTATCAAAACCAAAAAAGTATCATGTAAAGCCTCCTATTATATACTGTAATTCAAATAACTGTCAAAATAAAATATTAGTTGCTTTTCCAACCAGAAGAGTCCCTTTAGACTGTGAAAGAAATGGTAATTAAAGAGAATCCCCGCTGGATGCCATTGATCTTCATGTGGAATTGAAACCTTTCTGTAAGAAATCAGAACTGACATATTAAGTTAACACTTGCATAAAAAGTGTCAGTATGCTATGAGTATTTAAATTTCAAATGCTGTTTGCAAAAAACTTAGACTATAGTCTTTTCTTAAGGCATTAGAGATTAATGCCCACTTTGCTATAAATTGTTTAATTTTAAATAAAAAAAGTGTACCTTCATATATGCTACTTTTTATTTATAGTCAGTGTATATTAATTATATATATGCTATGATATTTTCTTGTTTCTGCTTATTTCTGTGGTTTGGGAGTGTTTTGATGTTGTTTTTATAAGTTCATAACATAAGGTAGAGATTAGACATGTTGCCATGGAAATAATTTTTGTAGAAGAGTTTACAATGTAAAAGCAACACTCATGATAATAAAAAACACCATGGCAGCATTGGGGTGGGATTTTGTTGTCTTTTGTTGCTTTCTAATATTATGTGTCTTATTGTTGTTTATCCATTAAATTTTGTTGCTTTTGGATACGGAAAGGTTTTAACCATTTCCAAACCCATTGACTTTTCTAAGATGTATCAGTATCATATTCCTTCACCTCCTATACTAAATAACCTGAATCATTATTTTGTAGTTGAAATTCTTAAAAAAAAAAAAAAGCATGTTATGATTGAAGACCATAATAACTAACTTAATCATCCATAAAATATCTGTTGGGAATTTATGATATTTCAGGCACTGTTCTGGGTACTCAGGGCAAATTGTTGAACAAAACCAAAAGAGATCACCACCCTCCTGAGCTTATGTTTTAATAACTGAGAGACATACAACATAACAGATAAAAAGTAAGTTGTATGTTGATATGTAAGAAGGTGATTCACACTATGGAATGAGAAAAAAATGTAGAGCAGAGCAAGAGGGAATAACCATGAGACTGAGGTTGCAATCTTATATAAGGTGGTAAGGTTAACCCTCATGAGATGGCATCTGTGAAAAGACTTAAAAAACTTGAGGTTAGCTATGTGGACATCTGGGAAAAGTGCATTATTACAGAGATGGACAGTCAGTCAGTGCATATGACATAAGGTGGAATCAAACCTGATGAGTTCAAGGAATAGCTAGAAGCCGAGTGTGTTTATAATAATGTACAAAAATAAATAAATGGAGTAAGCAAGGGAAAAGGGATAGAAGAAAAGGTTAGAAGATAGGAGGGCCTATAAACCTCTATCTGGACTTTGGATTTTACTCTAAGTAGGGTGGAAAACCATTGGAAAGTTTAGAAAAAAAGACTAACATGATCTAACTTAAGTTGTAATTGAATCACCCTAGCTGCTTTGTTAGAACAGTACTGTAAGAAGTAGGGGGAAGGCTAGAAAAAGGAAGAACAGATAGAAAGTTGTTAGAGTTATCCAGGTGAGAAAGCATGGTGGCACAGGCCAGAGAAGTAGCAGTACAAATGATAAGAAGTGATGGAATTCTGGACATATTTTAAAAGTAGTGCCACAAGATTTGCTGATGAATTGGGTGTGCAAGAGAGAGAGGAGAATCAAAGATCTCCAAAATTTTGGTTGAAGCAGCCAGGAGGGTGGAAATGTCAACATTTGAAAGATACAAAGCCTAAAAGTAGGTTTAAGTTAATCAAGAATGCTAATTTAAAAGTATAGATTGGATTTTCAGTTTCCAGTCTAGCGTGTAAGCAGCTTATAGGTTACCACCCTGTTCTAGCAAGTAGTAAACCTGAACAAACAAAAATCAACAACTCTTCATATTTCTATCAAAGGATTGAGGCCACAGGGCGAACTACTGCCTCCCAAAATGGAGAGATACAGAGTGTCACAGATTACTGGTGGAGAATCCATGAGCAGAAGTTCCCATGGGAATCAGTACTGGTTAGGAAAACCTAAACTGTAATTAACAAATTGCTTAAGAATCAGTATGGACAAGTCTGATCATTAAAAACTCCAGGGGAACCCAGTCATGGAGCGAGTGAATTTGGAATTCACATTTCTGAATTTGATCTCCAGAAGCCCTTGAAGGTCCTCCCAGTAAATACTGACCAAAAAAAACCACACATCTGGCAGGGGAAGGGGAAGAAGAACCATTTTCAAATTGAGCAGAACATTCTGTTCCTAATGAGGGCTACTCTCAGGAAAAACTATTTTACTAGAGCCCAACCCACTGGAGTCTTATCAGAGCCTAACCTATCTGAAGGAAGGAAAATACCCTTCCAGCCAGTTCTAGTCTTCCACGTGGGGGAAGAGAAATACCCAGTTCCAATCCCCAATATCGATTTTATCCCACCAAAACTGGGGTGGGGTTGGGAGTGTACTGAGAAAAACTGTTATAGTCCAGAGGCTCAAATTCACCATAAACTGAGACTTAATCATAGGACCATAGAATGCTTTCCCTCCCTCCACACCATACCACTCAATTACTGAAGACCCTTTATCCAGTACATTATGTCCACCTTTCAAAAAAAATTACAAAGAATACTAAAAGGCAAAAAACACAGTCTGAAGACACTGCATATGCATCAGAACCAGAGTCAGATATCGTGAGAATATTCGAATTATCAGATCAGGATTTTTTTAAACTATGATTAATATTCCAAAGGCATTAATGAAAAAGTAGATAACATTTTAAAATGTGGATAATGTAAGCAGATGGATAGAAATTCTTAAAAAATAAAAAAAAAATACTAGAAATGAAAAACTCTAATGAAAATAAAGAATATCTTTGGTGGGCTCATTAGCAGACTAGTCAGAGTTGAGGAAAGAAACTCTAAGGCTGAGGATATGGCAATAGAAACTTCCCAAACCAAAAAGCAAAGAGAGAAAAACACTGAAAACAAAAATAAAAACAAAAACCTCAGAACAGAATATTCAGAACTGGGAACAAATATAAAAAGTGCATTATGCACATGATATGAATAGCAGAAGGAGAAATAAAATAAAAGACTTTCTTTGTGCCATTGTATTGTCTTTGCTCGCTCCTTTGCCTAAGACCAGTAAACTATATTTATGTGGGTCTATTTCTTAGCTCTCTGTTCTGTTCCATTGATCAATTTGTTTATTCTTATGCCAATACCACACTGGTTCTTGATTACTAAGCCCCTGCAATATTTGAAGCAATATGACCACAAATTTTTCCAAAATTATTTTCAGACACAAAACCACAGATCCAGAAAACTTAGAACACCAGTCAAGTTAAACGTCAATAGAAAAAAAAAATACCACCTCACCACAAAACTACATCTTGAAAGATACAAGGTTGATAGACAATAATCAATTGCTGTCTTATATACTATCAATTAACAAGTGGACTTTAAAATTAAAAACACAATATCATTCACAATAGCACCCCTAAAATGAAATACTTTGGCATAAATCCAGCACAATATGTATAAATCTATATGAGGAAAACCACAAACTCTAATGAAAGATACCAGAGAACAAAATAAATGAAGAACTATTTTATGTTCATGGACAGGAATGCTTAATATTGTTACCATGTCAGTTCTTCCCAATTTGATTTCAGATTATGCAATCCCAACCACACTCTTGGCAAGTTATTTGGTGAATATTGGCAAACTTTTTTTAAAGTTTTATGGAGAGGCAAAAGACCCAGATTAGCCAACACAATATTGGAGTAGAATAAAGTGAGAGGACTGACACTACTCGACTTCAAGACTTACTATACAGAAACAAAGAACAGAGTACCATAAGTTCTCACTCATAAGCAAAACTTGAACAATTATAATACTATAAGAAAGGGATTGGCAGTAGTGGGAAACTATCAGGGCAGGAGGGGTGGGATTGGCAGTTGAGAGAAGCTGCTAGGGAAGGGAGGGGCATACCTCATCAATAAGGGTAACTGCATAAACAACATGTGTATACCTAACCCTGAATTATACCCCACAGCTTTATAATTTAAAAAAAGAAAAAACACTTACTATAAAGTTACAGTAATCAGTGAGGTGTGGTTGATTCACACCTATAATCTCAGCACTTTGAAAGAACAAAGTGAACTAACTCAAACAAAGGGCTTTCAGACTAGTTTGGGCAAAAAAGTGAGATCCCATACAAAAAAATTTTAAATTATCCAGGCACAGTGATATGTGCCTGTAGTCCCAGGTGCATAGGAGTCTAAGGCAGGAGAATTGTTTGAGCCCAGAAGTTCAAGACTGCAGTGAGCGATAATGACACCACTGCTCCACCACTCCAGCCTGAACAACAAAGGAAGACCTTATCTAAAAAGAGGTGAAGGGGGCATAGCAATCAAGAAACAATGTGGTATTGGCATAAGGATAAACAAATAGATCAGTGTAACAGAACAGAGAGCTAAGAAATAGAACCACATAAACATAGTCAACTGTTCATAGACAAAGAGCAAAGACAATACAATGGAGCAAAGATAGTCTTTTCAACAAATGACACTGGAGCAACTAGACATTCACATGCAAAAAAAAGAATCTAGACCCTTCACAAATATTAACTCAAAATGGATTATAAAACTAAATGGAGAGTTCAAAATTGTACAATTAGATGATTACAAAAAAGAAAATCTAGATGACCATGGGAATGTTGATGAATTTGACTTTTTAAATACAACCTCAAAGGTATGATTTATTAAAGAAATAAACAGGTTATATATAACTAAAATTAAAACCTTCTGCTGTGCAAAAGACAATGTCAACAGACTAAAAGAAAACAGTTCAAAAATTGAAAGAAAATATTTTCAAAAGATACATCATATAAAGGAGTGCTAACCAAAATATACAAAAAAGATTCACTCAAACTTAACAATAAGAAAAGGAAAAGTTCAATCCAAAATGGGCAAAAGACATAAACAAATAACTTATCAAAAATATACAGATGGTAAATAACCATATGAAATATGTCCAACATCATATATAGTTAGGGAATTGAAAATTAAAACAACAATGAGATACCACTACTAGAAAGACGAAAATCCAAAACACTGACAACATAAAATGCTAGCAAGGATGTGGAGTAATAGAAATTCTATTGCATTGTTGGTGGGAATGTATAACAACACAGTTATTTTCAAAGATAACTTGACAGTTACTTACAAAACTAAATGGACGCTTACCATACAATCTAGCAATCACACTCCTTTGTATTTACCCAAATGAATTGAAAATTTATGCCTGCATAAAAACCTGCACATAGATTTTTTACAGCATCTTTATTCATAATTGCCAAAACTTGAAAACAATCAAGATATATTTCAGTAGGTGAATGAATAAACTGTGATGAAAATTTTATGTACTTGCTGCTCAAGTGTGATCTGAGTCTAAAATTACCCTAAAAAAGTGAAAAAATTAAGGAGATTTTTAATTCTAAATAAAATATCATCCAGGTAAAGTAGAGATTGTCATACTAGATTATAAAAATAAGCAGGCCCAACTATATGTTATTAATAAAAGATGCAATTTAAAGGACACACAAAAAAGTACACAAATAAGTTGAGAGTACAATGATAGAAAAAGATATCATGCAAACAATAAGATTTAGAAAGATGGTTCAGCTATTATTTCTTCAAGGCCAAGAATATTACAAAATATAAAGAGACATTTAATATGAGCAATTCCTCAGAAAGATATTTCTTCTTTCCTCTTCCTTATATAGGTGTTGATCCCCAAAAAACATCTTTCACCCAAAAATCCATCTCAGAATTGGCTTATGAAGACCCAATCTGAGACAGCAAGCTTGACTCAATATAAATGGAGACCCCAAAAACCCTGGAATTTATTTATTTTTTAAAAAATGTCGGGCAATCCCTTCGGGTCCCTTCCCACCATGGGAGCTTTTCTGTCCTCTCAATAAATCATGCTTTCTCATTTTCTGACTGTCCATGTTCCTCATTCTTCCTGGGCATGAGACAAGAACCTTGACCCTGAAGAGCTGCAACCTGAAGAGCTGCAGAAGATTGGCAGAGCTGGCTAAACCAGGAGAGCTGCTGGAAGAAGGTAAGACTCCAAAATGGAGACACCCTGTGGGCTAGGCTTGCCAGCCCACTGAATAGCAACACTCACAGGACTTGACTTGCCAGCCCATTCCGGGGCTATGCTTACCAGCCCCTCCAGACGACCCTCTCTGGAGCTTGGCTGGCCAATCCGTTGAGCTGACATTCTCGAAGCCCAGGCTGACCTGAAAAATCTGCATCAGTTTTGGCGCCCAAAGCTGGGGCTTGAAGGAAGAATGGGTAACAGGCCATCTGGATATCTGCAGTGTGCACTCAAGAGTGCATCCTGGGACACAGGACTCCTTTGAACCTCAGACTTTAGATAGAGTCTTATATTCTTTTGCACCCAAGTGCAGCTGAATTATAAGTTGCAGGATGGAGAAACCTGGTCTCCAAAGGAAAGAATCAACCATAATACAATCATGCAGCTAGACAGTTTCTGCCAGGGCAAATGACCCAAGATCCTGTATGCACAGCCTTTCATCATATTACAAGAAAACCCAGACCCTTTTCAATGCTGTAGAATTGATTCAGCCCTCCTAGCAGTCATCTCAAGTGAAGGTCCCAATGGACCAGAGATGCCAACCCCAAAGGCGCCACTGGGGAAGGCATCATCTCATGAGGCCACTCCACCTGGTCCATCTTGCCCTCCTTATTCAGGTCCTCCTTATACCTCAAACCATTTCCACTCTAAAACCCCTCATTCTAAAACTCCAGCATTACTTATGCCCTTATAAGAGATGCTTGGTGAATATGGCCCTTTTCCCTATGAGACTTGAAACAGATCAAGGAAAATCTTGGAAGGTTCTCAGATGACCCTGACAAGTATATAGATACTCTCCAGAATTTAATGCAAGTATTCAAGCTCTTCTGGAAGGATGTTATGTTGCTCTTAGGTTAAACCATCATGGCCACTGAGAAACAAGCAACTCTGCAAGTGGCAGAGAAGTTTGGAGATGAGTTTTGCATTTCATATTGTGTCAGAGAAGGGGAGGAGCCCTATCTGCAGTGCCTTTGGAAGACCCTAAATGGGACCCTGATAGCAATTTGGAAGAATGAAGGAGGAAACATTTCCTGATGTGCATACTGGAAAGCTTGAGAACTAAACCTCTGAATTGTTCCAAGTTAGCCATGATAGACTAAGGTGTCAATGAGAACCCCTCAGCTTTTCTGGAAATGCTGAGAGAGGCTGTGATTAAACACTCATCCCTAGGCCCTGAATCAGGTGAAGGGCAACTAATCTTGAAAGACAAGTTCATTACTCAGGCAGCTCCAGATATCAGAAGGAAGCTACAGAAACAAGCCAAAGGATCAGATAGTACTTTAGAGAACCTCCTGAAAGTGACCATCTCAGTCTTTTATAACAGGATCAGGAGGAGGCACAGGAAAAAGAGAGGAGACACAAGACAAAGGCAAGAGCTCTAGTAGCTGCTTTTTAGGTGTATACACCTCAGAATTCCCAAGGTGTACCTGTTAACTGTTATGGATGCAGCAAGCCAAGACATTAAAGAAGTAATGGGGTGCCAGCAAGGAAGACTGCAGAACCAGAGGGACAAAAGAGGCATCTTAATTGGCAGTCGCCATTAGTGACAAAATTCCTACAGCTCATCAGAGACCTGGTAAAAACGGACCTGGAAGGGGATGGTGTCTATAGCCATAAGTACAATCTGTGGGAGCACTAGAAGCTTGGTTGCCCCAAAGAAGCCTAAACTTCCAGGACCTTGTTCACTGTACAGGCCAGAAAGCCATTGGAAAGAGGTATACTCCCTTCTGAAGGGAGGAGAGAACACCTAGCTCAGGAACGATGGCCACTAAGGAGGCCTGGAAAACCGCTACAGTGCCTGGCATAGCTCACCAAGACCCCAACCATCTCCAGGTGAATATTAGGGCACTGGAACTCAAATTAATAATTGAATTAACACAGATTCCAGCCATTTGGTCCTGGCCATCCATGTTGAAATACAGCCTTGTTGCAATTAAAGTTGGTAGGGGTTAATTCAAAGTGCAAATGTAGAAGGTTATATGGAAGGATAATGGAAGAAGCCAGAAAAGCACAGAAAAGATGCAAAGAAAGTTGTTAGAAAGGATGCAGAGGACAGAATGGTTTTGTATAGCAAGGAATCTTGTACAGTAAATTTTTGTCCTGCAATAAAGTGGATGGTTACTTAAAGAAAGGAAAGTATAGGACAAATAGAGGGTTCATGCATGTTGAAAAATGGTATGTTGTAACTGTTAGGTTTGGAGGGAAGCAGCACCCACCCACCCCCATCTGCCCATCGGCCCCAAGCCCATATCTGCATATCTCACCTGAAACCTTCTGGGACTCACCACCAGCTGCAGAAAGGGGCCAGAAAGGGACTTTCCAGCCCAGGCCAGATACCCCTGCCAACAACCCTACCAGCAGCCCCAAAAACAGCCACACAGGGCCAGAGACGCTTTGTCTTCCCACCTCGCTGCTGCCCCCAACACCCTCCCTGAAGGGCACAGGGAACAGTCAGAAAGGCGTCTCCCAAGATGGCGCTAAACACTATATAGAACCAAACAAAGACAACAAAGGCCTAAGCTCTGGCATCCCCCCACAAAGTTTCGCACGCAGGGGAAGTTTAAACCTGTGCTCAAATAATTTCTCCCCATAAGAATACTACCTCATAGTCCCCTCCAATAAGACCCAAACACGGCACTGGCCAGCCCCTGCCAGGCCCAAGCACTGCACTGGCCAGTCCCTCCCAAGCCCATAAATACAGCCCTCTCTCGCGGGCTCTTTCTCTCTCTCCCTCTCCTATCCCATGGTTACAGACCCTTTCCCTTTTTTCCCTGTAGCTGCCGCCGCTTTAATAAATCTCTTGGTCTTTAATGGGTGTGGAGTTGTCACTAGCGTCTAAGTTCTTTCATTGGTGTCATGACTCAGATCGGGTTCCTCTCGCCCTAAGGCAGGACCCCGTTCCAGCGCCACTGGGACTCACCCCTTCAGGCCTTCGCCCACTTTTTTGAACACCAGCGCCACATCCATCACTGGCCCTCGGATAGGTAAGTGCCCCTAACTGAAAAACCTAAAACCTCGCCTGGGATAACCGGAAGAGACTGACTGTTGATCGTCCGGCAGCTTTTTGGCCCCAAGTGAGGAGGGGACCACACCCCGCCTAGGCCTTTAAGGCCACAGCAGACCCTTATCGGTTTTCCCCTCTCCTGTCCAGGTCTTTAAGGCCACAGCAAACCCTGACCTTATACAGGAACTCTATAACTTCTATGAGTGTTCAAAAAAGTGGGCAGAGATCCCCCTCCCTCCCCCGTCCTGTTTTGACCCATTAAATCTCTTGGCCTTAACGGGTGTTGAGTCTCACTGTGGATCAGGTCTCTCTCGCCTTTGTGCGGGTCTCTCTCTTGCCCCTAGGCGGGACCCTGATTCGGCACCGGTGGCCACTCCATCCCTCCCGGACTTTCCCCACCATCTTGAATGCCCGAGCCGTATCCACCAGCAATCGTCGAATAGGCAAGTCCCCCTCCCCCAAACAAGGAAGCCTAAAACTTGCCAGGGATCACTGGAGGGAATGGACCTCAGGATCCAGCCCCTCTGGCCCCTCGGCGAGGGGAAACACACCCCGCCTCGGTCTTCACAGGCAGCAGCAGACCTCTGAGGCTCCCACGCCTGCTAGCCTACAGCAGACTCTGTAGGGTTCCCACTCCCCAGGGCTCCCACGTCTGTCGGGTGGCAGCAGACCTCAGAGGCTCCCATGACTGCTAGCCTACAGTGGACTTTGTAGGGTTCCCACTCTCCAGGGCTCCCATGTCTGTCAGGCAACAGTGGACCTCAGAGGTTCCCACGTCTGTTGGCCCACAGCGGACCCTGTGGGACTTCCATTTCTGTTTGACCAGCAGGAATTGCAAATACATTCCCACCCGCCGCTCGGTCAAGTGCTCTCTGTCTGTTTTGAAAATTCCTAGCACTAGGTGCCTTGACCCCTCGGTTCTCCAGGAGAACCCTGGTTGGGCCAAACCTCTGTGATGACAGACTTTGCCACAGCCACACTTCTCAGACTGCCGACTCTTTGGGGGATACCCCGTTTAGTCCACCTGTCCCACCATGGGAGGCTCGTCATTCCTGCCCCCTCCTCTCCCATCTCAGATTTCGACCCAGCAGATGAGCCCCCCCTTACAGACAGCCTAAGGCTCCCCTGCCCCCACCTTCCTCTTCAGTTCCACCCACTTCTGCTCCAGCAACTCAATCTCTATACCCCCCCTTTCAACCACTCCCCCGTGTAGCCCTCTGGTAACCCGATCCAAGGCTGCACCAGTCGTCCTCGCTCCCCTCCGCGAAGTAGCAGACACAGAGGGTATTGTTCAGGTGCACGACCCCTTCTCTATCTCAGACCTCTCACAAATAGAAAAACATCTTGGATCATACACAACTAATCCTGCCACCTACATTAAGGAGTTTCAATACCTCAGCCAGTCTTACAGTCTTACTTTCCATGATATATACCTAATCCTTTCCGACACCTTGCTTCCAGAGGAACGTAGGAGAGCCTGGGAACAGGCTAGAACATACGCAGATGAAATTCACCAAACCACCCCAGCTCACCCCCTTGGTGCAGCGGCTGTCCCAGACCAGGACCCAATCTGGGACTACAACTCTTCCACCAACATCAAGTCCAGGGATCGTTTCTCTACTTGCCTTCTTTCTGGGTTGCGTAGGGCTACACAAAAAGCAGTTGACTTTTTTAAAAACTCCTGGAAGTTATTCAGGACAAAGATGAGAATCCCTCTAACTTTCTCAGTCAACTCACTAAGGCACTTCAACAATATATCCACATAGACCCAGACTCCCCTGATGGCCAGAAACTCCTAATGACATATTTTTTCTCCCAAAGCTCTCCGGACATTAGGGCAAAACTAAAAAAGCTTGACAGAGGCCCCCTCACTCCCCAATATGATGTCCTAGCAACTGCCCTTAAGGTGTTCCACAACTGGGATGAAAAGGCAAAAAGACATAAATATCAGATGCTGGCCCAGGCCCTCCAGGGAGCTAAGGGTTCCTCCAGTGTCACCCAAGGTGGTGGCAATGCCCAAACCCAGTGACAACCACCAGGACCCTGCTTCAAGTGTGGGCAACCAGGACATTGGGCACAAGGATTCCCCAACTCCAGAGTGCAGGACATTGGGCAACAGACTGCCCTGGTCCCCAAATAGGGACCGGGTCAACCCCCAACCCTGCTTTAGACCTGTTGGGTATGGCAGTGACCTTGGAATGATGGGGCCTGGGGTCTCCCTGCCCGACACAAATCTCAAATCATCGGGAGCCCAGGGTCACTATAACGGTTGACAGGCACCCCATCCATTTCCTCCAGGACACCGGAGCCACCCTTTCCGTCATATGAGAATTTGGGGGCCCAACTTCCCCATCTAAGTACCCTATAGTCTGGGTAGGGGGCCAGTCCATCACTCCACACATAACTCCCACGGTTACATGCATTTTTGCAAACATCTCCTTCACTCATTCCTTTTACTGCCTCAATGTCCTGTACCTCTTATGGGCAGTGACATTCTAGCCAAATTCCAGGCGTCCATCACCTTTAACCCAAGTGCAGCCCTTACAATCCATCTCCCACAACCTCATTTTTGGCACTCCTCACTACTAAAGTTTCCCCCAACAGACTCACCTCTTCCTTTACCCTCTTCTATAGTAAATCCCCAAGTATGGGACATGAACTCCCCCTCCTTAGTACACTGCCCCCCAGTTCACATTCAGCTCAAAAATCTCTCTGCCCACCCCAACCAACCACAATACTCTCTTCCTACCTCCAACCTTCTGGGACTTCAACCTGTCATCAACTCTTTATTACAGAAGGGGTATCTGTGCCCTACCAACTCCCCGTTTAACACCCTCATTTTAGCGGTACGAAAACTAAATGGCACTTACCGCTTAGTACAAAATCTAAGACTCATTAACGCTGCTGTCATCCCCATTCACCCAGTAGTCCCCAATCCTTATACCATTTTATCCTCAATTCCTCCGACAGCTACTCACTTTTCAGTCCTCGACCTTAAAGATGCATTCTTCACCGTCCCTCTGGCAGCGGACTCACAAAACATCTTCACGTTCACGTGGACTGACCCAATATCTCGCCATTCACAACAACTCACTTGGACAGTCCTACCACAAGGATTTTGAGACAGCCCGCACCTGTTCGGTCAAACCTTAGCAGCAGATCTGAAGTCTCTCTCACTTACCAAATCCACCCTTATTCAGTATGTGGATGACCTCCTCCTGTGTAGCCCTTCCTTAGCTGATTCTCAAATGGATACTGCATTCACCCTTAACTTTCTAGCAGAAAAGGATATCGGGTATCCCCTCAAAAAGTCCAACTGTCTGCCACACAAGTCACATATCTGGGGGTAGCCATCTCACACCAACAAAAGGTCATAACAACAGACCAAAAAGCCCTAATCCAATCCCTACATATACCCAAGACTAAAGAGGAAATCCAATCATTTTTGGGGCTGGCTGGATACTTTTGGGTGTGGATTCCCAACTTTGCCCTACTCGCAAAGCCACTTTATACTCTCATAAAGGGAGACCCCAATGAGCCACTCCTAACACCCTCCTCTGTCAAACAACGTTTTATTGCCCTTTAGCAAGCCCTCATGAGAGTTCTCGCTCTCCATCTGCTGGATATACACCGACCTTTCATCTTATATGTCCACGAAAACAAAGGGGTGGCCTTGGGAGTCCTAGGGCAACTTTGTAGACAGACGTTCGCCCCAGTGGCCTATCTCTCAAAGTAGTTAGAGCACACCATCCAGGGCTGGGCCCCATGTCTGAGAGCACTGTCCACTACCCACATGCTGGTATGCAAATCCAAAAAACTCACCTTCTGGGCCCCTATTACCATAACCTCCCCCCCACCATCTACAGCACCTCCTAAGCTACAAAGGCCTTCAAACACTACCCCCCAGTTGAGTCCTATCACTCCTTGTCTTCTTTTTACAAGATCCCTCCATATCCTTTCAAACTTGTGCACCCCTAAACCCAGCCACGTTACACCCTTCTTCCACAGCCCCACTAACCCATGGCTACATAGAAACTGTAGAGGCTCTTCTCCCTTGTCCGGTTCATATCCAAGAAGGCCCTTTACCCTCCCCTTCCTATACCTGGCTCACTGATGGCAGCCCCTTCCTACACAATGGGTCCTGGGTCACAGGATACACCATCACCTCTATTACACACATCATTGAGGCAAAGCCTCTCCCATCAGGCACCACTAACCAACAGGCAGAACTTATAGCTGCCACTCGAGCGTTCCAGTTAGTAGCTGGACACTCCCTCTCACTCTACACTGACTCCAAATATGTTTTCCACATTCTCATCTCCCACTCAGCCATATGGAAGGAAAGGGAGTTATTTACTACCAAAGGATCAGCAGTAGTTAATGCTAAACTAATCTCCAATCTTCTCACCGCCTCTCTACTTCCCACCAACATTGGCATTTCTCACTGCAAGGCCCACCAGTCCAACTCCTCACTCATAACTCAGGGAAACTCCAGGGCAGATAACACGGCCTGACAAGCAGCCTTGGGGTCCATCCCCAGCGCGGCCCAACAAGCAGCCTTGGGGTCCATCCCCACCATGGTGGCTGTTACCCGCCCTGGTCCAAGCCATATGCCTCTCACTAATTCACCACTACCAACTTCCCCCTCTATCTCAGACCTTATCCCATATCTACACTCAATCTTCCATACCAATCCCTCTGCTCTAACGTCTTTCCTGAAAAACTTCACCCTCGACTCCCACCATATAAAGCTTATAAAAACCATCACCTTTCAATGTTCTATCTGCCAGTGAACTAATGCTCATACCCCCTTAAAATCAGGAACCTTTCCCACACATCAGCCCTGGGGCCAGCTTCCAGGTACGGACTGGCAGGTTGACTTTACTGTCGTGCCCTTGGTTCGCAACATCAAATACCTCCTCATCTTGGTCGATACCTTTTCTGGATGGGTAGAGGCATACCCCACCACAAACAAATGAGCAGCAACTGTAGGGTCCATCCTTGCCAATCATAATTCCTAGGTTTGGTGTCCCTTTATCTCTCCAATCTGATAATGGACCTGAATTTACCTCACGAGTGGTACAATTCCTAACAACTGACCTCCACATTAACTGGCATTTCCATATCCCATACCACCCACAATCATCCAGAAAGGTTAAGTGGGCCAATCGCACCCTCAAAGACACTCTCACCAAATTATCCCTCGAACTCCATCGAGACTGGGTCTCTCTCCTCCCACTGGCCCTCTTACGCATGCGAGTCCTCCCAAAAAAACTGTCTCAACTCTCATCATTTGAAGTTATGTATGACTGCCCAGCACTCCCTCCGGGAATCTCAACCTCAGCCCCTCTAATACCCACTCACATGCTCTACCCCCTCTTGTCTTTTATTCATTCCCACATTTGGGAACATCAAAACCTCCTTTTACCTGTTTCGTCCAATGGTCAAATCCCACTTCCTCTTATTCCTGGACAATGGGTCTATTTTTCCAACCCAGAAACTAAAACCCTTCTTAACTCAAAGTGGTCTGAACCTCTTCAAGTAGTTTTATCCACTCCCACAGCAGCAAAACTTATCACATCCCAACGTCAGGTTACTCCATGGATTCACATTTCCCGTCTTAAACCTGCCACCCCTCCTTCCTCACAATCCACCCATAATAATACTTGTCCACCTACCCACAGGTACACCTGCTCCAAGGTTCCAGAACAGCCACTCAGACTTCGCTTATCCCGACTCGCCACCCATCCAAACCCAAATCCAAATAAACATCCTGGATTCAGCACAGGAAACTTGTAACCCTTGGCCCCTTTCCTTTCTTGGCTTAATTGCCATCCTCCTTACTGTATTACTTACTTGGTCAACACCTACATATTGGCCATCCACAGTCAAAGATTTGTTGGCTATTACATACCTCGTCATTATAACTAACTTCATTCTTATTGTCTTTTATAAAAAGTCACCCCTTACAGCACTAGTTTCATCACCCTAACCCTCCTTCCCCTATTAATTTTAACCCACCTCAATGGTGAAACAACTCCACCCGCCCCCCCCCCCATTTTGCTGGAGGTTCTTTGTAGAAGAGTCCTGGACTTCTAAAGGCCACTCACATACCGAACCATCTGGCCACAGCGGACTGCCAGCCATATGGCTGCCAGTCTCGAGTTTCTATCCCCCCCCCTCTCTCCCATGCTCTCACTTTCTTTAACATAGCACAAAGTACCTCAATTCTGCTTTCTTTTTGACCAAACCCAAGATTACTGTAAATAAAACCCTGAAATTTATGGGGGATGTCCAAAGATCTCTTGCATGCTCCACTCTATAAAGATAGAAAGGTTTGATGGTGATAAAGACGTTTTTCTTTTCACTTCACAAGGCAGAGACCAATTCTACTTAAACGTCAAACATCCCTGGGATGACATGTAGGCAAAAGGGGTGGTAGGCAAAGTATACAATGGAATCCAAGACTCCACCCCAGCAGGAACCATCAAAATTTACCACACCTATGTCCGAATTCAACCAAGTATCCCAAACCTAGCCCCTGAAATAACAAAACAAGAGGTAATATTACAAACCTCCATAAAACAGACAGCCAAAGCCACCCCATTTTCCTGGCTCTCAGTAGTCCAACAGGGAGCACGTTTTCTCAACTACTCACATCTAGGCAACTTTTCTAACTGCTTCCTATGTGCAGCCCTCAGTCGCCCCCCCATTTACAGCAGTACCATTCATAGGAAATCTTACCACCCCCTGCACACAAAATCCTACTGTTCATTTCCCCCCACTATCAGGAATTCCCCTGTTCACAACCTCAACTCATCCATCACTTGTCAATGTTACCTGTGCCCCACCTGGCTTCTTCTTCTGGTGCAATGGCACCCTTACTAAAACCTTTAAGTCATCATGTGTCCTGGTCATCCTGGTACCTCAATTAACCCTATACACACAAGGGGAATTTGCAACAAAATACACAATAAACAAACCTACAACACTGATATTGTCACCCCACTTCTGCCAGAAACGGGCAGTCTTTCTTCCTGTAATCACAGGAGTCTCTCTTGCCTCTGCTGTAGCAGCAGCAGGCTTAGGCAGCAGGGCTCTGGCATACAGGATTACCTCCTCCCAAGACCTAGCTAATAAACTACAATTTGCATTAGAGGCTTCAGCAACTTCAGCCCTAGCCTCCTTACAATGCCAAATCACCTTGTTAGCCCAGGTCACCTTACAAAATAGGCGAGCCTTAGATCTTCTAACAGCTGACAAGGGAGGCACTTGCCTCTTTCTCGGAGAGGAATGCTGTTATTACATCAACGAAACTGGCCTAGTAGAAGAAAACCTAAACGTCCTCAATCATCTAAGTGATGAATTAAACGGTGCCGCCAACAGCCAGACTCTTCTCCCTTCACCTGGTTACAGCATCCTCTTGTCACCTGGCTGGCCCCACTCCTAGGCCCTGTCATTCTAATTTACGTTTTTTGTTTAATAGCCCCGTATATCTTTAAATTTCTCCAACAACGCTTAATTGAACTCTCAAATCAAAACCTTAGCCTCCTATTACTCAATAGTTATCAACCTGTCCCAGTAGAGGAGTCAACACCTCGTCCCTAAACATCACTTAATTTTTCTTTTAGATATGTTCTCTTCCAGGTTATCTATGTACCTCTACAGACTACTCCAAGACAGCTGGTTACTACTGCCCTCGTGCCCACTGGAGGATTGGCCGGAACAAGTCGCCATTCTACATTTACAAGGAACTTTCATGGAACTCTTGCCTTCAGAAATCTTCACCGTCAGCGCCTATCTCTGGACCCTGTTCTGGCTGGTTCTGTGCCCTTCCCCCACCACACCCCACAATGCCCACATCCAGCAGGAAGCAGCCAGAAGGAATAATGACGCCCCTCTCCCAAATAAACAGAAAAGGTGGGAATGAAGGGCACAGGGAACAGTCAGAAGGGCATCTCTCGAGATGGCGCTAAACACTATATAGAACCAAACAAAGACAACAAAGGCCCTAAGCTCTGGCTTCCCCCCCACACAGTTTCGCGCACACGGGAAGTTTAAACCTGTGCTCAAATAATTTCTCCCTATAGGAATACTACCTCATAGTCCCCTCCAATAAGACCCAAACACGGCACTGGCCAGCCCCTGCCAGGCCCAAGCACGGCACTGGCCAGTCCCTCCAAGCCCGTAAATACAGCCCTCTCTCGCAGGCTCTCTCTCTCTCTCCCTCTCCTATCCTGTGGTTACAGACCCTTTCCCTTTTTTCCCTGTAGCCACCACCACTTTAATAAATCTCTTGGTCTTTAATGGGTGTGGAGTTGTCACTGGTGTCTAAGTTCTTTCACTCCCAAATACAGCACCCTTAGAAACCCAAGCTACCCTTCCTTGGGTGCGACTCCCCTGGCCCATCTTTCTGGACCATGGGACCTCACCCGGGAGCTTCCCCCAATAAATGCTTGGTTTGTACCAGCCCCTTGTCCTGTGCCCCTTTTGGTATCTCCAAACGTTACAGTAACGTGGTATATGGAACTAAGGAGACTCAATCAGCTAGAACTCATTTTCTAATTTGGACATTAGAAGCTGAGAAAAAGCCTTTGACCAATTAAAACAAGCCTTAATTGCAGCACCAGCTCTTAGTCTTTCCTTAGGAAAGACATTTAACCTTTATGTGTCTGAAAGAAAAGGAATGGCCCTAGAAGCTCTGACCCAGACCCATGGTCCAGTCCAACAACCTGTGGGCTACTTAAACAAGGAACTTAATCTGGTAGCTAAGGAATGGCCAGCCTGCCTAAGAGCAATGGCAGCAGTAGTGTTGTTGGGGCCAGAAGCTATTAAGCTAACAATGGGAGACTGACAAAGTATTATCTTCAGTCTTCCTCCCTCGGGAAATAGCAATAACGCATTGTGAAGGCCATCTAAAGGGATCAGATGAAATAGTTGAAGGAAATAGACTAGGGATGGAACAGTCAAGTTAGCAGCGAGGAAAACCCAGATTTCTGATCCATTTGAGGTACCTTGAAAGATATAAAATCCCACTATTCTCCTGCAGAGGTGGGATGCCTTTTTCAGCCTTCAGGATGACTGCAATCAGAGGGTAGCAAACTTCATCTGCCAACCTCCTGCCAATGGAAGGTTCTGAAAACCCTCCATCAGATCATTCACCTCAGAAGAGATAAAACTTTCCAACTGGCCCAAAAGCTGTTTTCAGTAAAGTTTACTGGAATAGACTTGTGGATCCATCACACTAGAGTGAAAACATGGAGTCCAGGAGAAGTTGCCTCAGCTGACCTGGAAGAGCATGCAGAATCAAACTAAGATTGTAAAAGGTAAGTGCCACTACTTACTGCCTAGGGATTTCCTCCTAATGGTTCTACCTATACTTCCTACCTTTGTTTTCATCTTGATTTGTACCATTAGTCGTCTCTGTCCAGGACCCCTTAATCCTGAACATCCATGGGATTGTATTCTTCCCTACAAGTCTCCCTCACAAGAACAAGCAAAATGCCTACTCTGTCATGCTTCTTGTTTTTAGTATTATTAGTCCTAGCTTCTTATAAGCACTCGTCATTAAATATGTGACTCAATAGGGTAATTATTCAAATGATTGGATAGGCTCACAGAGGAATGTGGAGAAACATGTGTGTTATTAAATGAAACTTCATGTTTCCATATTAACACTTCCTTCCAAATAGAAGAAACTTTACAGGTTATAAAACAATACTGGAATCATTGACTCTTTACAAAAATAGGCAGTTTCAGAACCCAGTTGCTAATAGTCTTTTTTATCCTCTCTAGGAATTTCCAATATATGAACATGTGTTTTTCCCTTAATAGCTCCTTTTGTTTTGCTTATGTATATAGTTAAACTTCAAGTAAAGTTTGTTTTTTCTAGCCTAGAGGCCATCAAACTCCAAATGGTGATGCAGATGGAACATTGTATGGAAGTTTCTTTCTACTGAGAACCTTTAGATCTATCGCCCTCCTGAGGATCCATAACTACAGTCCCCAGACAATGCCCATGATCAGCAGGAAGAAGCCAGACCCAGTCATTGTCCTCACTTCCTAAGTTAAGGTTTCTACTGCAGAGGGGGGAATGAAACAGGAGATAGCTAGAAAAAACACTAGGCAGATAGACAGGAGGGTCCAGACCCCTGGTAACAATGTAGCCAACTCCAGCAGGCCTCTCAGGCTCAGCATTGGTAAACAAGCTCCCTGCCAGCCTCTCAAGCTAAAACTTAAGTACTTACTGCTGGGACCAAAAAGCAAACAATCTACTCACAATTAGGTCCCTACCTCCTGCCAATTGGTTCTTAATACTGACCAATCAGAACAGCAACAGTTCACAGCTTGTGCTAGCCAATTGGCTTGAACTTAGGGCTATATAAGCACCAGATTTTCAGCCCCAGATGGGCAATCCCTTCAGGTCCTCTCCTGCTGTGGGAGCTTCTCTGTCCTCTCAATAAATCGTGCTTTCTAAAAAAAAATGTGTATTTATTTTTACATGTCTAAACTTCAAAGTACTCTCTATTTGATGCAATATGCCTATCAAGATGTTTTTCCACTACTCAAAACAGTTTTGGAACTTGTCAATTTTGATGTCTTTCATTGCTTCTGCCATTTTTTGTTTCACCTGTTCCACAATGGCAAAATGTTTCCCTTTGAGGACTTTTTTTCATCTGAGGAAATAAAAAGAAAAAAAAAACAATGTCGCTTGGAGTGGGATCAGGTGAACAGGGAAGGTGGAGCACGGAGGTCATTCCTGTTTTGTTCAAAACCTCGTGGACACAGTGCATTGTGGGCAGGTGCACTCATAAGTCATCAATCATGAAATGGGCAAACATATTGAAAGAATTTCCAAAAGAAAAAAATTAATTGAAGCTGCATGCAGCCTCTCACAACATTAGCTGGTACACTGATGCCAATAGGTTCCTATATACTTACCTAGCAGAGGAGACCTGTGCTACAAGGGACCCACCCTTCAAAAGATAATTCCAGTTTTTCTGGGCTCCTCCCTCATACAAAAAATAGCAAATGCAACTCACCACAATAACCACAAAACAAAGAAAAATCAGGTGATTGCCAGAGTAAATGAAGACAAATATCTGGCAAAATTCAATACCCATTCATGGAATAAAAAGAAAAGGAAAGGAAAGGAAGGAAGGAAGGAAGGAAGGAAGGAAGGAAGGAAGGAAGGAAGGAAGGAAGGAAGGAAGGAAAGAAAGAAAGAAAAACTCCACAAATTAGGAACATGGTGCTTCCATACCTAATTTCAACTGTGAATGGGTATTACAGTAACTACAGCTTGATAAGCACATGATGATCACAGGCTGACACTCATGAATGAAAGTCTAGGTTGATCCATTGGGCAAGCCACCTGAACCAGCAGAAGTGCAAGCTAAGAATGAGAGGAATTTAAAATAAGTGGTAGAGGAGAAGGATAATACAAACCAATTGGCTTTGGGATCAACTGAAGCAACAAGAATTGTAGTTCATCTCACAAATTATAAATAATTTCCTAGAAATTATGATGATCACCATCTCAAGGGAGCAGTGGCAGGCTATAGTCAATGTAATGTGTGATGCAAACTGCAAATTATCAGAGCAATGCAAAAGAAGGGACACTAATGGAAAGTGCTCCTATTATGCACAGATCTTCTCAGATCACTTCATCCTTTCTGTTTTCCCTGCTCCTAGCTTCTATGCATTTCTGTCTCAAGTGGGCTACACCCATGACTCTTTTTTGTTTTTGTTTTTGTTTTGTCCTACTGCCCTTGGGTTACCAAAACCTCTTGTGAAGACAGCTGTGTCTGGATTTAACATTCTCACAACCCTCATGCCCACACTCTTTCCCCTTATCTGGTCCTTTACACTTGAGGGATGGGGTGGCAGGATGAAAGCCCAGTTTACTCGCTATGGCTCAGTACAAACTCTGAGGTGCAACTTACAGTCCACAGTTCCCTTGCAGCATCAGGCTGAAGCTACCCCCCAGAAATTGCACTCTTGCTTTGACTCCTCCCTGCTTCCTTTTGTGCTTCCTTCATTTCCTTTCTTGTTTCTCTGGAGGCTACTTCCCTTGCACAAGAGAAGAGTTTGCTTCTAAAATATTTTGTTATAAGCTTCCATGACACCTTATATTTCTATTTCATATTATTCAACTTTGGGGTAATTATTTGTTCAAAGCCTATCTTCCCTGCCAGTGTATAAACTGCATAAATGAAGGAAGAGGGTTGTCAGTCCACTGCTTCATCCCTAATGTCTAACATAGCTTGTGGCATATAGATTCAAATACCTGTTGGATGATCTATGAATGAATAAACAAACCAAGAGTGTCATGATTAATTAGTGAATTAGTGACATGTTGTTCATGTTTTACAAATAAACAAGGTGTTATTGCTTTTAAGTAGATTCAATGAATTGACCTGGGATAGATAAGCAAACACTATTACTAAAAAATAGAAGTCCTTAGGAATCTACTTGTCAGTTTTCAATCTCTCTGGGCACCCTTTCTGCAACTGATATTTGTTTGGTCTATATTTCTTGGTCTTATCATTTTTCTTAAAAGGCAAGGCAGGGTCAAAACAGAAGCAAAGGAGGTATTAATTGCACTGGGTACCAACGTTATCCTAGGAAGTCTTATCCTTAGGTTCTACCCTAATAGCTATGATGAATTGAATGATGTTCAGAATATCTGATTCTTTAAACAGCAACAGCAAGGCACAGCACACGGTGTGAGCACCCAAATCACCACTTTTGCTGCTCACACCTGCTAAGCAGGATTGCAACATATTGGTTAGGTCACTAGCATGGTAAATATAGGAGAGAAAACTTATACATTAATCCACACTCTGGGAGCTCTTCACTGGACAAGAAACTGACTGGTGAGTGTTCTCAGTCACTTAATAATACCAAATTGCTACAAGTAGAGTTCAGAGTCAGTTCTCTATGCTAGCATGCCTAGAATTTTAACTACCAAACTGAACCAATTAGAATTCTTTGTTTTTAAAATCTTTTCTCAAGCCCTCTTCTTCTTCTGTGAGTTGAATACACTTCAACCAATATAAATGCCAATTTGGGTTTGTAACATAGAAAAAGATGTGTGCATTAATCATGAGATCTTGACTCCAACGTGTACCATCTTCCGATTGGAAGCTAAAGAAATTTTGCTCAAAACAAAATAAATTAGGCTCCCTGCTATGAGTTAAAGAAAGTCCTGGTGACGAAAAAGTCAATGTACATTGTTTGCAAAGATGTTTTCTTCATAAAAGCCTCATGTTAAAATTTAGGTAATAATACCAACTGAGGAAAAAAATGAGAACTATGTTTGACTGTATCTACTATAGTAATCGAAGATTCAGATGTTTTAACTCAATTACTAAATATGTTTAACTATAAATGTAAATTGTCTTTATATGTGTGTATATATGTATATAATTTATATATTCCAACTTTAGATAAAAGCTTTATTCATGTCAACAAATGCAAAAAGAGGGGGAAAGCGTAGTTCAGAGCAGTGTTGTTTTATTTTTACTGTGGTTAACTTAGTATTTCCTTAATGTTCTTCCTGTGGTATTATAGTATTTTTGATTCCTGAATGTATTTATATCACATATTTTTCAAAAATATCTAATGAACTTACAAAAACAATATGTTGGCATGGTTAATAGATATTAATACATTAGAAAAGGACAATAGAGTCTGAAAAAGTAGAAATTCAATGATGACCACAGGGGTCAGTCTAAATGTGCTTAAACATCTAACTTGGTTCTTGACTTCTTGACATCCAGACAAAAGACCAAGCATGGTAAGTCTAAACACACCAAATGAAAGAATAAAGGAAAAAACAAGCTTACTACTTCCTTATATGAAACAACTATTTCCCAATTATAAATTATATACTGAATTTTTCATTCAAGATTCTATATAAGAGACCCGTTTTATCAATGAACATTATACTTGGAAACATTTATATAGCAAATACATGGTCATTTCATAAACTGGTACTTGATTAAATATTTAGTGCAAGTGAGTGAAGGTGATCCTATTCCGACTCTCAAGTGTATATGGCAAACTCTGGTATCTAATTTATTTTAATGACAGTTTTAAATTACCAAAAGTAGTGAGTACCTTATTTTTCTTAAATGGAAATTTTCTCAGCCTGGTTTTTGTAAAGAGACAGAGGTAGAAAAATTAGATTATGCTCTGACCAACAATTGAAACACAAATTATACAAATTTTTGTACTGACCGTGCATCAAAGAAAGCCCCAAATGCTTTGGAAATGAGCAGGTAGATAAATTGATCTTTTCTTATAATAGTTGTTGAACAATCTACAATTCTCTGGATGGGTGCCTGTTAGCAAAGCTAATACATTTTATTAAGAGAAAGATTTTAGTTCTAATCCAAAATTTAAATAAGCCATGAAGGTTGACAATGACAAAAAGTGGTTTTGACTTAGCAGAGCTTCTTTAAAAGTAACAAATATATAACGATGCCTTTGATCACAGCTTCTGTTTTTATCTGACACCATATACTTCAGCCATACCACAAATAAAAATAAAAATAGGAGATAGAATTAAGATGGTTAACAAGAAGCAACAAGAGTGTATTTCTTTCACAGAGTGAACCAAAATAGAGTTCTATATCACTGTAAGAGGAATGAGACCCTCAGCACACCCCATGACTCACCAGAGAAGCAATAAGATCCAGAGTGCAAAGAAGAGAAAAGTCAGTTAGCCTGGGTTGGAACTAGCTAGCCTTGCCTGAATCACCACACAAACTACAAGCATCCTCTGGACACAGAAGGGAAGATGAGTGAGGGAATTCAGGATTTCTGTGCTCCTGCCATGGACTTTGTAGGACCCCTGGGCCTTGCAGGAATCCAGTCCCACGCAGGAAACTGCTATACCAACAGCCATGCACTGCAAAAAACCTGTATGAAGAAGTATAGGGAGAAAAAAGTTCTGAGGAGTTCCATCTGTCATTTCCTGAGAATGTAACTTTTTCTGGCAGCTGCTTTCTAGCAGACCTAGGAGGGAGTGGGAAGATCTGATGCTTTCATTTGCCCCAAGGACAAATTTCTGTGCAACAGACAGTTCCTTTCTTGAGAAGACCTGGTTGCTGTTTTACATTCTGGATGCAGAAAGTCTGAGGCTAGGGCAGGAGAGCTGGGTGGGTCTCATTGCCCAGGCACCTCTCACTTCCCATGTAAACTTCCTTGTATAGCCTCTGACATGGTTACCTTAGTGGCCAGGGATCCCTTTCCATTCCCCACTGCGGTAGCCAATTGAGCGCACAGGTAAAGAACTTGAGTACTCTTTCCCCTGCATCCCCTTGAAGTCTCAAAACAGACAAAGAACATGGGTAATCCCCACAGTCCTGCCCATTCTCTCGGTCAGCTGGGTACTTCTTTAAAGCAACACTTGTAGCAACAAAAATCAAGCAGAAAGACTACAACCATGGTCAAAGCTGGCTTTTTCCCACAAGTGCCACCTCCTGGCTAGAGGTCAACAGGCACAGCCCATTACATCTAATATAATAACACAGCTGTGAAGAAGACCTGATCCCAGACCCCAGCTAACACTACTATCCAAGCTATCTAGGCCACTAAGGTCACATTAAGCCTGTGCAGGTGCCTGGCACAGCATCCTCACAGTTGGTAATTGACAAATTCACCACACCAAAGCTATATATAATCAAGGGAACCTTACACTGCCTTCGTCAGTCTCCTGTTAATCTCAAATAGGAAGAGATAATCTGTCCAAATGAGAACAAACAAGAAAAAATTTTGGCAATATGAAAAAACTGAATTCTTCAACACCCACAAAAGACCACACTAACTCTTTAGAAATGGACCCTGGCCAAAATGAAATCTATGAAATTCCAGAGACAGAATTTAAAAAGTCAATTATAAAATTGCTCAATGAGATCCAGGAGAAAACTGGAAATGAATGTAAACAAACAAACAAACAAACCTACTCAGGACATGAGTAAAAAATTCTCCAAAAAGATAGAAACTTTTAAAAAACAAACAAGCAGAAGCTCTGGAAATGAAAGACTAACTTAGGGAATTACAAAATATAGTGGAAAGTTTTAACAGTAGACAAGAATGAGTAGTAGAAAAAAGGGTCTCAGAACTTGAAGACAAGACTTTTGAATTAACCCTAATTAGATAACAATAAAGAAAAAAGAATCAAGAGAATAGAACAAAGTCACCAAAAACTGTGGGATTGTGAAAAATGTCCAAACCTAAGAATCAGGTTTTCCTGAGGAAAAAGAGAAAGCAACAGGTTCGGAAGTATATATGAGGAAATAATTGAGGAAAACTTCCCTGACCTTGCCAAAGATACAAGAGACCTAAGGAACCCTTGGAACAGTCATTGTAAAAAGATCATCTCCAAGGCATATAGTCAGTAGGTTATACAAAGTCGATGTGAAGGAAAATTCTGAGAGAAGTGAGACAAAAAGTATCAAATAACTTACAAAGGAAAATCTATCAGACTAACAGCAGACTTCTCAGCAGAAACCCTAAAAGCCTAAAGGAATTGGGGCTCTATCTTCAATCTTTTCAAACAAATTATCTGACAGCCAAGGTTTCTGTATCCTGCAAAATTAAATTTCACAAATAAAGGAGAAATAAAGTCTTTCTCAGACAAACAAACACTGAGGAAATTTGTCACCACTAGATGACTCTACATGAAATATTCAAAGGACTTTAAATATTAAAACAAAAGGTCAAAATACACGAGTAGAAAAACACTGGAAATTATAAGTCTCACAAGGCTTATAGAACATCAACATAACAGAGAAAAAATTAATCAGGTAATAACAAACATGACAAATGGAATAGTACCTTACATTTCATTATTAACCCTGAGCATAAATTGTCTCAATGCCCCACTTAAAATATATAGATTGGCAGAATGGATAAAAAGACTCGATCCAAATATCTACTGTCTTCAAGAGACTCAATTAACACACAAAGACTCCTACAGACTCAAGGTAAAAGGGTGGAAAAAATATTCCACACAAACAGAAACCAAAAACAAGCAGGAATAGCCATTTTCATATCAGATAAAACAGATTTTACACTAACAACAGTGAAAAAAACAAAGAAGGTTATTATATAATAAATAGTGTGCAATCCAACAAGACGTAACAATTTTAAATATATATCACAAAACAGCTTAGCTCTCAACTTTATAAAACAAATTGTACTAGATCTAAAAAAAAGAAAGAGAGAGAGAGAACGAGAGAGAGAGATAGACAGCAATATAAAAATAGTGGAGACTTCAACACTCTACTGACAGCAATAGACAGATCACCAAGGCAGAAAGTCAACAAAGAAACATTGGCATTAAAAGGACTCTAGAGCAAATGGAAACATATAAAACATCAACATACATCTATGGAATATTCTACCCCAAAGCTACAGAATATACATTTTTCTCAGCACATGGAACATTCTCCAAGAGAAGCCATATGATAGGCCACAATCAAGTCTCAATAAGTTCAAAAAAATCAAAATTATATCAAGCACCTTCTCAGACAACAGTGGAATAAAACTAGAAAGTAATTCTAAAAAGAACTCTCAAAACCAAACAAATGGGAGGTTGATGTTTAGAGTTTTTAGGAATCACCACACTGCTTTCCACAGAGGTTGCACTAGTTTACACTCCCACCAACATTGTAGAAGTGTTCCCTTTTCACCACACCCTCTCCAGCAGCTGTTATTTTTTGAGTTATTGATAATTGCCATTCTGACTGGAGTTAGGTGTTATCTCATTGTGGTTTTGATTTGCATCTCCCTGATAATTAGTGAGGTTGAGCCTTCTTCACATGTCTGTTGGCTGCTCAGATGTCTTCCTTTGTGAAGTGTCTGTTCATATCTTTTGCCCGTTTTATAATGGGTTTTTTTTCTTTTCAGCACGTTTGAGTTCCTTGTAGATCCAAGATGTTAAGCCTTTGTCAGACCTGGAGTTAGCAAATACTTTTTCCCAGTTTGTAAGCTGTCTTCCTACTCTCTTGATGGTTTCTTTGGCTTTGCAGAAGCTTGTCAGTTTAATGAGGTCCCACTTGTCCATCTTATCCCTTATATAACCCTGCAATCCCTCTACTGGGAATATACCCTGAAGAACTCAAATCACTCTATAAAAAACATACCTGCACATGAATGTTTATCACAGCATTGTTCACAATAGCAAGAACCTGGAACCAACCACGCTGTCCATCAAAAGAGGACTGGATTTTTTTAAATGTGGTACATATACACGATGGAATACTATGCAGCCATAAAAAAGAACAAAATCATGAATTTCGCAGCAACCGGGATGGAACTAGAGTCTATAATACTGAGTGACCTCTCACAGAAACAAAGATCTGAGTATCACATATTCTCACTCATATAGTGGACCTTGATCATCCAATGCACTACCATAAGAAAATGACTGACAGTGGTGGGAAACCATGGCGGGGATGGGACTAATGGTAGTAAACATCTGTCTGGGGATGGGGAGACACCTGTTATCAACAAGGGGACCTAAATGAAGCATATTTGTATACCTAACCCTTAACTGTACCCCACAATATCAAAATAAAAAATATTGATAAAAAATAAAATAAAATAAAAACAAAAACAAAAAAACAAACAAATACATGGAAATCAAACAATCTACTGCTAAATGATCCTTGGATCAATCATGAAATCAAGATGAAAATTTAAAAATTCCTTCAAATGAGTACAACAAAAACACAAGTTATCAAAACCTCTGAAACACATGTTCTTAGAGGAAAATATATAGCACTTAAGGCCTACAATTAAGAGTACAAGAGACTGAAAGACCACATATGACAACCTAATGAAACCTTCAGAAACTTGAAAAACATGAATAATCCAAACTCGAAGCCAGCAGAAGAAAAGAAATAGCAAAGATAAGATCAGAACTAAATGAAATTGGAAAAAACAAAAAACTTCAAGGATCAACAAAACAAAAAGTTGATTCCTTGAAAATATAAACAATTTATAAAACACTAGCTAGATTAATAAAGCAATTGAGAGAGAAGATTCAAATTAGCTCAATTAGAAATGAAAGTGGAGCCGGGCTCAGTGGCTCAGCCTGTAATCCCACGCTTTGGGAGGCTGAGGTGAGTGGATTGCCTGAGTCTGTGGGTTCGAGACCCACCTGGGCAGCATGACCTCATCCCTACCATAAATCAAAAAATTAGCTGGGCATGGTAGCGCGTGCCTGTAATTCCGGCTACTTGGAAGGCTGAGGTGGAAGGATCTCCGGAGTCCAGCAGGTCGAGGCTGCGGTGGTCGGGAGCAGCCACTGCACTCCAGTCTGGGCAACAGAGTGAGAATCCAACTCAAAAAAAGAAATGAAAGTGGAGACATTACAGCTGATATCACAGAAATACAAAAGATCATCCAAGATTATTGTGACTACCTCTATGCAAACTAAAGAATCTAGAGAAAATTGATGAATTCTTTGAAACATTCAATCCCTCCACCTTGAGTCAGGAAGAAATTAGAAACCCTGAATTGACCAACGACAGGTATTAGATTGAAACAGTAATTAAAAGTCTCCCAACAACAATAAAAATGGTCAGAACCTGATGGACTCATAGCTGAGTTCATCATACCTTCAAAGAAGAACTGGTACCAATTTATCTGAAGCAATTCAATAAGATTGAAAAAAATCAGGAATTCTCCCTAACTCATTCTGTGAAACAAGTATTATTCTATTATCAAAGTCAAGAAAATACAACCCAAAACAGAAAACTACAGACCAATATCCCTGATGAACATAGATGCAAGAATCCTCAATAAAATATTAGCAAGCCAAATTTAACAGCACATAAAAGAAATAATAATCCACCCCTATGAAGTGGGTTTTATCCCAAGGATGCAAGGATGATTCAACATATGCAAATCAATAACCAATATCCACCACATAAACTGAATTAAAAACAAAAATCATATGATCATTTCTTTTTTTCTTTTTTTTTTTTTTTTTTGAGTTGGAGTCTCACTTAGTCACCCAGACTGGAGTGGGGTGGCCGCTCCCGGCCACTGCAGCCTCAACCTGCTGGGCTCCGGTGATCCTTCCACCTCAGCCTTCCACGTAGCTGGAACTACAGGCGCGCGCTACCACGCCCGGCTAATTTTTTGATTTATTGTAGAGATGAGCTCTCACCTGCCCAGGCGGGTCTCGAACCTGCGGGCTCAGGCAATCCACTCACCTCAGCCTCCCAAAGGCGCGGGATGATCATTTCAATCGATGCAGAAAACGTGACATAATCCAGCATGATAAAAAGCCCTCAGCAAAACAGACATAGAAGAAACATTCCTCAAAATAATTAAATCCATATATGACAAATCTACAGCCAGTGTTATCCCTTATTGAGAAAATTTGAATACATTCCCCTCAAATTGGAAGAAGGCTAGGATATCAACTCTTACCACTCCTATTCAACATAGTACTGGAAGTCCTAGCCAGAGCAACCAGGAAAGAGAAAAAAACAAAGAGTATACAAATTGGAAAAGAAGAAATCAAAGTATCTCTGTGTGCTGATCATATACCTAGAGACAAAATCCTAAGGACCTCTCTTAAAGATTTTGGACTTGATATTAACACACATAAATCAGTAGCATGGCTATACACCAATAGCAACCAATCTGAGAACCAAATCAAGAACTTAATTCCATTTACAATAGCAGCCAAAAAGCTAAGATATCTAATAATACATTTAACCAAGAAAGTGAAAGATCTCTACAAGGAGAACTGCAAAACACTGATAAAAGAAATTATAGAGGAAACAAACAAATGGAGAAACATCCCATGCTCATGGATTGGAAGAATTAACATTGTTAAAATGACCATATTACCTAAAGTAATCTACAGAGTCAACATATACTCTATCAAACTACCAATGTCATTTTTCACAGAATTAGAAAAAAAGAGAGAGAGAGAGAGCCAGAATAACCAAAACAATCATAAGCAAAAGGAACAAATCTGGAGGCATCACATTACCTGACTTCAAATTATACTTCAAGGCTATAGTAACTAAAACACCAGGGTACTGGTACAAGAGGAGACACAGTGGCAAATCCAACAGAACAGAGAATCCAGAAATAAACTAAAATACCTACAACCAATTTATCTTCCAGAAAGGTGACAGAAACATACACTAAAGAAAGGACACCCTATGCAACAAATTATATTGAGAAAATTGGATAGCTACCAGCAGAAAAATGAAACTTAATCCCTATCTCTCACCACATGCCAAAATAAACTGAAGATAGATTAAAGGTTCAAATGTCAGGCCTGAAACCATAAAATCCTAGAAGAAACCCTAGGAAAAACTCTTTTGGACATTGGCCCAGGCAAATAATTTATGACTAAGACGTCAAAAGCAAATGCAAAAAATAAATAAATAAATGGTACTTAAATTTAAAAGCTTCAGCACATTAAAAGAAACAAACAACAGAGTAAATAAACAACCTACAGTATGGGAGAATACATTCACAAACTATACATCTGACAAATAACTAATATCCAGAATCTACAAAGAACTCAAACAAATTAGTAAGAAAAAACAAATAACACAATTTAAAAGTTGGCATATGACATGAACAGATATCTCCCAAAATAATGTATACAAATGGCCAATAAATATGTGAAAAAAATACCCAACATCATTAATCATGAGGGAAATGCAAATTAAATTAATAGTGAGATACCATGTTATGCTAGTCAGAGTGACTATTATTAAAAAATAAAAAAATAGAAATCGGTATGGATGAAGTTAAAAGGGAATGCTTATACACTCTTGGTGGGAGTGTATATTAGTACAACCTTTATGGAAATTGGTATGAAGATTTCTCAAAAAACTACAAGTAGATCTACCATTCAATCTAGCAATCCATTACTAGTTATGTACACAAAGGACAGAGGTCATTATATAAAAAAGACACCCGCAATCATATGTTTATTGCAGCACAATTCACAACCACAAACGTGGTGTCAACCTACTTGCCCATCACATGATCAGTGGATAGTGAAAACGTGTTATATGTATATACATAACATGGAATACTACAGGATGGTGGAATAGGTAAAGGGATGAAAAATCACCTATTGGGTACAATGTGCACAGGAGTAGGTGGTGGGAACATTTAAAGTCCAGACTTCTTCACCACTATACAATGCATTGATATAATCAGAAATTGTGTATACCTCCTAAAGCTATTGAAATAAATGAGCAATAAATAAATAAAAACAGTAATAATAATAGCATTATTTATTGAAAGTTTACCTATACATATATGAATCACTGTTTCTAGTGATTTACACAAAAAATTTATTTATCACTATATATATAAATTAGATATTATTTTCTCCATTACAGAGATGAAAATTCTAAAGTATGAAGTTCAAGGTTATCTAGCTAATGATTCAGGCCCAGGCTGTCTAATTTCAAAGACTGTGTGCTTGACCACTGTACTAACTGAGAACATGTGTAAGAAATGGAATGGAAGATACAAAGTTATAATTAGGCAATAATGTAGTTGTCTACATTGGAAACTCAACAGGATACAAAAACTAACTGTTCTCCAGTGCTATTTGATAAAAGATCAACAAAGGAAAATAAAGCTCATCTACCTCTGTAGTAACCAATTAGGAAAAAAAAGTAATAAAACAAAGATTTAATTCACAATATCAACAAAAAAATATAGGGCACCTAGGAAAAAAATCTATCAAAAGATGTTCAAGACCTTCATGAATAAATCTACAAAGTTTTATTAAAGGATATTATGAAACTGAATTTAAATATTAATGATAGGAAAACTCAATATCCTATTCTAGATACATTGATCAATCACTCAATATTTAGATAGATCCAGTTCAATTCCAATCAAAATTCCAATCAGGACTTTTCTATAACAATTGATAAATTAATCTCTAAAATTCATATCGATGAGAAAGTCAATATTGAAAGATAAGAACAAAATATCAAGAGATAAAGAAGAGACAGCAATTAAGTAACTAGGGCAGTGAGATACTGGCATGAAATTTGACAAAGAAATGGATCAGAATAGAGCTCTAAAATCCAAAAGTACCCAGATATAGAAACCTAATAGGTGGAAAAGGTGGAGCTTCAAATTAGTGCAAAAGGATGGGTTATTCAATAAATTGTTCTGGGGTAAATTGAAAAAGAATACAATTAGATCCCTACTTCATAAAATACACATGAATTACAGATAGATATATATGCATATATGAGTAGTACAATTTTTTTAACTTTTTAATGTAGAAGATTATTTTATAACTTTAGGGTAGGAAGATGTCCTTAAAATTCAAAAAGCAAAAGTTGTAAGGTAAACTAAAATGTTTTACTACATAAATACTAAAAACATCTGTATGCATAATACCATAAAAATATTGAAGCTCTTTTCAGTTCATATAATTCACAAAAGCATAAACAGAATGAATAAAGCCCTAAAAGAATACAAACAACCTACTAAATAGTTAAAGGACATGAATTTTAAAATGAAAACCTACAGACCTATAAACATTCGTGATGGTTAATCTCACTACTGATAGGCATAAAAGAAACTAAAACTACAATGAAATACTATTTTACACCTATCAGACTGGCAAAAACTGTAAACGGTCATATGTACCAAGCATTAAGAACATGGGAAGGTAGATCTGTTTGATGTGCTGCAGGTAAGCAAGCAAACTTTTTGTGTCTATGGAGGAAAATCTTGCAATATCTTATAGCTGAAGACATTCACACCCCTGCAAAAAAGCAATTTTTCATAGTGTGTACTTTAGAAACTCTAGCACAGATGCACAAAGAGAATTGCACAAAAGTTTTCATTTAGCTTTTTTGGCAAAAGCCAAATAATCTAGAATAATCTACATCTCCATTAATTTGGGTAATAATAGATCGCAGCATATGCTTACGATAAAAATTATGCAGCAGTTAAAACATAAAATTGATACACAATTAACATATGCAAATATCAAAAACAATGTTAAATGAGACAATTGCAAAAAGATGACATTTATGTAAATGTATAAAACACAAGTATGATTTTTCTGTATGATTGTATGTACATATTTATAATTATAAAACTATGAATAGAAAAGATACATGCCAACTTCAGAATAGATTTTGTCTCTAGTATAGGAAAAGGGAGATGAGTTGGGAAGATTGTTCAAATGGGACTTTAAAAAAAGATTTTCTGTTAAAATAGAATCCAATATAGCAAAATGTTAGCATTTGCTAAAACAATCTCTATTTTCACTGTATTTTTGAAACATTTTATAATCTGTTAATTCAAAGTCTTATTAACAATGCTGGCCCACTTTTATTTTGGGATACACTAATATTCCTAAGATTTTTTTTCACTTTCTTCCCAGTGGCACTATGCCATCCACATCAGCCTAGACCCACCATCCTGGTCCTTCTATGTCCTCCATCCCTATCTTCTCAGCTTGCTCTTCACCCTGTCTTTTGAATTGTTACAGGTTCTCCTTTACTGTTGAAAATCTGCCTCAGCACTGTTTCTGCCTTTTTTCCCCCAGTGGATTGGAGGATGCAGAGTCAGGAGAGGAGCAACAAATAGATGGCAAGTGAAATCAAGCAAAAGAAATGAGAAAGACGCTGAAGCCCCACTTGCTAATTTATTCTGATTCCATTACATAAAGATAAGACTGAGCCTCTCTTTTATGACAGTAATTAAAAAGATCAGTTGTTTAAATACATGCTGTGGTCATCATAATAAAACTAAGCCCTCACTAGATAGAAGAATATTTATCCTCCAATTTTCTCTATCAACAGATCATTTATCCAATTCATAATATTTAAAGTATATGATTTCGTTAAATATGCTTTTGGGGCAGTCAGTAACAGAATCTCAAATCAAACTTGTTCAAAAGAATAAGGCCATTTTTTTAATCTCTCTATTTGAGAGTCCAGAGATAGAGTGGCATTTAGGCAAGGTATAATCGATGCTTCAGTTTCCTTTCTACTCTCTTGGCTCTACCTTTTATCTGTGTATGTTTTCTCCTCAATCTGACTTCTTTAATGCAGCCAATATGGCTGCTGGCAAAGGCAACTCTTCTTTAGCACATCCAGCAAGAGAGAGAAAAAAAAGTTTTCTCTCCTAACTGTGAAATTAAACTTCTTCTCCAAGAATTTAAATGAGCCATTTTAGGTCATGTGGCCACCACTGAACCTTGGGGAAACCATATGCCAATTGGCTTAAGACTGAGTTGCTAAACCAATTATTAGCAAGTGGGATAAAATTATCAAGTCAGGCTTTGAGTAAAGACTAGACCAATCAAGATTTAGCTTGAGTTGAAAGCTGCTTCCCTTGATTCCTCTGGGCTGTGTGGAAGAGGAGTAAGTTTCAAAAGGAAACAAGGGCTTTCATTAGGAAGGAGGAAGAGAAAATGAATCCTGGGTAACCAATTAATGTGTTCACTACCTAATTGAAGGACAAGACTGAACCTGGAGAGTGGTGATGGTAAAGAGCGGAAAAAAAGACTCTAGAGAATGTTATTTTGCCTCTCAGAATCCATCCCTGCCTAACCTAGATTCTTGCAGAAGAAAAACAGAGATTTTCATAAGGTCTTTCTGAAATGTTATGCCCCTAAGTCCATGCAGGTTGCCTCATACCCAACAATGGTCCATAGAATCCAAGGCCAAAGAAACTCAAAACTTTTAAGCTGCTATAGAACTGCTTTCCTGATTAGCATATGAATCTACTTCCTAGGCAGGTGTGATGTTGTGTGTTGGATGCTATCACTTCAGCTCAGGATCTAGAAAACTAAAGCCTTTTTGGTAATAAAACCACCTGGAATTATAAGTTGGGCATTATAACAATGAGAAACACTATGCATAATGAGAGGATTTTGTATTTTAAAGTGGTCTTCTTGAATCTCAGTGAAATTAAATTATACTTCATTTATGATTTATCCTTACTTCCAAATGGATTTGAGATAGTCTTCAACATTAAGACACATATAAAATAGAGTAAAAAAAACAACTAGGAAAGAAAAGAGAAGGATGAAGGAAAAAGGTAGAGAATAAGTAAGAGAAAGCTCTATAGGAACTTTGGGATGGAGAATGTTTCCCTTAATTTAATTTTCAAACTTTTAAAAATCTTCAGCTGAAATGTAGCCAGGTTTCTTGTCCTCAAGCTCACTAATTTGGTCTTTAGAGATGTTCTTTCTGCTATATAGCCAAAAGGACTGGAAAGAAGAAAGACAAACAGTATCTGAATGAATAATGAGTTCATAATTCAAAGTACGTGACATGAGATACTGTTGAAAAAGGAGAAGGCTACAAGGGTGAATGAGAAAGAATTCGACAGGTGCATCACGCAGGATCCTGGTGTTACAGAAAATAGTCAGACACTGACTTCTGCCTATAAGCACTCCCTCTTTGAGTCAGAAAGAGTATTTTTTTGCACTAACCATCTACTTCCAAAATATAAAATTGATTATTTTTAATAGATGGAATATTTCTCATCTTTCTGAGAATATTGATTGTACTTCCAAAGTCCTCTTAATTTTCCTTTTTTCCCCTAGGCATATATTCTTTCCTCTGTTGAGGTTTGTGCTTCTAATTCATGGTCATGGCTTCCTTCCAGTGTTGGGCAATTCCTGGTTGTATATTCATCTCACTATTGACATTTTTTTATTATCCTGCTGTGTTTATTCTACAACACGCATAAGCTTCCTTAAATTAAGTGTAAAGAAGATGGCAAGACAAACTTCTAGGCAGGCTGTGCCAGTAGCTAAGGATCTGGGCGCAGAAGATTCCTTTCCTTCTAAGAGTTACCAACTCTGAGGACTTTGCGTCTCCTATTCAAATGTCCTCGCTCTCTGCTCTGGCCTGTGACAAATTATCTTTATTGTTCTCTTTCTGACCCAAGGAGGGAGTGCGTATATGCAGGAGTTAAAGTGTCTGACTGTCGTCTGTAACACCAGGATCCTGTAAGTTACATGAAATATTTCTCATTCAGAGTACCCTTGTTGCCTTCTCTTTTTTCAACAATAGCTTGCATCATGTACTTTGAATTATGAATTCATTATTCATTCAGATACTGTTTGTCTTTCTTCTTTTCAGAATTCATCATAACTGCTGGCCCATGGAACATAAATGTTTTATAATCTACTGGGATTATGGATTTATTTTCTGAAATATTGTTTAAATCATTTTTAGGGTTTGAGTCCAGAAGAGGAAGCTGCAGCAGGTACTTATTCTGCCATTTCAAATAAAAGTCTTTATTCTCATGTTTTCTCAGTAGCATGAAAAACACAGAGTCAAATAGTTGTAGAGTTTAAAAAAAAACAAACATACTGTTCATACATGGAAATCAGACCATCAGAGTCACTTTCTTTCCTACATTCACACAATCACACTTGGGACTAACCATGACAAGGCTTATGGTGAGCTGGATGATATTTACAGAACAGAGCTGGATAATTGTTTGTAATTGTGCAGTTAGAATTCCTTTTTCTGGTAGTAGATGGAGCCTTCAGCATTGATGTGGTTTCTGTTTGCCAGCCTAATAATATAAATTGTCCCAGCCCACAAGGTCTAGGCTTGGAGGACTTGCTAAATTAAGACATTACATTGTGAAGACCACTGAACTTTGAAATTGAGGAGGCAATAAGAACCGTACAAGAGCTCAAAAATACAGATGTAATTTCTACTCAGCACATAAGGAAACAGAGTCTCGGTGACGTTAAGTTGTTCAAACTCACAAAGCTAACTATAGAGTCAAATGCTGAAGTTGTTGACCCTAAGTCTGCCTCTCTAAAGTCAAATGTTCTTTATTCAATACTGTACTTAGTATAGCACACCTTGAAATAGCTCCAGTTCAATGTGATGACTCCTCTCTAACTTCTATTGCACTTACTCTATAGATTCCACCAAAAACATCTCTTCGTCATATGAGGTTGAATTATATGAAATTTCTGGATTTTTAGTCCAAAGGTGGTCAAATACTGGCAATTTCATATGGCTCAACTTAATACACTAACTTTAATCGTGTAACAGGGTGGAGAAGTTTTTATTCTTTAGAAGCCAAGATATGAATTTCTCATAGCAGTGCCTTGAGTTCACTAGTCATCTACCTTGACAAGTTGGCTTGATTTAGGCAGATCCTTTCCAGGAATGGATTCCAAGGTTTCTAATGGAGAAATCAGTTTGCCTTGAGGTGGAAGAGGGGAATGAGGCAACAAGAAACTTCCAACAGAGTGCAAACTCTGGAAATTTGTGGAAATAATCAGGCTTACTGCTTCCCCAGATCAAGAAATGAATGTGTGAGGTAATCCTATCTAGATCTCAAGGATAAAGAAAGCTGCTAACTGACATCCCAGATACTACTGTTGCATGCATTTCTTGAAAGTCAGTACCATGAGTTGGGAACCAAAGTGATGTTTACTTAAATGTCAGTGGTAGTCATTTATTAAATGTTCATTGAACTAAGGAACAATCATCCCAATTAGACTGTTAGTATTTTACTACATGTCACATAGATGATCGGAATTTTCTACAGTGCTTTAAGCATGTGCAAGAAACTTGAAAGTCATTAAAAGCTTAGAATCCAATTGACAGTCTAGCAGCTTTAAGGCTAGCAAAAATACTCTACCAACATATGTAAATTAACCCTTGTCCCAGGGAAGATAAGATCATAAAATAATAAACTGGTCACATAAGAGAACAGTAGAACAGTGTCATTTATTTTGATCAATAAATGTATTAAGCAATAGCAACATTCAGGTACAGATTCCTCTGTCACTTAAAGTTGAGGCTCTGTTGTTGTTTGTTTTATTAATGGTGGCCATTCTTACTGGGGTTAGGTGGTATTTCAGTGTGGTTTTGATTTGCATTTCTCTGATGATTAGTGAGACTGAGCACTTTTTCATGTGTCTGTTGGCTGCCCATATAGCTTCTTTTGAGAAGCGTCTATTCATGTCCTTTACCCACTTTTTAATGGGGCTGTTTTTTTCTTTTCAGCGCATTTGAGTTCCTTGTAGAGACTAGATTTTAGACTTTTGTCAGATATACAGTTGGCAAATATTTTTGCCCATTCTGGGGGCTGTCTCCCTGCTCTCTTGATGGTTTCTTTTACAAAATGGAATATTATGCAGCTATAAAGAAGGACAAACATATGAACTTCACAGCAACTTGGATGGATTTAGAGTCTAAAATACTCAGTGATCTATCACAGAAACAAAGAACAGAGTATCATATGTTCTCACTCACCTTGAACAATTATACTATAAGAAAAGAACTGGCAATAATGGAAAACTGCCAGGGAAAGGGGGGTCGGATTGGCAGTTGAGGAAAAGGTACACCTCATCAACAAGGGTACCTGCATAATAAACATTTGTATACCTAATCCTGAATTGTACCCCGCATCTTTAAAATTTAAATAAATAAAGTTGAGACTTATGCCACAATCCTATTAGTGACTTCTAAGAAGTATTTGTGTTCTCTATGTGTCAGTGTGTGTGTGTGTGTTTGTGTTTCTATTTATTTATTGGTCCTATGTGTACGTTCTCACTTTCCCAACAATGTCGAGGCCGCCTTTTCCATTTCTTTAGTATGTCTCCTCCAGAATATTTTTTTCTGATGACTAATGTCTTAATGATAATTGATAATTAAGTTTAATTTTAATCTACATAAATTAAAAGACAGAGGATTTTATAACAGAAACTAATGTTAAAATATTTGGAAATATCCTTCTAAAATTTTAAATGCGTTATCATAAAGTATGGTGCAAATTGAGAAAACACTGAATATTAAATCCCTCATTATGAGCATATTTTCTAAAAATGTGTTTTATGTTTAAGATAATGAATCATCTGTATTACTAATATTATCATTATCACACAGGAGCATTACGATATTTAGTGACTTAGAAATCTACTCAATTTAGGAAAGACATTTTGAAGAAGACAAAAACATTGTGAGATTAAATAATTTATTACCATTGCTAAGATGAACACATATACTTAATACTCAATTTTATGCAGAACTTTAAAAAAATAGTTTTAATACAGTATCAAAATTTACACAAGTTTATTTTGTCAAAGACCAGTGTCCCTTGGATTAGCTTCTGCAGGCTCTACTGCAGGCACAAAAACTTGTTTTAAATGTCTTCTAAGTGTAGGAATGCAACAATTTAAGGACGAAAGCTTTCCTAGGAGAGAAGGTGTAAATATAGCAAGCGATTTTCTTTTACAGAGTAATAATATTTAAAAATATAACATTTTAAAAGAAAGAGAGGCTTAAGCTATAACCCAATTATGATTATTAGAGAGATAATTCTAGAGTAAATTAATTCATAAATATTTTCTGAAAATAGAGGGCTGGTTTTCTATCACAGTAACATTTTTTGAAAGTATAACAAAATTCCTTCCCATTCCCCCACCAATGACAATATACTGTGCAATGAGCCCATTCAAAAACAGCAACAGAGAACCTCTGCTATGAATCAAACTGCAGTAATTTAGAACATATCTGAAAACTGGGAATTGTTGCATTCCTACTTTTATAATCTTAAACTACAGTAAAAACGTAGCATTCTGTCACAGGCCTCTTGCACATTCATACAAGAAACTATCATTGCATCTGGATAAACACAAATTACCTATCATAGCATTTCCAATACACACATTCTAATATTATATTTATGTATATATATGTATACCAAAAATAAGAAATAAGCTAAGCAAAGCTAGCACACCTCTTTTTCAAACCTCAAGCAATCTGAACAAGAGCTTTTAGCCTCAATAATGAAGGACATGCGTCAGTTTCATAAAATGTTAGATAGCTGCAGTAGGCAAAGAAAGCTTTTTTCATAAATGCAGTGCAATATTTGAAAGTTTACATAAAGTTTATTAAATATACAGCATGTCTAGAAACTAAATTGTAGAAATTGACATCTCACAGCTCGAAACACCTAGAAAAATTATGTTTGCTTTTTTTTAGTTGAAATTGCTAATATTAACATCAATGGATACAATGAATAAATATGAAAGTTGGTGTGTCCCCAAGATACGTCTTTATGAGAAAATTGTCAAGATTTTTTTAAAGATATATTTGTTTTGATCAATTGAAATAAACGGTACTGTCTGATAAGCACTCTACAAAGTCTTGCTACCGTTCGAGCAGGTAGGAAGAATTATGTGGTATTTTTAGCACCTCAGAAGTCAAAACAAAAACCCAGAAACATAATCTTATCTTGCATCCAAACCAATTATACACCAGAAAGTAGTATTTTTTGAACTGACATATAACTGGTAGATGTCCAATTCTCAAACTTGGGAATCTGGAAAACACCCATTCATGTCTTTAACACAACATGGTAGAAAACTCCTACCGTTATATGCAGTGAGTTAACAGTATCCAAACCACTGAGGCTCCACTGGACTGTTCTAACCATGCAGGTTTTCAAATTACACTATTAGATCTTGGTAGTTAAAAACATTTAATTCTAATGAAAATATTAGTACCAAAATAATGATTTTCAAAGCTACCTTGTTTGAGATTTTTCAAAGCTACCTTGAGATTTTCAAATCTACCTTGTTTGAGACTGACTATTATGAACACTGAGGTGAAAGACACAGAATATTAGCTTGGGTAAGGGGAAGTGATACTAAACAATTTAGAGGGGAGATATATGCAATGTACAGTCACTCCATGTCATTCCTTGTGTCCAGGTTTGTGAAAAACCACTCTTTTCTTTTTGTCTTCTTTTCATTTATCTCTTTCTGGCAGTGGTGATCTCATGTTTGAGTAAGAGTGCTTCTCACATTGGTCCTTTGTACTGGTTTCCTGATAAATGTTGCCTAATTCCAGGACACGAACCTGCAGCATCTCCAAGTTTCCTCCACACAACCTTCAAAAAAAAAAAAAGGAAAAAAAGGAATAAGCATCTTACTTGTCCTCTTCCACAAAGGATGCATTTTTTAAGTGAAACAATGAGAGAGGCAAAGATGGATGTGAAGACAAGAGACAGAATATCCACATGGATGAGTTCAAACACAATACACAATGACAAGCTTTTGAAACATAAGAACTGCTTAGTAGATGGGACTGCTATACCTTGTTAGCAACCAGGGTCAAAATTAAGAATGATTGGCTAACTTACTCTAGTTACAGAAGTGGTTCTGAATTCCAGCTGCACTTGGAAGGCTCTTAAATAGTAATTCCCACCCTCAAAGATTCTGGTATCATTGACAGAAATGAGGCATGAGCAACTTCATTTTTTTAAAAGCTCACAAACTGAGTCTAAAATATGTAGCCAGAATTAAGAACCCCTTAGCAAGATCATCGTGATTTCCTCTATGTATACATCTATAACAAAGGATATCAAAGTGTTTAATGCACTGAGGAAGATGAATGAGCTTTTGTTCTTGAGCTACTTAAGTTCTGAGCTGGCAGTCTTAGGACCATGAGTAAATCCTTCTGGATTTTTCTGCAGAATGGGGGCCTCCGTCATCACTAAACTATCATCACCTTGGCTATCAAACAGTATGATCTTTCAGATTTCCAAAACAACATCCAAATGTAGGAAAAAGATAAGAATACATTCAGAAATCACTTAAACAGATACAATTACAACGTGTTAAAAACGGGGCCATTTTAGAGGGACATTAGCAAAACTTGAGAACAAGAATAATGCTAAGTATAAAAGTAAAACTACTGAATTCACCAAAAACATACAAATACTCTAACATTAATTAGAATACACACGTATGTGCATGCATGTGCATACACATAATAGCAACCATAACCCTCCTAAGGTGTTTCACCATAAGGTTAATGTTCAGATTGATTAATTCCACAAAAATTTACAGTACTCTAACATGGATACAAACTAGTTTGTATTAATGATTCATATTGTGTTTCTTTTGTTTTGTTTTTGCTTGTAGATGGAAGCAGATACTCCAAGGAAACCCAATACCATTCACAGTAATATGTAAATATATATGTCTCTGTCTACCTTCATTTGAAAGCCAATAGAACTTACTAAACACTATTTTTCAGTCTATATCACCACATGGCAGTAACATCCTGCTGTATTCAAAGGGAGTTACGGTTAGGGTCCTTAAATATTTAGAAAGGAATTATGCAGCAATGGGTGGCCCAAGCTATACACACAGAAGTTAGAAAAGTCTCATTTCTTAATAAATTGATGAGGTACAAACACTGAATCAAGAAGCCAAAGGATGCTATAAAGTTCCTTTCTAGTCCTTAAATACATTTATCCTGCATGCTTTGAAAGTCTGGTTTAGATGCAGAGGATAGACTTGAAGACTTCACAAGGATCATAGACACATTGCATTAGATGTTTACAATTCACAAGCACAACTCCTCTTCAGATAGTGAAATGTAGAATATAATGGGCCTAACCCAGAAATGACTATGTGGTAAAAGGACACTCTTACAGAAGGCTGTATTTGAAATAAACCAGCAATACCGAGGTGGACAGAGGAGTAGTGATTCGTTAGCTAAAAAGGCAGAACAGGTATGTGTTTGAAACTGTGACTGAGAAGACCAGTCAAGGATTTCAACTTCTTCAGGGAATTTACAAAGTCACACAGACAAACCTAAAATAAAACCAGCCCTATGAAAAAAAAACAAAACAGATTTACTATTTCTTATTTCTTAGAGACTAGAATATTTATTTCTTCAGCACAGTTTGGGAAGAGAATAACTAACATCTTACTTACTACTAACAAACATGATGGCACTATAGATAACAGTCTTTTTACCGTACAGACTTATCATCAACTTATCTCCAGGAAGAATATCAGAAACTACAACCAAACTTATCCTAGATTCTACCTGAGTCTTATAACCAACTTCACATTATGAGAAAGCTTTCCATTTCTCATGTAGAAACAAGCTTAAGTTTCTCTAGCAGAAACCAAGCCTTAATAATCTTTACTAGTTTCTAAGAAATTACTGATCTATAAAATTACCTTACAATCTGCATTTTTCTTCATTCTCTGGTATTTACTATGTGTTTTGATCATATAATTTATAATGATGACAATATTGTTTTAAGTCAATACTGCTTTCTCTTGATTTTTAAATTGTTTTCAAATATAAGGTGGCTTAAGAATGATATTTTGATTTGTTTACATTTTTTTCAAATTCTGGGGAGCAAAGGAAAAAATGGACACTTAGAAAAAGATACACTAAAGAACTTTTTTTTTTTTTTGAGTTGGAGTCTCACTCTGTCACCCAGACTAGAGTACAGTGGCCACTCCCGGCCACGGCACCCTTGACCTGCTGGGCTCCGGCAATCCTTCCACCTCAGCCTTCCAAGTAGCCGGAACTACAGGCATGCGCTACCACGCCCGGCTGATTTTTTGATTTATTGTAGAGATGAGGTCTCGCTGTCTTGCTGCCCAGGCGGGTCTCGAACCTGCGAGCTCAGGCAATTCACTCACCTCAGCCTCCCAAAGGCGCAGGATTACAGGCTGAGCCACCGAGCCCGGCTCTAAAGAACTTTTTAAAACAAAAAGGCTAAGCTTTTGGCTTTCTGAAAGGAGCTTATATAGTGAAAAAACAACACTACCTGGTGCCTTTTGAAGTATTTTTGAAAATGCAGGCAAACCAAAAGATCAACACAAAATTACCAAGATTCAATCAAGTAATGGGTTTCTTTTAAGACTAAAAAATACATTTTCTAATGTCCAAAAATTAAAGAAAGGAAGGAAAGAAAAAAGGAATAAAGAAAAAAAAGGAAAAGGAAATAAAAAGAATAAAGAGAGAGAGAAAGGAAAGGTGGAAAGAAAAAAAGGAAAAAAGGAAAAGAACACACAGAGAGAGAGAGAGAGAGAGAGAGAGAGAGACAGGAGGCAGGGAGGAAAAGAAACAAACAATTCTGGTACTTCTTTACAGAAATTCTGGCATTAAGCACAGATGGTCTTCTCTATAAGATATGGTGCTTTACATCTTTTTTTTTAGGAAAGAAAATGGAAATTCCCAGATTTATCATACTTAGGAAAGTGTAAAAAGTTGGTTCGCAAAGGAAATTTCGGTACTACTTCTGATTTCACTATTCATTTGGAAACAGTTTGAGCAAGTAACTTAATTTCTGGACCTTGGCTTCTTCAAACATACCCAGGGATTCATAACTGAATTTCCTGTAGTTTGGTGTTAAACTCACACATTTAAATTATGAAGGAGCTCCACATACTACTCTTTGGACAACACTGAAGGATGACATCTATGGTCCCTTCTAGTTCCACAATTTCTATTGTCTAAACTTTATATATCACTCCATAGTCAATAGATGAGAAACATCAGGAATTCCTAGGAATGTGGCTCAAATTTTTTAATTTATCTGAGGAAAACATTCAAATTGAAAACCTTAAGCATAAGTTGAAAAGCTAGTAAGGTGAATAGTGGTAAATTTAGGAAATATGACATCTAGAACAAGTGACCTTTTGAAAACAGACAACAGATATGCAAGAAAGAAAAATAACTTGCAAAGGGTCACAAAAGAAAAAGCAGCCACAAAAACAAATAAGCAGGAGACTAAACATCTCATCTCAGCACATATAAAATGCCCAGGGGATTTATTATGCAACATTTACTGGATTCCAGAAACATCTCGAGATGAGTAAGTGTCTGAGAATATCTGGTCCTAATAGATCTACAGCTGGAAGGAATTTCTAAGCAGTTTCCATATCCTAATGGAGAAAAGAATATGAAGATAAAAGTAAAATATTAAGCAAATTTAAAATCATTGCTTAGCATAATCGGTGCTTAACCATGATTTCTTGTATTTAACAAATGGCTTCCTCTACAATATTCCATTTAGCTATTTAAAGCTTCACAAATTATATTCTTGATTAAATGATATATCACATGTATATTACCAAAAAAATAAAAATTAATCAGTGATCAATAAAATGTAAACCACATTAATGATTAAATTGGATCTATATCATGAAAATGACATATCTTTTTTTATTTACCCTGTTCTTCTTTGACTTAATGAATAGATTTATATTTGTCTAACTATCTTTTAGGTTCATATATATTTCGCATTACTATTTTCTGAATTTGTGTCAACCATTGAAAGCTAAAGATAACACTTTGCATGACATGAAACACACATATCATATGCATGAAGCATTAAGCAAATATTACCTAATAAGGTGGTGATTTTTTTCCCAAGAATAGTTACAAATAAATCTGAAGAAAGTTGTATCTTCTTTATTTATCATAAATTTTTAAACACTGATCTTTAAGGAAATCTTTAAAGTATGAAACATAAGTATTTTATCAAAATTAGTAATATAAGATTTTAGAGAACAAATTTAGTATTTAGAAATGTTCATAGATTCTTCTGGAATACAGAATTGGCTAACCATCTCTGACCTGAATATTTTGTAACATGAGTATTATGTTAATAAAATGCAATAAAATTGAAATTTAAAACAAGGGGAATTGGTTTTATTTTCATAGAAAAATGCAAAGGCATTTGGTCAGTATTTTGAAATGTATTCATGAAGCAATAACTAAGCTACAATGTGGTTTCAACACAGAATACACAATAAAGCACATTAAACTTACATTGCACATTTCTCTGACTATAGCTTTTTCTGTCTCACTAAGGTCATGTTCATACTCTTTACCCTGTTGACGATCTATAGTTTCCTGAACATCCAAGACCTGGATTTGTTGAAAAAGAAAAGCAAATTTCACATGGAAAAAAAAACTTGTTAGTTATAATAGAACCATCAAGGAGCTCCACTTTGTAAAAGCTTTAGTTTTCTCCATGTCTTCATATCAGATTAGAATATGGCAAAATATTTTCAAAACAGTTGTTTCTGCTGAAATCTATTTGGAATCAAGTGAATTCTATTTGATTTTCAAATTGCCATTAAAAGTGATCCTTCACCTCACTAATAATGAAGTGAATTCATTAATGTCTAAAATAATCAGAACCATTTACTTTGGTCATTAAGATAACCTGACTGTGTCAACCACTTGGAGGTAAGTCAATAACTCTTTCTCCATTGTAATGCCATTGTTTGGCAATATAATCAATTATATGCCAAACAGTTCAAACGATATGTAGACATGGCCTATATAAAAGATGACTAAAAAAGATGATAGTGATGGCTGAAACCCAGAAATATGCACATAAGAACTACAAACACTACAGTTCTTCCCTGGACATGTTCCCAGTGCCTAAGAAAAGCACGTGGGGATGGCACTTTGACAGTAGCAAAGAGAAACACTGGCTCCCTATAGTGAAAATACTTGCACAACACAAATATTTTTTTATTATAGCAAAATGTCTAGGGATAAAATGCTTTTAAAGACCTTTAGAGGCCTATGTTTCCAAATAATTTATTTTCCACTAAATTATCCCTAAATGGATTGAAAATATTCCTTCAAAAGTGTCCACAGTTTTAATGTAGATACTTTCTATAGTATAAAGGGGGACAAAAGTTTGGCTTTGAAGTGCTGTTTATTGTTTTTATCTGTATCATCTTATAAACCAAAGCATTGATGTAGCATAAAAAAACTAATGCTTTTCCTAAAACTCCTATGGAATTCATACTGAACCATGACACTGCTGAAATAATTCGTTCTATTATTGTCATGGTAAATGCTGATGGTCCTATCTAAAGGTATCACCTGAGAATTTAAAGCAACAACCAGTTGAGTCAAACTATATGACTTAAGCATGAAGTGTGATCTTCATGTCAAGTTCACAGATACTGCCTGAGACGAGAGTTCGATACTGTAATAAATCATCTAATTTACAAACTACTCTGATTCAAAACTTCCAGCCATTATTACTATATAGATACCACTTCTTTTAAGTCCTGAGACTCACCTCAGATTACAGTTAATTTACATTCTTCACATATTTAGAGGAAATCACTGTGCTCAGTGAATATTCACAGAAAACTTAAAAAGCTCCTTGTACAAGTTCATTTGCCTACAAATTTGATTTGTAATGTGCCTCAGAGAAGTGTACTTCAAATCAGTTAATTTCTACTAAAGTGAAGCTCTAATTAATAGTTATTATGAATTTTAAAGCAAGAGAAATATAGTGCTATTGCAAATGGGCTCATTTCTCACACTGATTTGTAACACGCCTCCCCCAAACCATGACCGTAGAGTTTATTAAAGCCTAGAAATTTCTATGAAATTTATCAGAAAGTCAGAAACTGAGCCATTGTTCTAATTATTCCTTTCAAAATAGACAAACCTTGTGATATAAATCTACTCTAGATAGGGGACTCTTAAAATAAAAAGCATGTCAAAAGCTTTACGGGCTCGGTGGCTCAGCCTGTAATCCCGCGCCTTTGGGAGGCTGAGGTGAGTGGATTGCCTGAGCCCGCAAGTTCGAGACCCGCCTGGGGAGCGAGACCTCACCTCTATAATAAATCAAAAATTAGCCGGGCGTGGTAGCGCATGCCTGTAATTCGGGCTACTCGGAAGGCTGAGGCGGAAGGATCGCCAGAGCCCGGCAGGTGGAGGCTGCGGTGGCCGGCAGCGGCCACTGCACTCCAGTCTGGGCGACAGAGTGAGACTACAACTCAAAAAAAAAAAAAAAAAGCATGTCAAGTATTCACAATTTCTTTTTTTTATATTGAGATCTTCTTAAGATTCATTTTCCAAAAGCTATGTTTGCACGTATTTCTGTTTCCCAACACAGTTAACTCACAGAAGCAAACATATTTTATATTTCAAGGGCCCCCAGTTATCCAATAAAGGAGCTTCAGCTGCTCAGTATCACTCATCTGCCAACTGAGGACACTTATGTGTACTGATTATGATATAATGTCTCCCTCTCTTGAGATAACATTTTATATGAAAATTAGAGAATGAATTCAGAGAAAATTGAGGAGCTCTTTCTTGTCCTCCCCTTCCTTTCAGACCACACTAACAGCTGCATTGAGAAATTTTGAAAAGATTTCAATGTGACCCACTATGCTAATTAGATTCAAGCTGCACTTACTGTTTAATAAGGCAACAGGCCGAAATGGATTTCAAATAGTTTGAATAGCAGGGAAGGCAAGGTGTTGTTTCTGGAATGTGTACAGATACTTTAATACCACAAGATTGAAATCAATCTCTGGTCCATTTTCTACTTCTAAAATGCTTTTCACATAGCTAGTGCCTGAATCACGTGAAAGTTCATTCAAATGCTGCTACAGAGAGCAAGTTGTTTGTCAGTCAATAAACCAGCACCCACTAGATGTAGGGCAGTGTCCCTCATACTAGTTTGCCTTCCCCGGGATTCCCCTCAGGTGCCCACTTTGTTAATTATCCCAACCAAGACAGGAAAATGCCATGTGCCCTGCCACTGGCCATTAGCATGGATCTCCTTTCTTTCTTCATCAACAATTTGTATATGTTTAGGAAAAGCAAATTCATTTTGTATAAGGTAAAAAATACATACACTGGGGGAACAAAATCTTCTGCTAAAACTAAACTATCACAAAATCCAATAAACAGTTTTAAGTTCTCATCCACTTATTTGCTTTGTGCATGTCACTCCAAAAGAGTGCTTCCTCAATCTGATGAGAAATCATTCTGAAACAGACACAATCTTAATAAAAGTTGTGAAACTCATGTGGCAAAAAGCAGAACTGAAGTACTCTACCTACTTTATAGTTCAGAAAGGTTTGAACAAGACTGCATGTTAGGAATTATAGATAAATTTGGCAGATAGTGTTTCATACTTGGGAACTGATAAAATTTTAAGGAAACATCTCTATTTTTAAGATGATTTTTATTATCTACACCAGTTTCTTCTCTGAGATAGACAAATACTGACATCTTTATTTATTATTCATTTTAGTTATGGTGCTTTTAAAATTAATTTTACTTATTGGAAAACTCATTATTAGTCAAGAAAATAGTTGATAAATTTCAGCAAAATTTTTGTTAAGTCATTGCAGACTGTGAAGTAAATTCCAAAAAAAATTAGTTTTATGTATAAGACCATATACCTATTTTCTACTACTGTATAAGGGAGCATTCACTGGAGTTTGAAGATCTAATTTCTACTTTTTATGTTCATTTCAGTACTTTTAGTAAGTTGCATAATATACTTCAATTGCATCAAGAAATAAAAATATGATATTCTTCCATATTTCGACCAATTATTAACCTCCTACGTTTGAAGATATCCATGCTACAAACATTGCACATAAAATACCTATTACAATATTTTACACATACATGCACAGACTTTAACTTTGATGCAGATAGATATGAGCCACATTATACTCCAGACAAAATGATAAAACTAGAGATTCAACCTTAAGTACCCAAACTCATTGTTAGTTTAGAACAATTAAAATCATACTTCAAAAAGTTATACCATAAGAGGTCAAAAAATAAAACATCTATGGTTCAAGCAAGACTGTGAGGACTACCAGACTACAGCGAACAAGCCACGACACAACTGAAGCTCTGAATAAATGGTTGCACATGGTTGGTTACCTTAAGAGAATGCACCACAGGTTCAGGCTGCTGGGAAGCTGTGGCATGTCCACTGAAGCTAGCTGCAGAGTTGGGTGAACTGTTACTCCCATCAGCCCCTGATGACAACCTAAAAGAACCCTTAGTAGAAAATCAACAACTTTGTTATTAAAACAAAAGTCGTTTGTAACTCCATAGATGTCATTCAATATTCAATGTCACTGCCAAATGATAATTAGGCATTTTGTTACTTTTCCTTTACCTATCCTAAGATGGTATCAACCTGTTAATTGGAACACATTAGCTGCTTGGCCAGCAGGAAAGTTTAACCAAGAGCCACTTAATACATTTCCAGATGTCATCTCTGATTACGTTTCCCCTCCCTCTAAGGAGTGGCCCTTAAGAACACTGCAAAAATGATTTCTGAAACTTAAAGATACTCAGAGCAGAGAATTCATGAGCTACTCTACAACTGAGTTAAACATGCTCACTCAGCAAGCAAATGCCATATTCCATATGTCTCAGAATATGCAGACTAATCACATCCCTGCACTGGAAAAACTGTGTCTCTTATAAAATCCTTCTTTGAGGGAAAGACCTACAGTAGAGGATTTTCCAAAAAGATGTAATGAAATTTAATATTTTTTTTAAGAACCAATTATTTCATTTTCTGGCCTTTTTAGAAATGAAAAACAAAATAGATACAAATGATACATTTTCTGTTTAGTGATTCCTCAAATTAATTGAAGAGAAACTAGAACTTGGGCTTGATTAATTTGACATTTCCCCCAGGGATCTGCACTTTTTCTAAAGGTTGCTTGGGGAAAGAGTGAGGAATCAGCAAAGAAAAAGAAAGCATCAGGTATCTACTCTCCTAGTAAAAGCAGCCAAATGGGAATTTTCCAAACCTACTTTTATGTAGATCATTACACTATTAGAGGACCTAAGAGATTTTAATTTCTGCCTATCAACATGTCTACAGATTTTTTCATGTCTAATAGATTAATAACTGCTCTAGTTAAGTTGATTTCATCAATCTACCCATGAGGAAGAGTCACTGAAGGATGCATTGTGTGTGAATGCATAAAGGGAGAAACGATAGTAATTTAGAATATAAATTTGTACATCTCCAGGAGAACTTTTATGCTGTATATTTTAGGAATGAGGGAAGCTGTGCATAGCAATTATACATATGGATTGTATGCAAACCATGCTTTATAATAGGGAAATTAACAATCCTCATTGATTTCTGCAAAGATGGTTATTTATGTAGTTTACAATATTTTATTCCTTTCTTTGTTGCTATCACTTCTTCCTATGTCCCTGAAGGCTCCTCTTGTCATCTCATAAGCCTACTGAGGCCACATTCTTTTCCCTGCTCAAAGAATTGTACAATCCAATCAGGTCATGTCTTCACCCTCACTAGCCAACAGGGAGAGGAAATGGTAGAATGTGACATTTAAGTGGCTTTTTTTGGCTTTTGTCCCTCATTGCTACTAACACTTAAATTATTAGCAGGTAATGAAAGTACTTCCAATTATAACAGCCCAATCACCTCTGGAAAAAGAAAATATACAGATTGTTTTTCTGTATTTGTAACTCAGATCAAACCAGACATTATAATGCCTGCCACACCTATTAGAAAGAAAATTGTTTGAAGTTTAAAGATGGTTAAGGGGCATATCCTCCCCCTACCTCACAACCAAATTTTGGACAATTTCTTCTTCTGTAGTGATCAAAGGGTTCCCAAACCAGGGTGTAATAAAGGAAGTTCTCATTCCTGAATAACCCTAAACCTCTATTCTTTTCTTTCCCTCCTGGTATCACTAATATGAACTCTTTTTAAAAGATTTCTGAGGTTAAACAGAGTTCACTTCAAACCTCACATTTAGTGCTCGCCTTTCCAGTGCCATCTTCCCTCTTATTGGTAATCTAATTTAGCAGGCAACAATCCTTCCCACTCTGGACTACTTCCTTCCGTTCTTCCTTTCAAACCTTTTTCTGCCCAGACCTTCTGTTTCAAAGATTCTCTTCCCAGGTCTGGCAAAAAGATAGGTATATCAATACTGGCATCATTTTGCTTAGGTATAGGCCTTTATCTTTCAGCGTATTTTGGTTTAAGAGAATTTCTAAAGTGAATGCAAACAGTATCCTAAAACCAAATCATCTGGGTCATTTACCATTATTTAAACTTCAGGAGAATCTTGTTCTATCCATATCTACTCAGAAACACACACACACATTTTTTTAAAAGTTAGTTTCCTTTAAAAATAATAGAATCTTTCCTACAGTATACTGTTAGGAAAACATATCATTCAGGGATTAAAGTTCTACTTTAAATTAGCTTTGAGAATCATGGCCTCGTATTCAGCCAGAAAGATCAAGGTTCATATTTTATGTTGTTTTTGTAAAGCCACAAAGGTAACCAAATGCCTGGTAAAATTTAGCACCAACAGATGTTAAATAGTTTTCCAGAGTATAGCAACAGAATGAAGCACCTCATTCTATTATATCTCATTTAGTGCTATAAAATAGAAGGTTAGTTTTATATGTGCTTAATAGAATCAGATCAATAGTTGGAGAGTTATCTCGGTTCAATTGATATTTTACTTACAGTTGACCAATACATTTTTACTGAACTATGTGTTTAAATTATGCTTCTGAGTGAAACAGGGAATGTAACAAGAGAAAAATCTTAATAAAACTGGAAATGTGATTTCCAGCTTGAGTTGCTTGTTTTCAAGCTACTGTGATCACATAGTGCATGCATCACCTCTCAGTCAGTTGTCAGCTGGAAAGGGCAAGGAATGATTTTCTGAGCTGGCCTAGAAACATACAATTTTGAATTGACCTAAACTCCTTTTTTCACGAAAGGTCCATAGTACCTTTGTATTTCTCTCCTGTTTTGGGTTACCCAATTTTCATCCCAGGTTTTGGGGAAAAAAGACACACACACACACACACACACACACACACACACACACACACACACACACACACACAAAGGAAGACCATTTAGGAGTTGAAAGATTCTACTTCCATCCTCCCTCCCCAGATTTAGACACACAGCAACCTTCTTTCATGTATCTAAACTTGTTTTCTACCCCCCAGTATAACTTCCTCTAGCGACAGAAGTCATCTGGTCATGCACAAGCAAATGCATCCAGCTGACTCATCTTCACTCACCGGGAAAGTGGGCAGGCATCGTCCTATTCCTCGGCACCCTTGCCACCACTGCAAGACCCGCCGGGCTCTGGGACCCCAGCCTTTCTCCATATTTGAGCTGTTTCTAGTTGGAGGTTGCCTTCTATTCTGGCTGGCCTTATATTTGGAACAATATGGTACAATCACTCAGAAAAATACTGTTTCCCAAGTCTCAAGAAAGCAGATAGAACATGAAGCTTAATGAAATGAACAACAATGACCACAATGGCAAGCTGTAGCATGCACTTGTAGCTAGGGAAAAAAGAAAATAAAACGAATATGAAGTTCTGTATATCAGAGCTAATACTGATTTAAGTTTTCAGCAAAGGCATAACTATATTCTCAAGCTATCAAAAAGAAGCCCATGATAAAGTTAAAATTACAGAAAAAATTGAAACTATTTAAACAACTATTTCATGGGTTTTTACCTGTAAGAAATAAACTGCAGAACTTCAGAACTTAAAATAATTATTCGATATACTATTGGGAGCACTATGCTCTTTTGTTAAGAAATACAAGTTTGGGATACATCTTCAATAATATTCAGAAAACTGATATTGTGTCAAATTCTCAACATAATTTCTGTACATTGAAGAGTATGTAATGAGCTAAGAGGTCATGATTGCATTAAAAATATTTTACATATAAAATCTACATAATTATCAAAATATTTGTCAACCACTTAACTCCCAAATTTCTATACCTGTTGGAACTAGAGATATCATATAACTAAAATTTAAAAAAAAACAAAAAAGTATACATTTCATCTTTTTTCACATCACCAAGCTGTACAATCCTAATAAAATGATCAGAAACAAAATAAACTCATTTGAACATGATTTTCTCTCCCTGTCAACTCTCACTAAGACCCTTAACTACGAATGCTATGTCCCAAGGAATAAGAAACTAATTTTTAAAATAATGGAAACCCACAAAATTCCAGTGTCTAAATATTGTGGTTTTAGGAGACTAAACATGAGAACATAATATGTTAGTTCTCATTGATTCATTTTCTTGGAAGTCAGTGCTCTATTCTGAATAGCACTGGTCTAATTTTACTTATCTCTACTTTTTCAAATTGAACAATTTAAAAAATGCAACATGGTCTTAAGTATAAAAAGAAATGATTAAGCCAGGCTCGGTGGCTCAGCCTGTAATCCCGCGCCTTTGGGAGGCTGAGGTGAGTGGATTGCCTGAGCCTGCGGGTTCGAGACCCGCCTGGGCAGCGAGACCTCATCTCTACAGTAAATCAAAAAATCAGCCGGGCGTGGTAGCGCATGTCTGTAATTCCGGCTACTTGGAAGGCTGAGGCGGAAGGATCGCCGGAGCCCAGCAGGTCGAGGTTGCAGTGGCCGGAAGCGGCCACTGCACTCCAGTCTGGGTGACAGAGTGAGACTCCAACTCAAAAAAAAAAAAAAAAAAAAAAGAAATGATGAGTAGCATTTGGTGCTCTCAAAACTTTTTCTAAATCTATGAAATCAGTACCAAGTACCTATCAAATAGGTACCAAATACCCATTCCTCACATAAAACACAGACAATTTTATATCTGTACTTGGGTCACAATCATAATTTCATCATAGCAACACTGATTTGAACATTGCTCTTTTGTCATGTATGTCTAATTTATTTCTATCATCAAAAGAATTTTCTCCAACAATTTATAATATGGTTCATGGCTTAAAAATTCATGTCCTACCTCAGTCTGCATGGTTCTATTTCTGAGGCAATCATTAATGAGTAATGCAAATTTTATAGTTACTTTTATAAACACGAAAAGATATCACGCGGATTTAGATCTGTCCATGGTTTATGCATTTCTCAGCTTTTGTGTTTTTCAGATTCAACAATCAAGTAAAACATACAGGAATTTTTACTTTCATTCTTCCTTAATGTGTAGTGAGGCTAAATTCCAGTGCCTCTCCATGGTAACAAAGCTTATTACTATACCTGTGAAACCTAAGGTATAGTAATAAGGTAGCATCCATGACCATTTAGAAGCAAGCTGGAAAGAGCAGTCATTCAGCAACTAGCGATTGTAGAGATTGTACGTTATGATATAAATTTCAGAAAGTAGATACCATATAAAACAACTGTACTTTTAAGTCATGCAAAAAGTTCTCTTCAAACATAGTAAATTTACATTATATAGTGTTATTACTCTCTTAAGTGAGACATATGTAGGTATCAAATTTTTGTGAAAGAGCAAACTACTTGATGATATAACCATTTTAAAGGAAAAGGCACTCTTTTAGAACCAGGATTATTAACTTTCTGGTCATGTCAGCAACTTTTTATTTAGTCTGTATACATGAAAAAATGTGTTCTGGACCAACCATCATCTTTGACTTTCAAATAAACTACATGGAAATGGTATTTATATACTAATAAAGGTTTAGCACTTTGCCAGCTCTACAATTGTCAATCATGGTATTTTCTGGAGATAGCTTCATAAAACCTAAGAAGCCTTCACAACTTGGTTGTTGGAGTTGTTTCTGCCAACTTTGGAGCGCAAAATAGGGAGCCCAGATCCATTAATTGGGAGAATAATTCCAAACAATCTTAAGAAAATCACTTTCAATTTTCTGAGGAAATTTCATTTTGCTTAGTTTTCTTTTCTGAAGTTTTCCAAAATTCCAAATTTCTAAAGAGTAATTGCTGAATGACCCACCCTTCCCACAGAAACCTGTGTACTGATTAGCTACTTTATGTATAAATATATGGCATAATCCACAAACTATTTTGTGGATACCAGAATGGTCTACCCTAACTGCTAACAGTAAAGTAGTGCTCTGCATCAAGATTGTGCAGGAGGCAAATTGCAGATTATTTACTATGTGGTAAAGACTCATAGAAATCATGAATTCTAACACCGTAAGCAAACATCCTTGATTAGGAAACAAAAGTATTTCTTCTTATTACTGAAGAAGACAATATACATTAGTATTTTTATGTCTCATCATAAATCTGAAAGATCTTTCATTAAAGTTGAGGTTTGATATATTTTTTATTATTGTCCACAAAATATTTGACTACTTCATTAGAATTAAGAAAAATTAAGGCATTTAAAATTAAAAAGATCATCTTAACAAATACAAAATACATTATTTATGGTTTTACTTAGAAAAATATTATAATTCATCAAATGAGTTTTAAGAGAATTGGCACAATGAAACTACTGTGATTAAGTTATCATTTTGCTATTTTTTGACTATGTTTTAGTTATTGTTATTTCTAGTAAAATGATTTTAATTAAGTTTGAAAGTTTCTATTCTTTTGCCTTATATAAGAATATTTTTAAACATTTAAACGTGAATAACAGGTATTTTTTCCTTTTTACTATTGCACATGGTGTAAAATAAAATAAAAATTGATGTCTTGTTTTTAAATTTTTTCCTAAGATGGATATTATTTCCAAGGAAAAAAAATGTATGCACTTTGGGTATGACAGTGCCTATAGTTCTTCCTTATATAAAACAAGTGAGGAATGTTCTTTATCTTAAAATATTCTTATATTCCTTATAATAATCTCTATCTTAAAATTTTCTTCACAATATCCCTATCATAAAATAATTCCATCCATCACTATTTTAAGTTCTGATGATATTCATACAAGCTTTCACTCAAAAATGAGCAAATGACACTAATCACTATCATCATGTAGTGGTTCACTTCACAAAGGTGGGTGTGGATTTCATCCTGATCAGCCTGTTTTCACTCTAAGCTTTATCCACCTTATAAACAAGAATTGTAATAGGACAGTCTTCAGAACAGAACAAAAGGTACAGAAATCCCAGAGGTTTGCACCCTCTACCTCTCTGACCCATTGCTTCATTAAGCTAACAGAAGAAACCACCGAAATTAAAGGGTTGCATAGGTTACTGCCCTAAATAAGATAGGAAGAAATCAGCAAGAGACATGCAGAACTGAGCCCACTGTCTCATAAAATACAAGGATAGTTCAATAATCTGATTGTCACCAAATCAAAATTATTTTTAAAATTCATAAAATTATTCAAAGTTTATATATGGTCCTTTATGTAATTTCTATATGTAATTAGAATCAAAAAGGGGAAAATGTACACTTGTAAATAAACAAGCAGTTGGGTGAAGGTCAAGAATTAACCATCACTGAGTCTCTATAAAAGTTTCAATATAATTGTACTATAGTGAATAGTTTTTATTCCTTTAAAACTCTGGACACCCCTGGAAGGTAAATAGTGTGGAGTTTTTCAGAAAATGAAGTGCTTCTGAAATTTGTGAGGATGAAGAAAAAGTGAAACTTAAGTACTGAGAGGAAGAAAAAGAGGGAACTCCAGGTTCTACTCCTTATTCACCAGACATCTCAGCAAACCTTGGACATACAGATAAAGGTTCCTCTGGAAAGATTACTGGAAAAGCTGGGCTCGGTGGCTCAGCCTGTAATCCCGTGCCTTGGGAGGCTGAGGTGAGTGGATTGCCTGAGCCCGCGGGTTCAAGACGCGCCTGGGCAATTTGGCGAGACCTCATCTCTACAATAAATCAAGAAATTAGCCAGATGTGGTAGCGCGCGCCTGTAGTTCCAGCTACTTGGAAGGCTGAGGTGGAAGGATCGCCGGAGCCCAGCAGGTCGAGGCTGCGGTGGCCGGGAGCGGCCACTGTACTCCAGTCTGGGCGACTAAGTGAGACTCCAACTCAAAAAAAAAAGATTACTGGAAAAAGCCTCCAAGAATCATCATACTAAGTGAACTATCACAGAAGCAAAGAACTGAATATTTCAAGGGTATTCAGGGGCCACTCATCCATCACTGGACCCTGAACACTAGTCACATTTAGCACACAGGTGGGATCTTCAGTCACTGGGCACTGCTAAGGGAGAGAGGGAGGTGGGGGGCACGGGACAACACATAGGATACCTGGTTCACTAAGGGGCGGGGTGGGGGTAAGCATCAGTTGGAAGCCTAAACTTCACCTGCATGCAGCCTACTTATATAGTTAATCCTCACTTGTACCCCACAACAATAATAAAAAAATTAAAAATTAAAAAAAAGAACTCTTCATGGGGAATCTTGATGATTAAGAATTGTAAAGTAAAAAGCAGTCCCTATTTAAGCTAAAAGGAATAATTATGCATCCATCTGACTCAGAAACTTTTACATCTTATTGATTCTCAAAGGAAGAAGAGATGGGAAAACTAATTCTTACATCAGCATTTGAATGGGTTTAGCCAAAGTCAGAGCCTATGGATCTCAGGACTTCTGGGCTCAGAGTCTCCATGGTTCTCCAAACTTTGAAAGGGTACAAACACCTATGTACTTAAACGTGAATTCATAACAAAGTTTTCAATCACTGCATCTGCAACATTCTCCCTTCTAACTAAGATCAAATAATAAATAGTTGTCTACTTAATAAAGATACACAGAGGTAGAGGGTGCAAACCTCTGGGTTTTCTGTACCTTTTGTTCTGTTCTGAAGATTGTCCTATTACAATTCTTGTTTATAAGGTGGATAAAGCTTAGAGTGTAAACAAGCTGATCAGGATGAAATCCACACCCACCTTTGTGAAGAGAACATGATGATAGTGATTACTGTCATTTGCCCATTTTTGAGTGAAAACTTGTATGAATCTCATCAGAACTTAAAATAGTGATGGATGGAATCTTTTGGATAAAACAATTTCTCTTTTCCTTTATTGCTTGTAATGAGTTATGCATGTAAAGAAAGGAAGTAAAAACCAATTCTGGGGGGAAAAAGTAGACGATTTAACTTTTTAACACAGTCATATGCTTCTTTAATTCTTTTTTAAGTCTAGGTCTCACTTTGTCACCCAGACTGGAGTGCAGTGGCACAATCACAGCTCACCACGGCCTCAAATTCCTAGTCCCAAGCAATGCTCCCTCCTCATCTTCCCAAGTAGCTGGTGTGTGCCACCATACCTGGCTAATTTTTTAAAAAAATTTTTTGTGACCCAGGCTTGTCTTGAAGTCCTGGGCTCAAGCAATCCTTTTGCCTTGGCTTCCCAAAGTGTTGGGAACACAGGCATGAGCCACCACACATGGCACGATACTTCTTTTCTTAAATTTGGGTGAATTCATGAAGTATTATTGTTCCTCACAGAAACAATGAAAAAAACACTAAGAAATATCCAATAGTATGTATTATCTAAAATCCATGAATCCCAAAAAGATGAAGACTTTTGATTTGTGGTCTCTGAAGAGGACGAAATTATCTAAAAACTGAAGCTAGAAAAAATTCTTTACAGTGCTTCACATACTAATGAAGAGAAAATGAAAAAAAAACTGTAAATAAAACTGCTTTCTGAAAAAAAGTTTTGTTTTATACTCTAGGAAAATGGAAAATTGATATATATTTCTTATTGACTATGAATATATGTGTGTAAATATGCATACAGAGATATATATATACACTTAGATATGTACATACATACACATATTCACATAAGAATATATATGTGTCTGTGTATGCACTATATACATTTCCAGTTGACTAAAATAATGTTTGTGTATATATATTCAATATATAAATTTCCAGTTAACATTCAACAAAGTAATGTCTGTCATATAAAATATAGGCTTCTGACTGAGATATAAATAAGATGTAAACATCATCTAACAAATTTTAGAGCCCATTCTCTTATCTATTATAAAAAGCCAACTATGAAAGCCTGCAGAATGATCAGCTAAAGTGATTTCATGTTACTTAAAGACGTTCAATTTTTTTATAAACCCTAAACTTGATCAAACTATCATAAAGTGCCTCATATCACATCAGAATACATATCTAGTTTAAGAGAGAGAATGAATTCAGTCTTCCCTTTTTAGAGGGTGTGAGCAATTGCTTTGCCTAATCTTATCAGGAAAATAATATTTTGTTCAGTTTGGCCAATCTTCACTCTGACATATTATAAAACTATGCTAGCACACACACGGAAGCTCAGTTTAGAAAAGACTTTAAAGGTCACTTTGGAAAACCCTTTCTAAGAGATTCCTATGTATAGGATTAGAAATGCTGAGACTCTCTGCTTTACTGTAATAATAATTTTTAATTGGCTATATCTAAAGAAAAGTATACCTCAAATTAACTAAAGAATACACTCAATACTGATTTAAAATACTAAATACTTTCCTGTATTTATAGGTATTCATTCATTTATTCACTTAACAAATATTTACTATGCACCTACCAGAGGCAATATCTTGTGCAGTGCCATGTAGATATCTATTCTGAAAAATGTTTGTTGAAAGAGAAACACAGTAAGTTCAAATCATAGATTCTAAGGTCATACTGCCTATGTTAAAATTCTTGATCTGACAATTATGAGTTATGTGACCTCTCTGTGCCTCAATTTCCTCATTTATGAACACCGTAATGAGTAATAATGGTAAGATGGTATATCGCTCTACGGGTTTGAAAACATATGAAAAGAGCTCTTAAAACAGTGCCTGGTGCTCATAAGTGCTCTATAAGCATTGCTGGCATTATCAAGAATGTTTTTGCTTTGCTTGTCAACACATCTTATAACGTGTCAATTTACGGCCACATGTTTATTATTTAGAGTAGTATTTCTCAGCTGAGAGTGATTTGGCCCCCTAGGGAAGAGATCTGGCAAAAATGTCTGCAGACATTTTTAGTTGTCAAAACCACAAGGTTTCTACTGGCAGTTAGTGGGTAGAAGCCAAGGATGCTGCCAAACATCTTACAAGGCACAGGACAGTCTCCTCACAACAAAGAATCATACAGCCCCAAATGTCACTATTGTAGAAGTTGAGAAGCTCTGTAGAACCATGCTGGAAGACTAAAAGGCAAAATTTATGGTAACAGCTCCATAGCAATTTTGCATATAAGGACAAGTTGCCCACAGGATTCAGAGTTTGAAATGAATTAGCAGGAAACTCCCTAAGCTTCAGCCCTCAAGTAGTCTAAGTATAAAAGTACCCACATTTCCACCCCCAAATATGAAATTACTCTTTCTAACAAAAGGAACAGAATTAAAAATACCCAAAACATCCTACTGTAACAACACTAGCAAGAAAGGAATACAAAATAGGCAGGCACAGGGCAGTGGTCCAAAGAATGAAGAGTTCTAGGGGCGGAGACATACAGTATGCTGCAGTACCTTGGACATTGAGACACCAATCCCACACAGAGAATACAATGGGCAGAGGGGCTCTGTGGAAATTATGGAAGAGTGCAAAGCTTCCTTAACAATGCACTAGGCAAAGATTCTGCACTTGCCTTTAAAAGCAGTCACATTAGAAAAAAATAAAATTGTCAGCAAATAGAGTGAGAGCCCTGACACATGAAACTACATCTCAGTGCTGATGAGAACATGAATATCTGAAAATACTACATAGATTAAAAAGTAGATTAAATCATAAAAGATAAAATAAATTGGAAGGAGAAATCTGGACTACAGCATCGACCATTCTCTTCTTCACAGGTGGCCAGTGATTGTAGTCTGTTGACGTGTGTGGCTCCTCTGTAGGCAGAAAACTCCTTGAAGGCATGTCTTAGCCATAATCGCTCTCAATCACTCAACATCTACTATGTTAGAACAACTGCTAAGTGCTGTAATTAAAAGATTGTTAAAACTGGCGAATCTGAGCTTTAAAGACTGTGAATATCCAAAATATATAAAGAACTCAAACAACTCAACTGCAATAATAATAATAGTGATAATAATGATGATGATGATAACCCAATTAAAAGTGGCAAAGTACTTGAATAGACTTTTCTCAAAAGAAGACACAGAAATAACCAATAGATATATAAAGAAGTGTTTAACATTACTAATCAAGCAAATAAAAACCATACTGAGATATCACTCATACCTATTTGAATAACTGTTATCAAACAGACAAAATATAATAAGTTTTGGCAAGAATGTGGAGAAAGGGGAACCCTTATGCTCTCTATATAAGTACAGCCATTATGGAAACAAGTATGGAGACTCCTCAAAAACTTAAAAATAGAACTACAATATGATCCAGCAATGCCTCTACAGGGTATACATCCAAAATAAATAAAATCAGTATGTCAAAGAGATATCTGCTCTCTGATGTTAACTGCAGCATTATGAACAATAGTCCAAATATGGAATCAACTCAAATGTCTATCAAAATACAAACAGAAAAATAAAATGTTATATATACACAATGGAACACTATTTAGCCATTTTTTTAAAGTAAACTCTGTCATTTGTGACAACATGCATGAACATGGAAGACATTGTATTAAGTGAAATAAGCCAGGCATAGAAGACAAATATTGTAGGATCTCCCTTATATATGGAATCTAAAAAAGTTGACCTTATAGAAGTAGAGAGTAGAATAGTGGTTACCAGAGGCTGGGTACTTTGTGGGGTTGGGAGATGGAGAGATGTTGGTCAATGGATACAAAATTTCAGTTAGACAAAAAGACTAATTTCAAGAGATCTATTATACAACATGGTGATTACAGTTAATAATATATTGTGTTGTTGAAAAATGTTAAGAGAATGAATGTAGTCTTCTCACTCAAAAATGCTATGTGAGGTAATGCATTTATTAATTAGCTAGATTTAGTCATTCCACAATGTGTATATACTTTAGGTCATCATGTTATAGACAGTAAATACATATGATTTTATCTGTCAGTGTAAATAAATACATAAATCTAAAAAAAATAGATACTAACTGTGGACTTGGTGCTATTCATAATAATTTATATCCCATAAATTTGTTTGCTTGTGGTCCCAGATGTCTCTTTCTGTTCTGTGTACTTATTCTTTAGCTCCTGGGCTTCAGGAAGATCCAGAAGATCCTAAGGAGGATCAGGTTGGTGGGAATGGTTTAAGGATCTTTAGGGGCATTGGATTAGAAACATGTTAACTTTAATAGTGGATACAGATTAACTGGCACACACCAGATGAACATCAACTCTGTGCTCATTTGACTTTCCCCATTTCAGGCACATAACTGTGGCTGTAACAGTTACATAAAGTTTGAATCTATAATAATAAACAAATGACTTTGAAACCTGAAATCTTACAAAGTTATCCAAATAATTTGTTAAGAATTACTAAAAACTCATTTTGGAATACTATATGAATCATGCCATAAAACAAATACTATAGGGGTCCAGGTACATACAGTGATCTTACAGAGAGAATAATCTATCTCCTGTTAGAACTATCTTTTCTTTGGGTTTTCAATTCCACTGATACTTCTGGATCCCTTGCTTTTTCTGGTCCACACCAATGTGATCTAAAATGTCACTCACTTGATTCTGTTCTACATTCTCTAATTCTCTCTTCCCCTCTCATTCCTTCCTGTCTTCCCTCACCCTCCAGCCCTGCTTCTTTCTTTTCTCGTTCCCTCCTTCAGTTCTCTCTCTCTCTCTCCATAGTCCTGGAATTGGTATCAAAAAACTTGTTTCAGTCTGGATTCCTGGCTCTGTTGATGAACAAGTCATGATCATATGAATTTTATTTCCAATGGTTGACAAATGGGTCCCAGATGTCTCTTTCTGTTCTGTGTACCTATTCTTTAGCTCCTGGGCTTCAGGAAGATCCAGAAGATCCTGGATCACCATCCTGACTACTCATCTTAAGGTAATCTGACAAAAATTGAGCTCAATTTTAAGCCTAATTACATTTTACAGTAATATTTCCTATATCTTGGAACATTCACGTAAAATATTAATAGATGATCAAAATCTACATGAGACTGTGGTTTTTCCTCTATTATCCCCAAAAGAGTGGCATATGAGCTTGACTTGTGTGCCTGTATACTTGGTAACTGCTAGGCACTCAACCATTCATCACGTAACTAAAGTGAACTTTTAGAGTGCTAAAGTGACCTGAAAAAACTGAAATTGACATTTATTTGATGTACCATATTTGCCAAATCTATACAATGTTAAACACAGCTAAATTTCCACTATTTTCCTCTCATAGTTATTATTATATAAGCAAAATAAATTTATCTTTAAAATCCTGAATCACCTCCATCAATTTCTAAGGTTACAGTAAAGCTCAGATATGTTAAAAGAGCAATGAAAAATATCACTAGAGATGATTGCCAGACCAAAAGTAGAAAAAGACTTTAATAATAGAGCATCCAAAGTATATATGATTCTCATGAAAATCACTATGTAATACCATATATTGAGTGGCAAAATATTTTTAAAAATCACCTGTAGTGATACTATTCTCAACTTCATTAAGTGGAGACTAAGTTTTTAGGTGATCCTGGTTAAGGAAATCAGAAAGTAGTATTTATTCATTCACTCCTCATTTGTTATGCCAAATAATAGCCAAGACTGACGTCTGTGAAGTCACACAAGAGGTGGTAAGGTATACCTAAAATCTTATGCTGATGACATGTTCAGGAAAACAGAAGCAGTTCTTTCTTCCTATAGGAGAAGGATGTGAGCCCAGGATAGGAGTCTGACATGACATGCAAGAATTAGATCATGGAAAACCTTCCATGCCATAGGAAGGATTTGAAATTCATTCTATAAAGAGCCATAGCTGTAACAGGAACTGATTTGTGTTGTATAGATTGATCCAGTAATAATGTGGAGAATAATTTGACTGAGGCAAGGTTAGCTGGGATAAAGTTCCAATTAGGAGGTCAAAAAAGAAGTTCAAGTAAAAAATGATAACTTTTTGCCTATACTTGAAAATGGCAGAAGAAATAAAAAGGACAATATTGATGGATTAGAGGGCAGGACCCTATGAGCTTTAATGTTTATTTGAATGCAGGCAGTGAGGTAGAAGGAGGAATTCAGGATGACTCCCAGTTTTCTGTTAGGTACCAGCTAAATGGTCATGCCATTAACCAGGAGAGGAAATACCAGAGGAAGTAATATATCTAACTCCTTCATCAGGTTTTAAAATCAAGATCAAAGAGATGATTAACAATACAAAGCCCTGAAGCATTCTTTCTCACAGATACCCTCCAAATGGTTTTCTTCTGACATGTGAAATAAAAAGAGTTTGCAAAATGTTTAAACTGGAAATGATTTTAACTTCATGCAATGATCACTACATTGCTGGTGAAAATAATCTCTTCAGACAATATAATGTTCTTGGAAGAAAAATAAAATAATTTTGAAATAGCTGTTACTCCAGGCAAAACCTGCAGATATTTAAATATAGTTCCCAGAAAAATAAAATAAAATGAAAGTAATTACAGAAGGTTAGCAGGATGCCTTTTTACAAGAATTACAGAGGGCAAACCCCAGGAAGGAAAGAATTAATATTTTGAAAGGCTTAAGACAGCAAAAACCCTGTGTCTCTGTAGCCAGAGTGACAGCAGACAAAGAATAACAATGAAGGCCTGCTTTTTAAAAAGCTGTTAAACAATAGGTAGGAAATGTGGACAACTGGATTTACGTACATTCTCCTTCTGGTAATAAGTTTATGTGTTTAAATTTTGCCTTTTATTAGCCAGACAACTCCCCGTGAGAAACACTGAAATTTCTAGGAAAAAAAAAAAAAAAGAAGACTGACGTATCTAAATTGCTTTCCAATCAGGTTGACATAAAATGAAATCTTATGGCATTACTGCTGAGAGGAACATATCTGAATACTTTTAGATCTTAGGCTTATAAAAAACAGAAAAAAAAGAGGCACACGTAGGACAGTGAGTGTAAGGGCATGGAACTGAATTGCCACTGTGGATGCAAGTGCAAAAAAGTAATGCTAATTAACACTGCATTTGACTTACAGAGCAGAGTCGATTAATGATTGTGTTAAACACCTCAGCAAGCCATCAGAGCCCAGAGGAACACATGCATAAAGACAGAGTCCCCAAAACTAAACAACGATTTAAATAAACACCTGGTGAGTTGACTACAAAACATTACACTGTGAGGTGGTGTTTGCTGCCCTGACTTTGGCAAAAAAAGGGGCTTAAGATTTTAAATGACTCTTCCAGTCCATAAAGCTCCCACACAAAATGGTCAAGACAAGAGAGAGGACAACAACAGAAAGGCAGAGTCAGCCTCATACAAGGGCAGCCACCTCTCTAGGACACACATCAATAATACAAATAAGCACAGCTGCCTGTTAGGCTGCAACTCCACCCATGCCATCTGTTGAAAGATGTATCTTGGAGCGTTAACAATGATCATATGCATAAAGGTTTACAAAAACAAGACTAGTCAAAATGAATCTAGGCAGTGTAGCCTCTACAAACTTGGTAGTAATAAGACTGACAGCAGGGAAAACTGAAATCTGCTATAAGTGAAAACATTGTTAGAGCACAAAAGGAAGCACTGTGAAAGCAATGAGCTCTAACTGTCACAAACAGCTCTTACCAGGAAGAAAGAAAATCAAGTGATTTTTAAAATGTTTATTTTTGGCAGAATGAGATGGCTTACACCTATAATCCCACCACTTTGGGAGGACAAGGTGGGAGGATAGCTCGAGTCGAGGAATTCAAGACTAACCTGGAAAACATAGTGAGACCTGGATTTCACAAAAAATCAGAAATTCAAAAAAATCAGCTGGGCATGGTGGTGCATGCCTGTAGTCCCAACTACTCAGGAGGCAGAAGGATCACCTGAGTTCAGGAGGTCAAGGCTATGGTAAGCAGTGAGGGTGCAGTGCATCATCATGCCAAGGCACTCAAGCCTGTGCAACAGAGTGAGACACTGACTCAAAAAAAAAAAAAAAAGTTTATTTGTACCATACCTCCTTACAAAAGCAATTCATGAAGGAAAACAAGATTTTCAGATTCAATCTGCCTGCCTGTCTGTCTCTGTCTCTCTCTCTCTCTCTCTCTCTCTCTCTCTCTCTCTCTCTCTCTCTGTGTGTGTGTGTGTGTGTGTGTGTCTGTGTGTGTGTGTGCGCACACAGACACACACAGAGGGTGCCAAAAATGTACACACGTTTTAAGAAAGGATAAACTGTATTAAAATTGTAATACTCAATATATATTCATTAAAAAGATGAATACAAGTAACTTTTAACTTCTGCAATTGCAAGAGGTGCTCAAAGTGGTTACCATAAGCATCTAGACACTTCTGATTACAGCAAACTAAAATTAATACATAGATAACATCTCTTAAAATGTGCATACATTTTTTGGCACCCCTGGTATATATATGTTCATTTAAGTGAATCATATTAAAATGGGTAAGTCTAGAACCCATCAGTGAGTTAATGCAAAATAAAATATAAAACAGCCTTGCAGAGTCTTTTGGAGGAGTCTTTAGGGTTTTCCAGATATATCATCAGCAGAGATCATTTGACTTCCTTTTTTCCAATTTGGATGCCTTTTATTTCTTTCTTTTGCCTGATTGCTTTAGCTGAGACCTCCAGTACTATACTGAATAGAAATAGTGAAAGTGGCATCCTTGTCTAGTTCCAGTTTTTAGGAAGAATTTTTCAACTTTTCCACATTCATTATGATGCTGGCTATGAGTTTGCTGTATAAGTCTTTAATTATTTTGAGGTATGCTCCTTTTATGGCTAGTTTGTTGAGGATTTTTAATCTGTCTTCAGTAAAGGTTCAATATACAAAATCAAAATACAAAAATCAGTAGTATCTCTATACACTAATAAATGTGTATAGAGGCTGAGAACCAAACAAGGGCTCAATCCCACACAGCAGCTACAAAGCATTAAAAGAAAATATCTAGAAATACATTTAACCAAGAAGCTGAAAGATCTCTACAAGAACTACAAAATACTGATGAAACAAATCAACAAATAAATTGAAAAACATCCTATGCTCATGTATTGGAAAAATCAGTAGTATTAAAATGACCATACTGTCCAACACAATCTGTAGATTCAATGCAATTTCTATCAAATTAACAATGTCATTTTCCCCAGAATTAGAAAAACAAATCTAAAATTCATATGGAACCAAGAAAGAGCATGAATAGCCAAAGGTATCCTAAGCAAGAAGAACAACGCTTGAGGTATCACATTATCTGACTTTAAATTATACTACAAGACTATAGGAAACAAAACAGCATGGTACTGATATAAAAATGAACACACAGATAAATTAAACAGAAGAGAGAATCCATAAATAAAGCAGCATACCTATGACCAACTGATCTTTGACAAAATTGACAAAAATATATACTTGGGACAGGACATTCTATTCAATAAATGGTGTTGGGAAGCTTTGATAGCCATACATAGAAGAATGAAACTCTCACATATGCAGAAATTAACTCAAGATGGATTAAATACTTATATGTAATACCTGAAACTATAAATTGCTAGAAGAAAACCTAGAAAAAAAAATCTTCTGAACAGTGTCTTAGGAAAATAACTTATGACTAAATTCTCAAAAGCAAAAGCAACAAAAACAAAAATAGACAACTGGGACTTAATTAAACTAAAAATCTTATGCACAACAAAAGAAATAATCAACAGAAGTAAACAGAAAATCTACAGAATGAGAGAAAATATTTGCAAACAATGCATCCAACAAAGGACGAATATCCACAATCTACAAGAAACTTATACAAGAAAAAAAAAATTTTTAAGTGGGCAAAGGACATAAAAAGACATTTCTCAAAAGAAGGCAGCCAACAAACAAATGAAAAAATGTTCGCTATCACTTATCATCAAGGAAATGCAAATTAAAACCACAATGACATACTGTCTTATACAAGTCAGAAATGGCTATTACTAAAAAGTCAAAAAACAGATGCTGATGAGGATGCTAAGAAAAAGAAATACTTATACACCATTAATTGGACTATAAATCAGTACAAAATCTACAGGAAACAGCATGGTCATTTCTTATAAAGCTAAAAACAACTAATATTCAATTCAGCAATCCTACTACTGGGTATCTACCCACAGGAAAAGAAATCATTATATAAAAAAGACATCTGTATTCATGTTTATCATGGCACTATTCACAATAGCTAAGTCATGGAATTAACCTAAGTGTCCATCAACAGATGATTGGATTAAAAAAATATGGCATATGCACCATGGAATACTACGCAGTCATAGGAAAAAATGAAATCATGTCTTTTGCAGTATCATGGGTGGAACTGAAGGCCATTCTCTTAAGTGAAATAACAAACAGAAGTCAAAGACTGCATGTTCTCACTTATAAATGGAAGCTAAATAACGGGTACACATGAACACATAAAGTGGAATAACAGACAGCAGAGATCCCAAAAGATGAGAGCAAAGAGGAGTCTAAAGGATGAGAAGTTACCTAGTAGGTACAATATACACTAGCCGAGAGAAGGTTACACTGAAAGCCCAGACTTCACCACTGCACAATATATCTGTGAAACAACACTGCACTTGTTCCCCATAAATCTAAATAAAATAAAAATAAAACAACTCTTCAGAGTTAGTGCACAAAACAAGTGCCAAAATCATACATAATTCCGGAAGACTAAGAAAGCTAAATGAGCCTCTCCTTCCAGTCTACATCGATTCCACTCTTTCCTTATCTTTAAATCTTGCAGTGCTCCAGAAAATAATCCTCAAACCTCCTCTCTTTTTTCCTCAACATTCATCACAAGAAGTTCTCATTAAGCCCCACAATTAAAAAATAAAAAGATATGAATTTCATTTTTTTCAAAATTTTTTTTATCTCCAGCTCTAACCTCTCATCTGAGTTTGCTATATAGATGTATCCAACTCTTTATGTGATATCTCCTGGTTGATGTACAACATCTTAAATTGACCATGCCCAAGACAGTACTTGATTCCGTTGCATTCCCTAACCTGCTCCTCCTAGTCTTTCGCATCTCAGTAAACAGCACCACCAATCATGCAATTGCTGACACAAAATCCAAGAAGTCATCCTTGATTCTTCCTAGAACTGCCCCCTCTGCACCACCCCTGGGTCGCTATGCACGCATAGTTTCTATGAATGGTTCCTTCTGGGGTTGTCAGTGCTGAACCTTTGAAGCCATACACAGTATCTTTCCTTTATATTTCACATCCAATCTTTCATTAAGTACACTTAGTTCTACTTCAAAATATAATTGTGAATCTAACCACTCCTCACCATGACCGACCTATCGCCTAGTTCAAGCCACTAACTTAGATTACCAAATTAGCTCCCTAATGAGTGTCACGTTGATCCTCTTCCCCTTCCTCTACCTTCTTCAGTCTCGTCTCTACCCAACATGGAGAGTGATTTTTCAAACATGAAAATAGATGAAATTGTACCCCTGCCCAATTCCTTTGATGGCTTTCCATCAATTCAGACTCAAATCCATACATTTGAAGTTGGTCAACAGAGCCCTCAGGGTCTGTTCCCTGCCTATTTCTCCGATCTCATCTCCTATTAATCTCCATCTCACTTTCTCTTTTCTAACCACATTGGCCTTGTTCTTGCTTCCTCAAATATGCCTAGTTCATTTCTACTTAAGATTTTTGTCCTTGCTCTTTCCACTTCCTGGAATACTCTTTTCTATGCCATACTTACTCCCTTTTATCAGATCTTTTCAGATGTCCCTTCCTCAGAGATGCCTTTTCTCAATACTCTTTCACCCTGGCCATTCTCTAATTCTATATTCTGCTTTTGTTTTCTTCATAGTGACTACCTCTCTGCATAATGTACTACATATTTACAGTTTTTAAAATAATAATTCATCTACTAAAATATAATCTGCATGAGCCAAAGGCTTTAACCCTCTTATTCAAGACTGTATTCCCATTTTCCAAAACAGTGTCTACTTGAAAGAGATGCTCAAAAAAGATTGAAGGGGTAAAAGATTAAATGAATGGCCAATACAAGTCACCAGTCTTTCATGACCTACAGAAATTCTAGTCCTCATTTGTAAAGAGTTGTTTTGCTTGAACTAAGAAAAGCAGTGGAAGCCCACTAGTCACCTACCATTGAATGAACATCCCTGTACTAATCCAACAATAAATGTCAACATCTATCATTTCAAATAGCAAGGTCACTGCCTCTGTCTAGCCTATATGAGGTTCTGAAGATAAAAGAGCATAGGTAAATGGAACAAAAATAATAAAGGTCAAACAAACTTTGACCACAGCTACTATTACAAACCAAGGCTTCCTGCTTAACACATTTTATTTTTCCTGAAGTCTCTGGGTGAAGGACTTGAGAGGAGGAAAATGGCCAAAATTCTGAGGTTATTATCCAAGTAACCTTTAACATGCACAGTCAGAATTTTCTGAAAAGGTGACTGAAAAGTCCTAAAAAGTGACATTATAAGCTTTAGGACAGGCAAATTTCAAACACACACACACACACATTAGAATCCTTGCTACAGTATTATCCTGAAAACAATTGGGTTCACCAGTAGTAAGTTTCCCAAGGCTAGCTAGAGATGTCTTCTTTTAAAAAGTGAAAAACATTTTGCTAACTCAAGAGAGAAATGACCCAGAGACTAATGAGCTCCATAAGCTACTCGCTGCCTGACCCTCAGCAAGTCACTTGTCCTCAATACTAAAATGGAGAGGCCTGTCAATTAGCTTCACGTGGTGACTGTGAGGGGTGACTAATAAACCTGATTGCAAAGCACTCTGAAAACATTAAGTGCTATAGAGAGGCTTGATAATTGCCAGGTTGCTGTCAGTTACCAACCAAGCATTGCAAATGCATTTGGTTAATCTTTTTAAGTTTTATTATATTTTTAATTGACAAATAATTGTATATATTCATGGGGCATCATGTGAACATCAATTTGACTAATCTTTTTAAGTTTTCTTCCTCCCCCTTGGGTCTTCTGATATCAATTGATCCTGGTGACAAGGACAAGTAAGAGAGGATTCTTCTCACTTTCCTATAAGTCTTGTTCTGATCCACAGAAAGCACATTGAAGATGTGAACAAGCCCTTGTTCTTTTCTGTTCTTTTCAAAGCTACTTACAGACCTCTCCTCCCTCTGATGAATAGATGCTGCGTAAACAGTCATCCAAAAGACTTTTTCTTTCCTTTATATGCACACACACACTATGATTAAAAACCACTTATATAACAAAGACCATGTGAGGGGAGAATATTAATATGAAGAACTTGAACCATGCAGAATTCACTTAATTCCCTCAAGTGGTCTGCTAGTTCTCATTCTTTCATGAACTATCCTCACTTAAGAAAAAAGAGAGATTAACTAATTTCTGACCTACTCCTTAGCCATAAATGGTTTTTCTCATCCATTGACAAATATAGATTGAGAATTTCACTTGTCTGTGAAGGACTATATAGAAATTCATGTTCTTTCCAAGCTGCCACCCATGTGGTATCTATTTTAAAGACAAGTCTGTCTCATGTTATTTTCTTACAAATCTCTCTAAGACATGCAAGAACAGTCAGGACACAAAAGGAATACATCAATCACTCACTAAAGGACAACTATAGTCACCATATATATGTTTCAGAAAAGTACAAATTTCTTATTCAATAGCAGCACAAGAATTGTCCCTTCCACATGGGAGGGCCTTTCCTTTCCAAGTCAAAGGTAAACATCTTGATTTTTAAAAACTTTTTATCCCAAAGCTATGATGTTTCTTAGGAAAAAATATCTTGCCACTTGCTCAACTACTCCTCTGGTTCAACCAAAGCACATTTCAAATCCCAATACTGATAACTCTGAGCAGGTTTGGAAATGACAGGACAAATAACTTAAATGAATGCAAAAGCAAATGGCAAATGCTTATCAGGAAGAATATTTATGTATAATAAATTCTTCATGTATAAACAAAAATTTAAATAATATGAGAGATCAATTTTTTAAAAAGACAACATTATAAGACATAATTCAGAGTAACTGATGAATAAATAACTATGGTATCAAGCAGGGATCAGCAAAATAGCCACTGCCTATTTTGTAAATAAAATTTTATTTGAATGACCACATCCATTCGTTTACATATTCTCTGTGGCTGTTATCTGCTGTTCTCACACTACAAAGGCAGACATGAGTAGTTGCAGCAGACCCTATCAACAGACCACATGGCCCACAAGGTTGAAAATATTTACTGACCCTTAACTATAAAGGTTTGCCAACCCCTAGTATAAATAATGAAGTCATTATAGATTGGAATAGTCTGGAAATTTCTGGAGAAAGAGCCAAGGGGCTTAAAGAGAAGTTATCAGAAAGTGATACATAGACATGCTTTCTTTCCTGAGTAACCACTTATTTGGGGGTAAGAAATTTCCTTATGATTACTAAAAGGATAAGATATTCCCATGCTGGATAAATCATTATAAAGCAATGAAATTTCATGGTAAATATCAAAACAGATGGATTAGAAACTGAATTGGGTTTCTTGACTAATTCTCAGACCCCAATGATATCACACTAGAGGTTTGTTTTGGATGGTGGTGTGAAAGGTAGTGATGATAGTGTTGTTTTCATAGCTATTTTGCCACATGAGCAAAATGGGAAGAATATTGAACTAGTGGTAACAGGAAATCTGGACACAAACCTTGCCTCTGTGATTAGTGGACATTCCTCACCTGCAAAACAGAGCTAATCAAGGGGCCCAGAGTCAGAATGGGAATCATCATCAAGAAGGACTCAGTGTTGGGCCAATATCCAGGACCCAAGCTGATACTCAGGATGTGGTTAGTGCTTTAGACAGAATTCTACAAAGCTTCATGGTGGAATGAGTGACTCACTTGTCTCCATACTGTACTGTGCACTGTATGTAACCTGAGGCAGACTCAGCTCTAAGGATTACAGATTTTTGTAAAACATCCATCCTGCTGTGGCCCAAGCTCTATTATCCCAGAAAGAAAGGACCTTTCAGGTTGAGACTCATTTAAAAGAAGAAAGAAGATAAAAAATAAAGGGATTAGACACTATCCTTTTCATAACCTATAGTGTATCTGCTTGAACCCTAAAGATTTAAGATATTGAACACGCACTTAAAATCAATTTTTTGATGTCTTCAAAAAATATTAACACAAAAGATGTATTTAAAATAAAAAATGGAATTTAATAATATGATAGAAATCATTAGAAAATATAATTGTCTAATGATTTGCAAACCTATTAAAGTTCTGTTGGTTCATAAATTATTATTGCATCACCCATAGCCAAGAGAAACCACCCAGAAATACTTCTATCTAGAATTGAAAGGAGTCTTATCACACTCTGATGACTGATTCTGATAAACTTTATTAATGTTAAGTTCCTGAGCAGGATACATGTTTAAGTGAATAACATTTGAGGGTCAGCAGCCTTTGCATGCTCTCGTGATCATCTTGACCTCTTCCAGAGTATCAAAAGCTTAGTATAACTAGTTTTCCTAATCAAAAGAATTCTCCCCAGTAAAACCAGTGTCCATGAGGCCAACATGAATCCCATTCTTCACAAGAGACCATTCTTAAACTCACCTCCCCAAAGTCCTTTTCAATTGGCAGAGAACCTAGGCTACATCCCCAACTATCTGACCATTTGTAGAACTAATCAACAAAGGCATGTGAGTTTTTCTGGTTGAGAAATCATGTTAAGATAGAAGTGGGGTGGAAACAGGAGTGGGAAGTGAATGAAGTTGGTCCCAAACAAACACTTCAAAATGAAAAGCTGCTACATCCCTTTTTACCTAAAACTCTTGTTCAGAAAAATACCATCAAAATTCTAACTGTAGCTTCTGTTAAATTTTGGCACTCAATACTTGCTACGCAACCCAAAAGGATAAAGACCAGTCATTCCCATATAACTCAATTGTGATAAAATTTACTGGGTTATGATGTGTTTCTGAGTATGCATTTTATGTTTTCCTCTGATGAGATTTCTATAGTTATAGATATTAAATGTCATAGCATATGAAAATGTTTAAATTTTAAAAATTTCTCTTTGACATTAAGACACACCTGTCTTGGATGTCAAAAACAGCTGACACATCTTGGCTATTAAAAATCCTCCTTTCTTAGAGCCAGCTTTTATATAAGTCCAGAATGGCTTCCATCTAGTCCTGAGTTGATTAGTTATTTGTTATCTGTCAAATGTTAGAACTCCTACCTTGCAGGCTGTTCCATAGCAAATGAGAGGCACTTTCGATCAGGAAAAGAAAATACTCAATTCCTTTACTTGCTGTAATAATTTGAGTCAGATTTTGATCTATTCTGTAATCCCTACATTACTGTATCCAATCTTTTCCCTAATATAACTACTTAAGAACAATATCTAGAAGAATACAACAAAAATAGTCTAAGAGCTTTATATGGGGTTAGCTGTTGCCTTGTATATTATTTTTCTCTGTTTTAAAAGCAATAATTGAAGAGTTGCTTCTATACCACTAACCTGTATTATAGACCTTACACAAATCTTGCTGAGGCAGAAGGATTGCCGGAGCCAGGAGGTCAAGGCTGCAGTGAGCCATGATTGTGCCATTGTATTCCAGCCTGGGTGACAGAGTGAGACCCCAACACACACACACACACACACACACACACACACACACACGCACACATACACGGAAGTTACAAAAATCTCAAGAGGTGACAGAGTGAGACCCCAACACACACACACACACACACACACACACACACACACACACACATACACGGAAGTTACAAAAATCTCAAGCGGACAAAACTCCTGAAAGAGAGCTTCATTATTTGTGTTACTCAATTAAGTACTACTGAAATCACAAATATCTGAGGTGAGTTGATTCTGGTGAAGTACTGTGAAGTTAGAGGACAGAGTTCTCTCAAAGGGAAGAATTAGACTAGGTAGACACATGTGAATCAAGGAGAAAAGAGTATTTTCCAAAGTAAGGAGTAATTCTCAACAGGCTGTCTTTTGACTAGCAGTAATTATTCCTTCCCACTTCCCTTTCCTGGGTGTGACATTGGAACCCTGGGATAAGGTGCTACTTTTTCTATGGATTTGGGAGCTGGAATAGGGCAGAACCCAGGTAAGGATAGGAAGATTTTCTCAGCTCAGAGAATACTGGAACACTCTGGAGCCCCAATCATAGGCCATGGGGAATGGCCAGGACACCACCATAGCAGCAAATCAACAACAAAGTGAGGTTCAGGGAGGGTGAGAATTGGAAATTCACAGGACTAGACCTAAGATAGTAGGTGAAGACCTGCATACTTGAACAAGGAACAGCTGGCTCCCAAATGTAGGTTCACAGGGGCTGGGCCAATAGGGAACACTGTTACCATCTCTGTAACCCCAATTTGGGCTGGTATGACCTTAGGAAACACAGTCTACTATTCAGTAATGTCACATTTATGAATGTGGGCGGACTCTTTTTCAAAATACTCTATAATTTATTGATGCTGAAATGTTCTGCAGAATTTCTAGAATAAACTCTAAAATAAACCTTAAATCATCTCCTACTAAGAATTATTTACCAAGCCACTGAAGGCCCTTAAGTAGTGAAACAATTAAGCTAAAGCCTGTAATTTAATTAATATGTTCTCTTTCTTCATATTGCTTCTCTAACGTGCTTTAATTAGCATTATAGGTTAACATGCTGCCAGGTTATACAGGCTCAATGACACTCAACCTAAAGGATAATGTACAAGAGCTCCTTGTAAACTATAAAAATGACACTGATCATTGTCTCATTTGTGTACTTCCAACAATTATTTTATACTCTATGTCAACAAAAAAAATCTAAACAAAGGCCTCATTCACTTCTTGGAGGCTGTTATTTCAGATGTTCTAGTCTATCAAATGAATCCAATAAATTAGACATTCTCCGGAAAAACATTTTCTTCCACTGTACATTGTTCTTTATGTGCCTCACAAGTATAGCTGACTTTGATTTATATGCAGGTTCTCTTTTGTTATTCTCCTCTGTCCAGTTATACAGCAAAATGTGTGATACCTCATGTCTTTGTCATCTCTTTTTTATAGCAATTTATTTTGGTTTGTCTCAAAATTAAATTCTTGAAAATCATGCTACATTTTAAAATAAAGAATACATATTATTTGGGTATATTAGAGTTATAGATAAAAGTTAATTTTCTAGCATTTCCTATGTTGACATTCTCTTTCATTATAATTTTTAAAAATACATTTGTAAAATGTCATGCCTTCTTATTGCATGCAATCCTTTGAAATATTTTTAAATGTAATGTTTTAAAATGTTCACATTAATTTATGAGCTCATTTATAAAATGTGTTTTCTTGAATAATAATACCTAATAAATAACACTGCATTTTCTAAAAATAATAAGACTGTTCATAATTTGGGACTCTCTTTAAATTGTTTCATTCACAAATTGGATTTAAAGGACAGGTCAGTGATCCTAGTAGGATACCAGAGACCATGGCAGTGGACAGGGCTCTGTGTTCACTGGGCAATAACCTGCCATTGGTGGCTATACTGGAATTCCATCAGTACTTCCTATGGGCTCCTCATCACCAGTGGAGAGAACTAGCTCAATCTTCACCACCTTTCTATATCTGTTGTTGAATAAAGAGCCCCTCATTCTTGGACTCAGTAATTTTGAATATGCATAAAACATGGACTCCAGTCTTTATTACATCTGGACTCATAATCGTCCGGGTTGGAAGGAACCACACTTACAAATGAAGAAAATGAGCACTTTGTACCTGACGAGAGAGAAGTTCACAAGCATTTATCACACCAATTTTATTTTTAAATATGTATATACTAGGGTAAATTAGTACTTTTATATTCATTATACATGATTTCATATTAATAATAAATATAGGCATTAAGAGAATTGCATATTATCTCTCAAAATACACATAAAGGTAACACCAATCAGACTAGTATATGAGCATTTGATTTGATATGAGATGCAAACATGTATACCCAAGACTCCATGTTATTTAAACAGATTTGATAGCTATCTAATGAAATTTTACTAACTTTAGAACCTGGTGAGGTAGAATAGTACATAATGACATAAATAGACACTTGTAAATAAAAGACTCAATATGACATAAAGTTGCAGCTTTCAGGAATTTGAGAATCAAAATTAAAAGAATGAATCTATTTTGTGTAGGCATTATATATAAACACAAACTTTCTCTGAATAAAGAGTAACAAATTTGCAGAGCTGAGTAGAACCTTCCATATCATCTATGACAATCCTCTTCCATAGATAAAGCATCTAAGTCTCAGAAAAATTAGGGGTGTTCTCCTGGTATAACAACCAATTAAGAACATACCCAGGTCAAAAACTAGATCTTGTAATCCCTACTCAGTGTTATTTCTAGTAGTTCACCCTGTCTCTTTTAATTATTTGATTACTAACAGAGTCTAAAGTCACTGCTGACCATGTCTCAGCTTTTTAAATATACCTCAGTTATGCTTTGCTTATTCTTCATACGACGGCTTTTTAAATATAATTTAAGAAAGTCTCAAATCACTCAGAAATGTATTTACTTAAACTGTCTTATTTTGTTAAATAATATTTGCTTATATGACATTTACTTTCTATACTAGGTTTATATTTAGACATAAAGATATCACCCATATTACAGTTATATTTGTCTACTTTACATGTCAAGGATATAAGTAATTACCAATTATTAGGAGGCAACAACTTCAATTTTTGACATATATTTATAAGCATGTCCACTTTACTCAGGCTAAAGAAAGAAAGAAACCAGAATTACAAGACTTTTAATGAAAAAGACCCAAATTTCATTGTAGGAAGGATCTGAATCACAGAAGACAGTTTGGTTTAGGTGTTTCTTTTCAGTCAGAAAAATGAAGATCAAAGTAAGACTGTGTTCTACTGGCAATCACAGGATCTTTAAAAGCTTCAAAGAAGCCAAGGTTTCATAATTTACTGACTTTTTTAATATCCATATTTCAATGGTATTTAATTCAATAAACTAAATTCCAAAATTAAACACTTCACATGTTTTCCACTTTCTATGAGCCTATTACCTTACCCTATTAGGAAAAAGAAGACTGGTCTTGAACTTTTTATTTTAGTTTTGGATACTTAAAAAAAAAAAAAAAAAAACACAACAAAGTCTTTTCTACAAGTACAAGGCAACATTAGCTTCTCTTATAGTTTCTTCTCAAATTTTTTCCAAATATTCCTTGTTATCGCTTCTCATTCAAATATCTATGATTCTAGTTAATATTGCTATACAGCAAACTCAAGGCTGATAGGGTTCCATAATTTTCTGTGAAAATTTCTACAAAGGATAGGTGACAAAAATGCTACATATTTATGACTATTAAAAAATAAGAATTTTTAATGGGCCTTGTGATACAAAGAATTATTAATGTCCTAGTTTGGATACAAAAAAGGCAACACAAGCTGGGCTCGGTGGCTCAGCCTGTAATCCCGTGCCTTTGGGAGGCTGAGGTGAGTGGATTGCCTGAGCCTGCGGGTTCAAGACCCGCCTGGGCAGGCGAGACCTCATCTCTACAATAAATCAAAAAATTAGCCAGGCGTGGTAGCGTGTGCCTGTAATTCCAGCTACTCGGAAAGCTGAGGCGGAAGGATCGCCGGAGCCCAGCAGGTCGAGGCTGCGGTGGCCGGGAGCGGCCACTGCACTCCAGTCTGGGCGACAGATGAGACTCCAACTCAAAACAAAACAAAACAAAACAAAAAAGGCAACACCATTAAATATGAATTATGTATATAGTCCCTAATAGTTTAGTACCTTTTAAATTTAATAATCTCATTAATAAGTAGCATGGCCATATTTTCTGTATGCATTTCTATCTCACTTATATCCTCTCATTAGAATGAAGACTTCTCATCATGTATCAGATTCTCAAACAAGAATCCCAAAGCATGAGGATTCCTAGAAGAATGCTATGAATCTCCTCACTTTGAAAGCCTCCATGTTGCCTTAGACTTTTTCACTGCAAACTGTACTCTCTTTAATATTTTCTCTGACGAACTTTAGCTTTTCCTTTAATCTAATCTCCATTTATTTAGGTTTTCTAGTATGACGTTTTCCTCATAACTTTACTTTCCATATTTATTTACCTCTTCTATTCCAAAACACCCACACCACTTGTGTAGCTCCCATCTGTCCCCTGAAAGCTCTACTGAACTATACATAAAAGCCTTTTTCTTTAGTTATATAAATTATGTCAATTTAGAGAAAATGGTGATCCACAAGTACTATTCATCGGGTAGAATCCATTTTATCCCAAATATTACTCCAGCAGCAACCAATAATTAATGGATTTAGCTAATTCCTATCAGTAGCATCCAGATTCTACCCAGGTAGTGTGACATAATTTGGGTTGCTCTTCATGAGAAGAAAAAATAATTCTGCACAAGTTACTCCTGAGAAGTGCCAAAATGGTAATTTCTATGCAAATAACAGTTGAAGAATACTACCATTAGCTTTAAGCATCCTGGAAAGCATTACTCTGTGACAGTTTTTGTGCAATATTTACTGATTTTTTTAGAGAAATTTTAACCCTAAAAGAGTCCTATATCTATAGCCCTATAAGACAACAAGGAAGAAAGAAGAGAGAAAAAGAGAGAGAGAGAGAGAGAGAGAGAGTGTGCTAGCAAAGTATAAAGTGAGAAAAGAGAAAATGTACAAAGGAGTAAGAGGCAAAACAGTGAATGCCTCCACAGCAATCAAGGGAACACACATCAAGGGAATAGAAGTGTCAGAGAGAATCCTCCCATCTCTGACCACAGGCTGGTAATCTCCACATGAGCAATGAGGTCAGGCGAGGGAGCGCTTTAGAGATGTGACGCTGGACCTGGACTGTGTTGCCATGGAAGTGAGAAGCTTGATTTCTTTAGCTCCTATGTACCCTGCTCAGCACTTCTGGCAATGGTGACAGGTTTTTTTTTTTTTCCCTTTGTTCAGAGACCGCTCAGGCAACGGCCCTGCCTCCTTCCCAAGGCACTGAAAGATTACATTGTGAGGCCACATTGTAACCAAATGACACGAGAGGAAGACTTTTCATTTTCATTCCTAAAATTAGACTCTTCTGTGTGTGCTAGCTCAACAAAAATAGAAACACTTGCTGGGAGGGGCCCGCTCAGTGGTGATCCGAATTATCATGCCTTTCAAACAGGTTTGATGAACCACAGCCCATGGGCAGGCAAACAACACTAAAGCAGTTCCGGGTGCCTTTACTGATTCTGGAAACTGGTTTAAAAATGGTGGTCTTAAGAGGCAGGTAGCTTGTTTGGGGGAGGGTCTAGGGGCACAAAGAACATATATAGTGCATTCCAAGCAGATGTTGGTGCCAGAGCATTTAATCAAAGGAAACGTATTTCCCAATAGGACTTTTAACAAATGTACTTAATAGATTTTGGAGCTGCAGCAAACTGCTTGCTTCATGTCTCTAGTCTTCCTCCTGATGCAAAATTCAAAGTGAACACATAATAGGTGAGAATAGCTAAAATAATAATAATAATAATAATTTTACCTCAGAGTTATATATGAATTGTAATTTTTAAATTACGATATCTTAAAGGGCAACATCATTTATTTATAACAAAATCACCAGGCAAGTATTCTATATCACCCATTTAAAGATATTTTCCAGTTGAATAGGCTTCTTCATTGCCGATGCAGCACATAAACATATTTACTACATCTGGATTAAAAAATCTTTGTGACCATCAAGAAAAGGACAATGAAATGAATAGAAAGATCTGAACAAGGCTTTTGAATTCTGACTGAAAAATCAAATTCAATTTTAAAACCACTACTGTAACTATCTGTTCCCCCTACCAACCCACCTCCAGCTCACTCTGAACAGAAAGGCCCTCTCTCACCATATTCTGTTAAGCATGAATTTTCCATGCAGGTGTGACTATTTGTGGGTTTGTAATAAAACTTCATGATTCTCAAGTATTTTGGAAATGTGTCAGGGAACAAAACCTGTAAAATGCAGATTTTTTTCCATTTGCGTTGTATACTATGCTTTAAAAAAACAGAACATTTCACTTGCAGCAGAACTGGAATACATATCTCACAAATCTTAGACAGTTAAACAGAACCTATGTCAGTTTTTAAGACAAATGTTGAAAAATGAATTTGATAATAAGATAAATATAGGTTTAGTAAGTAATTACACTAAATTACAGTAAGGGTATGAAATTTTAAGGGAGACACTACTCATATGCTAAAAAGAACACCACATAGGTCTATACCTTAAGTACATCCTTAATTAGCTACCTAACCAGGACAATACACCTAATCTTTGTGAACCTAATTTGCTTTGACTAAAAAAGAAGATTATCCTATGTGATATGTAAGGTTCTATCCAGTTCTGAAAATCTATGATTATTATTATTATTTTTTTTTTTTGACTTGGAGTCTCACTCTGTCGCCCAGACTGGAGTGCAGTGGCCGCTCCCAGCCACCGCAGCCTCAACCTGCTGGGCTCCAGCGATCCTTCTGCCTCAGCCTTCCAAGTAGCCGGAATCACAGGCATGCGCTACCACACCCAGGCATGCGCTACCACACACCTGATTTTTTGATTTATTGTAGAGATGAGGTCTCGCCTGCCCAGGCGGGTCTTGAACCCGCGGGCTCAGGCAATCCACTCACCTCAGCCTCCCAAAGGCGCAGGATTACAGGCTGAGCCACCAAGCCCGGCTAATCTATGATTATTTATACAGAGAAAGCTTGTGTTTATTTTTGTGTATACACACACGCTCTCTCTCTCTCTCTCCTCTCTCTCTCTCTCTCTCACACACAGACACACATACACTCACACATAAACACAAACATACATATATGGGAAGGGACTCCCGCCAAAAAAAACTTTTTTTTTTTTTTTTTTGGTGGATGGGCTTCTTGTAGTACAGCCTTCCCTCACTAGGTAAGTGTTCTAGAATCCAATCGGCATCAGGGTACTAACTTGCATTATTGTCAGAGGCTGTGTTCAGCTTCAGTGAACTTTTTTGGGGGGGTTCTTTCAATGCCTTTGCCCATATCATGATTGGTGATTTACCAGCCCATACCATGCTGAGTGTTCAGCAGTTTTTAACCAAAAATAGCATGACCCCTGTGCCTCACCCTATCTATTCACCTCATCTTGCTCCAAGAGACATTTGTATTTTTTTTTTATTTCCCCAGTTGAAAAAAGGCCTCAGACAGTCCAATTAAAAAGTAGACAAGCCAGGCTCAGTGGCTCAGCCTGTAATCCCACGCCTTTGGGAGGCTGAGGTGAGTGGATTGCCTGAGCCCACGGGTTTGAGACCTGCCTGGGCAACTTGGCAAGACCTCATCTCTACAATAAATCAAAAATTAGCCGGGCATGGTAGCACGCGCCTGTAGTTCCAGCTACTTGGAAGGCTGAGGCAGAAGGATCACTGGAGCCCAGCAGGCGAGACAGAGTGAGACTCCAACTCAAAAAAAAAAAAAGTAGACAAAAAGGCCGGACTCAGTGGCTCAACCTGTAATCCCACGTTTTGGGAGGTTGAGGTGAGTGAATTGCCTGAGCCCGCAGGTTCGAAACCCACCTGGGCAACTTGGCAAGACCTCATCTCTACAATAAATAAAAAAACTAGCCGGGTGTGGTAGCGCACGCCTGTAATTCTGGCTACTCGGAAGGTTGAGGTGGAAGGATCGCCAGAGCCCAGCAGGTCGCGGCCACCACACTCCAGTCTGGGTGACAGAGTGAGACTCCAACTCAAAAAAAAAAAGTAGACAAAGATATGAATAGACATGTCTTAAAAGAAGACATATGATCACCCAACAGATACATGAAAAAATGCTCAGCCTCACTAGTCATCAAAGAAATGCAAATCAAAACCATACTGAGATACCACCTAACTCTAGTCAGGCTGGCCATCATTAATAACTCAAAAAACAACAGATGCTAGAGAGAATATGGAGAAAAGGAACTGCTTCTACACTGTTGGTGGGAGTGGAAAACAGTGTGGTGATTCCTAAAAAAATCTAAAAATTGACCTTTCATATGACCCAGCAATCTTCCTCCTGGGAATATACCCAGAAGAACTCAAATCATTCTAAAAAGAAAAAAAAAAAAAAAAGATACCTGCACACGCATGCTTATTGTAGCACTATTCATGAAGCAAAAACATGAACCAATCATGCTGCCCATCAAAAATGAACTGGATTTAAAAATGTGGTACATATACACAATGGAGTATTATGCAGCCATAAAGAAGGACAAAATTATGGACTTTGCAGCAGTCTGGATGGATTTAGAGTCTATCATACTCAGTGTTCTATCAGAGAAATAAAGAACTGAGTCCCACATGCTCTTACTCATAAATGGACCCTAAACATTTATTGTAATACTACATGCAAGGGATTGGCAGTAGTGGGTCACTGCCAGAGGAGGGGGAGGGACACATAACATCATTAAGGGTACCTGATCCCAATCCAGGTGAAGTGAGGCTCAAACTTTACCTGTACGGTGACCACTGATGTACCCAATCCTGAATTGTATTCCATATCTTTAAAAGAAAAAAGTCCTCAAAGGGAAACATTTTGCCAATATGGAATAGGTGAGACAAAAAATGGCTGAAGCAGTAAAAGGCATCAAAATTCACGAGCTCAAAAACTGTTTTGAGCAGTGGAAAAAGCATTTCAATAGGAATATTGCATCAAACAGAGAGTACTTTGAAGGTGACTATAGTTTAAACATGTAAGAATACACAATTTTTATAAATAAATTCCTGTGTTGTAAGGGATCTTCCCTCATATATATATATATATTTTTTTTTTGACAAAAAATTCCTTAAAATTACAATTTTACATCATACCAGGGCTGTAATTTATAAATGCCTACTTATGTTATTTATGGGTGACTCCACCTCATTGGAGTCAGAAGTGAATACAATTTCATAGATAGCAGCTACATTTACTTAAATGCCAAACAATCTTCATTTAGAGTTCAAATCATATCAAATATGTATATAGTAGAACTAACAGACCAGTGTGAGCAGTTTTTGTATCATTAATATGAGAGATTTTATGGAATTCTTTGACATATATTTAATTGTAATCTTTTAAAAATTCTCAAAAAAAATTTCATGAGTTTATGTGCTCAGGTGAGAATATCCTAAGTTCATGTGATCTTTGTTATTTGTACCAACTTTTAAATGGCATTTTCCTCTCAATAATAATAACAATACCTAACAAATAATACTACATTTTCCAAAAATAATGAAACTGGTTCTTACTTTAGGATACCTTTAAAATGCTGAACTCGCAAACCAGATGTAAAGGACAGCTCAGTGATCCTTGTAGGATATGGCAGTCACAATGACAGAGCAAGAAACTCTACATTCACTGGGCAATGACCTGGCATGATGGCTGTACCAGCATTCCATTAGCACATCCTGGGAACTCTTCTTCACCACTGGATAGAATCACTGCCTTTCTCTATCCGTTCTTGAATAAATAACACTTCACTCTGGGCTTTGTAATTTTGCCTGGGTATAAGACCATGGGCACAAGTCGTTATTTATACCTGGGTCTACAAAATGGAAGAGCTGGGAAGAACTTTCATCATTTACAAATAAAGAAATTGAGGACTGTGTACTTGACGAGAGAAAAATTCACCATATTTAAACACAGATACTGTTTATTTTTAAACATATATATTGCCAGGGCAAATATATACAATTTTATATAAAGAATAAAAATATTCCATATAAAGAATGAAAATAAGCATTAAGCATTAAGGAAGATTTCTTCCTCAGGACAATGCTTTAAATGCTCTGAATAATTAGTCTAAACTCACAGCAAAAAACCCAGATACCACCACAAAAGATATTTGATATACTTGGAATTCTAATGGACAGCTACATTCTTATTCCTGTTTATTCAAAGACAGATAGATATACTTTAATAAACTTGGGAGTAAAAAATGAATACCTTCTAATCAGGCATTGTGACCAAAACTCTTATAATTTACAATCAAATATTCAAATATCAAGGCTAATGTATGCAGGAACATCAGCCTGCCCCATTGAATTGACCTTGCAAGTCAGCTAACATCATGCAGTCAGGAGTTGTTTCTGCATCGAAATCATATCATACATTATTTGTAATAGTACCAATAACATTTAAGAATAAGTTGTACAGGTGTATGTTTTTGTGTTACTCAGCCCAAGTCTCAGCCTTCTATGAGGACTCACTTTACATGATTCTCACTGTTTTGAGATTATTTATTGTGTTCCATCCTAGAGTCTTATCTATTGTCTGTGTTCATGTCAGTTTGTGTTTACATAATTGCAAAAGGTGGTTCTTTCATATCTATCTTAGCTGTAAATAAAAACTCTCTGATATAGAAATTTAGCAGAAATACTGTTTTTGAACTGAGATAAATCTATTGCATCTTTTATATATGTACAATAACATATTTCAAACAATTTTCTTTGCATCAGAGTACTTTAACAAGTAGGTAGCCATTTAACTAAAACACTGTTTTTCAATTTGTAACATCTCTGAAATCAGTAAGAATCTGACATGGTATAATTGACATCTTTTCTTCTTTTGTAGTGATACATATAATGATGGTGCACCTCACATCAATAACATCTTAGAATCAATAAAATATGGTCTTTTTTAGTCATTTCTTAGAATACAAAAAAAAAGACCAACATGAAACAAAACAAACCAAAAAAGAAAAAGCCCCCAAACTTTCTTGATAGCTAAACAGCAGTGCATTTAAAAGCATATAACTGAACACTTTAACTTGAGAAGTTGCTTAATCTCTCCTAATCTTACCTTTGTACATACTATAAATACACATACTCATGTCAAGTATAATTGAGGAAGCTTCTGATTTTCCTTCAACACTTCTAACGCTCACTTCTACAGATTTTTAAACATCAATTTTGTAATCATTTCACATTTGTTGTGCCTCTTTTTAAAAATTAGATGGCATATATGTTAGACATTTCAGTTTCTAATGTCAGCCTTAATTCCCTCTCAGAGGGAAACAAGAAAAATATATCATTTGTTTTCTTCTATTTCTTTTCTTTTTCATTGCCAATTACCTGTGAGATGGTATGATCTTGTATAATAAACTAACTATATTTTGTAGATTTCTTTTAACAAGAAGTTAGATGCTTTCAGTCAAAGGCCCTAGCACATTTATACTGTGAATCCCATATAGAAGACAAAAAGAAAAAAACAAATTGAAAAAGAAAAAGTCATGAATAGCAAAGAAAAAAAAAAAAACTCTAGCAGTAGTATTTCATTTCATGACACAAATAATATCTCTTGTCATCATGAATTTTGACACATGTACAGTTTGAGATGGGAGAGAAGTACAGTAGTTCCCCATTTTCCCTGGTTTCTGTTATCTGCAGTCAACCATAGTCCAAAAATATTAAATTAAAATTGATAAAACAAACCATCATAAGTTTTAAATGGCACACTGTTCTGACAAGTGCAGTGAAATCTCACACCATCCCACCAGGTCCTACACAGTTTGTAGCCAAGTTGTCTACACTTCCTGCCCGCTAGTCACTTAGTAACTGTTTAGGTTATCTGATCAACTCTCATGGTATCCTAGGACTTGTGTTCAAGTAACCCTAATTTCACTTAATAATACTTACTGATAATAATGAAATTATAAACTATATTGTTTTTAATCTCCTACTGTGCCTAATTTATAAATTAAACTTCATCATTAATTTGTATGGATAAAATTGTAGTATATACAGAGTTTTGTACTATCTGAAGTTTCAGGCATCTACTTGGAGTCTGGGAACACTTCCCTCTTGAATTAGGGGAGAATATTGAAGATTAATTGAATTTAATCTCATGATTCTTGGGCAGTTTATTGGCCAATGGAGGAAAAAGAAAGGCTTTCTTTTTTGAGTTGGAGTCTCACTCCGTTGTCCAGGCTGGAGTGCAGTGGCATGCTCATGGCCACCCAGCAATGATCTGCTGGACTCCAGCGATCCTTCCCCCTCAGGCTTCCAAGTAGCTGGAATTACAGGTGCACGCTACCACACCCAGTTAATTTTTTTATTTATTGTAGAGACGAGGTCTGGCCAAGTTGCCCATGCCGGTCTTGAACCCATGGGCTTAAGCAATCCACTCACCTTGGCCTCCCAAAGTGCTGGGATTACAACCTGAGCCACTGAGCTGGGTCGAGAAAGGCATTCTTAAGTGTAGTACTTGATAATCCATATCATCATTAATGAGCAAAAGTAGTTTGAAAACAAAAGATCTTAAAAACCTAAAATGTCTTTCCAAAGGGCTCTTACATTATTAAATCTCTTCTCCTGAAATATAACCATTATTTGTCTTTTTACTAGTAAGCTGTAAAAAAATATACTGGTTTACTAGTTTACTACTGTCTACCAGTTGTTGAAGTATAATTTTCCCTTAGTCATTGATGAAATAGAAATAATGACTGGAATGTGGAAAAAGCCCTAGTGATAATTGTTTAGAAAACTCCTTTTTATGCAATATTAAAATACCTTACTGTCCATGTGCCTACAAAAGAATCCAACCTAGAATCAGTAGATTTATTCAACTTCTCAACAAAACATTGATAATTCAAATCATCATCATCCAAATTCAACATCATTCACCCCAAGTAACAGCCACAGAAACAATTTTGCAAGTGAAAAATATGGCAAGACATTAAATATCCCAGAAAAAGTGCCACTTTACATTCTTGAAAACAAAGAAAGGAAGTCCCAAAGTAAAAACCGTCAATTACTATCATCCCTTTGTTGCACTGAAAGAGCCCAATTACATCACTAAGAACTTTAGAATGTACTAATTTGATTAAAATATGAAAACTTCAAGCTACCTACAGTTTTGCCTCGTTCATAAACTAGCAAATTCTCAATTTAAAGAAAAGTACCTTCTCTATACCCACCAACTACATGCATGATGTAGATGAGTAATACAATCAAAGGACTACTTTATTTTCTACTTATCTTTATTTTTTATGCCTCCGTTCTTCTTCCTTTCAAAATTACTTCACATTCTTATTCAAACATCTACATCCTTTAGCATAACACTTAGAAATCTGGACAACATGATGGCCATCATGGAACATAATCACACTCTACATTGATGAATGGCTATTTACAAAATGATGTCTATCATTTAAAGGAGAAAATGTAATTGAGATTTTAAATTCCAAACAAAATGCTGTAACTCAAATGACACTGACTAGCTATGAGCTTCTAGAAGTCACCCACCTGGGGCAGCATGCGATTTTCTTCCTCCAGCTGTCTTACTCTTGCCTCCAGCTGCCTAACATAGGACAAGGTTGATTCTAAAATTGAAAAGAAAGAACTCACATTATACACACAGGTCTTGTTTGGTGCACTGTTAGGATATTTCTGGCTTGATTTATTCAAATCAAGTAGTGACTACTTATTTATAGAAAGAAAACAAGAACTGAAGTTATCAAAACTGCAATAAGTTTTGAACAATTTTACAGTGTTAAGAAATGTTAGAGAAATTTATAGGTGGTGAGATCTCAAGATTTTGCACAGCAACGAGCCCTCAGAATATTAAGCATCTTGAAGACAATTACCCTCTCTTTTCTCTTTATTTTGTGCATTTTGAGTTTGCAATAAGTTGTCCCACACATAAAACTTTTTGTAATGTTGACTGTAACCAAAATAAACTGCAAGGCCCTATTAAAAATAAGTAAAGCAAAATTTTTCAAATGTCCAGTTCCCTTCATTCCACTCAAGAACTATTTCAAGTCTTCAAAGCAACATGTTGTTTTCACAAACCTATAGCTATTGACTATAATTCAGAGAAAAGTCATGAAAGTGTTGATGTTTAGATTTAGACTGAAGTTTGACTCTGATTTAGTCAAACTGAGTGTGATACAGACTCAAGTTATTCACGAACCTGTAGGTAAACCAAAGGCAGACCTGAAATTGACTCTTGTTTTCAATTCTTCATAGATTCAGGTGTGTGCTGAAAGCTCAGAATCGGTATCATGCTTAGTTTCTGTTCTATATTGAAACTTTAAAGTTTATAGATTTATGTCAGGAAAAGGGTCACATGTCAAGGAAAGTGGAGTTTCATTTTTTGGAACAATCTGATAGTGACCCTTCCTCATTAAAGTAAAAATAATCAAGCGCATCATCATAAAGTAACACAGTTACCAAGTATGTACTACCCAAGAACAAACATTTTGTCAGGCACAGTGAAAGCTACCTGGCGGTAGAATCCCTCCAAAGCACATTTCCATAGTTAATATTAAAGCAGTAGAACCTCCTCAGTGTTCATGTTCTTCAGCCTCAGAAACACAAAAAAGCAAGAGACAAGATAGTAGCATGTTTAAGAGGCAAGTGTTTAGAAACCCTAAAAAGCTGAGGTTAGGATGGATACTAATGCAAATTAATACCCTGATCTGAAATTCATGATGGAAACTCTCCTTCATTACTTTTTATGTGAAAACAGTTTATACAAAGCCAATGTCATTTTTGTGGCCTCCAAAGTAACAAGCTAACCTTTTCTCAAATATGCAAGATACATAAATCCTAAATGCAGCAGGTTTAAGATCATCTCTGACCACATCCGTTTTCATAAATTGTTTACAGAATGTCCCCATCACAGATATTAACATAATGATCAACACTGACCTCACACCAATAGAGATTAATTTTGAGTATTTTTCAAATAAGGTAGAAAACACAGGTAGAGAAAACTGAAAACATTTGCTAGAGTTAACCTGTCATTTTTTTTTACTTATTAAAATGTTAAAATTACTTTCTGGACTCTTGCAAAGAGGGGAAAAAGTTCAGAGCATAAATGAATAGCAAAATTATTGATTTCATGAGTCTGCTTTACTCTAGCAAATGAGTAAGTGATTTGCAGATCATCAAGATGTGAATGTAGATTGCCTGATTTACACAGTTTTGCAAGCCCTGCTTTTTACGCTGGAAAAACAACCACTTGACAAGAACCATCCAAGTGAAAAGTTGATCAGCAGTGTTTTCAGTGTTTTATTTAAACCACACAAAAAAATAGAATTATTTTATATTTTGCTCACAATTTATACCTTCTCTTTATTGCCTCTATACTGTACTTTCTCAAAGGTTGCGATACTTACATCAGCTGAAGAGACTCCACAGAGAGTGATTTGGGTGATAATATGAAAAACGATAGTCAGTTAATTCAATGACTATCTTAATTCGCCATCTATTTATTTTTTTCAGTCTTTGCAGTTTACTTATCTGATGCTTTCACTAAGTCTTTAGAATTATGAAAGTATTATGTTAGTTCAGAAAAAAGTTTCAAATTCCTGAGTTTGAAAAATATTCCCTAATTCCTATTTTTATGTTGAATTGCAATATATCTAGCCCAAATCTTCATTCCAAAGCATCGCTGAAAATATGGGCTGAGACAGAAAGAGATAGAGAATATTTTTAAACAGGTAAAGTAATGAAAATAAACAGCTTACAGTGAAGGAAAGCTTTTAGATCATATATTCAACAAATATTTATTGTGCCACTGATTTGTGTCAGGTACTCTTCTAGGTTGGGAACAAAAGAAGGCTAGTTATTGCAAGCTCTGATAAATTCCTCAGAATACAAATTCCCTTTTAGGACCACAAGCCCATACACAGTGTTCCAGAAGTTTCTGTTAATTGTTCCAAGCTCTTAGACTATGTTGCAATTATTTCTTAACAGTCAATGGATACTCTGAATTTAAAAACAAAAACTCTCTTTCTGGGGATGAAAAACACAAAGAATTTCTGATCTGCATACATAAATAAACGTACTCATGCTGTTTTGGGTTTTTTTAATTAAAAAATAAGTTGATTACATCATCATTTAATGGGAGGTGGAATAGGCATGGATTTTTCTGGAACATACTGTTAAATCAGCATTGGGTCCCCAAGTGCCTATAGAAAGAGCCATTAAACACACCACACACACACACACACACACACACACACACACACACACACACCCCTAATCCTCCAACCATGATGTGAGAAAAAAAATAAGTATTTTTTTTGTTGAGTCCTTGGGATTTCAAAGTTTATTTGTTATTGTACCATAGGTTGACTGAACCTAACTAGTATATATAATCATAATGGGATTTTAAAATATGTAAATTATTTTTCAAATAAAATGGAATAAGCTAAAGTATAAGAAACTCAACACTTTTTAAAGAATTCACATATCAGTCTCAGTTGATCATTAACAAAAAATCTTGGAAGAAACTTCTCATGGGGTAAGAAAGAAAAGGAGCCTTTTGAGTGCTGGAACATATATGACCATGTCTCCTTCTGGCAAGGGCCAGAAGCCAAAGCCTGCTGTAAACAGCCCCTTTCCCATGCTGTTTTTTCCCTTTTTCTTCCTTTCTTAAGGATGTCAGCTATAATATAAGCTGGTCACCCATTACACACAGGGACGATGAAGGACAGTTGTACATTAACCTAAGGGAAGTGTCTGACAAAAATTGGCATTCGTTTTATAATAAGTCATAAATGGAAAACTTATTAGATTGTACTGCAATTTAAACTGACAATTACATGTTGTACCATTTAATGCCATACATTCAATACCATTGCGTACATTTTACAATCACAGCTTTGTAAAACTAAGATTTCACAATAACATGTTGGCTTTCAGAACTCTGAAAATGAGCTCCAAAAGAGCATCAAAAAATAGCCAAATTCTCTGATATAAACAACAGAGATATGTAATGTATTAAAGAAGGACCCTATATTCAAGAAACCTATAAACAGGAAAAAGAGGAGGAAAAAAAGGTCAAGTAATTGTGAAATTCAGTGTGAAATCCTCCAAAAAGGGGAGTAAAGAAAGAGGTCAATATTGGCTGTAGTTATTACGAAGGAGAAACTCAATCTAAAAATGGGTCAACAGAATTTTGATAGGCCATAGAGATATGAGTAGAGCCATAGGATGGACAAGAGCCAGAAGCCAAAGCCTGCTGTAAACAGAGAAAAAGGAAAGGAATCATGGTGGGTGCAAAAGGAGGAAAGGTTAGGCTATGTTCCACACTCACAGATCTGGGAGAGTAAAAAGCCATAGTCACAGTAATCCAGTGCCAATTTGTTTTTAACCTCCACAAAAGTTATTTTCTCTTTCCACCCAGGGAAACTTCTCTGGCCATCCAGACATTAGAAAAGCAAGGTGGAGCAAACAATATTGATCTCAAGATGTTCTCTGGCACATTTTCAGAGAAGAAGCCATTTCTCTTCATGTATGTCACTTTTCTTTGAACCTACAGATAAAAAGTTCACAGCACTTCTTGCAATAACAATAAGCATAAGAAACATGCATAATAATTCTACATCTTCTAAATGATTCCAACTTTAGAGATGGGATGCACCTTAGAAATGTGCTAACCCAACCTATCCCAATCCTTTGACTTGTTTTGCAGAAGAGGGACCTAAGGCTAAGAGAGTGGTGAATTTGGCCCCAACACCAAGGATTAGTCAAATATATTCAGAAGATTTTGTTTTATTGCTATAACATCATGATGATTCTCATCTAGGATCTTCTAATCATGAAGTAATGTCAAGCTTCTTACACAGAAAGTTAAAAACTAAGTTCTACTTTTTTTCTCCCGATTTTAGATACTCTTGATGGAGCTACCTGTTTCTTTGGACAATATTCTTGATTTCATTTCATTTCAAATCTGGAATGCAATCAGTTACAGAAAGTAGCTCATATTTCCCCTCTGTTAGTTTGAAAACACTCTGATCAAACTCTGATATTAAACCTTCTTTACTTCCCTTTGGTTTCTAAAGCAGTGTTTCTCTCCCTATGGAAACATCTATCCTTGAAATCAACCATAGATTACTATGATTATTGTACATAAAAGGTTTCTTATTGGTAACTGCATCTTTCCAAGATTTGTCATACTCCTGAGAGCTTTTGATTAGATGAAGTACTGTCATATCTCCAAAATTTCAAGAAAGAAAATAAAATCTAGTAATGGTCCCCTTTAACACAAACCACAGCATTTGTAAAAGTGTACAGGAGGAAAATCATTTGAAAGACTATAGTAGCCATGAGTTTATAGATGTTAGCTTTTCTGTGGCTCCCTAAGAGTTAGTCTCTCCAATGGTTTGAGTGTTTGTCCCCTTCAAAATTCATGCTGAAATGTAATTTTCATTGCAGTCATATTAAAAGGTGAGACCTTAAGATACAATTAGGCCAGGAATGCTCCATCCTCGTGGGTGGAACTGGTGCCATTAGAAAAGGGTGATTTGGGGTCCCTCTTGCTCTTCTGCCCTTCTGTCTTCTGCCTTCAGCCATGGGACAATGCAGTAAGAAGGCCCTTGCCAGATGCCAACCCTTTGATCTTAGACTTCCCAGCCTCCAGAACTGTGAGCCAATAAATTTCTGTGTTATAGCAGCACAAAACAGTCTGTATTATAGCAGTACAAAACAGACTAGTATAGTCTCTTTCAGCAAGAGTCCAATAGCCATATGCCTTCCAATTCATAGGCAATCTTTTCAATAAACCCTAAGCTCTAAAGACATGGTTTGTATATGTTCCAAATTAATCCCAATATTCACTGGATTTTTCACATTCCTAAGGAAATTACTTCAGAATTGTATATTTTCAAAATTATTACTGTTCTGAAAAAAAAATGTGTTTCTCTTTCTTTCCCAGGCAAAAGTCAGTCTCCTACTTAGAATCCGTCTTAGCTCCATAAATATAAGTGATTACATATCTCACTATAATTTGATACTTTTCTTATTTAAAAAATCGTGTTGGAATCAGCACTTTTGGATTTGCCTGGCTATTTCATCCAGATTGCCTTATTAGCAGAGATAGAATTTTTAAAAATATGACTTAAATTGTCCTAAGTAAAATCTGGTATCAAGTCTATCTCTAGGCCACTATTTATAAAGCAAATTCTACTCCTCTCAGACCATTTTCTATGTGCTGACCTGAAAGAGATATGAGAGAGTTATTTCCTCTCCCTCTCTTCCCATGTAGAAACCTGTTCAGTTTCCCATCAGCCCAGAGTTCTTTTAGCTCTGTGTCTCTGCCCATACCTTACCCTAGCAGAATACTTTCCACATTCCACTCTGCCTAGTCAAATACTCCTTAGTCTTCCATTCACAAAATGCAAAAGTAGCTTCCTCATAACTAGAAATGCCAAAAATTGAAATATATTACTTTGTACAATAATGCACTCATGTTGTTGGAGGTGTCCAGAGAAAGCTCAATGAGATGCTTCAAAGCCTTCTACCTGTGTTTGGTGTATTAGGGTGCTTCCTTTAACTCTGAAGGTCAATAATTCTGCAATTTCAAATTCTCCCACTCCATGAAACCATTTCAGTTTTTCTTCTTCTCAACTCATTTGTCAATGAATCAGATATTGGATGTCTTGTAATTTATTTGCCTACTCTCTCATAGAAAAATTATTTTCTATTTTTGTCCCAAAAATGCTCTTTGAAACTATTTCCCCAACCCCCACACAGTGACTGGTGGTGTTCCCTGCAGGAATTTAATGCATCTTGATGATTTAACATTGAAAGATTTCTTCACCCACTGGTTACTATCTGCTGTGTGCCAGGCATTGTTTTGGATTCTGGGGATACATTAGCAAGAAAGACTGATAAGATCTGAGTTTTTATGTAGCCCACATTCCAGTGAGGGACAGGCAATGAAAAGCAAACAAATAAGATATGTTACAAAGATGAAGATGATTTGCACACAAAGGAAACAAACCAGAATACAAGTCTAGAGAGATCTTGTGAGGATAGTTACTTTAGAAAGCATGGCCTGGAAGAGCTCTCTGAGAACTAAGAAGTGTATGTACATAAGCCAACTATGCAAAGAACTTGGAGAAGAGAGTTCTAGACAGAAGGAAAGGCAGTGCTCAGACCTTGACTTGGAAGACCCACATTCTGAGTCCAGGCATGAAGGGGAAGTGACAGCAGCGTTAGATAGGGATCTGTTTATCTTGTCACCTTCTTCCACTGCTTAAAATGTTAAATCCTTGTGCTCTTTTCAGCTATTTATACTGAGACCTAGTTTTAGGCTCTTCAACTCTTATGCTTTCCTTTTAACAAAAACCTTAGCATCATGAACGGTTTTTCTCTCTCACACACCCTACTTCCCATCCTTTGGGAAGTTCCGTTGACCCTACTTCCAAAATATTCTGAGAATTCAACCTAACAATAGTCTCCTAACAGAGACTTGCTTCTATTCTTGCTGCCTCCTCCCCCAGGTCTATTTTCATTCACAGTCTATTCTAAACCCATAGCAGCCAGGGATTTTTCTTTTTTCCTAAATGCTAAGTCTGATCACATTATTCTTCTTTCCAAACCCTGCAATAGCTCACTACCTTGCGCCACATTAAAGCCAATATTCCTAAAGTCCCGCAGAGCCCTAGGTGATCTGATCATCTGTTACCTCTTCAACTTCATACCCTTCCCCCTGCTTCAGCCAAGAGTCCTCCTTTCTGTTTCTTAATACCACAAGTGTTTTTCTGCCTGAGGAACTTTGTCTTAGGTATGCCTTCTTCCTGGAATGCTCCTCCCCCAGATAGCTGTGTGGCTAACTTCTTCACCTACAAGTTTTTATTTAAATCACTACTTCCCAGAGAGATTCACCCAGTCCTCTTCATTTAATCCTGCAACCTGCTACTATCTCTACCCCATACTCCTGATCTCCTTTACCCTTTTGTACTACCTTATTTTCATCAAAATAGCTTATCACATTTTTGTCATATAAATTGGTTTGTTCATGTTATGTTTACTATATGAGGTTTCTCTCTCCCCACCAGAATGTTAACTCTGCAAGGCAGAGATCTTTAGCTATTGTGTTAAGTGACATGGTGAGTGCCTAGAACAGTTTATGACACAATACTTTTTTTTTTTTTTTTTTGAGTTGGAGTCTCACTCTGTCGCCCAGACTGGAGTGCAGTGGCCGCTCCCAGCCACCGCAGCCTCGACCTGCTGGGCTCCAGCGATCCTTCCGCCTCAGCCTTCCGAGTAGCCGGAATTACAGGCATGCGCTAAACGCCCAGCTGATTTTTTGATTTATTGTAGAGATGAGGTCTCACTGTCCAGGTGGGTCTCGAACCCGCGGGCTCAGGCAATCCACTCACCTCAGCCTCCCAAAGGCGCGGGATTACAGGCTGAGCCACCGAGCCCGACTCACAATACTTTTTTTAAATGAATGAATTGACCAGTTATGTAGACAGTGCTTCGGAAGGAAATTATTAATAGCACAGGCCTATACTTTTAATCATTCCAGGTATTTAAATGAAGTCTAATAACAATTCTGTTGTGCCATTTAAAAATCATTCTATGGAACATTAGTTAAAATTTGGATGAAAACTTTGAGCAGGTTCTCAAATGATGTCAGATAAAACCATTTGTGGGTAATTTTAATAAGAAAGTCTGAAGTGTTCACCAGGCTCAAAAATGTGTGTGTGAGAGAGAGAGTGAGAGCAAGAGAGAGAAAGAACGAGCTATGGCCTGAATGTTTGTGTCCCTCCAAAACACGTATATTAAAACCCCACTGTGATATTAAGAGATGGGTCCTTTAAGAGGAGAGTATTTCATGGGGGAACGGGATTATTGCCCTTGGAAAAGAGGCTGGAAGGTGCCCTTTTGCCCTTCCACCATGTGAGAACACATGACAGGTGCTATCTGTGAGGAATGGACCCTCACCAAACACAAAATATGTGGGTGCCTTGATCTTGTACTTATCAGCCTCTAGAACTGTAAGCAATAAATTTCTGTTGGCTGTAAATTACTCAATCTAAGGCATTCTGTTATATTAGTCCCAGAGAACTAATATGGGATGGGGGAGAGAGACAGAGAAACAGTTGTGTGGGGTCTATAAAATATGAACTATGTCTACCACTAAATGTCCTTCAGTTGGAAACCTACTTAAGTTAGTATGGTTCTGTTTTGGTTACAAATGCCCACTGAAAGGAATTTAAACATCACCTGGACACCCCCTCCCCCAAGTCCCTTCCAGCAAGGGGTACTGAGGGAGCCAGAGCAAGCAAAGCTGTGGGCACTGCTGGGACAGGTGTCAGTTGGACATGGAGTGAGGGGCTTTGAACTGTCAGGAAGCAGGAGAGCAATGGGCAGTGGTCCATATCAAAACAGGTTATGCATCTTCATGAAGAGAAAAATCTGTCATTTCAAAGAAAAACAGAGTGATGTGCTGCCTTGTTTATTTTAATCAGAACAAAGCCTGAAAATACTGAATCATTTTTCAAGAAGAATTTGACAGAAAAATGAGTGCTGTTCCTTTAGTGCCATGCAAGTGCTGTATTTTCAGAAACATTCCTGATTTTGTTTTATTACTTTCTATAAATGACTACATTGTTGAATGGACATCTAAAACTTATGATTTGCATATAGGTCAATATAGAAATTAGAAAAATGTCAGGATCTACATTCTAACTTTTGTATCAGAAAACAGTCACAAAAGATTTGTTCAAATCTCTCCTCTTCCCAAAGGAAAGTTTTTAAAATGAGGGTGAATGGCATTTCCTTGCATATTTATTGCTATCCACCAGTTAACCTGTTACCTGTGAATAGGCACCTAAGGTGTTTTAGCTTCCATTTTTTTTCTGTCTCCCTCCCTCCTCTTCTCTCTCTGAACTGGAGGCTCCATGTGGCAAGACTTTGCCTCATAGTTCTTTTCCAATCTGCCCTATGACTAGCACAATGCTATGTGCCAGAATGTGTTCAATAACTTACTGTGGGGGGGGAGGGGGACAGGGAGAGAGTGGGAGAGGGAGGGAGGGTGAGCAGTGGGCCCTGTCATTCTGTGCCCAACTGCCTCAATGCTACTCAAAGCTTTGTGCTGGGAGGAGGGAGCAAGGGAGAGAGGGAGGAAGGAAGGAAGAAAGGAAGGAAGGAAGGAAGGAAGGAAGGAAGGAAGGAAGGAAGGAAGGAAGGAAGGAAGGAAGGTCCTTGTTATTCTGTTCCCAACTACTTCAGTTGCTACTCAAAGTTTTGTGCTTCCTGGACAGTTTGAAGCAGTTACTCAAAATGCAGTCAAATTTCCACCTATAAAATACACAATAACAAGCAATCTAAACAATCCTGGGTCAGAGGAACTTTTTTATGCTCTAAAATTGTCTTCACTTTTACTCTTTCTCTTTGAAAGCATCAATCCCATGTAAAATATTTCAAATTCTAAAGAGCTATTTAGCATGAACACCATTTTAACAGCTATTCGGGGTTAAAATGTGTCTTACTTTCTACTGTTATGTTGCTGCTGTTATTGTTGTCATTTCCCAGAGAAAATAACTGCCTTTTTCTAATGCCAGAGGATGAAAATGGATGTCATTTTAATAAATGTAACAATTTTCTTTAATGTATGTAGCCCCCTTTTAAGTGCATCTTGTCAGTATTGACAATGAATGCACAAGAAAGGCAAGCTGTAAAAAACAGATTTTCAAAAACTGCAAACCTATAAAAAATGTTATTTTTCTCTTAGGATAATCAGTACACTTTTTAATGCATATTTAGATGTTTTTAAAAGCCTATATATTGTTACCTTTTTATTAGTATTACACTTTCCAGAAAAATAAAAATAACTTTTCTCAAATTATACAGCAAAGCATCATTAATCTGAACTTCATCAGTTGGGAATTCATTAAAATGTTGTTGAATTTAGCCTACATATGCTTTTGCACTAGCTATGAAACAATATTTGGCAAAACAAACTCATAGTGTAATCATTTTGGAGTATTCCCATATATATAAACCAAATACAAAGATTTCGCATTTTATTTATCATTGTCTATCTGCACATACAAAGTGGTTATTTCAAATAAATCTAGTTAGTTTGGATAAACATAATTACAAGGCCACTCACTTTTAAAAATATTTATTAACAAATACTTGGTAATCACTGTGAGTGATTTATATTTACTGAGCATTAACCATGTCCTAGGTATTCTTTCAAATATGAGACACTCTACTGAAAAATAAGCAAATAGGTCTCCTACCTCAAGGAACATTCTAGTAGGAAAAGCAGACAGACAGACACATATACACAGACACAAATAAGTACACTATTAGCCTGTATACCCCCCACCACTTGAGCTTAGGCCTAGATCATCAGAGATGATTTGGGCATCCAAGTTGAGATCTGAATGTAAAGATCTGGGAATTAGCTTTCTCAACAGCAAGAAGAGAACTGGGAAAGTCCCCAAGATGGGAACAAGCCTGAGGCACTCAAAGAATAGAAAGGAGCCCAGAGTGGTCAAAATAGGGGAAAGGAATTGAGGGAAAAGGCGGAAAAATAGAGAAGACAGAGTTGTCTCCTTCCCAGGGCATCAGTAAAACCAACATAAGAAGCTTGGATTTTGTACTGCTCACAGTAGGAAGCCATTGGGTAAGAGTATATGTAGGGCACTATAGTGACATCACTTGCTTTATACTTTAAAATTATCATTCTGGTTGCTCTGTGGAGGACAGAAAGAAGAGAAACAAGAGTGGTAAGGTGATCATTGCAGGAGGCACTATGGGGATGGGCAGTGAGATGAGTGTGGGTTACACGTGAGCCATAGCAGTGGTGCAAAAAAGAAGTAGCCTGCTGGGCTCGGTGGCTCAGCCTGTAATCCCGCGCCTTTGGGAGGCTGAGGTGAGTAGATTGCCTAAGCCCGTGGGTTTGTTCATCTCTACAATAAATCAAATTCATCTCTACAATAAAACAAAAAATTAGCTGGGCATGGTAGCGCACTCCTGTAGTTCCAGCTACTTGGAAGGCTGAGGCGGAAGGATCGCCGGAGCCCAGTCGGTCGAGGCTGCGGTGGCCGGGAGCGGCCACTGCACTCCAGTCTGGGCGACAGAGTGAGACTCCAACTCAAAAAAAAAAAGTAGTAGCCAGATTCAATCTGTCTCTCCAAGAGGAAGAGCCAACAAAACATATGTATAGAGTAATTGCGAGAATTTAAAATAAAAAGAATCAAAGATAATTGCTATATTTTTGGCATGCATAGCTAGAGGATGGTGGTGGCAATCATGCAATGGCTTGGAGAAGGAGCAGGACTGGGATTTGAAATCTAGAGTTCTATTTTGTTCATGTTAAGTTTAATATCTCTACCAGACAGCAAAGGGAAGATTTAGAGTAAGCAGTTAACTAGATGTGTCTGGAGTTCAGAGAAGAGATCCAGGATTTTGGTTAAAATGTAGAAGTCAACAACAGAGAGCTGATGCTGAAGGAAAGCAGGAGATGGAGGAGGGTCTGAGGACAGACTGTGGATGGAGAAGGCAGAGTCACAAAGGCAGACACTCATCTCCAACCCTCTTCTCCTCATCCCTGAGCCTCAGAAAGCTGATTAAGTATCCAGCTTCCTTTGTAGACACAGACAGGAATCTTGCATTTCTTCCCATTGAGTGCATTTTAATAAGGTCTCCTTCATCCTCACCTCTGTTCTTCTAAATCCAATCCTCCCATTCTCTTGCTTATCTCCTGCTACTTCCTCTTAGCATGCTTTTCTCATGCCGTTCTTTCTTTGAGACCCCTTGCTATATAAGAGTAATTCTGAAAAGAGTGAAATAGGCACAGTGACTGAGAGTGCTGACTCTGTTAGATTTCCTGGGTTTAACTGAAAGTGCCAGTTCTTTCAGTTCATGACATTAAGTCAGTTCCTTCACCTTCCATTCCTCAGTTTTCTCATCTGATAAGGGGAATAATAAGAGCATCTTTCTTATTAGGCTGTTGTGAGATTTCCGAGAATTAATGATGAAAGATACTTAAAGCAAGGACTAGTACAGAGTAGATATTCAGCAAATACTAACTCGAGCAATCAAAGTGGGAGCCAGTCAATGTTTAAAGCTCTTCCTTTGCCCTAACTCTATTCATCCTCAAGAATTATTGAGGATAATAATTTCTCAACACTTGGTCCCTGGTCCTTGCATTTTCTGATTTATACCAAGGAAAGACAAAACTCATAAGAATAGACTTTTCATTCTGCTTATTCCCTAAAAATTTCCATTTTAAAGAACTGAGGTACACTAACTGAGTGAACTATGTGATACTGATTATTATGTCCATTAAGATTAGATTAGTTATGAAGACTATACTACTCAGATACTGTATGCTGGGATGTCATTTGCCACAGCTTAATTTTTTAATGTAGCAAACCATACTGATTTAACATAAAGGGTAAAATTACAGATCTTTAAGAGTGATTCTAAATAATAGAACATATACACAAGGAAAGCCCAGGTAATTTATGAGGGCATTCTAAGGGACCAAATGCCAATGCATGTCCAAAGCAAGAAAGAATTTTTAACAGCTCAACAGCGCTGGGTTGGAAGTTGAGAGTTGAATTTTAATTACAGCTCTGTGATTGCCTAGGAACATTAACACCACTGGTTTTACTTTTCAGTAGTCAAATGTGAGTACTGAAGTAGATTTTTCAGACAATAACATACACAATTCCTAGGTCACAATTGTTATACATTTTACAATAATTGTTATTAGTGATTTAACTGCTAATGACAGCTAAGATAGTATTTCTAGAGGTCTATGTATGTTATATTGCTATTCTTTCATTTATTCATTAAACAAACATTTATGAAAAATTTACTACATATAAGGCCCTGGGGAAGCAGAGAATATTTTAAGACAATGTTGCAATGTTTTGAGAAAGGGAATAAAAAAGCACACCCATGTGATAGCTACATACTAGTTCTGATTATGGTACTTAAACATGCTTATCTGTTGCTTGCTTACATTTTAAAATACTCTTCTATAAGAATATCACCTTACTGATTTCTCTCCTAACTCTGTGCACTAAAATTCCTTCCACTGAAGAAAATTATCAGGTTAAGAAAACAAAATCTTTCAACTTTCCTTAATATAAATGAATATTATTCAATACCAGTGTTAAGAATTATTGAGTGCTTGAAAGAGACAGTCAAAAAACAAGTAGTTCTATGCAGTCAAAGAACTACATAATCTAAGTATTTTATCTGACAATAAACACGATATCAGAGACTTTCTTTTTACTAAAATTGAAATAAGAAACACATCTCAAAAGTTCTGGTAAATACAGCCAACAAAGGGCAACCAAAATGTGTTCACCCAGTTCCTTATGCCTTTTTATTTTATAGATACTTGACAATAATTCAGTAGGAAGAAAATGGAAGGAGCACAAATTAACAGCCTAACAAGCCACCTGAGGAATCTGGAAAAGCAAGACCACAAAACCCTAATTTCAGCAGAAGAATCCAGATCACCAAAATAAAAGCCCAAATCCAGGACATAGAAGACAAAAAGACAATACAAAAAATCAATGAAACAAAAAGCCGGTTCTTCGAACGGATAAACAAAATTGATGGTCCCCTAGCTAGATTGACCAAGAAAAAGAAAGAAAAAACCCAAATAAGCACAATCAGAAACACAAAAGATGAGGTCACATCTGACCCTGAAGAAATACAAAAGATCATTAGAGACTACTATGTACACGTGTATGGAAACAAACTTGAAAGCCTCAAGGAAATGGAGGACGTTCTGTCATCACACAACCTGCCTAGGTTGAAACAAGAAGAAATTGAGACCCTAAATAAACGAATAATAATCAAGGAAATTGATTACGTAATAAGAAAACTACCTACAAAAAAAGCCCTGGACCAGATGGCTTTCCAGAAGAATTCTACAAGACATTTAAGGAGGAGCTGATTCCAATCTTACTGAAGGTATTTCAGGCAATTGAGAAAGATGGAACCCTCCCCAAATCATTTTATGAAGCTAACATCACATTGATACCCAAGCCAGGTAAAGAGCCAACAAAGAAAGAGAACTTCAGGCCAATATCTTTGATGAACATAGATGCTAAAATTCTCAACAAGATTCTAGCAAACCGGATTCAACAGTACATCTCAAAAATCATCCATCATGACCAACTAGGCTTCATCCCTGGGATGCAAGGTTGGTTCAACATTCATAAAACCATAAATGTAATTAAATACATCAGCAGATATCAAAACAAAAACCACATGATCATATCATTAGATGCAGAAAAAGCTTTTGATAAAATCCAGCACCCTTCTTGATAAAAACCCTTGAACATCTAGGCATACGGGGAACATATCTCAAAGTAGTAAAAGCCATCTACGAGAAACCCAAAGCCAGCATACTCCTAAATGGACAAAAATTGGAACCATTTCCCCTGGTTCAAACTGGAACAAGACAAGGATGCCCACTCTCACCCCTCCTGTTCAATATAGTATTGGAAGTCCTGGCTCGAGCAATCAGAGAAGAGAAGGCAATCAGGGGTATCCAAATAGGAAAAGAGGAAGTCAAATTATCTCTCTTTGCAGATGACATGATCATGTACCTTGAAAACCCAAGAGAATCTGTCAAAAACCTCCTTACACTGATAAAGGCCTTCGGCAAAGTCACAGGATATAAAATAAATGTGCAAAAGACAACTGCATTTCTTTACACCAATAATAAACAAACAGAAACCCAAATAAAAAACACAATTCCATCCACAATAGCCACAAAAAAAATGAAATACCTTGGCATCTTCCTAACTAGAGACATGAAAGACCTTTACAATGAAAACTACAAAACTCTGCTCAAAGAAATCAAAGATGACACAAACGAGGGGAAAAATATCCCATGCTCATGATTGGAAGAATCAACATTGTGAAGATGTCCATCTTACCTAAGGCAATCTACAGATTCAATGCAATGCCTATCAAATTACCAGCAACATTCTTCTCAGACCTAGAAAAAAAACAACACAGGAATTCATATGGAAACACAAACGACCAAGAATAGCCAGAACAATCCTCAGCAAAAAAAAAAACAAAGCAGGTGGTATCACATTACCAGACTTCAAACTTTACTATAAAGCTACAATCATCAAAATAGCTTGGTATTGGTATAGGAACAGGCATACAGATCAATAGAATAGAAGTGAGATTCCAGAAGCAAAACCTCAATTTCTCAACCAACTCATCTTCGACAAAGCTTCCACCACCTACCACTGGGGAGAGGAGAACCTATTCAGTAAATGGTGCTGGGAAAACTGGCTGACCATATGCAGAAGATTGAAACAGGACCCCTATCTATCCCCATACACAAAAATTAATTCCAAATGGATCAGAGACCTAAATGTAAAACCTCAAACCATAAGAACCTTAGAAAATGAAGGACATACCCTCATGGAAATTGGAACTGGTATCCAATTCCTGAACAAAACCCGAAACCCACAGGCCATAAGGGATAAGATAGACAAGTGGGACCTCATTAAACTGACAAGCTTCTGCAAAGCCAAAGAAACCATCAAGACAGCACAGAGACAGCCTACAGACTGGAAAAAAGTATTTGCCACCTCCAGGTCTGACAAAGGCTTAACGTCTTGGATCTACAAGGAACTCAGACGTGCTGAAAAGAAAAAAACAAACAACCCCATTATAAAATGGGCAAAAGATGAATAGACACTTCTCAAAGGAAGACATCCGAGCAGCCAACAGACACATGAAGAAATGCTCAGCCTCACTAACCATCAGGGAGATGCAAATCAAAACCACACTGAGATACCACCTAACTCCAGTCAGAATGGCAATTATTAACAACTCAAAAAATAACAGTTGTTGGAGAGGGTGTGGCGAAAAGGGAACACTTCTACACTGTTGGTGGGAGTGTAAACTAGAGCAGCCTCTGTGGAAAGCAGTGTGGCGATTCCTAAAAACTCTAAACATCAACCTCCCATATGTCCCTGCGATCCCCCTACTGGGAATATACCCTGAAGAACTCAAATCACTCTATAAAAAACATACCTGCACATGAATGTTTATCGCAGCATTGTTCACAATAGCAAGAATCTGGAACCAACCATGCTGTCCATCAAAAGAGGACTGGATTAAAAAAAAATGTGGTACATATACACGATGGAATACTATGCAGCCATAAAAAAGAACAAAATCATGAATTTCGCAGCAACCTGGATGGAGCTAGAGTCTATAATACTGAGTGACCTTTCACAGAAACAAAGATCTGAGTATCACATGTTCTCACTCATGTAGTGGACCTTGATCATCCAACGCACTACCATAAGAAAATGACTGACAGTGGTGGGAAACTAAGGGGGGCAAGGGGGATGGGACTAATGGTAGTAAACATCTGTCTGGGGACAGGGAGACACCTGTTATCAACAAGGGTACCTGAATGAAGCATATTTGTATACCTAACCCTTAACTGTACCCCACAATATCATAATAAAAAATATTGATTAAAAAAAAAGAAAACAAAATCTTTCAACTTTACCTTAATATAAATGAATATTATTCAATACCAGTGTTAAGAATTATTGAGAGCTTGCAAAAGACAAAAAACAAGTAGTCAAAAAACAAGTAGTTCTATGCAAAGAACTACATAATCTAAGTATTTTATCTGACAATAAACATGATATCAGAGACTTTCTCTTTACTAAAATTGAAATAAGAAACACATCTCAAAAGTCCTGTTAAATACAGTCAACAAAGGGCAACCGAAATGTGTTCACCCAGTTCCTTATGCCTTTTTATTTTATAGATACTTGACAATAATCCAGTAGGAAGAAAATGTTCTGGTCAGGAAAATTCCTGCTGACCTTGAAGTCCATTTGGGCTCTTCTTATTTCACACAGATTCCTTCATTTTGTCTTCACTAAACAGTAACTAGGCAACAACAGACCAATTTAGTCAAGCAAGCAAATCATATGACACAAAATAATGCTAATAACTTTTATTTATTATGTACCAAGCACTATGCTAAAAAATTCATTTTTCACATGTATTTAATCTTTACTGCATAACTAAGAGGCAAATATTACTATCCCCAGCTCACAGGTGAAATATTGACAGCTTAGAGATAAGTAATTCCTCAAAGTTACAAAGCTAGTAGGTTGCAATTCTGGAACTCAACCCGAGGTCAGCCCAGCAAACCCCACCTCTGAAGCATTATAAATAGCCCTCGCTCCTGAAGAACATAGATACTGTAGAAAGACAAAGTTAAGGCCAAATTAAGCATTTTTCAAAGAATTTGAGCAGCACTAATAGAGTCTGCTTAATTTAAACTCTTCCTTGTCATTTTACTTAAATACTACACTGTCACTCAGTTGTTAAAGGAAAGATGGCTTAGGAAAACCATCTTTTTCCTAAGACACAGTAACTGCATAATCTCTTCAGTTAATTTGGTGGTGCTTTCAGATAAACCAGAGTCAGTCAAAGTGAAGATGGAAAGTTTCACAGTCAACAGCCACTATCCATTCCAAGAAAAGTACCTGGATCTGTGCTATGTCATTAGTGGGCTTCGTAAACGCAGATGCCATTCACAACACAATCTGAAAATTTCCATAAATGTCTTACAACCCAACTCTCAGAAGTCTACAGGCCTAGAAGAAAACAACAGTCACAGATAAATGGAAGATTCCTTTGGCTTGTAAAGATCTAATTTTAGTTTTCAAATGAGTTGCTTTCCTGAATCTCTCTGGGATTCTCTTTGGACAACTGGGGAACTTAATGAAATATTAACTCTGCTTAATTTAAAGTCATGTCTGTCTCTACTGTGAACATTATTCCTTGTTGATAACAAAAGAGAATTTGATGTGTTATCACCTAACAGAAGTAATCACAGGCATTTGGACAGAAGTGGTTATTTCCCCAAATCAAATATTTCAATGCATAATTTAAAGTAATCATTCTCATCCACAAAATCCTATGGACTATGAGAGTAAATATCAATACTTATGATATCTGAAAAACTGAAGCTTAAATGCACTAAACTGTTACATCTAAAATACCTGTATTTTTCAAATAATGGTTTCCTAAGCTAACTACAACTCCATACAACCTGCAATTACACATACAATAATAAAAGGATATTTTAGCTTCATCTTGGCCATACAATGAATTTGAATTTGTCAAATTTTGTTCTGCTTACACTAATTTTCAGATTGATTTTATATTACCATGGAAATTTTGTGTGCTACATTATAAAATGGTATTCTTAAATCAATAATTTGTATTCAACCTCACAAAATACGAGTACTTCTTTAACTTTCAAAGAAGATAAAATGGAAAATCTTTAAGTTTTCGCTTGAGTTACCTCTTTTCAGTACATAATCATTTTTAACAATTTGGAAAAAAACTTACCTATAAATGAAAAAAGCGTAAATTAAGAAGTGAAGAAATGAACAGACTGTAAACTCCATGTCCCTTGGGGAGGGAACTGTGTTTTATTCATGTTTGTAAGCCCAAATTGACACCAATATTACACTCCAATTAGTTGTTAAACTAAGGTACATGCCTCTTAAACATTAAAATAGTGCCTTTGAGTATTTTAAGTGTTAAAAATATCTCTGTAAAGTTCAAGACTATGAGCTACAAAAAAAAACGCAAGCAGTTGACTTTATGGAATAAATATAACTGTGAATAAAGTAAGTAGAAATACAAACGAGATTATAGCAAAAATACATTACCCCAAAACACATTAATATATATATATTTTAAGTATCTACCTGGTCCCACATGGTTTGAGTGAGACAGTCTAATTAAAAATAATAATTAAATGATGTTTTATACACCTGGGAAAATTCCATTCTTATATGATATCTCAGGGCATGCTGCACAGAGAAAAGCTGGCCAGAGGGGTGTCTCCTGCCTGTATTTCTTTAATTAATAATTAACATTATCCTATCCTGACTCCTCAGGGAGTACACAGCTATAGGGAGCATCGTCACTGTATAAAGAGAATTATGAGTAGATTTTCCCCCAGAGAACAATGTTATGATAGATTTTAAACAATACAAGAATATGGAGGGTCTGCTAACAGAATTGCCTATAAATACACCTTCTCCCATCTGTTGGCAGCTCAGCTTTCTGTCATTAACAACAACGACCCAACTGGGGCTTCTGTCTGAGGTTACTGGCTTAGCAAATTTACTGAGAAAGGCTTCTTAAATCATCAAGTTAGACCCAGCAATAAGACAAGATGAATTGTTTTTAATTTGGAGTCTGTCCCTAAGAAGTACCCAGAAACATTAAGACAGAAGAAAGTAACAGACCGATGGCCCCTGTAAATTCAAACCCATGGAAAATGAGGGACACTTCTTACATTTGCAAATACATATATCTTTCCATACATGACCACCTTAATGAACTGATCTACAGAGAGATTAATCTTCTTAGTCTAGATAACAATTCATTTGAAATTTATTTTCCTGTTTGCTGTCTATGCTGAGATGACTAGGAAGTCAATCTATCATCAAGAGACACTGACTTATCATATCCTATCACTGCTATCAAGCTAAGACTCAGTTCCTAATATATTGGAGAAAAATGAATTACTTGAAACGGGTACACATAATAATTCTGAAGCCAGAGCTCCTCAATCCTGTTCTAATAAGATTCAATCAGCCTTTTGTAGAGAGGTTTAGATAAATACTTGCTTTGTGATCATCAACAATGATTGCATATTTGATAAATCTGTAAGAAGGAAAAATAACTTTAGAAGTTCAGCCAGCTCCTCTACATAAGCTTAAGGAAAACTTAAGGAAACTCCTGCTCCAGGAAAAGGCACCAAAAAAGCAGGCATTTGGGACTTTCTCAAGTGGTTTGCACAGGTTCTGAAACTTTGTCATTATCTTCAGCTTACTTGGATCTAAATAGCAAGCACATGATATAGTAGCCCCAAAGTCAACTTTAAAACAGAATCTACCTGAAGCTCAGCAGTCTCCTTCATGGTAGCTGGATTCCCCCTCCACTCTCTATAGCTTCAGAGGCTAAATTTCTGTCTTGCTGTTCAATCTCTCAGCATCTGAGCTCTAAGCTCACTGCCTAGTCTACTTTGTGTGTGACTTCCAGTGAATTCCCTAATCAACTTCCAGTACATTACACAGGGTTGTGCTCTGTGAAGCTTGGGTCTTCTACTTGATTTCAACTACTGAGAGTGTCACAAATCAGAAGTCTCCCTCGAAATGATGGCTGGTAACAGGCATAAAATGCAATTCAATTCCAAATGCATTCAGCATCATTACAGTATCAGCTGTAACCATTGTTTATTTATTCTACTGTATTTTTCATATATTTTATTCTACTTTCACCAGCATCTAAAAAAGCATGAAATATTTATTTATCACAAAACATTTACCAAGAATTAATGAATTTATTTTTTTTTAAATCTGTTCTGGTTCTTAAGAGTTACTCCATCTTTGTCAACATTTCCTTTATGCTACTGTAAGAAATGGCCTCCTCAAGAAACTCATCTGGGATTTGGTGCAAACTGGCATTTAAAAGCATTGATGCTGAGGCTATACTGCTTGGGTTAGAATCCTGGCTCCACCAACTACTCTGTGAACTTGAACACGTTATTCAACTCCTGTGTTTCAGTTCACCCATTTGTAAAATGGGTTAATAACAGTACCTAACCCAGAAGGTTGTTGTGAGGATTGAGTTGCTATATGTAAATCACCTAAGAATGTGCCTAGCACATAATCCTCACTATTTCTTATAACCTGCCTCCATTCTAGTGCTAATTGTGGTTTTGACATCCCCCTCCACGTCTCTGGTCCACTCTAGTAGCGTAGATTGCTTGCTTCTACTCTACCCTCCTGCTCCAGCACTGTGATGGCAGATAGGACTATGCTAAACATTGGTGCAAAATCTTCTACCTGCTGCACACGGCCTTCAGCCTAGCCTGCTGTTCTAGTCCTTCATGGGCTGCTCTTGTCACACTGCCATCTAAACTTAATACTAGCAAGAAACAGTAGCTTTCATTGGAGTGTGCCCTGACTGCTATACAAACACAAGCGTAGGAATCTGAAAAATGGGAATGAAAATTAGACAAATACAAATGGATAAAGAAATTCAAAAGAAAGAGAACACCTGATGTTTTGGAGTAGCATTAACTAAATGACTGTACACAGAATTTGTTCAATGAATGCTACCAAAGTGACTAGATACACCCTGGCTGCTATTAAACATCAAATTTAGGCCAAAACCAGGTCATACATAAATAATATACTTATTTATTCAACAAATATTTAAATTTCCAAGACACTGAGATACAACAGAGAAAAAAGAAGTAGGTTATAACAGATAAGAAACAAGAAAACAAAGTCATTTTACATGTGTTAATTCCAGTGAAGGAACAGAATAACTAGATGGTCAGGGAAGGCTCCTCTGAGGAATGAGCATTTAAGTAGATAATGAATGAATGAGTCGAAGCCAGCCATGGTTAGAGAATGAGATGAGACTAAAGAGCCAGCTCGTGAAACGACCCTGTGGTGGGGATGAGCTTAGCATGATGGAGGAGCTGAAAGACAGGCTGAGCCTAATGAAGGAGGCTATGAGATAAGCAAGGTCAAGGTCACACAGAGTTTCACAGGCCATGCAATAGAAGAACGCAAGATATATTTTAAATATAGAGCACAATTAGAAAGAAGCGTGTTAAGCATTATGGCCCATATCTGTCTCAAACCACCTGGGTGATTAGGGTATTGTTGATGCTTAACAGGCACAGAGAACAGATTACATTGGCTCTAGCACCTTGGACTGACTATAGATATTATGTCCTATATGCCATCATGGTGCTGGAGCAGGAGGGTAGAGTAGAAGCAAGCAATCTGCTGTACTGGAGCGGACCAGAGACATGGAGGGGGATGTCAAAACCACAATTAGCACCAGAAAGGAGGCAGGTTATAATAAATAGCTAGGACTATGTGCCAGAGGAAGGCCAGAAGAAGGCATCTGAGTACATGGCGTGTGTACAGATATCAGCCTTCACTACAAGAAGAAGGCAGATGAATTGGATTTGTGAAACTGTGGTAACCTGGTTAGTCAAGGACAAAGTAAAGTGGTCGCGAATAATCCTCCAACTTCACACCTAAAGGATCCTATTTGAAGATGGAGAAGGCATGGATAAAGAAAATGGGAAAAAGAAAAAAGAAAATAGGAACTGGAGATTATATAATAAACAAGCAGATTCATGACTGACTTGGAGTTTTAAAAAATATTTTAATACCTTTTTCCAAACTAAAAAGAAGATTTTTAAAAGTTTAAACTTCAAAGTTTGTTCAAGACCATCAGTCAAAATACTCTGCAGGTTTGAAATAAATACCCTTTTCTAGTCCCTTCTGAAAAACTCATTTCCAATTATGAATACAGCTCTAATATTACAGGTGAAATTTCTTCTTAATGAGGAAAGAGAAGAGTCTGGGGACAGATGAATGGAGTTGCCTGGTTAAGTATTTAATTTTCCACTTAACTTTGTAAGACAAGAGAGACAGCCTTAGTTCATACATTAATATTTATTTTAAAAATGGCATGATGCTTCATTTGGAGAGATGATCTAGAGGAAATGCTACAATGGCAATACCAGTTTACACTTCTGGATTGCTGAATACAAGTATAGGTGTACTCCTTAACACAGAGAGTAAACCTCCAATTAACATGGAATTTATTTTGTGAAAAGTATCTTTATAGATACATTGTATAAATTGTATAATTATAGATGGCTAGAAAATTATAGCAAACATATATTTTAATTAAGGTTTGCTGCTTGAAAGACAAATCTGAAATAATTGGTGTCTTGCATGTCTTTGCTGAATTGGCTTAGCTATGAGAAATATAGGCTTTTGATAACACAAAAAAATCTTCCACTTTAACCATCTTCCATTTATAGGTGCATTTCTTAGAACATGAGATAACCTGAGTTAATTTTCCAATATTTGAAATGTTCCCTATATATAGAAAGTCCACTTGAATAGAAAATAGAAGAAAAATTGCAACTCTAGTTTAGGAATGCCTTTCCAATTATGATAAACACACACACACACAAAAATTTAAAAAACCTTTATGACAACTATTGTTAATATTTACAATTTAATGAAAGTCAGTTATGTCTATTTGCCATAGGAAAGTGACATTTTGCCATTTTGTGAATAATTGCCTGAAACAGAAGTGAGAATCTTCAACCAAACATTTATTTCACAAACATTTATGGGTTGTCAACTATGTATCTATATTAAAATAAAAATCTTCTGTTGACACTTTTGATTTTTTTTGAATAGACACTTTTTGAATTCTGTCTATTCAACAGATAGGGCAGATGGGATCTAGCAAAGTTAAGTGGTTTTTTCTAAGTACTAAGGTTGTGTCTAATCCAGTAAACCAATTTAGTGGCTTCAGTAAAATTGTCCACTGAGATTCCTCAATAGCCTTTCAATTTTGTAAAGAATAACAATGCTAAAAATTAATATCAAGTGGGTCACTGGACTGATCTTCCTATGTACTCAACAGGACTAAAAGTCCTTTGTGTAGTTCCTGAAAACAAGTCTAAAACAGAACTAAAATTCTGAGGCTTTTCCTAAATATATAAGAGAAAAAACAAAACCCAAGATTGAAACAAATTGGTGTTGTCCCAGCTATCCAAGAACAGGTTATAGGTTAACTATATAAACCAACTATGCCCTGTCAGAAATTAATGGTTAAAAGCTATCCAAGACAAATTTGATGCTGAGACAGCTCTTAGGATGATTCCAAATGAAAACTGCAAATATTTTATTTGAAATTTATAATCTCTAAGTTCTTTTAATAAATATATTTCAGAGACAACCTTAACACTACATTTTCTGCCAACATTCTACCTGATTCCAGGTGTCCCAACACCAAACTGACCCCCTAGTCTAGTTCATCTACACAATCTCACCAACCTGGAAAAATTCCAACTTCAAACTAAGCAGGGAAGTTGAGACTGGTTGTCCTTTCAAGCTGCAGTTACTCTATTTACACACATTCATTCTCACAGGTCCTACACACCCACTTGCCACCTTAAAGAGGGAATTCTCTGTTATTTTTTGAGTTATTGATAATGGCCATTGTGACTAGAGTTAGGTGGTATCTCAGTGTAGTTTTAATTTGCATCTCCTTGATGACTAAAGAGGTTGAACATTTCTTCATGTGTCTGTTGGCTGCTCATATGTCTTCTTTTGTGAAGTGTCTGTTCATATCTTTTGCCCACTTTGTAATGGAGTTGTTTGTTTTTTTCCTTTTCAACACATTTGAGTTCCTTGTAGATCCAAGATGTCAGGCCTTTGTCAGACATGGAGTTGGCAAATACTTTTTCCCAGTCTGTGGGCTGTCTCACTGCTCTCTTGGTTTCTTTGGCTTTTCAGAAGCTTGTCAGTTTAATGAGGCTCCATTTGTCTATCTTATCTCTTATGGCCCATAAATTTTGGGTTTTGTTCAGGAATTGGATGCCAGTTCCAATTCCCATAAGGGTGTGTCCTGCATTTTCTAAGGTTCTTATGGTTTGAGGTTTTACATTTAGGTCTCTGATCCATTTAGAGACAATTTTTGTGTATAAGGATAGATAGAGGTCTTGTTTGAGTCTTCTGCATGTGGTCAGTCAGTTTTCCCAGCACCATTTACTAAATAGGTTCTCCTCTCCCCAGTGGTAGGTGGTGGAGGCTTTGTTGGAGATGAATTGGTTGAGAAATTGAGGTTTTGCTTCTGGAATCTCAAGTCTATTCCATTGGTCTATATGCCTATTCCTGTACCAATACCAAGCTATTTTGATGATTGTAGCTTTATAGTAAAGTTTGAAATCTGGTAATGTGATACCATCTGCTTTGTTTTTGTTTTTGTTTTTGCTGAGGATTGTTCTGGCTATTCTTGGTTGTTTGTGTTTCCATATGAATTCCTGTATTGCTTTTTCTAGCTCTGAGAAGAATATTGCTGGTAATTTGGTGGGTATTGCATTAAATCTGTAGATTGCCTTAGGTAAGATGGCCATCTTCACAATGTTGATTCTTCCAATCCATGAGGATGGGATTTTTTTCCCCTTATTTGTGTCATCTTTGATTTCTTTGAGCAGTATTTTGTAATTTTCATTGTAAAGGTCTTTCACATCCCTGGTTAGGAAGATGCCAAGGTATTGCTTTTTTTGTGTGGCTATTGTGAATGGGATTGTGCTTTTTATTGGTGTTTCTGTTTGCTTGTTATTGGTGTTAAGAAATGCGATTGTCTTTTGCATGTTTATTTTATACCCTGAGACTTTGCCAAAGTCCTTTATCAGTGCAAGGAGACTTTTGACAGATTCTCTTGGGTTTTCAAGGTACACAATCATGTCATCTGCAAAGAGAGATAACTTGCCTTCCTCTTTTCCTATTTGGATACCCCTGATTGCCTTCTCTTTTCTGATTGCTCTAGCCAGGACTTCCAATCCTATATTGAACAGGAGGGGTGAGAGTGGGCATCCTTGTCTTATTCTAGTTTTCAGGGGAAATTGTTCCAATTTTTGTCTGTTTAGGAGTACGCTAACTATAGGTTTCTTGTAGATAGCTTTTACTATATGTTCCATGTATGGCTAGATGTTCGAGGGTTTTTATCAAGAAGGGGTGCTGGATTTTATCAAAAGCTTTTTCTGTATCTAATGATATAATCATGTGGTTTTTGTTCTGACGTCTGTTGATGTATTTAATTACATTTATTGTCTTGCGAATGTTGAACCAGCCTTGCGTCCCTGGGATGAAGGCCACTTGGTCATGATGTATGATTTTTAAGATGTGTTGTTGAATCCGGTTTGCTAAGATCTTGTTGAGAATTTTAGCATCTATGTTCATCAAAGATATTGGCCTGAAGTTCTCTTTCTTTGTTGGGTCTTTACCTGGCTTGGGTATCAATGTGATGCTAGCTTCATAAAATGATTTGGGGAGAGTTCCATCTTTCTCAATCACCTAGAATACTTTCAGTAGGACTGGTATCAGCTCTTCCTTGAATGTCTTATAGAATTCTGCTGGAAAGCTGTCTGGTCCAGGGCTTTTTTTTGTAGGTAATTTTCATAATTAATAACTCAAAAAATAACAGATTCTGGAGAGGATGTGGTAAAAAGGGAACAATTCTACACTGTTAGTGGGAGCGTAAACTAGTGCAACCTCTGTGGAAAGCAGTGTGGCGATTCCTAAAAGCTCTAAATATCAACCTTCCATATGACCCTGCAATCCCCCTACTGGGAATATACCCTGAAGAACTCAAATCACTCTATAAAAAAAATACCTGCACACGAATGTTTATCACAGCATTGTTCATAATAGCAAGAACCTGGAACCAACCATGCTGTCCATCAAAAGAGGACTGGATTTTTTAAAATGTGGTACATGTACATGATGGATATTATGCAGCCATAAAAAAGAACAAAATCATGAATTTCACAGCAACCTGGATGGAACTAGAGTCTTTAATATTGAGTGATCTTTCACAGCAACAAAGATCTGAGTATCACATGTTCTCACTCCTAAGTGAACCTTGAACATCTAACGTAATACTATAAGAAAAGGATCAACAGTGGTGGGAATCTATGGGGGGGACAGAGAGGGCAAGGGTGGTGGGATTAATGGTAGTCAATATCTGTCTGGGGACGGGGGGATACCCCTTATCAACAAGGGTACCTGAATGATGAATATTTGTATACCTAACCCTTAACTGTACCCCACAATTTTAAAATAAAAAATATGTTTAAAAAAAAAGAGGGAGTTCTTACTACTATCTCTGATTTTTAAAAAATGCACCACCCAGCCCACAGCAGGGTTTCACATAAAGCCTATTTGAGGAGGTTTGATTTGCTTATGCTTTCTAAACATTATCCCTTTTATTTACAAAATTTACAAATCCCAACTATATATTTCAAGAGCTGGTCCTTATAACATTCTGTGTTGGCAGAGCCTCCCCTGACTAATGGATCAGGGGCAGGAGTAGCATTGACTGTAAGGGTCACTGGTATCTCTGAATTTACATATGCTTTCCCCTAACTCAGCAGAATACCATACAGATTAACACTGAACTCCATTTAAATGGATTATGTATGGTGGCCTTACCTCCTCAGTTACATGATTCCTTGAAAACAGATTTCGTTGATATGCCAGTGTCTGGCACAATGTTACCCCAATGGTATTAACTGCATACATACTTGCTGTTTGAGCAAATCTTTCAGTCCCAAAATCATTACCATAACTCGATTTAAGTATGGGGGAAAAAAATCACTTTATTTCCATCAAGTTTATTTTATAAAATTTCTCCATTCCCAAAAGGCTGCTTGATGGGGGAGAGGGAGAAAGGGCAAGCTGTTCTTAAGTTATTTATGCACAATGCAGTCTGATAAAACAATTAGTAGTTTTTCCTACTGTTGATTACACAACGTTTAAACAGATTGTATTTACGGAATTACCTCAGCCAGCCTCACGGGAGGTGGTGTGACGTGGGCAGAATTCCAAAAGTTCATTTGTAAATCAGTTGTTTAGAGAGAAGAAAACACATTCCCAGTGACAGAAATAATGCTCTATATGAGTTAGCTTTCTAAAAGCCTGTGACAGATGAAGTAAAGGGGACTGGGAGAAAGACAAACAATAGTAAGAGCATAGAAATAGATCTGGGGAGGCTGAGACTGACTTTAAGCCCAATACTAAGGCTCTGGAAGGGGAAGGAGGAACAATTACAGGCACCATCCACACCCTTTCCTCTAAGTGATGATCTGAGAATCAGGGTCCAGGGCTCCAGTGCTGGGAGACAGGAAACTCCAAATGACAGCAGAGCCTATATTATACCTCTTAAAAGGAAAGGAGAAGGAAATACCAAGTTAAAGATATGGAAAGGAAGGAAAGAAACCACCTGTTGTGACCCAACTGAGCAGGCCATGATTGTATCAGCAGTCTCATAAATGCATGTTAGATAAATATGACAGTATGTTCAAATGGCAGGAATCTGATAAATTGCTGAGTCTAGTCTTTCCCAAGCTCTATTCCTTCAAACCCCAGATTCCCCCACCAAGACAACAGCTGAACCGGGGAAAGAAACATCTCATGGTCAACTGTTTGAGACTTGATAGGCTAAATAAAAACAACCACAGTTCACCACTGGCTACTTTAAATAATAATGAGCATCATAAATCTTGTATATATTGGGAGAAGATGTACTATGCAGTATTTCCAATGCTATTTTAATATAAAATGTTTTTTACAACAACAACAAAATATCTCTATGTAGGTCATAGGTTATAAAACGCACACCAACACATATTCCTCATTCTACAGATGAGAAAACTGAGGCTTACGGACATAAAATAATTTCTAAAGATTACAGGCTTATTATGTGGAAGAGCAGAGACTAAAACTCAGAATTCTCTGCTCCAGGTCAGTATTCTTTCTTCTACACCATCACACATCCTCTGACTCCAGCTCTTACCTCAGGTTCAATCCTGTTAGGCAGCTGTGCCTTAGCCCTGTGTTCTCTCCTGACAGTCCTGAGGCTTTGCCCCTCCCCCCGAGGCTAAGTGCCCAAGCTCATTCAAAACTGCCCTTGACTCCTGTGCCTGATCTATATTCTACTTCATACCAAACCCAATCTTAACTACTAGCTCACCAGATCTCTGCAGATTGCCAGTTGCCATAATCTCAACATGGCTAATCAGTAACCAAAACTTCACCTGCTGCCTTTAGTGGATCTCCTCAATGCTGATTACTGGCTTGCAACAATACTATCTCCTGACATCATATGATCCCTCAACAGGCCCAGCCCAAACTACCTGACTAAAATGCCTCTCATAACCTCTGCTGAGTTCAGCTGCAGTCCCTGCCCTCCCTGTGAGTACTTGGTACTCACATTCCCAGTTATGTTTCTTCTGCTGTCCACTGGGCTATTTATTGCCACATGCAACATCATGTACCAATGCCTATAGGACTACCTTCTGTCACAGCAAGTATCCATGACAACCAGATGGGGCTGGCAAATAGAATTAAAGTCCATAGACAATTCCCCACAGTTAGCTTAGCCAATAGATGATTTATCAGAGCAGTGAATGTTTGGCAAAACTGAGTATATTTGGCTCCAAATCTTCTTGGTTGCATCATGGTCTGCTGGGCAATGGCATAGCCTAAAGCAAGGGCCTGGAGAAAGAGACAGTAACCCCAGACTTCACCAGCCTAGAGAAAAAACACTGCCCAGAGAATGAAAAAAAAAAATGAAGGTAGGATGCAAATCAGGATGTCAGTTCTCCTTATCCAACTTCAGATTCAACTAAACTTATTGAGGACCAATGAGGTGCCAGGTACTATAAGAAATATAAAGAAATGGGTAACATTTCTTTATAATATAAAGAAATATAGTACATGTGAGAAATAGTACTACACTATACTATAATAAAGAAATATAGTACATGTGAGATAATATAAAGAAATATAGTACATGAAAATAGGCTAGTTGGGAAATAAAACTGAAATGTATAAAGAGATAAATATGATTTAAAGACTATTAAGATAAAAATAGAAGACAGAGTTATGACAAAAATGAACATGATTAGTTGCCAACTGGATTGGAAAAAAAAAAAAGCAGCCATGAATGTTCAGAACAATACAAACCCTCATCTATAAACATAATAAAAGATTTTCAGGAGGCCAAGGGCAACAAGATTACTGACTCATGCATCATTCCATAAAATAGATATGTTAAGACCTAACCGATGTGAGAATTAAATAAGATGGTGTACATAGAAGCATTTTGGAGGCACAAAATACTCTACAAACTTAGTTATCATGATTTTGTACTTCAGGATCAAAATCTAGACTAACAAGTCTATCCTTGAAATATGACTCTAGAAATATGACATCAAATCAGTTTCAGGACACTTAAATATCATCAGATTTTCAAAAGTTGAGACAAATTTACTTAGCATGGTAGGAACTCAATACATATCAAATAAATTAACAAATGTTAAAATGAAAATTCTGTACAGATAGTATTTCCTTTTTGCCAAAGTTAAAATCCTTAAAAACTACTTTATAAAGTAGGCATTCAAAAAGCAAATCATGTCTTCCTACTGGGACTATATGTAATTGGGTGTTTGTTTCTGACCAAGGACTTGGCATTATGATTGTCACAAATGATTTACAATGTCATAAAAGCAAAAATAAAATCATAAACCTATATAATCATGTAAAATAGTAGTTAGTCTTCAAAACCTATATTATGGGCATCATGTATGGTATATAGTGATTAAACAAAGGGCCCTAATACATCATAAATTGTACTTACATCATAAAGTCCAACTTAAGTACATCACACATTCAAGCCTTAACTACTGTAGTATCTATAATAAACATTAAACATTTAATTAACAGTGACTTCTTGCCTTTTTGGCACTGTCTCCAGGTGTTTGCACTGTCCAAGAAATTCTGATTTAGGACACATTTTCTCTTTATAAATGTCTCTTATACCAAACAAGCACTCTAAATCATTTCATTAACTGAGATCTGCTTGGTAGATGTTTGATATTGACATTAATAAATATGATCATGTTTCTACACTTCAAAAATTAGTCCACAGATCACCATTAACTCAATTCTTCTCTTCACTTTGTCCTATTCTTGTTTTGTTCAAATACAGAAAAGCAGATGCCCAACATTACACCAAATAGCACCATCAGGCTGTCCCTGACCCTCCTTATCTATGACAATCTCCAGTTTATCTGAATTTCTGAGTAAAGCTATGCTTCACGAACTTCAAAGTGTATTCAAATAACTTGTAAATCTTGTTAAAATGTAGATGTTGGTTCAGGAGCTCTGTGCTGATGGACAACCGTTTGAGAGGCAGGTATCAGAGCACTAGGGAAGCCTGAATCTCTGCATCAACTGTGAAAGCTTCAGCAAGTTATATAACCTTCAGAGCAGCTATCATATCTGTAAAAGGGAAATTATATTGCTACATTTGTTGAAATTATTATAAAGATAAATTGGAACTCCTATAAAAGCTTTTAGGATAGTGCCAGACACACTGTTATATTCTCACTAAATGTTACCTTCTCTTCATTGTAGCGTCATTAAAACAACAATGATTAACAGATCATTACTTTAGTTCTTGAAAGCAGTCTCAAAACAAATCTCACCAGAATGACTAAAGGACAGCAAAAGCCAAAATCTTATGTTTGAGCATTGATGAAAACTGTCAAAATAAATAGGGTAAGGCATTGAGATCTGAGGAATGGTATGGATTACGCAGTGTCAATGTTGGCAGGAGGGAAATAGGAAGCAGTTGAAGAGAAAAACTACCTCAAATGATGGACTACAGAATTTGAGACATTACAGTCTGTATTTCTCTCTCTCTCTCTCTCTCTCTCTCTCTCTCTCTCTCTCTCCCTCTCTCTCTCTCAGCCTTATCGCCACAGAACCAAAAATTCTAAAGAAGTTTTTCAAAAACTGAAACAAAATATGAATCAAAATTATCCTTTCCTACCTATGTCATAAGTCAAAACACCAGCATGTAAAAATAACATATCCATGAAAAGGTCTAAGGACACTGTCATTGAACTTATGGGAAATTTGGGTGGAAAAGTCATGATTTATATTTTTCTCCCTAAGCTAAAAGTCATCAAGAGTTCCTTGAAGGTCTGAATTCAACAGAGACAAATGTCTCAAACTGTGGGAAGAATAGGGCTTCAACAGTCCTCATGTTGACATATTCAGACCTACAAACCTGAAGTAGAAAATCAGATGAAACTAATCCTGTCTTCCTGGAAAATATGCAGTTGTCCATGTAACTTTGCCTCTATTTTGTATCCTGGAAAAATTCTGGCTGCTTCTTTTTCTTAATGGTATAGAGTGCTATAGACTTTATATAGTTAAATGTCAAAGGATAGCTCTAATAATAAAAAACCCACTTTTCTTTTGCCATCTTTGGGACACATTCTTAAATGGACTTTCTCAAATGCTGAAGTAGATAAATTTTTTTATTGTTGTTTGCTTGACTGGTCTGGTTTAGACTGACTAGGTTCTTAACATATCATCATTGTGGTCCAGCTCTGCTTATACCTTGAGATAAGTTGGAGTAGAGGAAAGCCGTTTTGCCTAAAAAGATTCTTCCCAAATGTCTGTTACATTCCAGATAAACAATGGGATTTCTTCTTGCTTCTCTAGCTACAACTGACATACCTGCTAACCTCCTCAGTATCCTAAGCTGGTCCTCAGACAGTCAGACACTGCATCCTGTATTTGGGGGCAGCCCTCTTATCTAGACTTCTCCCTCTTGTCAAAATAAGCAAGAATTCACTCACCAATCAGGTGCTTTGAAGAACACAGTCATGTCAATTCACCCAAGGTATGACCCTGTCTCACCGGAGACTGTTAAGTATAAGTTAAACAGTGACTAGACACAGAGACAGCAAATGATTCTAACCTTGCCACAACTTGGAACAAGTATTTTATTTAGGTCTTTGGTTCTTCATATGTCATATGGAACAAAAAAGTAAAAGTGATAGTGTGAACAATTTGACTCTTCCAGGGCCCTGTACAAATATATAAAGGGCCAAGAACTGAAAGAGAAAGAAAAACAATTCTTTTCTCTCTTGGGCAAAGTACACATTATGTCGTAACCACTTAAGAAGCAGCCATAAAAAGTCTAGGTACAACGTTGACGTTCAGTAAATCATGATATGATGGAGCCAGCCTCAAACCCCATTACCCAAACCCCAGAGCATTCCCATAACCTTCAGTTTCTCAGCAAACATCCTTTCTGACCCTCTGCACAAATGACCAAAGTCAATGACAACCTTTCACATTGAGATACAATGAAAACTTCTTTATTTGTTCCAATCCTTCCTAAACCTGTTTTCTAGAAGTGACAGTCAAAAGATGAGCTGTTGCCAAGTAGATTCCTCTTCCCCAGCCCAGTAATTTTCCCTAGTTCACCCAGCTGCCCCAAACTTTATTTTTAAAATTACCTTTATTGTTAACTAAATGCCACACAATCTACCACCTCTCACTTCAAGATCACCATTATTATTCTGAGCAATATCATTGTCACAATAAATAAGCTATCACTATGCCACAAAACATTTAGAAAGCCTGTAATGCTAACTAGCATATGTGAAGCTTTAATGATAATTAAGCTGGCAGTGTTACTTCATATGCTGAAAACTGAAGTTCATAAAACATATTTGCAAAACGGCTACAATCTGCATAGCTACCTATCAGATTTAAGAACTAGGTTTGATGTCATAAAATTTAATTTTAACCATCATAGGTTTCATATCATAACTCATTTCTTATCTACTTTCTTCTAAACGTAATTGGAAAAGAAATAAAACTCCAAAATTTTACTCCATAGTTACCTTCGTATGGAAAAGTTTTGTTATGAAAGTTCATTTGTTATGCTACTATTTAAACATTTTATATATAAGTTCCTAAATGACTAAAATAAATCATAATTAACTCTCAGTATAGTAGAATTATCAATAATAGTATTTTCCCATTATTTCTATAGATAATACAATACCCAGTCCCAACTGGTGAACTTCAGAAAGTGGGCAACTCACATATTTCCCTTCCTCTGAAAGAGAGTTCTAGTTCTGACAAAAGTTCCCCTCACTTTTCCCAGCCTTCTCTTGACAAAAGATACAACCTTCTCCTTTTCCTCTCCTCTCCACCCAATAGCCTGGAAATTATAAGGCCAGGATCTATGCGATTCCAAAGCCAAATCACATTCTCTTCACTACAGTGCAGTGATCAAATGAGACAGTATATGCAGTGAATCTGCCAAAGGACTTGATTCAGTGAATATTTGATAAATATAAATTATCTTTCCTCCCCCTCATAAACAAATGCCATTCAGGATGAAACGTCCTCTCAAATATTAGTGAATGTCAGTATCACGCAGAAATCGAACCTTTCAACAAACATCCAAGGTAGGTTTTATGAGTTCCTATTTTTCAGTTGAGGAAAACTGAAGATCATAGAAATTAAGTTGGTTTTTTGTTTGCTTGTTTGTTTGTTTCCATGTTTGCTCACCTAGAAGGCAGCAGTGCCAGGTCTTGAACCTCAGCTTTTCCGAATGCAAAAGAAAGCTCACCTTGTCACCTCCCATGTGAAGTAGAGCTTCACAGTTCAGCAGTTTCCTAAATAAAACCCATTCCCTTGAATGTACACCGGGTGGATCCAGTCCTCTTAGATAAACCTGTTGATGAGAGCTCCCCCAACACTGTCTTCCATTTTAGTCCAAGATAGTTTGAGTGAAAAAGGGAAGGAGTTCTTTCTGTAGAGGTGCAGAGAGCTTAAAGAGTGGGGTTCAGAATGAGAACATTTTAAGAGATATCAGGGAAACATCTCGCTTGACAAAAATGTCTAAAAATGGTGAACTATACTGGCTTCTCATAACTAATTTGAGGAAATATCAAGATTTGTCCAAGATGGTTTGACACCATCAAACTACCAAGTCTCTGTCTAGAATCCTCCTTAAAGATCTACTCCTGCTATGAGAACAAAAATAGGATGATATTAAGGTAAAGGAACTTCAGAATTGGGAGTTAGTCATGTAAAATATACCTCCCAAAGACACTTACTGTTGACAATGTTTGCTGTTGACAATGACGTTATCATGTCTGTGTTCAGAAAATTCTTCCTCTTCTGCATTCTAATGCACACCCTTGCTCACTTTAACTGCTTAAAACACTCAAGAAATCATTCTTATCTATGAGTAATATCCTCCACATGTCTGTACTGCCATCTTGCACCAATAAGTAAAATAACATAGCATGAGGAAAATACATGGATTTGAAACCACAGAGACATGTTTTCTAATCCTGGTATTGTCAATTATTAGGTACATTGTGTTAGGCAGTCTTTGATCTCTCTGATCCTCAGTTTTCTCACCTATAAAACGAAGATAAGAATACCTTGTAGAATTACCTTAAGGATAAGAAATAACTAAATTAAATAATTGTCACAAAATAAGCATTCAGTCAATGGTATGATAACTATTACTACTTTTACATGCTTACATCAATAAGCAAGAGCAAATCCAAAGTTTTCATGTGTCAGGGTCACTCAGTATGAGAAAATAGGCCATTTATTCAACAAGTATTTATTAGTTAATTAAATTTCTATGCTACTTCCTATCACTTGGTTAGGCACTAATGTTATGCCTGTAAATGAACAGAGTCTGCATGAAACTTGACTACAGTGAAAAGCTGATTTGACTGAACTGGGACTTGAACTTTTTTAAAGTATATATGATCATTTCTATACTATAGAATAAATATTTCATCATGATAAGCTTTGTTAACATTTTCTCTTGCTTTGCATATTTAAAAGTAGGTAATCTTTCTAACGGGTAAGACTAAATCATACAAGAAATAAAAACTGAGTTCAAAAGCACATTCGTTATAATGAATTATTTCTTTACAAAGACTTACATCTATTCGAAGCATGGAAACTAAATTATAAAGATAATCCCCTAGATTTCTCTGGTTTGGGCTGTAGTTCTTGAATTTAAAGAAAAATGTTTAATCTTATCTCTATCTAAAATTGGTAGAGAGTCACATAAATTTTGGATGAAGAAAAACCACTATTCTGAATTTTCTATCAATCAATCTGAAACAGGCTAAAATATCCTGAAAATGTAACACATCTAAGACAATAATCTCATCAATTCTTTCAGTATTCTACTAAATCATCTTATCTAGGAGGGCAGACACTGCATCTTGTTCACGGCTATATAACTCAGCACCTAGCTTGGACCTGGAACATAGCATGTGTTCAGTAAACAGCTCCTTCCCAATCAAGTGATGGGCACGTTTACTTGAAATTTTAGTATACCTGGAAGATCTCCTATTAGAAATAGTATGAACCATTATAATACACATGCAATACTAAAGCATTTGTAATTCATAGTTTCATTACATTAAGCTTATAACCCCACAATTTTTCTGAATTAATGACATTTGGATGTATGGATAAGTAATTATGTAATGAGTTATCACTTAAATATTTAGATATTTCTGTAAAACATTTTAAATCCAACTCAAAAATAACTGTTGTTTAAAAAGATATGATACATTGAAAGTTTCACAGAACTTACAGTAAAGGGACAGAGACAGAGACTACAACCTTCCTGCTATATTCATCATTGTAGCCATTACACTTAGCACAGCTCTGATACTTGATAAGATTTAATACAATATTTGTGACGGCAATGAAGGAAGAAAGAGAAAGAAAGGAATCGCTTCTTGGAACAAGTTAATAGTTCAATTAGAAAGAAATGTGTCAATCTTCAAACTGTCATTTTTGGTACCTAATGTCATTATCTGAGAAGCAGGAGGACTTCATTATTAAATCAGCAATGCTGATTACGGAATCAGAAGTACTCTGTACTGAATTAAATTCAGCAATTAATCAAAGCCAATGTGCCCACTTGTAAATATCAATATTGAATTTTAAACATATAAACCAGCCAATCAATTAGAACCAAGACCATGACTTTAATCAGTGAATGCTGAGAAACAATTTGCTGAATTCTGCATGTAATGAAACTCAAGTCATTGTTGAAACCTAATCTTGCTGCCTATGAGGCAGATACACAAATTATAGAATCTCTTGGAAGTGTTATTAACTATGGGCTATGCCCTTGTCTTTTGAATAAATCTGGCACTAGAGGTTATATATACAGAGCAGACTCCTAACTTCAAATGCAGAGGGAGTATATTATAGTGTTTAATAGCACAGAAACTAGAAACTGCCCAAGTTAAAATCTTAACTCCACCACTTACTAGCTGTGTGACTCAAGGCAGCTTACTTAATTTCTCTGTACTTCAGTTTACTCATCAGCAAAATGGGAATAATAAGAGTTCCTACCTCACTTGCTTGTTGGAAGATCAAATAAGTCAATACCTCTGACATGTTTTATTTTTTTTCTCTTTATTTTATTATTGAAATGTGGGGCACAAATCAAGATTGGGTACATGAGCATGTGTGGGTGAAGTTTGGGCCTCCAACAGTTCCTCGCTTCCCCTGGTTTAGGATCAGATATCCTTTGTGATGCCATGTGCCCTGCCCCGCCTCCCTGATGGAGTATTACCTCTGAAACTCTTTAAACAGTATTTGCTAAGCTAACTGTTCAGTAAAAGTTAGTCATTAATAATAAGTATATGTATTCACCTCCATTTCTTAAAGTGATAATGTATCAACAATATTATATCCTAAATATCTTTATGACCACCTTTATACTTTCTTATTTTCCTAATAACCCTGAGGATAATGTCCCATACATTTTTGTTATAAACATTTTTAAAGGAGTATACTCAAGTCAGATATTTTATTAAAATACTTGAGAAATGTTTTTATCACCCAGATTCCCCACAGATAAAAGTTTCGAGAGTCAGCATTCAGTGGATCTATTTTTTTTTTATATATATCTGCTATTTCAACATTTCTCAGTTTCACTTTCATCACAATATTATTGTGGGTGGTCCAACATTTCTTCCTGTAATTTGCATTTCCTATTCTGCCAACGGCACAGATGCAAATAGAATCACAGTGTTCTTCACCTCATAATTAAGTCTACTTGGCCTAGTGAACTCTCACATACACCAGTTCTAGAGAAAATTTTTGATGTCACTGCACAAAAGTCAAATTTTCATGCATATCATATTCCTCGGATTTAAAATTCCACTCAGAATACATTTCTGATGCCATTGTTTAGCATTAGCACGAGAACATTTCAAAAACACTATTTGTTTGAAATGTCAGTTCCCTAAATTCCATAAGGACAGAAAGCCCAAATAACAGGTGCTACACTCAATTAAAACTACAGAGTCAAAGGTCAAGGTTATTGTCAGTGACACTCGTCACGAAATGGGATGGGATTTCAGTTAATACACCATATTTCCTAATAAGAATGTACTTACAACAGCCCAGTTCATAGATATGCAAAAAAACAATCACAATTGCCACCTAACCGAAATAGCTTGTATAACTGATAAAATCACTAGTACACAGAGATCTAACATCCACTCTTTCCTCTTTTTGTTCCAGTCCTTATCTCTTTTACAGTTCCTTCTGGCTTGACTTGATATGATGAACTTCCTCAGCTTTTTAGTGTCAGTTCCCCAAAATGCCCTTGCAGACTTTTAGCTCCTAAGCAAGCTCCCTTAGGAGACACACACATCAACCAACATGTTGACTGTCCATTAGTGATACCAGAAGACAAAAATCTAAATCACCCCTTATATACTTATCAAATAATCGATCCTTGCATTTTTCCAAAGGTAGTTCAAAATCTATAGGGATATAGTAAGTTTCTTCTCTCAATTAAAAACAAAGGGTCTAGTAGTTTCTCATCTGCACTATAAACACCGCAATGATTTAAAGAGAAAAAATAATGACTGAGCTCCCATAAGCACAAACTCCTTGTTCCCATCCTTAGAATGCTGTTCCTATGTGGTACCTTTTAAGAAAAGCCTACTCATCCTAACAGGTTCAGGGTTCAAATCAAGGTCTTTTCTACCTGTGACGGTTCTTGCTCATTTTCCTCCATTTCTCCATGCAATATATACTGATTAGGCTGTGCCAAAAATTGAGAAAACAAGAGAGAGGAAAATTATAACTGATGCTCCCTGGATTCCTGCAGTCCAGTATTTTTTATTTTTTATTTTTTGAGTTGGTGTCTCACTCTGTTGCCCAGACTGGAGTGCAGTGGCCGCTCAGCCACTACAGCCTTGACCTGCTGGGGCTCCAGCGATCCTTCCACCTCAGCCTTCCAAGTAGCTGGAACTACAGGTGTGCGCTACCAGCCCGGCTAATTTTTTTTGATTTATTGTAGAGATGAGGTCTCGCCAAGTTGCCCAGGCAGGTCTCGAACCGGCGGGCTCAGGCAATCCACTCACCTCAGCCTCCCAAAGCGTGGGATTACAGGCTGAGCCACCGAGCCCGGCTCCTGCAGTCCAGTATTAAGTCTTTGGATCTATTTTTAGTTTTAACCACAAAATTATGCACACTCATTCATTTACTATTACATAATGATTATTTACTACTTGCCATGACTAAGATTACACAGTATAGAGGAGAGAGTCATAAGCCCAGGCCTCAAAAAACTCACTCTGGATCTAGTACAGGGAATAAACAGACAAGTCAACAAAGAATTGTAGTGCAATGAGATAGGTTCATACAAGTTTCTCTTTGGGAAGAGGATGAGGTTGAATAAAAAAGGTCTATTCGAAGAAGTCATGGCATGTAAAGAAGAAAGAGCACTGGCTTGGGGACCCAGAAACCTGGCTTGACCTCCCGTCACTGAGCTAGGCACGACACTGAGCACATCACTTAACTTCCCTCCACCCCCACCTGGTTCTCACAGATAAAATGCCCTAACAATTTCATGTGTCTCATATGGTTAGTATGAATGAATGAGAGGGAAAAGAAGAAAATGTGATTTACCAAGGCCCTGTTCTCAATTCTTACACTCGACTATGGAGAAGAAGACAAAAGAAAGGCTGAGAAAAACTTAACTAACATACACAAATAAGCAGAATACACACACACAGTGACTCTGACTTAGATTTGTGAAAATGAGCTTTATGTTAAAATTACAATATGAGTCTAAGATTGAGAAAGGTGTCTTCATAATGGAAAGATGAAAAGATGTTATCTGAACAGACTAATTTCTGTCCAGAACTCTTTGTACTAAGTAAATAGAACAAAACCAAATATATTCTCCCGAATATTTTTCCTCCTATCATCATGTGGATTCATTTTTCTGTCCCAAAATTCTCGAGACCATGCCTATTTCACACTTTAACAGGTGACAGGAAAAGAAAAAAATCCATGTGGGCCAAAATATTATGTTATTTCGATTGACTTTCTTAGTCTCAGTCCTGCCTCCCAAGTCTCAACTCCAATCAATTTTTCTCTCAGAAGCCCCTAGCTGTATCTTGCTTCATCTTACCTATCAAACATCATCATCTACAGCTCCAGGTAAAACAAATCCTTCACACTAAAGGGGCAAATATATTTACTTTTTTTTAAAGCTCCATCTTTTGTTTAAGTCATTCTTGATGCAGAAAATGCCTACCTTGTGTCTCAACACTTAGAAAAATTCAGTTTCCACATTATCTCTGAAGTTTTTCTCCAAAACCCTAAACATGATTTCCAGTGGCCTTTCCCTTCTTACTTCCTATTCATTTAGTGTTAATTACATGTCATCCAAAAAAAATCATTGTACATTCTTGTATCCCTGTGTATCAGAATCACTAGAGGAGGGCTTATTTAAAATAAGATTCCCAGACTCTAGCCTCAAAAAATTCTGACTGAGTGTGTGACCAAAAGAACTACATTTTAACCAGGACCCAGGTGATCCTGTAATAGGTAGTAGGGAGGTTATACACTGAGAAACATTGCCCTACCAAAAATTCATCCTATGATAGGACTCTGCACACTCACATGAGTGTGGGCACATGTAACACATACCACATATACCAAACACACCCAGCACACAGTTGCTTATATACAGATACACCTGACATATTTAGTGACCACTAAGTGATTTGATTTGCTTCGTAAGGACTTTGTACAACACAAATAGTGTTTTGATAAGAAAATGTTTTAGGATAAAGATTATTTTAGTAAAAGCAGCATTCAAAATCTAGAAGTTGACTTTTTTAAAACACAATTTTGGGTGCAAACTTATTTATAGCTTGGGTAGATTGAAAAAAAGTGTAGAATATTATGTTTTCCATTCATTGATGCTTATAAAATAAAACCAAGTTTCAAAATCCCATTTACTTAGATGATACCAAGACTGAACTCTGCAGTTTGTGTCTGTAGAAAAATAAATGTGATTAAATGTGTCTCAAAACACAGACTTGTAAAGCAAGATTCACTGACCTGCAAACAATCAAATATGATTGTTCTTGGAAAAAGCACCACTCTCAAACAGGAGATTACAAGAATGGACCAGTCCATCATACTCATTGGCATTTCTAAGACTGCCACCTTTTTTTTTAATCACTTCAGACTATGTTATGTGTATTTTGGATAGCTTCCTTAAATCTTCTGGGGGGATAAAAGAGTATAAATTCATTGAATTTGCATACTCAAAGGTATTCCTCCTTGAAAATCAGGCAGCACTATGCTTGAGCATATAATGGCATCCCTGTGTTTTCTGCTCCCACATTTCTCTTCCACCCAAATAGTGCAATTTCATCAGGCTCTGGAATAAGCACCCTCTACAAACCTGGCTCAAATTGCCCCCAGATGACTAAAGCTGCCCTTGGGGTGGGGGAAAGAGAGAGGATGGTTGGAATATCTATATCAATTCACCAACAAATCAGCATTTAATTATCCTTGCTAATAGACTATATTATAGTTTATTCTCATCATCAAGAAACAATTTTTCTAAGTTCACTCACTTATTAAACAAATCTTTATTTAGACTGACTTTGTATGATGCATGATATTTACCCTCAAGGGTCTTATGATATAGACAGTAAAGTCAAACTCCATCCATCCTTTACATATAGAGAGACTATGTACCTATCTAACTCCCCTAATGTCTGAGGCTGTATCTTGATAACCTGTCTAGTAGACCAGTTTCTGTAGGCCTGGGAATTCCAGACACCTTGGAAGGGACTGGCCTGGATCTATGTGTACTATCTATTTCTGAATGCTGGCATTCCTCAGGCCACTGCTCGGATACACCTCCTTTGTTGTTACTCAGTTGCCTCTCACTCACTTCCCACCATTATTTCTTTCTCACAACAGGGCCTTCTAAATTTGCCAAAGCTTAAGTTTCTTGCCCAGCTGCTCATCTCTTACAGACTTAGTAGATAAAAATTCACTCCCAGCCCCATGTAAGAGTCATTCACACAGCTGTAAAAAGAAATGGGTTGAGGAGAAGGCAAGCACCAGCTGATTTCATGAGGACAGTGGCGGTGAAATCACAGATAATATTATTTTGGGGATTTTATTTAGTCTGTCTTGTAACTTAAAATGACCCATCCCTCAGCTTACTCAGTTTATTGATTCAGGATAAGAATTAATTAACTATGGCTTTTTTCTAACATAATACCAGCAGCTGGAATTTCCTCTTCTGAGTCAGGCAGACTGAAACTGACCATCCTCCATTCCTAGAATTTCCTTTCTCATGTTCAATGCTGCCCAACCAACCATCAACCAACGTGCTAGGAAATCTGTTTCCAGTGGCAAAGCTAGAAACAAAAGATGTCTAGGCTCCAGAATCCCAAGTCTTAGGATCCCAAGCAGAAATTATGAATTTTAATTCTCTGTTGCAGCATGGATGCATCCAGGCAAAAACATTAGAAAAGACTAATCAAGGAAGAAATCAGCAGGGGGCATCTGTGCAGTGGATCACTGACAGCACTCTAAACTTAGCATAGCCAAGGCTAATAGCCTTCTCACATCTTCTTCTCTCATTAAAGATGCCCTTAAAACAAGCTACCCAAGAGTACTATTGCAGTTATCACAGTTATCAAATTGGCAGGAGATATTCTCTAAGTGCACTAGGCCAGGAGCTGAGGATTTCCTGTGTAACCTTTATTCTTCCAGACTGAGTGCGGTTACAAGAGCGGTAAGAGCTGAGATACTAGCAATAAATAATGCATGAGAACTACAGGTGCGGAAAGCATTATTCAGGCCTGCCATGCTAATGCATGCCTAAGCCCTGCATTTGCTACTGTATGACTGGATTTGCTACCCTATGTGCACAAATGGTAATGAGAATGGCAGGGTTGAGGAAGAAGGTGTACCTTTGATCCTGTCCTTAAACCCTCTCCAGTTGTTCAGCCCACTCTGTGTCTCAACCCCCTCACAGGCCTCTCTCCTCCAGATCCCTGAAATTTGACTAGTTAATAAAATTAGAGCATTTCAAAGGGCATGAAAGTAAACAGAAGTGACATGGTTAAATATTCTATTAGTAAGACCCAAATTTCATATCTCCTTATCACTGCCCCTCCTAATTCCCACCTGTTACCAATCTTTAGATTGGTAAGACATCATCTCATTATTTAAGTGATCTCCTAGATTCCAGTTGTCCTAGAAAGAGTAGGAAAAAAAAAACAAGAAACTAAAAAAAGGATAGTAAGCTTAAAAGATTTCTTAAACTCATCAAGCCCTCAGGGAATACATAATACCATAAATGTTAGAAGGGTTTTGCTTAAGCATTTCTAAGTAAAATTCAGCTGAGCCCTAAACAAAATTTAAGACCAAAATACTTACTGAAAGTGTTAATGTGTTCCTTTAACCAACAGCGAAACAAGATCATTTTTTCTCCATAATACAGCATATAATGTAGTTAAAATAAGGACTCTCCTTCATTTAAGTTCCTTTCAAATCTGAAATTCCACAGTATTTTCTAGGCAATGCAGGGATTTGTCTAGAATTGATTCACACACCAGAACCCTCACTTCTTCAATTATCCTTAAATTCAAACTCAGCATTGGGCATCACTTCAGTCTTGTGTATTCTCTCTCGTGCTGTCATTTCCCAACCAGTAATACTCCATCAGCTTCAAATGACCCGAAAATACCTCCTTGGCAAAAATTGCCATTCGGACAGTGCATCCATTAACATTGATTCATTTCTAACATAACATCAACCCCAGGAGGTTCTTTTGCTATGCAAGATGGTTCTGATGCCTGAGCGTGGCTTTATAAATCTCTTCTGCAGTCTGTGTCAGATGGCACAGCTGGGAATCACAGCTGTAACTATTTCCAGAGACAAATATGTTGATAGCAGATCATGGGGTCCCAAACATGGAACAGATTGGAAGATACTACCACTTCACAGCCCTTTTTACACCCCTCCACACTGCCAGTGGTTGGTGCCAAGCTCCAGTTAACCATCTGCCAAATGCCACTTACTTTGGCCAAATGGCCTGATGGAGCTGAAGCTCCATACCCCATTCCAAGCACCAATATCCAAAGTTCCCACATCATTTCACAAAACAAGCTCTGCCATTCACCTGGATTTAGTGACCAAGTATTTTGCCTACTGCCCTGTGCTATTAGACTGTACTGACTTTGCTTAGAAAAAGGCATTCCCCTGCTCTTCTGGACTCACAACTTAACACCGAAAACCTACCCATGGGGAGCCACCTTCCATGGCCCTGCACTGTGATTCCACTTGAAACACACCATCATTCAGTCAGTTAACTCTTGCTTACTTAATAGCCACATCACAAATGCTCCAAATCTTAGCTCTAGAAAAATCCTAGAAAAATCACATATACATTCTTTGGATACAGAAAAATATACTTATTTCACACAAAGGTCACACAGTGGAAAAAAGAGACTGGTACTAAGACTAGTGTCCAAAAAAAACCTGAGAAAGATGTAGTACTCTGAACACAGAGCTAGAAAAGAAGTACCGCCTCCCTATTGTTCTGAGTAAGTGTCCCTACCCATCCATTTAGCATATCAGTAAGAATCCATTTCACTGAAGCAACCTTGCTTGGTTTACCTTTCATTTCCTCTGATCATTTAGTGCCACTGTGGGAAGCATTTGTAATGTGCTCATGGACACGTGCCCCCGCCTCTCCACAAATAAGTATTTCCTTAGTAAATCCCACTGAGAGCACACTCTAGAAAAAGCAATGCTTGCAAAACATCTCATGTTCATTTTTTCAGAATTCAGAATAAAGTGAATAATCCCTGATATACAATAAAAATGATTAAATGCAAACACTACTGAGCCTGTATAATAAATATTTTATATATTAATAAGTTTTCAAAAGTCTTATTTCATTTTAACTGCTTTTCGGTATGGCATGATTCTATTTTAGTACATGCAATGAAATAATCTTCCAAGAAAAAAGTAGGCATATCTGGGCCATTTTAAATAAGCAAATGGATAATAATTGTGCTATTAATTTGCTATGTAAATTGTTTAAATTGCTAACTTGTTCTTCTCTCCATTATTAGAGACAGTTCACTCCTTCCCAAAGAAATGAAAAATTCCCTTTAAAAGTCAATTGTTTCCTCCCTCATGCCCAAGATATACCCAGGTGCTCTGTCCTGTAAGGATTTTATAAAACAGTCCATGACCCTGATGAAAACCCTTCCATATAATGCCTGCTTAATACTCACTCAATATCAAAAGCCACCAAAAACACCTCCCTGCTCTAGAAGTTAGCATCTTGCTTTAGGGGAAAAAAAAAAAAACAACACTGTTTGGGGATGCCTCCATGCTCCAAATGCCTCCATGTAAGTAATAATGGGGAACTTGGTGATAGTTTCACTTCCTTCTCCTTCTGCAGGCTTGGGTAGGTTTTAAATGCTCCTCTTCTCATTTTCATTTGCTCTTTATGGGAAAGGAAAAGAAGAAAACTACCCTTGCACACAGCACCTGGGCAGGCACTTCTCAGTAGGCATGTTATAAATAGTTTTTAAGTTATTTCACAATATCCTGGCACAGTTGGGCAAAAAGAAATTCTTCTGAACTATTAATGACTTTGGGATACACCTTTAGCACATGTGCTGTTATGATAACAAAAAAGGGCACACAAGCCATCAGACACATATTTAGAAGCTTCTATAAGTGGAAAATATTGAGGAAAAGAATAAAAAGGGCAATGAAAGCTATACCCATGAGATCCCGCCAGTGTGCTAAAGTTCCTGATGTCATTTTCACATGGCAGAAAGGAAAATTGCTGCCTGTAGATTTCACATTTTTAAAACTGACTTCATTTTCAGGGCTACCTGCCTTCCCTCTTCTTTTTGTATATGTAAGAAAGATGCCAACACTTACAGACTTCATTAGAAAGTAGTAGAAACCAGTCAGCTAGATTTGCAGAATCCTGACACAGAAATCCTCAGGCACACAGCACCTGGGCAGTGACACCAGTGGCTTTGCACCTCACCTTCTCACCCTTTCACCTGGCCTTTGCCTGAAGACAGAAACTGATGTGAGAGGGAGAGGGGTATTCCTCCAGGCATGTCCTTTTAAGTCTATGCTCCAAGGAGTTTCCTGACACTAGATAATGATGTGAAAGCTCATGGAAAGAAGCCACTAAACATTTGGACAGAAATGATCTAGAACAACAGTGAATGGCAGAAACCCACACTCCTAAGAAAAGCCATTTCTTTTTATCAAAGCCAAGTACTTGCCATCCACACCCCCTTACCTATTGCCAGTCCTCTGAGGGCCCTTAGGGTGGACTCCAGGGGCATCCTTTCAGAAGGAAGTTGATCTTTCCATTAACCATGTGGAAGCTGAATTTCTGCATCACAAGATTGAAAAGCTATTGGCATGTTATTAATCAGTTATGTTTATGCTATATGCAAAATCTGGCCATTTGAGAAAAAAACCAACTCATCATGGAAGATGATGGCTTAGTGAATACAATGGAAACCTTGATTTAAGTCCACTGCACAAAAGAAAAAAGAAACTTGGTATAAAGTTCAGAAGCATTTATCTTAAAAACAACTGTGAGCAAAAAATAAAAGCCAATAAATATACTGGTTGAACTGACGTCTTTCTTTGAAGTTGTGAGTCAATATTTTTTAAGGGGTAGAGCATTTAGGAAGGCATCTGACTCATTAAAAAAAAAACTGGTCAGTTGAGTAAAAAGTAAGCAGAGTAAACATAGCAACTAAGATCTGGTGTACTTGTTCAATAATCTGGATGATGTTAATACAATATCTTGCACGCTATACTTCTACCACATAATGTATACCATTCAACGACTTGAGTTCATGCTGTTCTGCACTTAGTCCTCAGCATCGCCAATATCTCTGTTATAATTATTACCACTACTAACACCACCAACCTATCCTGGGTAATTCAGGAGCTAGCAATTAGAGGTACTGGCCTTAGGCATCACTATGTACCTTGCAGCTAAAGCTATCTACAAAGTACCAAAACTTATAATGGACTTACAGTGTAAAATGTGAAATTTTCCAGAAGCTCTCCCTTCAGTCTAGCAATCCAGAAACATTATCACCTTTTCGTACATAAAGTCCCAAGTTCTGATGCTGTTTAGGTGTTTTATTTATCATGGTCAGTCAGTCCTTATATGATCATAGAACAAATGACTGAAAAAAAGATGTGACTCAAATCAACTCTGAATAGAGTTATCTAATTAAGATGGGCAAGGAAATAAACTAATTCCAAGAGGCAACTCCCAGATTAAGAAGCTCAATGAGTGAGTAACACTGGTCTTAACCATTCCTACAGAATAAAAACAAATGACTTGACTTGGGAAATTGATTTTAAAGGCCTATCTTTGCTATCCTTTGGCCTTTCTCCTCACGGAATCCTCCAGCCTAGAACACTCCAAATTGGTACATCTTGTTGGAGTCTAATGGACCATTAATATGCAACTGATGCTGACCACTCCTCCATCAAAGCTGCCATCCAGTACCCAGAAGGGCTGAGCCCTGCCTCTGGACTTTTCCAGCTAGGGCAACCTGGTCTATTCATTCCCCTGCTGTATACATGTTAACATTTCTATGCATGCCATGACATGAAAAGTTGGAATGCTGCTGCAATTCTCCTTTCTTTCTTCCATATTGGCTATCAGTTGGATTTATATGATTAACCATTCTTTAAAAATCTGGGGAAAAGTGACACCTATATAGGTTTGCACACTACCTCATTTTCAGCTTCTTTTTATAGATACCATTAATGTTAGCCATAATGACATGGAATGATACTCTGCCAGGAATCAAAATCCTTAATCCCAAAATCCTGCCCTATGATATTCAAAGGGCCTTCATGGTCCCTGGGAAGATGCATGTACAAATGATACATCCAGGGACCCATGTCCCAATGTAAACAGCTGGTAACCCAGAATGAAGCACATGGAGTATTTTAATTTATTTTTATTGTTTATTTTGCCTAGGTGAGAGGCAACACAGTAGTCTACAACACTAAAAGCAGGCCAAACTAATTTCTTGTCCCCCATCCTACCTTAAATCTAACTGAATAATTATGCCACTCTCCTCTATTCAGGATTGAGGGTTGTGGAAGTAGAGGGATCTGTAGCCCCCAGCTGAAGGCCAAAACTGAATGGTCTGGACCAGAAGGAAATAAAAGAAAGTATGTATCCTTTGTCAAGTTCAAAATTATACTGCAACTTAAAATGTGCCTTTGCTTTTTGTTATGGCATTTGTTTTATTGATATGTCTCAAATATGCCTAATCCTCTCCGTCCATCTCCATAAATAACACCCTAGTGCAAGTTAGCCTTTGCTATCTCTCACCTGGGCCTGCAGCAGTTTCCCACAGTACTCTCTACTTCCATTCCTCTCCCCTACAATTCTCTTTTCAGGAGTCAGCATGAGCTTTCTCACATGTAAATGAGGTTATGTCTTCCCTTCCCCTAAAATTCTGTTTAGCTTTGAATAAAAGCTAAACACATAACTCAGGCTGCAGGGCTTTACATGTTCTCTCTACATTTCTAACCTCATTTCATGCAATGTACCCTTTAGTGTGCAAAGCTCCTACCACATTAGGCTCTGATGGCCCCCCATTCTTTCCCACTCCAGGACCTCTGTACTTAACTGATCCTTCTGATCTTCCCCCAAATTTTCAAGGGAATAGTATCCACTTGTCCTTTAAAACTCAACTTAAGCTGGGTTCGGTGGCTCAGCCTGTAATCCCGCACCTTGGGAGGCTGAGTTGAGTGGATTGCCTGAGCCCGCGGGTTCGAGACCCACCTGGGCAACTTGGTGAGACCTCATCTCTACAATAAATCAAAAAATTAGCTGGGCGTGGTAGCACTCGCCTGTAGTTCCAGCTACTTGGAAGGCTGAGGCGGAAGGATCACCGGAGACCAGCAGCTCGAGGCTGCGGTGGCTGGGAGTGGCCACTGCACTCCAGTCTGGGAGACAGAGTGAGACTCCAACTCAAAAACAAAAAAAAAAAAAAAAAAACACACAAAAAACTCAGCTTAAATATCACCTATTCAGAGAGACCTTCTCTGACCACCCCAAGCATAGTAGCCCCCAGGCTGCTATTTTCTCTATAGCCACTGTCACTTCACAGCACTTATCCACCAGCTGTTTTCATTAACACCAGCTGTGTTCAATCCTTTATGCCTTTATCTCACTCAATACTGTCTTGTTCACCCCTGTGCCTAGCGCAGTGCCTATCTCCTAGCAGAGGACTCCATCAGTACTTGCTAAGTGACTAGTAAATGAGTAAATGAGAACTCAGAATATAACCATATTCATCTGTGCAGTTTTGTTGTCACTGAGCACCAAGATTTTCTTAGTTCTCTCACTGTTCTATTTGTACTTTTCAAAATTTGTCTCCAAATGAGAAAGCAACACATTTAAACTTTCTAAAGTCAGTTTCACAATTTATCATCAATTTTGCTAATAGTGATTACCATACAACTCAAAATTTTAGTTCTTAAAATCATCACGCAAAAGAGTTACATGGTCAAATGAACATGAAAAACATCACACATTATCTTTTTTCTTTCTCTTTTTTTTGCCTTGGAAATTCACAATGCACATTAGCATATTAAAGGCTCCAAAAGAATTACAGCAAGGAAACCTGATTAAATTTGTTTAACCTGAGACTTCCCATACTTACATGCCAGTAGAACCAATTTTTCTACCAATATTAATTAATATTTCTTAGAACAAATGTTCCTTAGAATACACTTTGGAAAAAATTTTTTAGGTAAATGTAAACAAGAAAATGTCATATGTAGTTTTCTTGAGAGACATTTTCTGGGTTCAAGATAAAGAAGCTGGTGGTATAAATTTGAAACACTAACAATAATAGTTAAAAGTCAACTATTCATACACCAAAGATAGATTATATAATTTCAGGATTATCTATACTGTTTCCTTTTTTTCTACTTGATGCTATTAACTACAAGTTCGACTTATAGCTGTGTAAATCTGAAACAGACAGCAAAATTCACCATAAACAGAAGCATAACTTATTTTACTTCTTTTGACATAGTAGAGAGGCAGAGTCAAGCATATTTAAGCACCTTATAAAAACAGAAAATGGCAAAAAAAAAATCCACAAAAAACTGTTCTTCACAGGGTTTCCACCAAAACCAGAGGGTAGGGGAGAAAGCAAGAAACAGAGATGAAAAGAAGACCAAACGAATTTCTTGTCCCACATCCTACCTTAAATCTAAGATCTGTAGCTCCCTCTGAAACAGAGATGTCATGTTAGTATTAGCAAAAAAGTTACATTTACACAGATTATACAGTTAATAATTAAGAATCAAAATAGCTAGAATGACAGAAAGATAATGGTTTAACTCTAACACCGATCTTTGAGTGATGGTAGACAAAGAGATTGAGAACTCACTACAGTTGGAATGTCAGCCCTGATGCAAGAATAAAAGAAAGGGATTGTAGAAAGATGTGGCCAGAGTTGTACAAAGCAAAGAAGCAGATGAGAGAATAACTCAAAACCAGATAATAGTAGGCAAAGAGGATCTGGCTCAGAACCAGAACAGTTACCACCTCAACTCCTCTGGGATAAGGTTTGAACCAACAGCCTAATATCAGAATAAACTCTTCAATTTGATCTGTAGTTAAACATAAAATATTAAAATAAAAAGCATCTGATAAAGATATTATACTTTATAACCAGCGAATTCATATGTGACTAGAATGTCCTGGTGGGATTTAACTATACTCCCTTCAAAAATAATAAAACCATTAAATAAAGTTTCACTAATGAGAATTCATGACAATTCAGACAACAGAGCTGAGGTTTTCACACTCTGTAAAAAGTAGATTAAAAAAGAGATGAATAGTGGAAAGAAGATGGTGGGGTGACAACTGAGAAAGCTTTTCAAAACCTGGTCCATCCTTACTCTCCGCTCCATATCTCACTATCCTCCATGCCACCTCTACCCTGAATATTTTGGACTCCATATTCCAAGCATACTAAACTACGTAGTCTCCCAAGTATGCTCTTTCACGCTGCTGCCTCTATTTAGAATGACTTCTACCTCCCATATCATCCCTTTGCCCATATAAGTCCTACTCATCATTTAAGACTTGGTTCAGATGCCTTTCATGGGCTCCTTTCCAACCCAACCTGGGCCAACTGCATCCCCAGTATTCAAACAATTACATCACAACATTATACTAAGTTGGATGGCTTATTTACTTGACAGTTTGTCAGGTCTATATTCCCAGAGTCCACCATAATGAACAGTAAACAGTAACAGATAAATACAGGTAGAATGAAGGAAAACATGAAAAAATTGACATGCCAAAAAAAGAGATTAGAGAGGTCGGGAAGATGGCAGCTGAGCCAGTTGGACTACATGAGTCCCAGTGTAAGTGTGTGGGTGTATAGAAAATTTTGTATACATGATGGTGAGTGAGTGAGTGAGTGTGCGTGTGAGGGGCTAACTAAGTGAGGGCTAGGGAGTTAGCGACCAGGGCTCTCCTGGTACAGTAGCCGGTGCCGCAGTTGCTCAGCTTGGACCCTAGAAATTCCTGGGATGCAGAGGCTGAGCGCCATTTTTTTAAATGAACAAAACCCTTCCTTGGAAGAAAATGGTGGGAGAGATTGACAAAGTGGGGGCTCGTGAACAAGTAGTCAGGGCCCTGGTGCAACAGCTGGTATTACAGCTTCTCTGCTTGGTCCCTAGCTCTTCCCAGGTCACAGAAGCTGAGTGCCATTTCTTTTTTATTGTAGAGACAAGGTTTTGCCAAGTTGCCTGGGTTGGTCTCAAACCCACGGGCTCAGGCAATCCACTCGCCTCAGCCTCCCAAAGTTCTGGGACTACTCACTGAGCTACCGAGTCCAGGCAGTTTTTTTTTAAATGAACAAAATATTTCCTGTGAAGAAGCAGCGGGGAGAGACTACCACCCCAGGTTCTGCCTCACCACTAGGAGAGACTGCTAGAACAAGGCTTTGCCTCAGCACTTCAGTGCTTGACCAGGCACTGGCAGCAGGGGCTGTGGAGGGAGCCCAGAGGCAGAGACCCTCTGAAGAGAACAAGAGAAGCACCCTACCACCATCTTGAAGGTGGGGCAGGAAAGTGCTCTGACTTCTCACCACGGAATAACAGATCCGATCTTTGTGACTGGCAGATCAACTACTCAGGGGATGATCGTGACCCAGAGGGAATATCCTGATCACAAACTTTGGAAGGACGTGGTGAGTGCTGAGTTCCAGGTGCCCCACCCACTACTCTGATTCAGCCACGGGACAAAGGGTGTAGCCAGAAAAGGATGAGAAAGAACTCCAAAGAGATCAGTGGTGAGTCTGGGGCTGACCTAAACCCCTTCCTCTCCAGAAGTCCTCTGAATGTCAGACCCACACAGCTTGGCCACGACTGAAAGGGACAAACCCAGATGCCTGGAAATCAGTTGCAATAGGAGAACTCCATTCCAGGATAGGCCTACCTGGGGCAACCCCATGAGTACATACCTGGGGAAAAGATAATCCTGCACCTCCCCACTGGAGGAGATCTCCTTGACCATACAAGAGTGGGGGGGGGAGCACTGCTGATCCACCAACCTCCACTGCCCCTCTTCCTTCCCTGCTTCAAACACTAGGTAGAGAGTGAAAGAAGTGGAAGCGCTTCAAGAAATACCAGACTAGAGGAAAAATTACAGTCTGCCACAAGAGGGCAGGGTTGTTGTTTTTTTTTTCCATTTTTAATTTTTTTCAATTTTTAAAAGTTTTTTGAATGTTTGTTAGTTCATCTATTTTTAAAATATTTTTCCTTAGACCATGAATGTGTATTCAAGGTTTTTAATCTATATGCCCCCCATTTTTTTTATTTTTCTATTTCTTCTTTCATTTGTTGTTTTTCATTTGTGTATGTGAATGAGTATTCATCTTTCAATTTTGTTGTTGTTATTGGTTTGTTTTTGCACTTTGGTTCTTCTGGGTTTTTTGTTTTTGTTTTTGTTTTTTGCTTTGTTTTGTTTTGTTTAGTTTAAGGTGTGTGTCAATATAAGTGTGAGGGTTCAATCTGAGTTCCTTTTTTTTTCTTCCGGTCTTTCTGTTTTTCTTCACCATTCACTATGTGCTATGCATGTGTGGGTTTATTTAATTTTCTTGGTTTGTTGTTGTTGTTTTTCTATTTAACTTTGTTGTTATTCCAGTTTGTTTTGGGGTGTGTATATCTGTGTGTGTGTTGAATTGTTTTTTGGGTTGATTTCTGCTTTCAATGTTCTGTGTATTTTTCTTTTTCTTTCTTTTTTAAAAATTCTTGTCCATCTCATCCATTCTAATTTTCTCTGTGCTCCTCATTGCTATCACTGTATCTCAGACTCAGGGAGTACACATGTACCCACTGCATCGTCACATAGAGTGGTGGTGGGAAGTGGGTCTCAGGGAACACATACCACAATCAGTGAACACTGTAACTTACAAGTAGTTTCTGAATCCTAGTGCCCCATCCCCTACCTTATTCAACTTTCAAAACTACAAGAGACAGCAAAGATTCCCACCCACAGTCCTATTTCAAAATAGAACAAATCTAGAGCCCAGATAAAGGAAAAACAGAGGGCTGAGCAAACATCAGAAGGTAAAGCTTCTCCCACTGACACTGAATAACAGAAATAAATAGAAAAACAAGAGATCTGTCACAAATGAGGAAAAACCAAAGGAAGACCACAGGTAATATCAAGTGTAACAAAGAGAAAACTCCTGAAAAATCAGACCTTGGAGCCCAAACAATAGAAGTCATCAACAACTGGCCCCAGAATACAACAGGGACTAGGGAATGGATGGAAAGAGTGAATAAGACTTAGAAAGACAAGATGCAACACTGAAAGAACTGGCAACAGAGACTTTGGCCATAAATATTTCATCCAGGAAATAAATAACAAGATGAAAAGCATGGAAAGCAGAATCAATCTAGCTGAAGAAAAAAACTCAGAACTTACAGATCAGGAATTAACCTGATCTGTAAAAAACATAGAAATAAGACTCAGAAAGAAAAAACAAAACCTATAAGAGATGTGTGATTATATCAAGAGCCCTAATCTATGCCTGATTGGTATCCCAGCAGGAGAAAGGGAAAGGGAGAACAACTTGGAGCAAGTATTCCAGGAGGTTAATCCAAGAAAACTTCCCCATCTCAACAGAGATGTGACCAGTCAAGCACAAGAGATATAAACTCCCACAAGACATCAAATGAGAAGACCAACCCTTAGACACATAGTGACTCACCTACACAAAGTAGGCACAAAAGAAAAAATCCCAAAGACAACAAGAGAGAAAGGTCAAACTACCTACCAGGGAAAACCAATCAGAACAACAGCAGAGCTATCAACAGAAACTCTACAAGCAAGAAGGGACTGGAGTTCAATATTGACAGTCCTTAAAGTTAAACAATTTCAACCAAGAATTTCCTACCTAGCCAAGCTCTGCTTCATCAGTGATGAAGAATTAAAATCCTTCCCAGACATCCGATCCCTAAGACATTATGCAGCTTCCAGACCAGCTCTATAGGAGATATTTAAAAAGGTATTAAGCACAGAAAAAAATAAGAATGACCACATACTTCCCAAGAGAACAGCAGAGCACAGACTCAACAGAGAATATAGCACAAGAAACGTGAAAACACACACATACATCAGCCACAAAGCCAAAAGAAAACAAGCAAACAAAGAAAACATTTTATAAGAACCTCATGACAGGGATAAACAATCACATTTCAATAATAAGCCTGAATGTGAATGGACTAAGTCCACCACAGAAAAGACAAAAAATGGCAAACTGACCCGATTATTTGCTGCAGCCAGGAAACTCAACTCACCACAAGGGACACACAAAGGTTCAAAGTTAAACGATGGAATACGAGTTTCCAGACAACTGGGTCACAGAAGAAGGCAGGAGTCACAATCTTAATATCAGACAATACAACCTTTAAACTATCAAAAATTTAAAAAGATACAAAAGGACACTACATAATGACAAAAGGTTCATCCATCAACAAGAAATATCCATCCTAAACATATATGCTCCCAACACAGAAGCACCAACATTTATAAAGCAACCACTAAGTACTAAAAAAAAGATATTCACTCAAACATTATTATAGCAGAGGACTTGAATATCTCACTAACAGCCCTAGATAGATCATCAGGGTAAAAAAATCAACAAGGAGATCCAGAACCTAAACTTAACACTCGACCAAATGGACTTAATGGCTACCTACAGATCATTCCACCCAACAACCACAGAATATACATTCTACTTATAACCACATGGAACGTACTACAAGATCAATCACATCCTTGGCCATAAATCAAGCATAAACAAATTCCATAAGGTTGAAATATTACCATGCACCTTCTCACACCACAGTGGAATAAAAATAAATATCAACACCAATAAAATTTCCCCGAAGCCCACAAAAAAATAGACACTAAACAGCATGATGCTAAACAACTACTGGGTGAACACTGAAATCAAAGCAGAAATTAAATGATTCCTGGAAACAAATGAAAATAAAGAAACATCTTACCAAAACCTCTAGGATGCCAGAAAATCAGTTCTAAGAGGGGAATTTATATCACTACAAGAACACATCAAGAAAACGAAAGATCACAGGTGGAGAGCCTAACATCTCACCTAAGGAAGCTGGAAAGAGAAGACTACCAAAACCCCAGCTTGAGCAGAAGAATCCAAATCACTAAAATAAGAGTCCAAATAAAGAACATAAAAGACAAAAATATCATAGAAAAAACAACAAAACAAGAAGCTGATTCTTTAAAAGAATTAACAAGATTGATGGACCCCTAGTCAGAATGACCAAGAAAAAGAGAGAAAAAGCCCAAATAAACACAATCAGAAATACAAATGATCAAATCACAACTGACCCCAAAGAAATACAAAAGATTATCAGAGATTACTATGTACACCTATATGGAAACAAACTTGATAACCTAAATGAAATGGAGGACTTTCTGACATCACACAACCTCCCCAGGTGGAAACAAGAAGACATTGAGACACTAAATAGACCAATAACCTAGGAAATTGACTCTGTCATACAAAAAGCACTAACTAAAAAGAAGCCCTGGACCACCAGATGGCTTTCCAACAGAATTCTACAAAACATACAAGGAGGAGATGATACCATTCCTACTGAAAGCATTCCAGGCAATTGAGAAAGATGGAACTCTCCCCAAGTCATTTTATGAAGCTAACATCACACTGATTCCCAAACTGGGTAAAGATCCAACAAAAAAAGAGAACTACAGGCCAATATCCCTTATGAACATAGATGCAAATATCCTCAACAAGATTCTAGCAAATCAGATCCAAAAACACATCTCAAAAATCATCCCCCAAGACCAAGTAGGCTTCATCCCCAGGATGTAGGACTGGTTCAACATTTGCAAGCCCATAAATGTAATTAAATACATCAACAGATGTAAAAACAAGAACCACATGATTATATCATTAGGTACAGAAAAAGCTTTTGATAAAATCCAGCATCCCTTCTTGATAAAAACACTCAAACACCTTGGTATAGAAGGAATATTCCTCAAAATAGTAAGCACCATCTATAATAAACCCACAGCTAACATACTGCTAAATGGACAGCAACTGGAAACATTTCCCCTGAAAACTGGAACAAGACAAAGTTGCCCACTCTCACCCCTCTTGTTCAACACTGTGTTGGAAGTCCTAGCTCGGGCAATTAGACAAGAAAAGGAAATCAGGGGTATCCAAATAGAAAAAGAGGAAGTCAAGTTATCACTCTTTCCTGATGATATGATCCGACACCTTGAAAATCCAGGAGAATCTGTCAATAATCTGCTTTCACTAACAAAGGACTATGGCAAAGGCTCAGGGTATAAAATAAATATGCAAAAGACAGTTGCATTCTTATACGTCAACAGCAAGCATGTAGAAACTCAAATTAAAAGCACAATCCTTGGCGAGACCTCATCTCTACAATAAATCAAAAATCAGCAGGTCATGGTAGCGCACGCCTGTAGTTCCAACTACTTGGAAGGCTGAAGCGGAAGGATCGCCAGAGCCCAGCAGGTCGAGGCTGCAGTGGCCGGGAGCGGCCACTGCACTCCAGTCTGGGCGACAGAGTGAGACTCCAACTAAAAAAAAAAAATTAAAAAATTTGAAAAAATAAAAATAAATAAAAGCACAATCCCATTCAAAAATAGCACAAAAAAAATGAAAAACCTCGGCATCTTCCTAACCAGAGAAGTGATTGACCTTTACAATGAGAACTACAAAACACTGCTCAAAGAAATCCAAGAAGACAGAAACAAATGGAAAAATATTCCATTCTCATGAATAGGAAGAATCAACATTGTTAAAATGTCCATCCTACCATAGACAATCTATAAATTCAATGCAATACCCATTAAATTACCAACATCATTCTTCCCAGATTTTGAAAAGACAGTACAGTAATTCATATGGAAACATTAACTACCATGAATAGCCAAAACAATCCTTAGCAAAAGAAACAAAGCAGGAAGTATCACATTTCTAGACTTCAAACTTTACCATAAGGTATTGGTACAAGAACAGGCAAATAGACCAATGGAACAGGATAGAGATTCCAGAAGCAAAGTCTCAATTTCTCAACCAACTCATCTTTGACAAAGCCTCCACCAACAACCACTGGGAAGAGGAGAACCTATTCAGTAAATGGTGCTGGGAAAACTGGCTGATCACATGCAGAAGATTGAAACATGAACCCTACCTATCACCATACACAAAAATTACCTCTAAATGGATCAAAGACCTAAATGTAAAACCTCAAACTGTAAGAATCTTAGAAAACACAGGAGACACCCTTATGGAAGTTGGAACTGGCAACCAATTCCTGATTAGAACCCTAAGTGCCCATACCATAAGAAATAAGATAGACAAGTGGGACCTTATCAAACTAACGAGCTTCTGCAAAGCAAAAGAAACCATCAAGAGAGCATAGAGACAGCCCACAGAATGGGAAAAAAAATATTTACCAACTGTATATCTGACAAAGGCCTACCATCTAGGATCTACAAGGAACTCAAATGTGCCAAAAGAAAAAAAACAGTTTCTTTAAAAAGTGGGCAAAAGACATGAATAGACACTTCTCAAAAGAAGATACACGGCAGCCAACAGACACATGAAAAAGTGCTCAGCCTCACTCATCATCAGAGAAATGCAAATCAAAACCACACTGAGATACCACCCAACCGCAGTAAGAATGGCCGTCATTAATAAAACAAACTATAACAGATGCTGGCAAGGACGCGGAGAAAAAGGAACACTTCTACACTGCTGGTGGCAATGCAAACTAGTGCAACCTCTTTGGAAGACAGTGTGACCATTTCTGAAAGAACTAGAAATTGGCCTTCCATATGACCCAGCAATTCCCCTATTGGGAATATACCCAGAGGAACTCAATTCATTCTACAAAAAAGATACCTGCACATGTATGTTTGTTGTAGCTCTATTAACAATAGCAAAAACATGGAACCAACCATGAACCATCAAAGCTGGAATGAATTTTTTAAATGTGGTACATATACATGGTAGAATATTATGCAGTCATAAAGAAGGACAAACTTATGGACTTTGCAGCAACTTGAATGGATTTAGAGTCGATCACACTCAGTGATCTATCACAGAAAAAAAGAAGAGTACCATATGTTCTCACTCATAAGCAGACCTTGAACAATTATCATAATGCTACAAGAAAGAGATTGGCAGTAGTGAGAAACTGCGGGTTGGGGGGAATTGATAGTTGAGGGAAACTGCTAGGGGAGGGAGGGACACACCTCATCTACAAGGGTGCTTGCATAACCCTGAATTGAACTCCACATCTTTAAAATAAAAAATTAAATTAAATTAAATTAAAAAGTGGTCATCTGAACCTGAATTCATCCAATAATCAGAAAACAGGGGTCCCGGGTTGCCTACTGACTTATGAATCTGCATACTTTCATTTGACATGCTAACTGCAGCTTGGGCAGTTCTATCTGTATCCTGGAATCCTGGTCAGCACCCCAGCCCCCCATCTTATCCCAGTGTTACTCTTAGGACACCTCTGCTTGAATGACTGTTAACACTTACTGCCATGTTAGTGAAACTCTCAGCAACTTCAGGGACACTACATAAAGACACATGGCCCTCCACATAGACCTTAAGAAATAATTATTACCTCTCCACTGCAGAGAGCAGATGTAATACCCTGCCCTCACACACAAGTCACTTGAACCATTAGTGCAGATACTGAACTACAAATTTTCAACATTCACTAACCAGGAAAATGATATTCACTGTGGTGCTGTCTTAGGATTTACGGTTTAGGCACAACCAGATTTGTTAAAAACAAAATTATTGACTTAACACTAATGATGATGGGACATCAGAGCCCCAGGTGATAAAATGTAGTTTTCTATTGGTATGTTGGAAAATACACCACTGAACTTGGTTCTGAAAATGTCATTTTCATGCCAAATTAAAGGTAAACATAATTATGTGTAACACATCAAAAGTACCTAATTAAACACACTCTTTGAGGCTAAAATATGCAGACAGACATAACTAATTTTAACTTACTTCATAATAACTTCATTATTTATGAAGTGTCAATCAAAAACATTAAACTAGTTTGTGTTTATAGGAAGAGCTTAAAAACTGGCAGTGATTTTCACTGTAATTCATTCCTGGTTTTCTGCTTTGGGAAATACACAAGCATCTGATTATCTTGATACTAAAAGGAAAAAAAAGAAAAGGAAATTTTAAGTAAGGAGTCATGGCAAGTGAAGATAAAGCCTCATGAGTTACGATAAGCTTGCTGCAAATAAAAACGCTGGGATTGTGACCAGGTATAAGACTATTCATCACACTAATCTGATGATCTCTGTCTCCCTCACTCCATTCGATCCCTCTGTAATGAATAATTACCATGTCATTAGTGCTCCCATTCAGCAGTGGGTTGTGAATTGTCAATCATTCCATGAAGCATCAGGTTCTGGTGTGAGACTGACACCTTGCTTTATAAAGGAGCGTCTGAAAAAGGCTAAAGGGAGAGAGGCCCCAAAGCTTTCCCAGAGGGCCTCTGCCACAATTCACAACACCCTATGGTAGCTCTCTGGAGAAGAGGAAAAACCCAAAGACAATAGGAAAGGAACTTAAGAGACCTAAAATCTTGTTCCAAATTGGGGAAAATATTTCACACTCCCAAAAGTAGTTCACATTTATATGCACAGTGTTGTACGCTGGATGCCACATTGTCCCATTTCTTAAAATCAGGCAAACTGTGAAAAGAGGAAGAATTCAAAAAGGATAAAAGTGAGAAAATGAAGAAGAAAGAATAGGCTTGGAGCCGAGGAAGAAGAGTCATGTAAATACTGGGTCTGAAAGGCTGAGCTTGGCATAGATCTGTTAAAAAAAAGAATGTGGATGGCAGAGAATCTGTCACATAATTCTAATATGCACTCCACAGAGAATGTGACTTCCACTTCTGGTTATGACAGAATCATTGGAACTGGACCTGTCCTCCTGCCATAAACAACTAAAAAGTTGGGTGAAATACTGGCCCCTGTTTTCAGACACTAGGCAGCAGGCAAAGGAAAACAGTAATCCCTAAGAGAAGAGAAGCCCTCTAGATGAAACCATGTTTGCCCTGGTTTTCTGCCTGGGGACACATTCTGTCCTGTGGCACAGAAAAGTGAAGCCTGAGCAGAGAACTGTGTCCCTGAGCTGAGGAGATGGAGACTGAAGCTTGCAGTCACTGGACTTTGTAAGACAGAGTACTAGGAACAAGACAGTTTCCCAGGAGGAGGCAGGACACTCAGAAGTTTGCTTGGAAGTCTCTCACAGAACCTTGAAAAAGGACTGGGTTACAGAAGTACAGAGTGAGACTCTGTCAGGCCCAACAGAAAATAGCTGCTATGAGGCTGAGAGATGAACAAAGATACCAGATATTGCAACTGTGCTGAGGCAACATTGGAACTCTTGATGCAGCCAGAGCAGAGAGACCTCATCAAATACCTTAGCATTCAGCTAAGACACAGAAAGACTGCGATTCTGGAGAAAACACCACTTCCTAAAGTAAAAATCATGCCCTAGAACTAAGGACAAAACCTAAAACAGAGCCATTCTAAACAGAGAACTAAACCATATCTGACAGGTTCAAGAGTATCCACCAACAATTTAACCACTTACCAGAAGAAAATTCAATTTCCTTTTAAAGAAGACAACATAATCCACATTCCTCATGAGAAACTATCCTCAATGCCCAATTTACAATAAAAAATTACAAGTCATACAAAGATATAGGAAAATGTGATTCATTTTGAAGAAATGTAAGCAGTCAGTATAGAAATCAAGAGTAACCAGTTAAAGGAATGAGTAGGCAAAATTTTAAGATAGTTGAAAGGACATAACATGGAGTCAATATAGTCAAAGAGCAGCCATTTTAACATTGCTTAGCTCTGTCATGTTTCTCTAGCAGTTCAATTTACCCTTAATCCACTAGCCAAGGACAGAATCCGTTTCTCAGAGGTAGCTATTGATAACTGTTTTACAGCGTCCTCTCCAGCTTGTCTCGTAAACAAGTTCACCTAATCAGCACTTCTTGACCTTCATGACACAGACCCCATCAATGTGGCAACTATCATGTGACTAACCAATCCATCTGCCTGCTGTCCACCACCTGACATCAGTACCTATGTGTACCTGCTCTCCATGATGACAAGGAGCAGACCACCACCCAACCACCTTAACAACCTGCCCCCATCAAGGGGAAGGTTTAAAAGCATTCAACTTCGAGCAGCCATCCACCATTGCTTTGCTAAGTCATGATCTGACCATATGGCTGCTTGAGTCAGTCGCCATGTTTCCTAGCCTTGGTTCCCTCCCCTACCTTGGGGAGGTGAATCTCCTCTCTCTCTCTTTCTTTATGATTTACTTTCTAAATAAACTATATTTTCCAATCTAACTTCTGTTCAATTTTTTGCACCTTTCACACAGTACCAGATGGAACTCACCCCCCTCAGCAGGTCTGACCTAACATTTGTAGGCCCTGCTGGGAGATATTTTAACCTAACATGAGTTATTTTTTTAATTTATTTGTTTTAGAGATAGGGGCTCACTCTGTCACCAAGGCTAGATATAATTATAGCTCACTGCAGCCTTGAACTGTTGAGCTCAAGTGATATTTCCACCTCATGCCACCAAGCCTGGATAATTTTCATATATTATGTACCAACAGGCCCTTGCTATGTTGCCCAGGCTGGTCTCAAGCTCCTGGCCTCAAGAAATCCTCCCACCTCAGCCTCCCAAAATGCTGGGATTACAAGCATGTGTCATTGCATCCAGTCAAGATAATTATTATAAATATGTTCAAGGAATTAGAAGAAAATGCAGACAGATGAATTAACAGATGAAGAAATCTCAAAAGAGATGTGCAATATATAAAAGAAAACCAATTTTAGTACAGAAAAGTAATATATCTATAATAAAAATTTATCAAATAGGCTTATAGTCTACTTAGATTAGAGACTACAGCACTGGGGATCCATGAACTAAAAGACAGAAAAGCAAAAATTATCTACTTTGAAGAACATAGATTAAAAATATTTGAAAGTAAGAAAACACTCCAGTGAAGAGAGCCTCGATAATATCAAGCAGTCTAATTTATACAATTGCTAGAGAAGAAAAGCTAAAATTGAACAACAATATTTAAAGAAATAATGGCTGAATATTTTCCAATTTGATAGAAAACATCTACCTGCAGATCCAAAAAACTCAGTGAACCACAAACAGATAACTACAAAGAAAACCACACCTAGGCACATAACGTTAAACTGCTAATAAACAAAGATACAGAGAAAATCATAAAAGTAGCCAAAGTAAAACAAATACATTAGAAACAATAATTCATATTATAGCTAATTTCTCATCAGAAACAACAATAAAACAACACCTTAATACTTCTGGGATGAAGGGAGGAAAAGAACTATCAAACCAAAATTCTATACCCAGTGAAAATATTCTTCCAAATTGAGGATAAAACAAGATATTTGCAGAGATTAAAAAAAAAAAAAAAACCTATGATTTATCTCCAGCAGATTTGTACTACAAGAAGAAATTTTTTCAGGCTGAAGGCAAATAATAGCTGCCCAACACTCACAAAAAGCAAAGAATACTAGAAATGGTAAATGTGTAGGTAAATATAGAAGGCAACCATTCACTTTTAATTTCACTAAAAGAAGATTATTTAAAGGCAAAATAATAATACATTGCAGGGTATAATGCATATAGAAGAAAAATATATGACACACATAAAAGACAAAGGGAGTTAAATGTAATTATGTAATCAAAAATTTCTTACATTATACATGAAGCATACAATATAAATTCTGAGAAGACTGTGATAAATTGAATATGCACACTGTAATTACCAGAGCAATGATTTTTAAAATGTGATGCATTACAGCTAAAAATATCTGATTAACCAAACAGTAAATTAATCTAAATATTAGTTAAAATAAAGCAAAGAAAGGGGAAAAAGGAAGAAAAATAAGAGGGGACAAATACAAACCAAATTGTGAAACATGATGTCTCAACTTAGTTATATAGATAAGTATGCTAAATTGAAATATACTAAATATTCTAATAAAAAAGTAGATACTGCCAGACTGGGTAAAAAAAAGAAAAATCCAAAGTTATGCTATCTAAAAGAGACATAAATTTAAAGTCATATACTGGGTCAAAGTAAAAGGATGAAAACATATGTACTATGCAAATAGTATGCATAAGAAAGCTGGTATAGTTAGGTTGATAACAAAAAAATAGACTTCCAGAGAAGAATTATTATTATAGATAAAGAAGGGTAATTGATCTGACAAAAGGTCAACTTTTTAGAAAGATGTAACATATTTATGTGATTACAACTTTTAGAAAGATGCAAATACTTATGTGCATACAAATAGAACTTCAAAATAAAAGAAGTTGTTAGAACTAAAGGAAGAAAACAACAACAGACAATCATAGTTAAACATTCTAATACCCCTCTCACAGTAACAGATATAACAGCAAATCAAAAATTAGTGAGAATTTAGAAGATTTGAACATTACCAGTCAACATGACTTAAAGGACATTTAGAAGCCACTATATCCAAAAGTGACAGAATTCACATTCTTTTCAAGTGCAAATGAAATATCAACCAAGAAAAAGTAACAAAAGACTTAATAAATTTCAAAATGTTGGGATATTATAGATTATAATCTATGAAAACAATAGAAACATATTAGAAATAAATCAAGATATTCAGAAATGTTCAAGTATTTAAAAAATAAACACACTCATAAATAACCTATTTATCAATAAAAAAATAACAAAAGAAATCAAATGTAAAGAATGATAAAAATATACTGCATCAAAATTTATGATATGCAGATAAAGCAGTGCTTAGAGGGAAATGTAGAGCTTTAAATACTTCGAAAAGATAAACGGTTTAAAATCAGTTATCTAAGTTTTCTTTTTAACAAGCTATAGAAAAATAAAATAGACTCAAAGTAAATAGAAGGAAATATCAGTAACACAAATTAAATATGAAACACAAAAAACAGCAAAAATTAATAAATCTAAAGTTTGCTCATTTAAAATATCAGTTAAATTGATAAACCTCTAGCAATAATGATAAAAGAGAAAAATACAAATTGAAAATATCAGAGAAAAGGTGATATATCATTACATCATATCATAATATCATACAGATATTGCAACCCATACCACTTTTAACAACTTAAACAGATTTTCTTTAAAAATCTGTTACTAATATTGATTCAAGAAGAATTAACATAACTCTGATACCAAAACCAACCAAAGAATAATTTTATTTTAAAAAATCATATATCAAAATTCCCCATATACATTAAAAAAAAAATTTACAAAATGATAGTAAATCCAAAGGCTAAAAAAGAAAATGTCATGACTAAGTGGAATTTATTCCAAATAAAACGTTGCTTTAACAGTCAAAATCAATGAATGAAATTCAGTTTAACAGAACAAAAAAGGAAACACATATTATCACAACAGACCCAAAAATGTTTGATAAAATTAACATTCAGTCATGATTTTTAAAACTCTCAAGAAATAGAAGAGAACAGCATTGCAAAGGATTTCTATTAAAATGTCCAGGTAAAATTGTGAAATATTGAATGCTTTTCCTCTAAGAGCAGAAAAGTTTCTCTTACCACTTCTATTCAGGATAGTACTTCAGTTCTGAGTATGTACATTAAGCCAATAGAAATAAGTAATAGATATTGGAGAAAAAGAGAGAAAACTGTCTTCATTTGCAGAGACAAGACTGTTCACATAGAAAATCCTAAATGTTTCACTAAGCAACTACTAGAATAATAAAATTTAATATGTCATAGGATATAAGGTGAATATATAAAAATCAACTGTATTTCTATATACTAGAAGAAAAAAATTGAAAATATTTTGATACTATTAACAATAACATAAAAATGGGAATTTACAAAAGATGTGCTAGACTACTATTCTGTAAAGTACAAAACACTAAAAAATTAAATAAGTCTAAATAAATTAGTTATACATTAAAAGACTCAGTATTATTAAAATATATAGCTACAACACAATCCAAATAAAATCTTCATCAAACTTTCTTTATAAAAGTTGGCAGAATAATTTTGAAATATATTAGAGCTCAAATGGTCAAAATAATCTTTTTTAAAAAATGAAAAGATCCACACCCACGCATACACAAGCAATTGATCTGTGGCAAAGGTGCCAAGGTAATTAATGGAGGAAAGGAAAGTCTTTTCAACAAATTGTACTGGAACCTGGATATCCATTAAAATAATAATAAAAAAAGAAACCTTAAACCTGTTCTCACATGGTAGAAATAATTATAAAGATAATAATTCAAAGTGAATCTCAGACCTAAAGATAAAATCTAAAATAATAATAGTTGTAGTTAAAAACAAAGGGAATAACATTTGTAATTTTGGAGTAGGCAAAGATTCCTTAGAAAGTACACATCAAGTACAAACTTTTAAAATTAAGGACTCTTGTTCATCTAGACACTATGAAAATGACAAGTCAAACTACCAATTGTACAAATATGTATATATGTGGCAAAAGACTTAATTCCAGAATATATAAAGACTCCAACAATTCAAAAAAGACTAATAATCCAATCAAAAAAGGCAAAATGCGTAAAGATGTTTCACAAAAAAAGGTATACAAATGGTCAATATGTACAACACAAAGTGCTCAACATTATCATTCATCAGAGGAATGTAAATGAAAATTACAAAATGCTATTACATACCCACCAGAATATCAAAAATTTTAAGACCTAACAATACCAAATGTATATGACAGTGTGAAACACCTGGAAATATACACTTATGAAGAGAGTGTATGATGGTACAATCACTTTCAGAAATTATCCAAGTTTTTTTATAAAGTCAACATATACTCACCCTATGACATATGACACATACCCATTCCACTCCTAGGTCTTTACCCAAAATAAATGAAAGCATAATGTCCACAAAAAGACTTGCGCATATGTGGCTTTATTTATAACAGTAAAAAACTGGAAACAACCCAAGTCCATCAACAAGATCATGTATAAACAAATTGTTATATGTACACAATTGAATATAAAATGTATTTTTAAAAAAGAATGGACATATACATGCAGCAATATGGCTTAGTCTCAAAAACATGTTCGCTGAAAGAATCTAGATATAGCAGTAAATACTATATGATTCTATTTATTTGAAATTCAGGAACAGGCAAAACTAATGTATAGTGATGTAAATAAGAACGGCAGTTTCTGAAGTGGTTTAGAGATTGCCTGTAAGGGGATACAAAATTACTTTCTGGGGTGATGAAAATGTTCTAAATTTTCATTAAAGTATTAGTTACATAAACATACCATTTGTCAAAACTCATCAAATTGTACACTCACAATATATACATTTCACTCTATTTAAAATTTTACCAAAAAAAAAAATCTAAGATTTCTGGTGGCTCCAAAATCCTATGAATATTAATTGAATATTAATGCCAAAGCATATACTGAAATTTAATTACTTTATGAGTGAACTTAGTTCATAATATAACTTGATTAGCATATAGTACTACCTCCTCACCAAAAGTTTGTGAGAGGGAGAAAGAGAGACAATGAGCCAGAAATAACTTTTCTGTTAGATACATTTACTAACATCATCGCCTCCCACCCACAACTCCTTTTTCTCTGATACTATCTCTCTAACACTAAACAAAAATACATTCTTTCCAGTAGCTAGATCCAAACTCCTAATCCCGTTGGCAAACTGCTTAGATTTTTTTTTTTTTTCTTTTTTTCTTTTTTGAGTTGGAGTCTGACTCTGTCGCCCAGACTGGAGCGCAGTGGCTGCTCCTGGCCACCGCAGCCTCGACCTGCTGGGCTCAGGCGATCCTTCTGCCTCAGCCTTCTGAGTAGCCGGAATCACAGGCGTGCACTACCACGCCCGGCTGATTTTTTGATTTATTGTAGAGATGAGGTCTCGCTGCCCAGGCGGGTCTCGAACCCGCGGGCTCAGGCAATCCACTCACCTCAGCCTCCCAAAGGCGCGGGATTACAGGCTGAGCCACTGAGCCCGGCTAACTGCTTAGATCTTTAAGCATTGTACTCTCTTTGACTAAGAAGTGGCTCACCCAAAACTATGAAGCATTTTCCAACACAAAGGTAAGTGAACTTGAGATGTCTTTAAATAAGATCTAAACTGCTCTTATAATGAATGAGAAAACTGAGGCCCAAAAGTGGTGATGATTCCAGCTGAGTTGAATAACCTCAGGGTAAAAAAAGGAAGGGCCCCCGCCCAGACAGCCCAGGGAAAAGCCCTCTAGATGCCAGGCCAGCATAATTGCATGAACCATCACATTCTGCAGAACTTGACTTGACAATTTGTGGTGAGCTACACAGAGTGAAAGGTTTCAAGAAAAAAGTCAGACATCCTATATTAGGTGAATGCATGTCTTGTGTTTAGAAGGAAATTAGGATAGTTTGCCAGGCAGTTGATTAGGTATTTTAAAAATGTATTCCTTTTGAATTTCTTTTTCTTTCAGGTTTTAGATTGACGGATAAGGCAACTTTGCTCCAATGCAAAGACTCTCTGTAACAGCAACAGTTTTTTTTGTTTTTGTTTTTGTTTGTTTTTATTTTATTTAAGATGTGGGGTACAATTCAGGGTTAGGTATACAAATGTTCATTATGCAGGTACTCTTGTTGATGAAGTGTGCCCCCCACCCCCTGACAGTTTTCTCACTACTACCAATCCCACAGCCCCACTCCCCTGGGAGTTTCCCACTACTGTCAATCCCTAATTGTTAAGGTCTGCTTATGAGTGAGAACATGTGGTATTCAATTCTTTGTTTCTCTGATAGGTCGACCACCCAGTATTATAGACTCTGTGCATCCAAGATGCTGCAAAGTTCATAATTTTGTCCTTTATGACTGTGTAATATTCCATCATGTATATGTACCACACTTTTTTTATCCAGTCCACTTTCAGTGGGCAGCAGCGTTGGTTCCATGTTTTTGCTATGGTAAATAATGCTGTAATAAACATGCATGTGCAGGTGTCTTTTTTATGGAGTGATTTCAGTTCCTCTGGGTATATTCCCAGCAGGCGGACTGTGAAATTGTATGGTAGCTCGATTTTTAGGTCTTTTAGGAATCACCACACTGTTTTCCACAGAGGTTGTACAAGTTTACATTACCACCAATAGTGTGGAAGTGATCCCTTTTCCCCACATTCTCTCCAGAATCTGTTGTATTTTGAATTATTGATGATGGCCATCCTGACTGGAATTAGGTGGTACTGCAGTGTGGTTTTAACTTGTCTTTATTTGATGACTAGGCTGAGCATTTTTTCCTGTAACTGTTGGTTGCTTGTATGTCTTCTTTTGAGAAGTGTCTATTCATATCTTTTGCCCACTTTGTAATGGGGCTGTTTGTTTTTTTCTTTTCAGCACATCCGAGTTCCTTATAGATCCCATATGTTAGGCCTTTGTCAGATATACAGTTGGCAAATATTTTTCCCATTCTGTGGGCTGTCTCTCCACTACCTTGATAGTTTCTTTGGCTTTGCAGAAAGCTTATCAGTTTGGTGAGGTCTCACTTGTCTATCTTATCTCTTATGGCATGGGCACTTGAGATTTTGATCAGGAATTGATTGCCAGTTCCAATTTCCACAAGGGTGTTTCCTGCATTTTCTAAGGTTTTTATAGTTTGAGGTTTTTACGGTTAGGTCTTTGATCCATTTAGAATTGATTTTTATGTATGGTGATAGATATGGGCTCTTGTTTTAATCTGCATGTGGTCAGCCAGTTTACTCAGCACCATTTACTGAGTAGGTTCTTCTCTCCCAGTGGTTGATGGTGGAGGCTTCGTCAAAGATGAGTTGGTTCAAAAATTGAGGTTTTGCTTCTGGAATTTCTATTCTGTTCCATTGGCCTATATGCCTATATGTATACCAAGCATGCTGTTTTGATCACTGTAGTTTTATAATAAAGCTAAAATCTGGGAGTGTAATACCTCCTGCTTTTTTGTTGTTGTTGCTGAGGATTGTTTTGAGTATCCTTGGTCGTTTATGTTTCCATATGAATTCCTGTACTGTAGTTTCCAGGTCTGAGAAGAATGATGTTGGTAATTTAATGGGTATTGCCTTAAATTTGTAGATTGCCTTGGGTGGGATGGACATCTTAACAGTGTTGATTCTTCCTATCCATGAGCACAGAATATTTTTCCATTTATTTGTGTCATCTTTGATTTCTTTGAGCAATGTTTTGTAGTTTTCATTGTAAAGGTCTTCCACTTCTCTGGTTAGAAAGATGCCAAGGTATTTATTTTTTTGTGACTATTATGAATGGCATTATACTTTTTATTTGAGTTTCTGTTTGTTTATTGTTGATGTATAGGAATGTGACTGTCTTTTGCACATTTATTTTATACCCTGAGACTTTTCCAAAGTCCTTTATCAGTGCAAGGAAGTTTGTGACAGATTCTCTTGGGTTTTCAAAGTATAGAATCATGTCATCTGCAAAGAGGGACAACTTAACTGCCTCTTTTCCTATGTGGATACCACTAATTTCCTTCTCTTGTCTGATTGCTCTAGCTAGGACTTCCAATACTATGTTGAACAGGAGGACTGACAGTGGGTATATCCTTGTCTTGTTCTGGTTTTCAGGGGAAATGGTTTCAATTTCTGTCTGTTTAATAGTATGTCTGCTGTGGGTTTCTCGTAGATGGCTCTTACATTTTCAGGTATGTTCCATCTATACCTAGATGTTTGAGGGTTTTTATTAGGAAGGGGTGCTAGATTTTATCTAAAGTTTTTTCTGCATCTAATGATATAATCATATGGCTTTGTTTTTACATCTGTTGATGTATTTAATTATGTTTGTGGTCTTGCAGATGTTGAAGCAGTCCTGCATCCCAGGATGAAACCAACTTGGTTATGGTGGATGATTTTTTTAGATGTGTTGTTGGATCCAGTTTGTTAGAATCTTATTGAGAATTTTATCATCTACATTCTTCAAGGATATTGGCCTGTAGTTCTCATTCTTGGTTGGATTTTTACCTGGTTTGGGTATCAATGTGATATTAACTTCATAAAATGATTTGGAAAGAGTTCTATCTTTCTAGATTTCCTGGAATCCACTTTCCATAGGATTGGTATCAGCTCCTCCTTGTATGTTTTGTAGAATTTTGCTGGAAAGCCATCTGGTCCAGGGCTTTTGTTTGTGGGTAGTTTTCTTATGACATAGTAGATTTCTTGGGTTTCTATTGGTCTAATTAGGGTCTCAATTTCTTCTTGTTTCAACCTGGGGAGGGTGTGTGATGTCAGACAGTCTTCCATTTCATTTAGGTTTTCAAGTTTGTTTCCATACAAGTATACATAGTAGTCTCTGATAATCTTTTGCATTTCTTTAGGGTCAGTTGTGACTTCATCTTTTGCATTTCTGATTGTGCTTATTTGTGCTTTTTCTCTCTTTTTTCTTCATAAGTCTAGCTAGGGGCCCATTAATTTTGTTTATTCTTTCAAAGAACCAGCTTTTTGTTTTGTTGATTTTTTTTTTAATTAAATTTTTGTTTTCTATGTCCAAAATTTGGGTTTTTGTATTGGTGATCTGGATGCTTCTGCTGAAGTTAGGGTTTTGGTTGTCTTGCTTTTCCAACTTCCTTAGGTGGTTTGTTAGGCTGTTAATTTGTGATCTTTCCACTTTCTTCATGTCATAGAGATATGAATTCCCCTCTTAGTCTTGTTTCATGGCATCCCAGAGATTTTGGTAAGATGCTTCTTTGTTTTCATTTGTTTCCACGATTTTTTAAATTTCTGTTTTGATTTCCATGTTGACTCAGGAGTTGTTCAGCATCATAGAAAAGTAACTTAAAAAGACAGAACAAAGCCTCTAAGAGATGAGCAATTATATCAAGAGGCAGAACATAAGATTAGTTGGAATCTCTAGGCAGATGAAGAGACAGTGACTACCCTGGAATCAACATTCCATGAAATTATCCAAGAAAACTTTCCTCATCTCTTTAGATATATGACTATTCAAACACAAGAGATTCAGAGAACCCTTGCAAGACAACAAATGAGAAAACCAATTCCTACACACATAGTAATTCACTTACACAAAGTAGGTATAAAAGAAAAAACTCCTAAAGGCCAGCAAGAGAGAAAGATCAGACTACCTAATGGGAAAGACCAATTACAATAGCAGCAGACTTATCTACAGAAACACTTCAGCCCAGCAGAGAGTGGAGTCCAAACTTCAAAGTTCTCAAAGATAAACAATTTCAACCAATAATTACCTACCCAGCTAAGCTAAGTCTCACCAGTTATGGAAAATCAAAATTCTTCCCAGACATTCAATCCCTAAGAGTTTACGCCACCTCCAGACCAGCTGTACAAGAAACACTTAAGAAAGAATTAAACACAGAAGAAAGAAAGAATGACAATACTCTTTCCAAGAATGCAGGGAAAAGATTGTAAACACACATAAAGCATAAAAAGATTGTAAACATATATAAAACCCAAAAATCAAAAGAAAGACAACAAACAAATAAATAAACGAATAGCAGCAACAACAAACTCTATAAGAACCTCATGACAGTGATAAACTCTCATATCTTAATAATTAGCCTGAATGTGAATGGACTAAATGCACCAATGAAAAGACATAGAATGGCAAATTGAATACAATATCATCCCGCAACAATATGTTGTCTCCAAGAGACTCATCTCACCAGAAAGGACAATCACAGGCTCAAAGTAAGAGGATGGAAAAAAAATTTTCAGAATGGAACACAAAAGAAAGCAGGAGTCATGATCTTAATATCAGACTAAATACCCCTTAAGCTATCAAAAATTTTAAAAGATACAGAATGTCACTATATGATGATAAACTCTTCAATCCATCAACAAGAAATATTCATCCTAAACATATATGCACCCAACATAGGAGCATCAGCTTTCATTCAGCAGCTTCTAGGTAAACTAAAAAAAGATAATGACTCTAACACTATTATAGCTAGGGACTTAAACACCCCACTAACAACCCCATACAGATCATCAAGACAAAAATTCAACAAGGAGATCTGGAACCTCAACAAGATGCTTGACCAAATGGAATTTTTTCTTTTTTTTGAGTTGGAGTCTCACTCTGTCATCCAGACTGGAGTGCAGTGGCACACTCCCAGCCACCCCAGCCTCGACCTGCTGGGCTCCAGCGATGCTTCCGCCTCAGCCTTCCAAGTAGCTGGAACTACAGGCGCGTGCTACCATGCCCAGCTAATTTTTTGATTTATTGTAGAGATGAGGTCTCGCCAAGTTACCTAGGCGGGTCTCGAACCCACAAGCTCAGGCAATCCACTCACCTCAGCCTCCCAAAGCATGGGATTACAGGCTGAGCCACCAAACCCGGCTGACCAAATGGAATTAACTGACACCTACAGAACACTCCGCTGAACAGCCACAGAATATACATTCTACTCATCACCACATAGAACATACTCTAAGATTGACCACATCCTCAGTCATAAATCAAATATAAGCAAATTTCATAAAAATGAAATACTGCCATTCACCTCCTCAGACCACAGTGGAATAAAAATAAATATCAACACCAATAAAGTTCCCCCAAAACCTACAAAGACATGGACACTGAACAACATAACAGCAACAGTTTTCCTGAAATCAGTATGGTAAAGAGATGTCTGCAATCCCATGTTTACAACAGCACTATTGACAGTGGCCAAGATGTGGAATCAACCTAAGTGTCTGCCAACGGACAGATGGATAAAGAAAATATGCCTTATATTCACATTGAAATACTATGTAGTCTTAAAAAAGAATGAGATCCTGTCATCTGTGGCAACATGGATGAACCTGGAAGACATTATGTAAGTTAAGTGAAATAAGCCAGACACAGAAAGACAAATACTGTGTGTTCCCACTCATATGTGCAATCTAAAACAGTTGATTTCATATAAGTAAACAGTAGAACAGTGGTTACCAGAGGCTTAGGTGGTTGTGGGAAGGGGGAAAGGAGATGTTAATCAAAAATTATAAAATTACAGTTAGAAGGAATATAAAAATGTGCTTAATAGGCAATATATAAAGACAGAATGTAGAAAAGTGAATTCCTGGAGCAGAGAAGTGAAAGGGAGATGACAGGTGGTGGGTGGGAAAGTGGGGGTCCATGGAAGAAACAGGGAATGACTACTCATGGTTATGGAGATTTTTAGGGGGTACCAAAAATGTGATAAAATTGACTATGTAATGGTTATACAACTTTGTGCACAAACTAAAAATCACCGAGTTGTATACTTTAAATGGGTTAATTGTATGATATGTGAATTATGCCTCATTAAAGCTATGTTTTGTTTTGTTTTATAAAAAAACCTGTCCATGGTTTTGGATACAGGATGCAAATCCCTGAAGTCCTTAAGGAGACAATACTGGCCACACTTAAACTGAGTCTGCTTGAACTTTCTAGTTCAGTCCATTAAGCATCATGCTGGCAGTGATATAGACACAGACTGAAAGAGGCAGAACTATAGAGTATAGAGCCTCCAAAGACCCTCTGACAAACCACACCTTGGCTCAAGCCACCAAAGGTTCTGACCCTCGCCAGCAAGGGCAGGAGTTTCACCAGTCAAGAAGGAGATTGTTTGCCCATTTTCCCTCATGCCTCTTGCTGGTCCCTAACACACATAAGACTGGAACCTGGAAGAGATGAGCAAAGCAGACAATGTTGCTCCCATGCCAGTTCCCTCTGACTGAGCTCTGGACACACTAAGAACTGGACAATAAATTGAGCCCTGAGCCAGATATCAGCTTGCAGTATTCAGCAAACTGAACTGGACTTTGCTATGTGCCTAAAAGTGACCAGAAAGCTCTGGAATGTACCCAAGATATCATTAAAAGACAGCAAAGAATTGACGCAAATCATTCTACACACACAAAAAAAAGATACCTGCACACACATGTTTATCACAACAGTAAAAACATGGAACCAACCATGCTGCTCATTGAAACTAGACTGGATTTTTTTTAAATGTTGTACATATACAGGATGGAATATTATGCAGCCATGAAGAAGGACAAACATATGGACTTCGCAGCAACTTGGATGGAATTAGAGTCTATAATACTCAATGATCTATCACAGAGACAAAGAAAAGAATAACACATGTTCTCACTCATACGTGGACCTTGAACATTTACCATAACACTATAAGAAAGGGATTGGCAGTAGTGGGATCATGCTGGGGTAGGAGAGGGGGGACACAGCATCAATAAGCGTACTTGATCTCAAACCAAGCAAAGTGAGGACCAAAGGGAGGCCCAAACTTTACCTGTATGATATCCACTTGTATACCTAATCCTGAATCGTACCTCACATCTTCAAAAAAAGATACAAAAAAAAATTGGAGCCACTCAAAAAAAAAAGAAAGAGAAACTGAACATAGCATGGTTAAAGGATATAATTACAGACAAATAAAACCATTTCATGTATGTACCCAGTGCTGCTCAAACTATTTTAAAAAAAAAAAGTTTATGTTATGAAGAAATCATTTTCTTGATTTAGTTTTTTCTTGAAAGAAGAGAGGAGAGTGGAGAAATACTCAAACCAATACAGAAGACCTAGACACTCTGACATGGTGCAAAGACATTAAAGACACAGAGGTTCTAATGACAATTCTATACTAACAGTCACATACCCAGGTCTCTACCCAGGGACTTAAGTCCTGGGCTCTAGGCCAGCATATCCAATTACTCACTAGACATCTCACTCATGAGTTTCATAAGCGCCCATCCTCAACAAATTCAAGACTGAAACCGTGATCTCCTACTCCAACTTCCACATTCACAAACCTCCTTCTTCTACATATATTCTCAGTTGATTCAGTCAGTGTTGCTCCAGGACCTTCTTTAGCTCTCTCACCTGAACTGTTGCTTCCCCACCCCCAACCCAGCTGCTCCTCTCTTTAAAGTCATTCTTCATGCTGCTGTCACACTGATACTTTGAAAAATAAGCAGAATTACATCTTATTCCTCATCAACAATCCCTCGAAAGCTTCCTGGTGCCTCCTTCAGCATCCAAGGCCCTTTAAGATATGGCCATGTCCACTTCCCCAGCTGAGTCTCCCACATATCCTCACCTTCTCACCCAATTCCACCCACGCCCAAGCTGTCTGGAACCCCATGGCTTCTCCTGTGTTACTTTCCATGCATGCTGCTGGGTTGATCCAATATGTCCTTTCCTAATACCTTTGTTTGAATTACTCCAACTCATCTTTCTAAACTCAGAGTAATGTTCCTTGCAGCAACACAGATAGAGCTGGAGGCCATTATCCTAAATGAACTAATGCAGAAACAGAAAACCAAATACTGCATGTTCTCACTCATATGTGGGAGCTAACCAATAGGTACATGTGGACATAAAGATAGAAACAATTGACACAGGAAGGATGGGAGAGGGGCAAGGATTAAAAAGTTATCTATTGGGTACAATGTTCACTATTTGAGTAATGAGTATACTGGAAGCCTAATCCCCACCAGTATACAATATATCCATATAACAAACATGGACTTATACCCCCTGAATCTAAAATTAAAATAAAATTTTTTAAAGAATCATCACCTCTTAGATGCCTAAATGACGTTAAGTGCTATGCTACTCTCACTACATTACGGTGTTTCCTAAAAAGAAACTATTAAGGGGCAGCTCCCTAGGAGACTTTGAGCCTAAGGGCTAGAGTTTTACCTTACTCATGTTAGCATTCCCTATGCTGAGAATGCCTTGCACAGAAGGTGCTTAGGAAATGTTACTTGAAAGAATAAATGAATATACCAATGAAGATATGGAGTCTGTCAAGAGTTTCTTCCATAAAATCCTGAATGTAGATATGAAGCAATCATCTATAGCAAGTGAAACTTTGGGCACTACCCTATGACTGTAAACAAGTCATGAATTCTGTGTATGCTTCCACATTTCCAGTGTCAAATGAAGAGAATGGTGAATCTCTAAAGGCTTCTTTTCAGCTCTAAAATTCTATGGCACTGTGATTCTGTGTTCTTGCGGAATCAATAAGGAAAGGGACTTAAGTGAAAGCAGGAGATATTTTAATTGGTCTTAAGAACAAATTTCTTAATTTTAAAATAAATGTTAAAAAAGATCAAATCTCTTAAAAAGAAAGAAAATGAGGGACTTTGGGGGTGTTCCATACTCAAAGACTCATCAGGAGGATAAGCCATATGTTCTAAATGGTTTTCTCATGCCTGTAAAATGAGGGATAATGCAAGGTGATATTTAAATATTACCTCCTTTTCTACTTCCTAAGCATTAGAATATGCACATGTCAAAGGTACAGGTTGCTTCCCGTCAAGGAAGACCAGGGGAAATTTTTCCAAATAACTGCCAACTCGGTACCTAAGATCATTTATGCTACTGAGCTACTGTGAAAAATTCAAAGCAGTCACTGAAGGCAAAAGGAAGTGTCCAAAAGGGAGGACTCTGACACGGGAGCATCCAGCAACTCGAAGCAGTTTAGAACTTGCCTGCTCTTGGAGGATTTGGAGACTATGTCCTGTGCTTCTTAGGCTGTGTAATAATTCAAAGATCCTAGTGTCTTTAGCAGTGACTAGACATTGAAACAAAGTTAGCTGCTGAAGCAGATGATGCTTGGCTAAGCATCATCTAGTTTGCATTTGCAATCCTGATGTATATCAACTTTCAAGTTAAAATACTCTCACGAAGACTTAAAAACTGCTCTGGGCCACTCTAACCAGTCATCCACAGAAAGCAGTGTACCACACATGTTCTCACTCATAAGTAGACTCTGAACATTTACCAGAATACTATAAGAAAGGTATCGGTAGTAGTGGGATACTGCCGGGGTAGGTGGTAGGGCACATAATATCAATAAAGGAAAACTTATCAAACCAGGCAAAGTAGGGATCAGAGGAAGGTCCAAACTTTACCTGTACAATGTCCACTTGTATACCTAATCCTGAATAGTACTCCGCATCTTTAAAAAAAAAAAAAGTTGTGATGGTTAACTTCATGTGTCAACTTGACGAGGCTATGACACTCAGTCATTTGGTTAAACACTAGTCTAGATGTTGCTTTAAAGGTATCTGTAGATGTCATTAAAATTTACAATCAGTAGACTTTAAATAAAATAGATTACTCCCCATAACGTGAAGTGTACCAAAGGCTAATAAGCAAAATAAAAAGCAAGAAAGAAAAGAAAAAGAATATTTCTAGGTCTATAACCTCATTAACCAATCCAACATTTTCCTGGGAATAGTTTTACATTTATACTCAAAAGTTCCCGTAAGAAAAAAAAATTAATGAGTTTCTAAATTTATCTAATAAGAATATAAGGAGGGGAGGTGCCCTACATCTATTTCATATAGTATGAAATTCTCTCACAGCTATCAATCTGACTAAATTGATTAGTGGTGAAATCTTTCTTTCCTGAACCAAATTTAAACAGGACACTTACAGAGGGTGAGGGGGAAAATGAGAATAGCCTATAAGATTTTCATGTTCTGACTCAGACCTTTCTCCTAATTAGTAAAAGTTGACCTATACAAGGTACTAAAACAAAAGGGCATATTTGGGATATGTTTGGCATATCACACTTCAAGACTTTATATTTCATTATAAGGCTACAATAATCAAAACAGTCTGCTATCGGTACAAGAACAGGCATAGAGACCAATGGAACATGGTAGAGATCCCAGAAGCAAAACCTTAATTTCTCAACCAACTCATCTTCAACAAACCCTCCACCATTAACCACTGGGAGAGGAGAACCTACTCAGTAAATGGTGCTGGGAAAACTGGCTGACCACAGGCAGAAGGTTATAACAAGACCCTTACCTATCACCATACACAAAAATCACCTCTAAGTTGATCAAAGACCTAAACATAAAACCTCAAGCTACAAGAACCTTAGAAAATGCAGGAGACACCATTATGGAAATTGGAACTAGCAACCAACTCCAGATCAAAACCCCAAGTGCCCAAGCCATAAGAGATAAGATAGACAAGTAGGACTTCGTCAAACTGAAAAGCTTCTGCAAAGCCAAGGAAACCATCAAGAGAGCGGGGAGACAACCCACAGAATGGGAAAAAATATTTGCCAACTGTTTATCTGACAAAGGGCTAACATCTAGGATCTACAAGTAACTCAAATGTGCCACCAAAAAAAAAAAATCAAACAGCCCCATTACAAAGTGGGCAAATGATATGAATGGACACTTCTCAAAGGAAGACATATGAGCAGCCAACAGATACATGAAAAAATGCTCAGCCTCACTAGTCATCAAATAAAGGCAAGTTAAAACTACACTAAGATACCATCTAACTCCAGTCAGTATGGCCATCATCAATAACAAAAAACAACAGATGCTGGATAGGATGCAGGAAAAAGGGAACACTTCTACATTGTTGGTGGGAGTGTAAACTTGTACAACCTCTGTGGAAAACAGTGTGGCAATTCCTAAAAGACCTGAAAATCGGCCTCCCATCTGACACTGCAATTCCCCTTCTGGGAATATATCCAGAGAAACTCAGATCATTCTACAAAAAAAGATACCTGTGCATGCCTGTTTACTGTAGCACTATTAACAATAGCAAAAACATGGAACCAACCATGCTGCCCATCAAAAGTAGATTGGATTAAAAATGTAGTACATATACACAATGGTATATTATGCAACCATAAAGAAGACAAAATTATGAATTTAGCAGCAACTTGGATGGGTTTAAATCTGTCGTGCTCAGTGATCTATCACAGAAACAAAAACTGAGTACCACATGTTCTAACTCATAAGCAGACCCTGAACAATGATCATAACACTATAAGAGACGGATTGGCAATAGTGGGAAACTGCTGGCAGGGGGAGTGGATACTTCATCAATAAGGGTACCTAATCTCAAACCTGGGGACGATCGTGAGGCCCAAACTTTACCTGTGCAATGACCACTTGTATACCTAACCCTGAATTGTACCCCACATCTTTAAAATAAAAATTAAAGCAAAAAACAACAAAAAAAGGCAGATTTACTCAGAAGATTCATGACAAACTTCTGCCTCCTGATTCTCAGAAGTGAGAACTGACATATTTTGCTGTGGATAAAAATAATGAAACAAGCCGGGCTCAAGGGCTCAGCCTGTAATCCCGCGCGTTTGGGAGGCTGAGGTGAGTGGATTGCCTGAGCCCGTGGGTCTGGGCAGCGAGACCTCATCTCTACAATAAATAAAAAAATCAGCCGGGCGCGGTAGCACATGCCTGTAATTCCGGCTACTTGGAAGGCTGAGGCGGAAGGATCGTGGGAGCCCAGCAGGTCGAGGCTGCGCTGGCCGGGAGCGGCCGCAGCACTCCAGTCTGGGCGACTGAGTGAGACTCCTACTCAAAAAATAAAAATAAAAATAATGAAACAAAATCTAACTCATCACAGACTAATCTAGGTAAAAATGTCACGATGAAGATAAATGATACCACGAGGGTACAGACATGTCTGTATGTACAACTATGTCTACAAAATATGACACCAAGTAGTCAGCACTCTAAAGCCAGTATAAAACTGAAACATTATATAAACCTTTGTATCTAGGCTCACTACAAGTCAACAGTATAAAACTTTGTCCTAATTCCTGTTTTTCATTCTTTGTCATGTGATTGTAAATATAGAATGTTGACATATAGCTCAAAAATAGAACGATGTTAGATATCTGGTATAACTGGTTCTCTTTAAATGGCACCTATAGCAGTGATCTATCCTACAGTGAAAGAATTCTAACTCTAACTTCCAGTTCTATTGAGTCCTGCATTATTTACTGAGAGAAGCACTCTATAAATTTCTACAGATACAGGTTGTTCCATTCCTGCTGCCACGTACTTTGGTGTACATGCATTCAAGTCCAGCAAGTTTAATGTATCATAACAGATATGAGCTATACATTACCATAACAGCTTAATGGTGGGCTTAAGCAGGTTGCTATGAACTGAATTATGCCTCTCCAAAATTCACATTTAAAGCCCTTTCCCCCAACATGTTGGTATTTAAAGATGGGGCCTTTGGAAGATAATTTAAGTTCAGATGAGATCCTGAGGGTAGTGCCCTCATGATGGGATCAGTGCCCTTATAATAAGAGACACCAGAAAGCTTACTTTCTCTCTCTTCACTGGCACACACCAAGTAAAGGCCATATGAGGATACAGCAAGAAGGCACCATCTGCAACTTAACAGAGACAGCAGTCACCTGACACTGACCCTACTGGCACTTTGATCTTGGACTTCCAGTCTCCAGGACTGTTAGAAATAAATTATTGTTTAAGCCACCCAATCTATGGTATTTTGTTACAGTAGCCAGAGAAAACTAAGATACAGTTTATGCTTAACAAGTTGTGATGGTTAATTTCGTGTGTCAACTTGACGAGGCTATGACACTCAGTCATTTGGTCAAACACTAGTCTTGATGTTGCTTTAAAGCTATCTGTAGATGTCATTAAAATGTACAATCTGTAGACTTTAAATAAAACAGATTACGCTCCATAACGTGGGTGGTTGGGCCTTATCCAATCAGCTGAAAGTCCCCAAAGAAAAGACTAAGGTTTCCTGAAAAAGAAGCAATTCTGCCTCAAGACTGCAACATAGAAACTCTACCTACAATTCTAGTCTGTTGGCCTGCCCTATGGATTCTGGACTGAAAACTGCCATATCAATTCTTGCCTACATTTCCAGTCCATCAACCAGCCCTACAAATTTTAGACTTGCCAGTCCTCACAATCATTTCTTAAAATCAATCAATCTCAATCTCAATCTCTCTCTCTGGCTCCCTCTCTCTTTCTCATGATACGTGTGTGTGTGTATGTATACACACATATGTTATTTGACATATATATGTATACACACATACATACACACATATGTATACATCCATATGCATACATATATTATTGGTTCTATTTCTCTGTAGAACTCTCATACACAGGTTAAGCAAAACAGTATAACAGAAACATGGGATAGACAATGACTTGGTAGGGGGCATAACAAGGATAAAAGATAACAAGGATATCTTTCACAAGTTATCTACAAGGGTTGGGATAATTCTACAAAGCTTACTCAAGTACAAGATAGCTATTTGGTATGTCTCTCATCCTCCAAAAACAGTTAAAATAAAGCATTTAGTATCATGTACTCTGATTACATTTACTTTTTTAACTATCTTTGTGTTTTCCTTAGTGATAACATTGGCCTAGTTTTCTCACTGAGCTAGTTTTCAATTCATTTTTCTGTAATTGTTGCTATCAGATATGTCTTATGCCTGACAAAAGATTTTTTTTTTTACTGTAATGAACAAGCATCAAACATTCTATCAACTCCATTTTTTTTCTGATATCCTCTCTCATGGTTACTCCTATGTTCACCTACTCACAGTCCCAATTCTGCTGTACAGCTGTCATCCTTTTTCCTTTCTCTAGTGTTTTTGCTTTGTTTTGTTGTTCTTGTTTTTTTGTTTGTTTTTCTGGAACCCCTTCCTCCATTTTCTTGGTTTACTCATGCATTTTTCTGGGATATATCCTCCAGTAAATTTCTAAGAAGGTTACATGGAAGGTACATTTTAAAATACTTTTTATTTCTGAAATTGTGGTTAATTTACTTCACCTTTTATTGATCATTTGCTTGGGTATGAAATATTAAGTAAAAAATAATTCAGGTCGGTCACAGTGGCTCAAGCCTGCAGTCCCAGCACTTTGGGAACCCAAAGCGAGAAGATTGCCTGAGTACAGGGATTCGAGACTAGCCTGGGTAACTTGGTGAGTCTTCGTTTCTACAAAAAATCAGAAAATTAGCTAGACATGGTTGCACATGCCTGTAGTTCCAGTTACTTGGAAGGCTGAGGTGGAAGGATCTCCAGAGCCCAGCAGGTTGGGGCTGTGGTGGCTGTGAGCACATCACTGCACACCAGCCTGGGCAACAGAGTGAGAATCCAACTCAAAAACAAACAAATAAATAATTCCTCCTTAGTTTTAAAGATATGTTCCTTGTTTCCTAGAAATGAATGTTGTTATTATAAAGTCTGATTCCAAATATTTTCTGTTTCTTTTCTTCCCCATGTTGTGGAATTCTGCATGGTGTTCCTTGATATTGGTTTTCTTCTCCTATATACCAAAGTTGCTCAGTATCCTTTAGAAACAAATGTCTTTCAGTTTTAAAAATGTTTTTCTATTGTTTCTAGTTTAATCTTCTATCCCCCCATTCTTGTAGTGTCTCTTTCTAAAATTCATATTAGATCTAAACCTCGCAGATTGATCTTCTAGTTTTCTTATCTTTCACACCCTGTTTTCCACATCTTTGCTTTTTACTTACTTTCTAAGAAAGTTACCTTCTGGGTTTTCCCTTGAATTTTTTTTTGGGGGGGGAGATACTGTTTTATTTACAAGATCTATTACTTACTACTTCCTTTACCATGACATCCTATTCTTAGTTCATAAATATAATACCATCCCAAATCTAAGTAATTTAATATGGTTATTTTGACATTTTCTTGTCTTTATTTCCTCTACTATCTTTTTTTTCCAACTTGCTCATGATAGTCTTTCTTCCATGTTGAATGCTTTCCTCAAGTACCTTGTAATCTCTGTCTGAATATTCATATTTACACATTGAGACACTAAACATCTCCTTAAAAGGTACTAAAAATCCCACTGAGAGACTGAGCATGTTGCCTTGGAGGCTTCACTGAAGAGCAGTCTCCAGCAACAAGGCCTTTCTTTCTTTCTTTCTTTTGAGAAAATATCCAGATGTAAAAACTTGGAAATTTTTTTATCTCAGAGACATTTTGTTTCTCAAAACATTAATTTTCTGCTTTCCTGACTTAAGAGAACCTTCTTTGTAGATTTACTAAATATCCTAGTTTTTAGCCCTGTGATTTACTTTTGCCCTCTGCTATATGATATCTCTGGGTGTGATGCTTTCCAGTTCATTTTTCAAAAAAGCAAACCTCAGTTCTTCTATGAGAAAAGAATGAGAGGCAGTGGGGAGACAATCACGTGATTATATTGGGTGGGGGGGAACTGAGGATCTAAAGTCTTCCTGTTCCTTATGAACATTCTGAATACACGTATTTGGGGAGTTTTCAGAAGGTTCCTAAAAACATCTCACTTATCACCTTCTGAAAGTCCACTACATATAAGACCATTAAAACTTCTACATGCAGCCAGGCTTGGTGGCTCAGCCTGTATTCCCATGCCTTGGGAGGCTGAGGTGAGTGAATTGCCTGAGCCTGAGGGTTTGAGACCTGCCTGGGCAACTTGGCGAGACCTCATCTCTATAATAAATCAAAAACTAGCCAGGCGTGGTAGCTCACGCCTGTAGTTCCAGCTACTTGGAAGGTTGAGGCGGAAGGATCGCTGGAGCCCAGCAGGTCGAGGCTGCGGTGGCCAGGAACGGCCACTGCACTCCAGTCTGGGTGACAGAGTGAGACTCCAACTCAAAAAACAAAAAAAAATTCTACATGCTTTTGGTTCACACTTCCTCTGCCATTACACTATGACCTTTATTACATTTGTCATATTACACTATGACCTTTTAAGCAAAGGGATCAAGACTATCTCAGTCTCACACACACAGCTGGGCAAACATTTTTGTAAATGAACACTACTCACTTCCCAACTCACTTAGCTTCCAACCAGGTTCCATATCTAGGCAGAAATTAGAAGACTGGAGGGAAGTTCACACATTCAAATAGTACAGGACTCAAGCTTCTATCCTTACCTCATCAATGCCATTATTTGCAAACAAACAAAAAAAAAATAAACTTCCACTGATAGGGATAGTCAAGTTCTGATATATTTCTGCCCTGAGCTTACTGTCTTTACATTATATCTAAACAGCCCTGCAACTTGACTTAGATTTCTGACCTGGTGATTCTCTCCTGCCCAGTCACAGAGGAAATGACTGCCCTTGTCTGTGTCTCATCTTCTACCAGGCATAGACAGTTATTCAGCAATGGAGACATCCTAATTGGCCCAAACGTTTGGGACATAGTGTTGGACTAGGAGGAACTTGTAAGGGAAGAAGAAAGTCAAAATGACTTACTATCACTAGCCTATTTATGACTGTATCTCTGCCCTGAAACTTACCTGCATACCTCTGAAACCTGCTGAGTAGAGTCTATGAACCCCAAAGCAAGCAGCCTGCACAAAACAGAGCAGAGAGAAGCTCTGGCTCACATATGACTCCAATCTCCAATTAGTGCTCTTGCTTCCCTGGAGTCTGAGTCCTGCCAACCCAGCCAATGATAGCTGTCTGTTCCTGTTTACCATAGCTTAGTTCCCTGGATTCAGTCCTTTGCTTGCTGAAACACACAGGGATCTACCAACCCTGCCACTGTGTTCTGTACAATGGTAATTACTCAAATTCCTGAAGACCATTTCCTGACCAAAATCTACAGCCTCTCGTAACTGACCTATATCTGATCCAAATCTGACTCTTGCCTCATAACTCCTGTTTAGTAACTCCTACTAGGAGAAATGACATAGTGTGCCAGTAACATATTACACAGTGGAGTCAAGCAGACCTGAGTTCAATTGCAGCTCTACCACTTATTAGCTGTGGGGCATTCGGCAAGCCATTGTGTCTCCTTGAGTCTATTTCCTTATTTAGAAAATGAAGATCATAATACTAATTCAAAAAGTTGTTAGGATTCAAAGAAATAATGCAGCAACTACTAATTAGCATAATGCATAAAATAGAACAAGGTAAGTATTAGCCTCTCCCATCAAAGCTGACCTGAACCAGCAATATATTTAGTGGTTTTCCCAGGGTAGACTGCATACACTGTCTGAAAATCTTCACATAGATCCTATCTGCCTTGAATTCATTCCTAAATCAAAACACCTTATCTTTATTACTGACTTCTAGATGCTTCTAAATCTGTCAACTTTCCATTACATGTGCAAAGACATTCAGAGCCACTGCAATATTCAACACACATTTAAATAGCAAAGATAAAGACAGGATAGTAAAATTAATTTGAACTTGTAAAAATAACTAAAAAATAACTCCTTTAGTTTTAACAGTGCTTGATTTAAATGGAAAAGCAACTATGCCCAGGGGTACATCATATTGCAGATAGCCATAATGTATCTTTTCATCCAAGATGTTTAAATGAAAATTGTAAGATAATATTCCATTCAAAAGTTTTCATTGGTTTCTATTACCACAATCTCTGAAAATCTTAAATGCAGAAACAGCCTACCCAACTATCTAGGACTCTTCTTTAAAAATTAGCCTTCAAAGACATCTAGTGAATTAATAGGAGACTAAGTGAATTTTTAAAGTATTTTTCTTACAGATTGGCAGTAGTGGGAAACTGTCAGGAGATGGGGGTGGGATTGGCAGTTGAGGGAAACTGTTAGAGGAGGGACGGACATACCTCATCAACAAGGTACCTGCATAATCAGTGTTTGTATACCTAACACTGAATTGTACCCCACATTTTATAATAAAAAAAGAAAAAAATCGTAATACTCAATAAACACCAATAACAAAAGATGACTATAAAAAATGTACTTTTTTTTTTTCCGAGTTCTTTTTTTTTTTTTTTTTAATTGTGAAGTTGTGGGGTACAGTTAAGGGTTAGGTATACAATTGAGTTTCATTCAGGCACCTTGTTGATATGGGATGTTTCCCCGTACCCAGACAGATATTTGCTAAAAATGTACTTTTCTTACTATCAAAGTATGAAATTATAATAATACTTATAAAGCATACTAAGTTTTCCACAATTCCTCAAATCTTACCTATTTCCAGTCACTAAGATAAATCATCAAATCTTTCTGGATTCTACCACTAAATAATGTAAAAGAAAGGTGCAAATCAACCAGGCCACATTGACATAAACACATATATATATTCACCCACCAAGATCTTAATAATTTTTGCAGTAGAATGAAAACAAGTAAGGTAAAATGACAACCTATTTCTATACAAAATGAATCTGACACTCACTACGCTCAACAATGCCACTACTGTGAGAAAACATTTAGCAGACATGACTTATAACAGCAGACAAACCAGCAGACATGCATGCCCATGCTGAGTTTATAATAAAAGTCACCAACAAAGCTAAAGTGGATGGAAAATATAATAGTGCTGTTTATGGGAATGGGTTATCTGAGATAACCCAAGGAAATAAATAGGTGTTAACTCCATGTGTCCAGAATCAGCCAAACATGAGCATACACTCATTTAAAAAAATAAATAGAGGTCCTTTTTTTCTGGTGATGGAGATGGTAGTGCTAATGGAAGGAGTGAGACAGCTTCAATTAAATATGAGAGGATTTTAAGGCATATGCCTAAATTATAAGACTTGAATGTGACCCTGAGTATTGATCCTGCTGGTGAGGGAAAGAGTCAAATACTTTCTCTGGAGAATTTGGTGAATCATCAATACTTGTTAGCAAAAGCAAATTTACTGTGAAAATAATGAAGCATAAGCCTTAGGGCCCACACTTGTATGGGCCTCTTCTAAGAATCTGAGAGGCACCCTAGCAATGTGTTCATGCAGACTTACGTTTTTGCAAATCCTAAAAAAGTGAAATCTGTTATCCACTACCATTAATATTGCTTCCTTCTACTTTAGTTTTTCCTCTTTCATAGACACACACACATCCTTGCCAAAGGGTATGGCAGTGTCTGTGGGCATTTTAGGACCCAGCTAAAGAGCAACCGAGTTGGGATTACATTTAATTGGGAATTAGTGGGATATGTTTATGTGCACCCAGTCAAGGTAAGTGATTGCTATGGGTCCTGGTGGAGAAACGGCTTCCAAGAAGACTCCTTCCACTCATTGTCCCAATTCGCCTTGTGCTGTAACCTGAAGGTGCAGGGTTAAGACTGTGAAATAAATGTGAATAATTGGATGGGAAATGAAAGAACAAGGCTTTAAATATACATTCAGAGCCAAAAATTAGTCTATAGAAAAGTGTTTCAAATCTTACAGAAAGATACAGTAAAAGAAACTTGATAGAGCTTTTCAAATTTGACAGTAATCCTTAAAAATGTATATGACGTTACTAATAAAAGTTTATATTTTCCAAACGAGCAATAAAAAAAAGCAAAGCTCAATCAATCGCTCAATCAATCTTGTTAAAATGGAACACCAAATAATGTTTCTATTATGTCTGTAGAAAACAGAAAAATAATTATTGCATGAAGCAATCACAGAATATACAGCCAAAAATGTTTTTTTTTTTTTTTTAAAGGACAATGGAATCAACTAACAAAAATGTTATGCAATCTTTCTGGATATTTTATGATAAATGATGGTACTTGTTTGTTTTTTAAAAATCTGTAATATTCTCATTCTACATATTCCATTAATACACACTATTTTGTAACTTTATAATTTTTCCTTAAGAGAGTCTCCAGAATTTTATGTGTCAAGCCCTGGACAAATCCTGGATCTACCTCTGCATAGATCCTTATCTTGAATATTCCAGAGAATAGTTGATTATTCTTCTTGACATTTCTATGACAGTCCCAGAAACTTTAGAAAAACTTGACTTTAGTGTTAACTGAACAGTTCATGTAAATCGTTCAAAAATATAGAATACCTGAGAGGTATTAAAATCATAATTTTATCTAAGATTTTCTTTTATTTATATACAAAGCTTTAGGGGCATAATTTAACCACCACACAGAAGAGCATGAACATGGAATGCCTATGAGATTTATACTCAAAATTGCCTTTTAGGAAAAATTATTGATATAAGTTTCTGAGCCTACAAAACTTCACACTAAAGATTATTAGCTCTAACTACCTATTTAGCCTGTTTCTTTACATTATGTTCAGGGAGAAATTCCAGATATTTCTAAATCCTGGCAGTTAGAGTTTGGCTAATTAGGTTTTTATTGTAAGTAGAATTCTAGGAGTGAGTTCAAAATAGTCTTGAATTACACTGAATCCCACTCTCCAATGTTCCCAGTGAAATATGGGTCTATTTGGCCCTCCTCTGAGGTTAATTGTGTAAAACATAGCCAGTTTTATATTCCATGATGGCTGTGAACACTCAGTAAAGTTTCTCAAAAACCTCCTGGGCTCACCATGGATGCCAGCATGCCCGATCCATGTTGGCATTCCACATTAATCCCATCTGGTCCCAGTCAGAATGAAATCAAGGGTCTGCTCACTAATTTTTTTTTTGAAGAATAAAAAAAAATTCCATGGGCAAAAATATAGTTAAAATGATTTAAGTGTGCACCATATACAAAAAGGCAATGAAACACTTGAAACACTATCATTCCAACAGAGTTAATCAATCTTTTCACAGATATAAGGTTTTGTAAAAATAAATAAATAAATTTTAAAAGGTCAGAAATATCAGTACTGGTTGGTAAAAGAGATCTGCCCAGGGAGCTGGCTTGACATCTATTCTGCAGCTTTGGCTAGGGGTGGTGAGAACTGGCAAAAGAGTGGGGTCTAGAGGATGGAGGGGGAGGAGTTAATCACTATTTTTAGGGCTGGTGAAAACTGTTCCATTTTAGAACAGCATCTACTTCTCAGTTGGAAATATCACAAACCAAGCCCAATAACATACTTCATTGTCCATAATTACATACTATACTATTCCTACATTGCACATTTTTTTAGAAAAAGATAATGCTATCTTCATTTGTGTAAGCACATGGACATTCATAAATAGAAAAATTCTCAAAGATCTTGCTCTTGGCAGGAGATGGGTCTGACGGTTTTTCTTCAAAGCAAACACCACCACCCCCTTTAATATTTTCAACCTAATCATGTAACAACAGCAGAGAAGCCTTAATCCACTGCTAATTTATCTTAAGCACTTTCATTTGAACAAACTGAAATTCCTTTTCAATAAAGAGGACATAACTAAGGGTTGTCTATAAGTAGCTGACAATAGCAGACACACAGAGGCAAAGGGACAGAGAAGCTCAAATAACAGGAATCAGGAAGGTGCTCAGCCCACGTAAGTTGAACCCTCTCAGTGAAAATCAAAGCCATAAATCCTAAATCTACAAAACCCAAGGCTTTTTTTTTTAGCTTATATAAATCACAGTTAATCTTTTTGGGGGGAGAAAGGTTATGGTTTTTCTGTTTTATTTTATCTTTAATCAAAAAATAAGGGTACAATGTTTATTGGGTACAATGTGGTATTTCATGTATACACTGTGGAATAATCAAATAAGGCTAATTAGTATATCAATGACCTTAGATACATATTGTTTCTTTGTTGAGAGAATCCATTTTTTAGCTATTTTGTTTTGTTTTGATTAGAGACAGGGTTTTGCTGTGTTGTCCAAGCTAGATTTAAACTCCTGGGCTGAAGCTATCCTCTTGCCTCAGCCTTCTGAGTAGCTGGGACTACAGGAGTGAACCACCATGCCTGTCTTCTTTTACCTATTTTGAGCCATATGTTATTATTAACTACAGTCATCTCCTCCTAAGTTAAACTTTGTACCTTTGACCAACATCTCCTTTTTCCCTGTTGATACCTTCAAGCTCCCATACTCCATGCCTTTGATAACCACCATTCTACTCTCTACTTCCATGAGATCTACTTTTTTAGATTCCACATGTCAGATAATGCAGTGTTTATCTTCCTGTGCCTAGCTTATTTCACTTAGCACAATATCCTGTAGGTTTATCCATGATATTTCAAATGATAAAATTTTCTGCTTTATAAAGGCTGAATAGCATTCCATTGTGTATGTATTCCACATTTTTTAAAATCCATTTATCCATTATTGAACACAGGCTGATTCCATATCTTGGCTATTGTGAATAATTGCTGCAATAAACATGGAAGTGCATATATCTCTTCAAGATATTGATTCAAGGATTTCATTTCCTTTGAATACATATCTAGTATTGGGATTTCTGGATCACAGAGCAATTCTATTTTTGGTTTTTTGAGGAAACTCCACAGTTTTTAATAATGGCTGTACTAATTTGCAATACTACAGCAATGTACAAAGGTTCCTTTTCTCTATATCCTCACCAACACTTGTTCTTTCATCTTTTTGATAACAGCCAATATAACAGGTATGAGGTGATATCTCATTGTGGCTTAAAGTTGCATTTCTCTGACGATTAGAGATGCTTAGCACTTTTTTCACATATCTGTTGGTCATCTATGTTTTCTTTTAAGAAATGTCTATTTAAGGTCCTTTGACCTTCTTTTATATATAATAGGGTTATTTGTTTCCTTGTTATTGAGTAGTTTGAGTTCCTTGTACATTTTGGATATTAGCACAGCTAATCTTAACAGGTAGCTATGTAAAGAGCATAGATAGAACTATTCTTCACAGAATATATTACTCTAGCTAGCTGGTTCAAGTATAGGTAACTTTGACACATCTGGCAAAGTGGCATCTGGAGAATAGCTTTTCTCTCTTTCTATAAATTGTCCTTCCCCTTTCCATGCCTCTTTCTTTCTGTTTTTCCCTCTTCCTATTCCTTGTCTAAGACTTGGAAATGCCAATAGTATCTTAGAGCCACGTTTGGCATAATGGGTCATTAAGTCACAGGATAATAAGTGCTATGGAGAAAGATAAAGGCAGGTAAGGAGTAAAGGAAACACTAGTGGGAAAGAAGCTGTTATTGTGTTATTTTATGCAGGCGAGATCAGGAAGCTCTCCATAAAAAGTCGCATTTCGTCAGAGATTTGCATGACATATGACTCTGAATCATATTAGTATCCATAAGTGAAAGACAGTGGAAACAGCATATGCAGGAGCCCTGAGGTGGACATGTAGTTGGTGTGACTGAAAAGAAAGAATGCAAGAATGACCTGAAGAGGAATGAGTGTGGTGGAGCTTGCTGGAAGGTGAAACAGAGAGAAGGCAGAAGCCAGATCACAGGCGGACTGTCTTTTAAGGCCTATAAGGGCTTCTACTTTCAGACTATAAGGGGGAAGAAAAAGTCAGTTGGGAGGACTGTGAATACAAGAGTGACATAAAGACAGGATCACTTTAGTTGCTGTGTGGAGAACAGACAGTAGAGAACAAGGGTGCAAATAGGAAGAACAGCTAGCAGACTCCTGCAATAATCCAGGAGAAAAGTGACAGTAGCTTAGAGCTAGATACTGGTAATGTAGGTGGAGCAAGTGAGTGGATTCTGGATATAGTTTGAAAATAAAGCTGAAAGAATTTGCCAGTGGTTTGGTTATGAAATGTATGAGATAGACAAGATGTGAAAGTCAAGGGCAACTCCTAGGATCCTGGTCTTAGAAACAGAAAGGATGGTATTGCCATTTAGTTAAGACGAGGCAGGCAGCCAAGGGAGGAGGTTCAGGGGGTTGGAGATACCAGAGGTTTAATTTTAGATATGTTAGGTTTAAACACCTATGGGATATCTGAGAAGAAATATTAAATAGGAAGTTACACATAAGAATCAAGTTCTGAAGGAAAGTTCAGACTGGAGATAAAATTTGAGAGTTGAGAGATAAGAGACAATATAAACATTAGATGAGTTTCGGTAAGATGGTGATGGCACAGGTGGGACTGTGAGATTCTCCAAAAACTGTCATAGTGGATCATCCACAGACTGGACGAGTGGAGAGAAAAGAAGAGAGAAGAGAAAGGATCGGCAAAAGAGTAGCCATTTTTCCAGGCAGAGATTTGCATTGCCCATCTACGAGCAGCCTCCACCTTGGTTCTTTTTCTTTTTCTTTTTTTTCAGTTATCCTACACAAATGATTTTTTTAACATATTTTTTATTTTAAAATTGTGGGGTACAGTTAAGGGCTAGATATACAAATATGCATTGTGCAGGTGCCCTTGTTGATGAGGTGTGTCCCCCTCATCCCCAGATAGATATCGACTACCGTTAATCCCACTTTCCTTCCCCTTCCTCCCTCCCGCATAGTTTCCTGCCACTGTCAATCATTTTCTTATAGTATTGCAATAGTTTCCACCTTGGTTTCTAAGGTAACCTCGCCAAACAGGAGACAAAAGGCCCTTCCCTATGCTGAATCAGACACAGGCAACTCAGTCCTGTGGCAGACCTCTCAGGCAGCAAGCCAAGGGAACCAACCCAAGCTATGAATAAGTCTATCTGCCTGCAAAGGGAGAGGATAGAGATCAGAGGTGAAGAGACTTTAGACTCCAGAGGAAAGACTCCAGAGCTAGTCTGGTTTCTTATTTCAATTTTTTATTTTTATTGTTTTGACTGTTTCGCTCACTTTTGTTTGCTTTTTGAGTTAGACTACTTGTTTGTGTTGGGGAAAAGTACATCAAAAGGCATGAATTTATGGACTGTCTTTGTGTGATTACTGATATGCTTTAGGGAATCTTGTTTGTTTGTTTTTTACTCTTTTCTGGCCGTGTGTCTCATTTCATTCATTAGGTGATATGTATGTCTGTTTTTCCCTCTTACTCTTCTCTCTCTCCAACTTCCTCTTGACCCCCCTCCCCATTATTTTCCTTTTTCTTATCTCCTTTGGTTCCAAGGAGCAAACCTAAACCTCACTGCATGGACAGATTGTAAGGCAGTGGGAAGTGGGTTCCAGTATACCCATACACCTGTTGGTGGATACTGGGATCTGCAGATACATTCTGAATCACAGCCTCCCATTCAACTAAATCTCAAAACTGCAAAAAGTACAGCCCCAACCTACAGTTCAACCTCAAAAGTGAACAAAGCCAGAGTACACACATAAGGAAGAACAGGAGATTGAACAAAAAGAAGTAAAAGCAACCCCACATTCCCTGAAAAGCAGAATTAAAGAAGGGGAGGGAAAGGGAGAGAGGAATATCTACACAAATGAAGAAAAACCAAAAGAAGAATGTAGGTCTCTCACAGACCCCTGGGAGGTCAGACACTGAGAAAACTGACCTCGGAATGCAAACAATGAAAAGCCCCTAGAATGACTGTTCTCAAACTACAAATCCAGGTATCAAGACATTAATGGAGAGATTAAAAAGAATTGAGGGGAGATAAGAGAAAACTAGGAAGGAGTTGATAACTGAGATAACAGTAGTAAAGAATACTGTGAATGAAATAAATAATAAACTGATAAGCATGGAAAGCAGAATTAGCCAAGCAGAAGAAAGAATCTCAGAACTTGAGGACCAAAATATAGAACTAACCCAAACTGTCAAAAACATAGAAAAGAAGCTCAAAAAGATGGAACAAAACCTTCAAGAGATGAGCAATTACTTCAAGAGACCGAACCTAAGAGTAATTGGACTTCCTGAGGCAGAAAGAGAGACAGAGTCCGCCCTGGATCAAACATACCATGAGATTATTAAAAAAACTTCCCTCATCTCATCACTGATGTGAAAATTCATACAAAAGAGATTCAGAGAACCACTGCAAGACAACAAATGTGAAGACCAACTCCCAGACACATAATAATTTGCCTAAACAAAGTAGGTATAAAAGAAAAAATCTTAAAGGCAGCAAAAGAAAAAGGTCAGATTACCTACCATGGAAAACCAATTTGAATAGCAGCAGACTTATCTACAGAAACCCTCCAGGCTAGGAGAGCTGGGAGCCCTACCTTCAAAGTTCTAAAAGATGAACAATTTCAACCAAGAATAACCTACCCAGCCAACCTAAGCTTCATCAGTGAGGGAGAATTAAAATCTTTCCCAGATATCCAATCCCTAAGAACTTATGCTGCCACCAGACCACCTCTACAAGAAACACTTAAGAAAGTATTAAACACATAAGTAAAGGAAAAAGGAACAACAACATTCTTCACAAGAGTACAGGAAAAAGATTAAAAACACACACAAACCAACCCCAAAACCAGAAGAAAGACAACAAACAAACAGGAACAACAACAACTCTATAAGAACATGATGATATGGATCAACTCTCACATTTCAATAATTAGCCTGAATGTGAAGGGACTAAATGCACCACTAAAAAGACATAGAATGGAAAAATGGATAAAATATCAACAGGCAACAATATATTGCCTTCAAGAGATTCATCTCACTAGAAAGGACACTCACAGACTCAAGGAAAGAGAATGGGAAACAAATTTTCAGGCAAACAGAGCACAAAAGAAGGGAGGAGTCACGATCTTAATCTCAGACAAAATACCCTTTAAGCTATCAAAAACTTAAAAAGATACAGAAGGTCACTACATAATGATAAAAGGTTCAATCCATCAACAAGAAATATCTATCCTAAACATATATGCACCCAACATAGGAGCACCAACTTGCATAAAGCAGCTTCTAGGTAAACTCAAAAAAGATACTGACTATAACACTATCATAGCTGGGGACTTTAATACCCCACTCACAACCCTAGACAGATCATCAGGACAAAAAATCAGTAATGAGATCCGGAACCTCAATGTGACTCTTGATCAAATGGACTTAAATGATACTTACAGAACACTCCACCCAACAACCACAGAATATACATTCTACTCATCATCACATGGAACATACTCTAAGATCGACCACATACTTGGCCATAAATCAAGCATAAACAAATTTCAAAAGACTGAAATTTTGCCATGCACCTTCTCGGACCACAGTGGAAAAAAATAAACATCAACACCAACAAGATTACCGCCAAACCCACAAAACATGGACACTAAATAGCATGATGCTAGACAACTCTTGGGTCAATGATGAAATCAAAACAGAGATTAAAAGATACCTGGAAACAAATGAAAATGAAGAAACATCTTACCAAAATCTTTCGGATGCCATGAAAGCTGTAGTAAGAGGGGATTTCATGTCTCTACAAACGCACATGAAGAAAATGGAAGGATCACAAATTAACAGCCTGAGAAGTCACCTAAGGAAGTTGGAAAAGCATGACCACCAAAACCCTAACTTCAGCAGAAGAATTCAGATCACCAAAATAAAAGCCCAAATCTGGGACACAGAAGACAAAAACATAATATAAAAAATCAGAGAAACAAAAAGCTGGTTCTTTGAAAGGATAAACAAGATCAACGGTCCCCTAGCTAGACTGGCCAAGAAAAAAAGAGAAAAAGCCCAAATAAACACAATCAGAAATACAAAGGATGAAGTCATATCTGACCCTGAAGAAGTACAAAAGATCATTAGAGACTACTATGTACACTGTATGGAAACAAACTTGAAAACCTTAAGGAAATGGAGGATTTTCTGACATCACACAACCTGCCTAGGTTGAAACAAGAAGAAATTGAGACCCTAAATAGATCAATAACAATCAAGGAAATTGACTATGTAATAAGAAAACTACCTACGAAAAAAAGCCCTGGACCAGATGGCTTTCCAGCAGAATTCTATAAGACATTTAAGGAGGAGCTGATACCAATACTCCTGAAAGTATTCCAGGCGATTGAGAAAGATGGAACTCTCTCCAAATCATTTTATGAAGCCAACATCACATTGATACCCAAGCCAGGTAAAGACCCAACAAAGAAAGAGAACTACAGGTCAATATCTTTGATGAACATAGATGCTAAAATTCTCAACAAGATCCTAGCAAACCAATTCAACAACATGTCTCAAAAATCATCCATCATGATCAAGTAGGCTTCATCCCAGGGACGCAAGGCTGGTTTAACTTTCGCTAGACCATAAATGTAATTAAAAACATCAATAGATGTCAAAGCAAAAACCACATGATTATATCATTAGATGCAGAAAAAGCTTTTGATAAAATCCAGCACCCTTCTTGATAAAAACCCTCGAACATCTAGGCATACATGGAACATACCTCAAAACAGTAAAAGCCATCTATGAGAAACCCACAGCTAGCATACTCCTAAACAGACAAAAATTGGAACCATTTCCCCTGGTTCAAACTGGAACAAGACAAGGATGCCCACTCTCTCCCCTCCTGTTCAAAATAGTATTGGAAGTCCTGGCTAGAGCAATCAGAAAAGAGAATGCAATAGGAAAAGAGGAAGTCAAGTTATCTCTCTTTGCAGACGACATGATTGTGTATCTTGAAAACCCAAGAGAATCTGTCAAAAGCCTCCTTGCACAGATAAAGGGCTTTGGCAAAGTCTCAGGGTATAAAACAAATTTGTAAAAGACAATTGCATTTCTTTACACCAATAATAAAACAGAAACCAAATAAAAAACACAATCCCATTCACAATAGCTACAAAAAAATGAAATTCCTTGGCAGCTTCCTAACCAGGGATGTGAAAGACCTTTACAATGAAAACTACAAAACACTGCTCAAAGAAATCAAAGATGACAAAAACAAGTGGAAAAATATCCCATGACCATGGATTGGAAGAATCAACGTTGTGAAGATATCCATCTTACCTAAGGCAATCTACAGATTTAATGCAATACCCCTCAAATTACCAGGAACATTCTTCTCAGACCTAGAAAAAACTATACAGGAATTCATATGGAAACACAAATGACCAAGAATAGCCAGAACAATCCTCAGCAAAAAAAAAAAAAAAAAAAAAAACAAAGCAAGAGGTATCACAATACCAGACTTTAAACTCTACTATAAAGCTACAATAATCAAAACAGCTTGGTATTGGTACAAGACCAGGTGTACAGACCAATGGAATAGAATTGAGATTATAAAAGAAAAACTTCAATTTCTCAACCAACTCATCTTCGACAAAGTCTCCACCACCCACCATTGGGGAGAGGAGAACCTATTCAGCAAATGGTGCTGGGAAAACTGGCTGACCACATGCAGAAGATTCAAACAAGACCCTTATCCACCCCATACACAAAAATTAACTCTAAATGGATCAGAGACCCAAATGTAAATCCTTAAACCATAAAAACTTTAGAAAATGCAGGACACACTCTTATGGATGTTGGAACGGGCATCCAATTCCTGAGCAAAACCCAAAACGCACTGGCCATAAGAGATAAGATAGACAAGTGGGACCTCATTAAACTGACAAGCTTCTGCAAAGCCAAAGAAACCATCATGAGAGCAGGGAGACTGGGAAAAAGTATTTGCCAACTCCATGTCTAACAAAGGCCTAACATCTAGGATCTACAAGGAACTCAAACGTGCTAAAAAGAAAAAAACAAACAACCCCATTACAAAGTAGACAAAAGATATGAACAGTCACTTCTCAAAGGAAGACATCTGAGCAGCCAACAAACACATGAAGAAATGTTCAACCTCACTAGTCATCAAAGAGATGCAAATTAAAACTACACTGAGATACCACCTAATTCCAGTCAGAATGGCCATTATCAATAACTCAAAAAATAACAGATGCTGGAGAGAATGTGGTGAAAAGGGAACACTTCCACACTGTTGGTAGGAGTGTAAATTAGTGCAGCCTCTGTGGAAATCAGTATGGCAATTCCTAAAAACTCTAAAAATCAACCTTCCATATGACCCCACAATCCCCCTCATTGGAATATACCCTGAGGAACTCAAATCACTCTATAAAAAAGATACCTGCACACATATGTTTATCGCAGCATTTTTCACAACAGCAACATCATGGAATCAACCATGCTGTCCATCAAAAGAGGACTGGATTAAAAAGATGTGGTACATATACACAATGGAATATTACACAGCCATAAAAAAAGAACAAAATCATGAATTTTGCAGCAACCTGAATGGAATTAGAGTTTATAATACTGAGTGATCTCTCACAGAAACAAAGATCTGAGTATCACATGTTCTCACTCTTAAGTGTACCTTGAACAACTGTCGTAATACTATAAGAAAAGGATTGACAGTGGTGGGAAACTATGGGAGGGGCTGGGAGGGGAAGGGAGGTGGGATTAACGGTAGTCATTATCTGTCTTGGGAAGGGGGGGACACACCTCATCAACAAGGTTACCTGCACAATGCATATTTGTATACCTAACCCTTAACTGTACCCCACAATTTTAAAATAAAAAAAATAAAAATAAAAGATTAGATGAGTAAGTTTGAGACCAGTCTAGGCAACAAAGAGATCTTGTCTCTAAAAAAAAATTTTTTAATTAGCCAGGCATGGTAGCGTATGCCTATAGTTCCAGCTATTCAGGAGGCTGAGACAGAAGGATTGCTTGAACCTTGGAGGTTGAGCCCATGGTAAACTGTGATTGTGTTACTACACTCCAGTCTGGGCAACAGAGTAAGACCGTACTTTGGGAGGCCGAGGCGAGTGGATTGCCTGAGCCTGCATGTTCAAGACCAGCCCAGATAACTCAGCGAGACCTCGTCTCTACAATTAAAAAAAAAATTAGCCAGGCATGGTAGCGCACACTGTAATTCTGGCTCCTTGGAAGGCTGAAGCGGAAGGATCGCCAGAGCCAACAGGTCGATGATGGGGTGACTGTGAGCATGCCATTGTACTCCAGCCTGGGTGATGGAGTGAGACTCCAACTCAAAAAAAAAAAAAACAAAAAAAAGAAAAAAAAAGAAGAAAGTTGAGACAGATGAAAAGAAATCAGCAAAAATGTCTGGGAGGGAATTATCTAATTTGCTCCATTGTAAAAGAAGAATGAATGAACTCACAGTTCCTAAGAATCACACTTTTATAAGAAGGCTTCTCAAGTGTCTACACCACCCCACTCATCTCTCATTCCAGTGTACACTCCTCCATACAGACATACACTCTCAGGAATACACACGCATATACCCACATATCTGACGAGCCCAGTATACAGCAAGAGTGCAAACTTAAGAGAACACTCTTGAAACTACCCTGACCAGGGTTCCACTGAAGCTAAGGACCGCCTTCACTCACACCTGAACAGGCAGGCAGAGAGGGGTAGAGGAGTGGGGGACTCACTCTGGAACTTTGAAGCCCTGTGCCAATTCAGTTACACAGAATGTCTTCCCAAAGGGAACAAAAGTCAAAAGGTAAATTAACTTACTTGACTCCAAACATTCATTCCAGTTTTAAAGACAAACGGATTTCTTAATCAAGTTTTACTACTTACAAACACTATCTGAAAACTTTATATAAATGAGTATGGATAGTGCGAAAGAAAGAACTCCATGGTACATTTCTCATTATGCATCAGGACTACAGCACTCCTAGGGTGCTGGGCACTCTGCAGAAATTTTGTCCTCTGGATTACACTGTATTTCAACATGATGTCACAGTGCCTGGGAAAGGTCAAGTTTCACACACTCTAATTAAGTACTTTCACTTGCTTTGTGCAGCTTGCAGTATTCCTAGTGCTATTCTGAACTAAGTATTCATTTGGTCCTGCTGGTCTTTTTGTTAATCAATGCTTTAAGTGGTCTTGAAAAAAAATGTTCTATTTTCTTTTCCAAGCAGTGAGATTGAAGCCAAAGTAATGAAGTCATCCAGGGGGGGCCGAAGCAGGCAAACGAAGTGCCCTGGTTAGAGAGACATGGCAAATACTGACATTTTCTATATGTGAGCTGTTGTGCTGGCATTATATGGAAATTCTCTGTGCCAAGGCTTGCCTGTGATGGCTCCACTGGAAAGTATAAGCCTGAGAAGCAAGAGACAGCAATGCTCTGCCTTAACCTGACTTTGCACATGAAGCCTGACCCTGCTGTGGTCTCTCACAAACACAATTGCCTCTTGCTACCAGATACCACAGAGAATTTAATGAAACCGTAGCAATGTGTGGATGGTTTATTGATGCCACCATTGACAATGAGCATCTCCCAGTGGGGTGAAGACAACTCTTGATTACCTGCGGACACTTGAGTCACACCAGTTTATCCAGCAATAACTAATTTCTCAATCCAGACCTTCTCATGCAGAAAAGCCTTTAGCACCAAGGAAATCTGGGAGGAAGCCAATTTATACTAGACTGAGAAAATGAAACACATTTCCAGCAATTAGTTACAGAAAGGAACATGTCTTTATGAACGAACCTTATCGTTCTGTTTGCAGTAAATTCCCAGAACATCTAATGGACTCCTATTCATAGAAAAGTAACAACAAAAAATTCAAAACCAATAATAAATTCTAAGTAATCCACCATTTCATTATCCATACCTCAGTCAAGGTTTAAGTAGAACAATCAGTTTAACATACAGGAGGAGCAACACAGCTACAAGAGACTTGACTCTCCCCACTGAGCTCTCAAATTTCTTCAACAAGAAAATTTCACCACCAGAGTAAAATTGAGCTCAGGGAGTGCCTCTTAATAGAAAACACTCCAATACCCTATGATATTTTAATACAATTCTATAATATTTAATAAAATGCTACTACATAATTGTTGGATGAACAAATGAATGACTGATTTCATTAGCTCTTTCGTAGTTGCCACGTCAACAATAGATAATAAGAAACTATTAAGGAAGAAGGGTCAGAATCAGGCTAGGGCTGGGCCTCTGAGCAGTTGAAAGCTACAGTGCACGCGTAAAGGCCATCATGAAAGGGTGTGTGAAGAGTACTCCAAAAACTCACTTTATCTACAATACAATTTACCTCATGTCACTACCATGGTTTCCACTTTTCAAACAGCACATGTACTGCTAATTTATTTTCATTTCATCAGACGGTAAGTCCTTGAGGACAAACACCATGTCATGCATATCTTTTGCATCCTCCACAGCATCCAACACCACACTTTGCATATATTAGATGTTCACTCAGTAAATGTTAAGTAAATTGAACTAAGTAAGACGAAGCACAGATTGTGGGAATGCAACCAAAGTGATCCTACTGGGGTGCAATGCATGTTGAATTTCAGATTGGCTTCAATGAGATCAATCTTAGCATAGGAATTTGGTTAACTGATGTGCAGTTGCTCATAATGATATCAGGGCCAGAGTCACTCTGAATGCAGTATACATACAACACACTGGTGATGTGACACAATACCAATAAAGGGAAAAGAAAGGGTGAGAGCACTTGAACTTACACAGGTAAACTAGCTGTTTCACAGCCCTGTTTTTCTCTGCAAGTTTTAGAGTCTCAGTCTTAGCCCAGGAAAAGCATGTGTGTATGCATTATGGTTTTCAAAGTGCTACCACAGTTTCTTTCACATTCTCCCTGACCAAGGAGGCTTCATCATCCACATTTAAGAGTTGAGAAAGCTGCACTTCCAAGTAGTTTTGTAAATTCCCCAAGACTAACGTAGGATGTAAACCCAGGGTGCCAATGCCTGTTCAGTGCTGTTTCAATTTTATTACTAAATCAGACTGTTTTCATGTCTTTATAAAAACCACTTAATTTGTACAAGATGGTTTTGTAACACCAAAATGTATATATATTTTTTAACATATTTTTTATTTTAAAATTGTGGGGTACAGTTAAGAGTTAGGTATACAAATATGCAAAATGTATATTAAAATTTTATAAAATTAAAATAGTTTTTGTGAAGACAAAAAACATATGAGAAATAGGAGATGTAATAAGCAAAGGTTAAATTCCCTATAATAATACAGAGAATTCCAGCTTCATAAGTTACTTAGCCAACAAATGGAATCACTATAAATGTTTAAAAGATGATACTCTTTTATATGTCTAAATGGCCTTTTTTTCTTATACTAAAGTAATAACCTGAACAAAGCTATTACTTGTCTGAACATGTGTGTGCCATATTCATATACATTCCACAGTCAGTGAGGTTTATGCCAACCCAGGCAAGCTCACCCCCACATGATGCTTCCTGGCAGCAGCACCTAGGTAAGGTCATGAGTGCAACATGATTGCTAACACAGCCCTGCCCTGCTCACTAGGCTGAAATTTGGTGCCACATCTCATTGTTACTCCTGCAGGCAGAAATGCTACCATGCCATTAGAACAACTCAAAAATAAGTGGACAAATTTATTATGTTCATGTAAGCACAGGTTTGAATAAATTAGTTTCACTAAAGTTTTATTCCAAGCATGACTTATTATATTATGAACAGTGGCAAACCTCTTTTGGAAAAGACCACTGATCAGACGAAAGATTGTTGAGGTTCTCTGTCAAAATCTACTTTGTTTTTTTTAACCTCCACTCCAACCCAATTTTAGCTGAAATCCCTAGGAAAGCCAAGATCAAGAAAATTTCTACTATAGCAGGAGGCGAATAATGTTTTAGGAATAGAATGAGTTACTGATCATCTTCTTTTGTCTGTTGTGTTTCTGTTTGGCCATTTCCCCCTATATTTTTGGTCCTATGTTACCTGTTTGGCCTTCAAGATGCATGCTGGTTTTCACATTGGTATTTATCTGGCTCCCATCAGTCTTACCTTGCTCTTTGATCCTCTGGTTCCCTTCATATCCTAATTATCTTTTCTTGTCTTAAATGCTAAACCCACCACCTTGAATAAATCTCCCAATTCAATACGACAATACTTGAGTAGGGTTAGTCAAGGAAGTATTGAGGTCTCAGCAACATAGATTCACAAGGAAACAGGCCCACTTGGGCTTGGTGAAGATGATCCAGGTATCAGACTGGTCCCAAGATGAGTAATGGGATGTTTAGAATTAGTGTCCAGAAAGATGAGGAGCAATCACATTTGACCTGTGCCATCAACAATATCTGAAGAGGTCAAGTTTAACAAGGGCAAAACTTCATGATTTTTAGTTCATTCAGGGCAAGACTTTGGCTAATAGTTAAGTTTCTATTTCTTGGAAAATAGGCTCTGTGAAAACTGAGGAAGGTGATGTTCCCCAGAGTTTCATGTGGACCCAGACTCAAACAGGAGCATTAAACAGGTACCCAGAGTCTGCAAATGGTGAGAGAATCAATTGAAGGTTGCAATTTCAGGGACACACAAAAACCAGATACAGGAGTACAGAAGCAGAACTAATTCCACCTCCACCCACCAGTGCATTGAAAGCTCTCACTGTGCACATTCCCCATCCTACTCAGTGTAGCCAGGAATTGGATGGGCCTGAGCTCAGAGAGGGAAGCACAGGAGCCAAGAGCTGGGAAAGCCGTACTAGGGAAGCCAAGGCCCATTGGTCCTTGGTCATAGATTTCTCTCGCATCTCCCCTGTTGTTTACTATCTGAAGGACTTACACCTTCTACTATCTGAAGGACTTGTCAGCTCCTACAAGTGTGGTGGATGAAGCAATCAGTGTACATCGTTCTGTCCATAAAAGAATGAACTTATCCAAAAACAATGCCAGCAATATGCTCCTCACCACTCTAGCTTCCCTGTTTCTGTCAAGTTGCCTGCTCTGTTCACCCTCAGTACGTGATAACCCCAACTGGTGAGCACAACATGGCCCCTTCATCGTCAAGCAGTGCAGGAAAAAGCTACAACCTAGGTTACTACAAACATATGACATTCAGTCTCACCTGGGCCTTCACCTTCAAGGTTGTCCAGCCATTATTTTATTTATCGCACTTTGACTATGAATCACCTGACCTTCATCCTAAGCCTTCTCAAAGGCCTTAATTCCACATCTCACTCACCTACTCACTCAGCAAAGGACTCAATTTCATATTTTACTGATAAGATTGAAGAAATACAACTGAAAGTGTTCCATATTTTCTTCCATTCTGCTTCAAAATCTCTCTGTATTTTCATCTTCCCTCTCTTAGCTCAAGAAAAAATGTTCCCTCTCTTCACCAAATCAATCTCAGACATGACCTCTCTCTTGCCTGCCTTTGCAAAGACTCAACTTTATCAGTTAACTTCTTTCTCTCATAAATTCAACTTCGTTTTCTCTGCTTATTTCATCTCTCTATCACAATTATATTCAGATCTCTCCTATCCTAGATTCCATTTTCCTTTTCACACTACCACTTCCCTCTACCAAAATTCTGGATGAAGAGGGTCTACACTGAAATGTCAAACAGTCTCACCTTATGGTCCATTCTAGTAGGCCCTGTCCATAGTTCTCTGAGGGGGGAACACTCAGGCCAACCTTAGACCATGTCCAGTAATGGAGTCTGGTGGGGTTGGGATAGAATGCAGCAGTGAGAGCATGGTATATCTGCTGACATGAAAAAATGCACAGGCTTTCTTTTTACACTACCCACTCTCCTGGCTTTAAGTGAGATTTTAGTAGATAAGCCCACAGGCATTTTCTCATTCTTTGTTCTCCTCAGTATCCTCCTTCTGCAAACTCTTCTACTAATTTCCACACCACTGCACTAGCTTCATCCCTCTTCTCCCACTCAGGCTGTTTCTCCTCCATCTCCTCCCACAGCCATGCTTCAATACTCGCCCACCTCTTACCTGCAGGTATGCTGGAAACTGATCTCTACCTCCTTCTACATCCTCACTCTACACCTCCTCAGTGTTATGTGCATGGCTCCCAAGTCAACATCTCAAGGAAGGACATCTTTGATAAGTTCTAATATGACTATGATTTTTAAAAGAGTAAATTCACATGTTACATTAGCTGATCAAGAATCAACCCTTACATTTGATTTCCCTATATCTACTGATGAAAAGAATATCAACATCAGATTATCATCTTCAATCTCTTTCTCTTCCCCTTTATCAGTTGCTAATATACAAAGATTTAATATCTATGAAATCTTTTATGTCCTGTTCTTCATGTCAGGTTCAGAGAGCAACTCTCCTTGCTCAGATCTTTATGATTGCTTATTTATATGATCACAATAGCTTCCTAATTCATCTCAGTCTCTCTTCTAACATGTCTTCTATATATACCCTAATATACACCTGATTAAGCTTCTTAAATATGTTGTATTATCTCACTCCTCCAATCAAAGGAGTACCTACTCCTCATCAAGGCACCTAAGAGCCTCCAAAATATGCCCAAATCTACCTTCTTCCCAGATGTTCTTCAGGTGACTTCCTCTCCCCTACCCTTTGCCAGACAGCATGACTCCAGACACCTTACCTTCTCCCACTTCTCATGTACTTCTCCTACTATTTCCAGCTTCTCATTATACCCTTACCCTTAGCTGTTTATCTTCCTCTTTCACTATTCCATCATAAGTTGGGTCCACCTTATAAGTTTCACTTCAAATACTGTCTTCTTCATGGAGGTTTCCTGATCCTCTAATTGAAAATAATCTCTTCCTTGAATTCCAATAGTACTCTGGGGCCCACTGTGGCATGCATCACATTTTGAGCTGTATTATTTATGCCTTGCCAACATCTCCCCACTAAACGCACACATTTGTGACACTCTAAGGTCTCTTAAGGCAAGGACTAAGTCATATTTAAGTTTGTGCTTTCAGAATGTCTATACCATAGCACCTTGCACATGGAACGTACTCATTAAATAGTTCATAAACTAAAAAATAGTTCATAAACTAAATAAAAGCAGACCAAGGTCTGTCATACAATGGGTCATGAGTTGTTTTAGTTATTCTACATTCATGGTGTTAAAAGGGCAGTACTATTTGGACTTCACCAATTTCCCCCCATAAGCAAACTCCTTCCCTTTCCCTCTCAAACATGTTTGACAATCTCAATCTGTTTGAGATGACTACCAGTTATTTTTAAAACGTTCAAGCACAAAATGAAAAATAAATCGTATTCATCCAGTAACACTTTACAACTGGTGCCTGATTTATGTTTTAATATTTTCAGATGAGTCTGCAGGGTTGTTTACTCTTTTCACAACTTCAGAAGTCACGGGGAATTTACAAATGTACACAGCAACTATCCATATAGTTTAGGCATGGGGCCAGGAAGGTTATATTTATCTGGCTGGGCAAGGGAGTCAAATCCAGTCAAACAATACCTAAGTCAACTGTGGGTCTCCTTAGTTAGGATTAAAAGGACATGACCTACTTTGAATTTTTTAAGTGAACAATGAAGACCTAATCTCCTAAAAAATACCTGAGTAGCAAATGAATTCTGACTGGTATAATTCATTCCCTCCTTATGCATGAACTATTTTAGTGAGCTACTTCATAATTGAATTTTCTTTAGGTAATTCACACTAGACTGAGTGACAGGTTTTAGACTGGTAACACTGATCAATAGACCACCAAGGACACTTTGTGTCCACTTAATAAACAGCAATAATAAGCAAGATCCTGAGATCTGAAAGATATTCCCATTAATTAATTCCCACACACAGTCCTAAAAGGCATACTGACTCTGCTTAAAAAGATGTGTAGTCAATTTCACCCAGCAGGTTGGTTCTATAAAAACAGCATAATAATAAATGCACAGTTACCCAAAATGCACCATTTACTATTGTTTTTAATTTCCCAACAATAGTCCCTTTATAGGGTCCTTTTCATTTTGGTCTACAATCAAGAGATATTTGAATTCTAGACTTTTGGGGTTAACTTGAATTTGCAGTCCTGCCATGTAATTTACTGTACTCTTCAGGATTATGAGAAGGTAACCTCTAAGGATCTTGAATTCTATATAGGATATTTACATCTTTTCATCTCTCCTATCAACCCCTTCATCACTGCAAATATTTCTTTGTATTTTCAAATTCTTCTACCATCTATTGTTAGTGCTGCTAGAAATAAATGTCCCTCATTGTTACCGAAGCTAATCCTATATATTTCTTCCATTTGTCTCCTCTAAATATTATTTTTCCTGCTTTCATTCTATGATTACCATCATATTCTGGATTTACCCCTCCCTACACCCCTCAAAAAAAAAACCCTGACTCATGAAATTTAACAATCTCGAAGTTCCACCATTTCTTTCTCCTCCCTAGGAGATTATCAATGGTCTCCTTGTCTCCTCAATTCCCCAATTCCCCAACCCAGTGAATTGTCCTTATTCTCTTTTTTTTTTTTTTTTTTAGACAGGGTCTCACTGTGTCACCCAGGCTGAAGTGCAGTGGTGCAATCATAACTCACTGCAGTCTCAAACTCTTGGGTTCAAGTGGTCCTCCTGCCTCGGTCTCCCAAAGCCCTGGGATTACATGCATAAGCCACCACACCTTGCCCTTACCTTATTTAATATCTTCATCATTTGACAGTGTTGGTCTCCCCTTCCTTCTGATATTCCCCTTATCCTGGCTACCATAATTCAGCCTAGTATCCTTTGATCGTTCCCCTCTATCTTCGATGACTCTTCTCCTGGCTCCGGCTATCTGTGTTTCCTAAAGTACAGCTCTTACCATCTTTTCTCTCTTTCAGTTTCATTTATCACCCCTATTTGTACTACTTGAAAAATGACATCTCCCCAACCCTCACTTAACCAGCAAACCCCAACCCTGCATTTCCTACTGCCTGTTGGACATCATCTCCTAACACCAAACTAAATATGACCTCAACCACATTTACCATCCTTTCCACTAAACATTGTGAATAGTTCCTACCATTCACTCAGATGTTAAAGGCTACTTCTCTCTAATTGATTCCTTCCCTTCCTTTACCACCCACATTATATCAGTCATCAAATCATTCTGGGAAATCATCTGGGCTATCGACATGCTCTGCTTCTTTCATACAGCCATAATCATCATTTCAGTGAATGTTGTTATAATCTCACATGGCCCTTTGCACCCAGCCCCTTGTAGTTAGGTGGGGTCATGATCAGTCTGGCCAATGAACCATGAACAGAACTGTTGTGAGTTACTTCTGGCTGGGAATAAAGAAGTACAGAGGTATGAAAACACCACATGTTCTCTTCTCATGCCACCATGACCAGTAATGTTCCAGAAGGGAAGCCTGCATCAGCAGGTGTCCCTCAGCACCTACAAAGAATGGAATCTCCTCACCAAGTTACATCACTCATGAAGTGAGAGGAAGAAACAAACATTTATGATGCTAAGTCCCTGGAATTCAGAAGCTAATGTGTTCTTCACTTATAACCTAATGTGTTTTCGCGCTTGCCTCTTTAAACTGTCCTATCAAACAGAATGCCCTTTACCCCACCCTCTCTCCAAATAATACTGGTTTTCTTTCAACATAGTCATTACTTCCCCCAAGAAAACCTCCATTGATGTCCCTGGCTAGATCCTATTCTCTATTCATATGCTTTCATAACACCATATATTCCTCCCTTATGGCTTACCCTTCATTGCTATTTGTTGAATCTTTGATTAGTGTCTACTTCCTCTGCTAGCCACAAGCTCCAAGAGATTAGGGACAGCACATTTGTTTTAGTTCAACATCAAAATCCAACGTCCAGCCGGGCTCGGTGGCTCAGCCTGTAATCCTGTGCCTTTGGGAGGCTGAGGTGAGTGGATTGCCTGAGCCCGCGGGTTCGAGACCCGCCTGGGCAGCGAGACCTCATCTCTACAATAAATCAAAAAAAAAATCAGCTGGGCTTGGTAGCGCAGGCCTGTAATTCCGGCTACTCGGAAGGCTGAGGTGGAAGGATCACCGGAGCCCAGCAGGCGAGGCTGCGATGGCCGGGAGCGGCCACTGCACTCCAGTCTGGGCGACAGAGTGAGACTCCAACTCAAAAACAAACAAACAAACAAACAAACAAACAAACAAAAAACAAACAAAAAAACAAACAAAATCCAATGTCCAGCACAGCATAAAGTAAGACATTAATAAACACTCATGAATCGAGTCAATGTTGCTCATTTTGCATCTGTAATGCCTAACACAGCTCTTGGGTCACTACTTGGTGTTAATAGGAATTAATCAACATGGCCCTATCATACATGATAAAAATTTTTATAAATGTCTCACCATCTCAATTCATTTATTCCAGGATAGGGGTCTACATTTTTATCCTTGATATCACTGCTACCACTCCCACCTCAAGAACTGGGAGACAGCATCAATAACACTTACACAGCATAACCAGAGAAACTGTTGGGACCCTCTGAGATCTTGTAACGAGGACTTTATGAGCTGTGAATAACAGCTAGGTATGAATCATGCTTTCACTCACCAAATTCAGCAGCCCTCATCAATTCTTCAAACAACAAACCAATTAACCCAGCAACTCCTATTTGCTAAAAGGGAAAATACACATACTATACATTGAAATACATATATGTGTAGAGTGTGTATGTGTGTATGAGGGTGTGTATATCCTCAAGGTAGAGGGAAATCAGGGACACATGAGTAGATATGACACATTCATTTAATACCCAAATGTGCCAATCTGTGACTCAGAGCCATCACAGCCAACATTTGCTCAGATGGGTACAAAGCCAATTACAACTATCCTTTGTCCAAAATCTACATTCTACAGAGCCATTATAGTTGAATTAGCAGATGATTGCAGCAATTGGCAATACCAGCCTTGCATGTTTCTAAGCAGAAACCTGGAAATCATTCTTGACACCTTCTTCTTTTAGCCTCTATGGCCGATTCATCAATAAGTCCTGTCAATCTTTGCTCTGAAATCTCTCTCAAATCTACTTACTTCTCTGCATTGCTACCACCACCCTTAACCAAGCGACTACCTCTCCAGTTTAGAATACTGCAAAAACTTCCTAACCAGTCTCCTCTTATTCACTCTGACACCTCTACAATTCATTCTCCACCCTCCAAAGAGATCTCTTTCAAATTTAAATCTGATCCTCCCCTCTTTAATTCCACTGCTTTTAGGATGACACAAAACCCCCTACTATAGCCCATATGATCCTGCCTGTAACAGAACTCTCTACCCATCTCACTTTTGTCTTAGTTCTCTACATGCATCCCGCTTCTTCTTGCTATGGAATCTCTTAGAAACTCTTCCCTTTATCTTTGCCTTCACTCTTGTCCCACCCATCCCTCAAGCTCAAGCAACACATTCCTCAAGAAGCTTTTTCCAGTCTCTGTATTACAAAAAAATCTCCAAGCCAATTTGTGGTATTAGAAGTTGCAATTGAAGTTTATCCTTTGATGTTGGTAGAAACTCAAAGAGGACATGAGGATGGGTCTCCTGGGTACTGGTAAGGTTCTGTTTCTTGATGTAAGTGCAAGCTACTCAGGAGTGTTGAGTTTATGCAAATTCATTGAACTAAACTCCTATAATATGCACAACCATTTTTTATGTATATTTCACGTTAATAAAAAGCTTCTTAAAATAACCAGGGTATCCTGATCACAGTGCATGTCTCCTCTTACACACTACAGAGCTTCACAGCTGCAATTTTACATCATTTGATTTATGTCTGACACTTCCCCATTAGACTTTAAGCTCCACAGAAGCAGGCTATTTACTCACCTGGATCCCACAATACCTGGCCTAGGTAAGTACCTAAAACTATTTGATGATTGAGCCAGAGAAACTATGATGGGATGAACCCCACAGAGCAATAAAAGACTAGATCAAACTAAGTAACAGAATATCTGACAGAAGAAACAATGGCCACCTTCTCTCCTGCTATGGATGTTCTACTTGTTCAGGGTCTTTTCCTCTTCCAGTGTTCATCCTGGGGTAATGCAGTAGAAGCTCCTTATTCCAGAAAGACTAGGTCCCATGTTGCTCAAGAAGGCAGAAGAAAATAATCAATAAAAGGACCAAAGATGGGAGGCAAGGCAAGGAGTCCCAGTAGTAACAGAAACAGCAAGAAGAGGTAGGACAGATTTAAAAAAAAAAAAAAGTAGTTGCCTTTGAGACAGAAATGAAGAAAAGAGCAAATGGGCCCTGGTCACCAGCAATGTAAACCAAGGGAGGTTGGGTCAAAAAGGAAGGAACAACATGGTATAAAAAATATTAATAGAAAAGGAAAAAGGAACAGCAGGACCCACAGAAAATACATAACTATGAAAGAAAGTGACAAGGCTAAACAGCAATCCAAATGGCAAAGCCACCATTCCCAGAGACACACCCAAATGAAACCCACCAAATATTTTCCCAAAGAGAAAACCTTATTTTATACTCATACAGGCCTAATATTTTTAGAGAATACAGCCATGTGTTCAACAAGTATTCACTAAGCACCTAATATAAGCCAGGCACTAAGCAAACTTGGGCTCACAAAGCATCTGCTGCCTACCAGGAAGAAGCAGAGCCCTTAAGATAGAGATATCTCAAGGGAGGTCTAAAGCAACCCATGCCCTTCATTACCCAAAGCTTACCAGTACACAGCAGCATTACTTACAGGTTCCATGGAATACCTTTAAGTGAGGAAAAAAACTGATGAGATACATGGCACAGATAATACCAGATGATAAAGAGTGTAAGACCAAAAACATTTTAAAAGAATGGAAAACACATACACACACACACACACACACACACACACACACACACACACACGTACATGTGTGTGAGAGAGAGAGAATTAAACTAAAATGGAAAGAGAGAGAGCAAATAAAGAGATCAGAGCAAAAAACACAAAAGCAGAGAAGAGAGGTTGGGAATCTGACAAGGAAGAAAGAAAAAAAGATAACATTTATGGTAAGATACTTCTGCAATCTAAAATCTTTCAAATGTATTTCTCATATTCCTTTATTTGCCCTAGTTCCACAAATCATCTCTGGCAACAACAAATGGTAACTCAATGAATAGAGATTTGATTTTTTATTAACCAAATGCCTCAATTTTGAGGGGTGTTTTGATTTTTTTCAAAAATACACATTAGCAACTTGAATTACATTATAATTCTTCCTCTAACATATCTACTGCTTGAAATCCAGAAAAGAAATTGTCACTTACTGCTCCTCAGAAGACCTGGAATGTCTTCTTTCTACTTTCCCAATTCTCCCTTCCACCCAATTTCTTTCCTAGGTCAGCCAGTTACCATGCAGCCTTTCCTTACTTCTTTTCCCTGGCCTGGTCTGTATCACCTTATCTTTAATACAGCAGTACAGTATCTTTCTCAACAACATTAAGCAGACAGTTTATTTGTTTTCTGACTTCAAACTAAGAATAAGTTGCAAAGGTTGCACAGGCTTGGGTGCATAGAAATAACTGTAAAAATCCACTGAAGTCTGTGTGTCAATTACAGAATAGGGCCCCAGGGTATATTCTATTGTTCATGTTTAGAAAAACATTCTACCTTAAATTCTGACTATATTTTGAGTAGGCTTTCCAAAAATCAAAACAAGCGTCACACTCCTAAATGAATTAACACTTGCTTCCAGACGTTTCCTACTGTCCCACAAGGCCCTTCCCAGCCCGCTCATTCCCAAAATAACTCCACAGTCCTTACCTCAATATTTTAAAAAAGCAAAACCTATGAACACACAAACCTCATCTACAAAGCCCCACCTGGCCTTCATTGCTGCTGGCACAACTGAAGACATTTGTTCTTTCAAAACCTTCAAATGCAAAGGCAAAGCAAAGAACGAGGCAATGAAGCTATTTAAATATAGCTATGGTAAGGCCTGGCAATGTTACAGCAAATTAAATTTTAATAAGACACAGAAAATGCTGAACCTTCAGAAAGTTTATCAGAGAAAGGGGCATCCGAAGGACACAAATACCCCAGGGACCACGTGTAGACACAGCAGAATAACTACATACTGGGACCACTCAAGGTCAAGAATTTGCAAAGTACACAGACATCCAAATGTGGGGAGACCAGCCCTCTGCAAATATGCTGGCTTTAACTTAGAAGGCAAAGCAAATCGACGCAAGCTTCTTCTTAAAGGCTCAGAGAAAACTGATATGTAACAAGGTCAAGTTTCTGTGTCAATGAAAGATGCTGTATACACAAAGGCAACCTATCTAAATATAGCTGCTGACCAATGATCCAGTGACCTCAAAGCTGCCACAATGTGTCTCATAAGGTGGTTTTTCAGGGACAGATTCACAAATGGGCCCTGTATGAGATTTTTTTCATGAGCCTCTCCAGATTCACTCTACCCTCCTGCTCTGTGCCCCAGAAGGCTGCATCAACCCAGCTTCTTTGTCTTCTAGATTTTCACTGGGCATGGCCAATAAGTGGCCTCAGTGAGAAATGGGAGTAAAGAAAGAAAGAAACAGGGATAATACAAAGCTCATAACTGGTATCCCTGCTCCTATGGCAACAACCACTTCCTTCCTGCAGCTCTGATGTATATGAATTACAGCAATGGGTTCTCTTGGCCTTTGACTTTCCATTTAGGCTCAGTCACTGGGAAGCATGTACAGGACAGATAGAAGGAAGTGAATAAGGTCCTGGCACTTACTCCCCTGACTTCCTCCCTCCAGTGTCATCTTGGGCTGACTCTGTTCATCCCTTGACTAAAAGTCACAGGCTCTGCCGTAACCTTTGCCAAGAATCCTATATGTTTTTGCCAATACACTCATCCCCCCGTTACAATCTTTAGGACAACAATAACAGCTAAAAGCATGGATTTTAGCAGCAGAATACCTGATATGAATTCTGTTTTGTTTTTTTTTCCTAAGCACTACCCATGTGATCCTGGACCAGTGACCTGACCTCTTCAAGCTTCTTCATCATAAAAATCCTAATGGAAACCGTTTCAGAATATTATATCATATATGTGGCCATGTAAAATTGCTTGATAAAAGTTAACTATTATACTCATTCCTATTACTTACAATTACCAGGTCCTACTCCTCACTCACTTCCAATAATGCCTAAAATTCCACATTTGTGTTGAGACTCTGCCTTGCTAGAAGAAGTCACTTGTTAAACCAGAAACACCTCAGGCAGGAATGAGTTGACTGCCACAGTGGTAGCCCTAGGAAGTCAGGGACATTGAGTGGAAACTGAGTACTAGGGAGACAGGCCAACCACAAAGCAGGGAAGCTAGCACAGAAGGGGAGGTGAACAGACACTAAGAGCCTGGGTAATCTGCTTCCCTGTTTCCCCAAAGACAAGCCATAGTGGGCCAAGGAGCAAGTGAGTCCCCCTCTGAGTGCACTGCTCCATTACAGCACCTGATCAGGGCTGTTCCCAAAACAGAAGTCAGCAGAGTTGGAGACACAAGCAAGGAAACATCTCCCAAGTCCAGCCAACCCCAAAATACACCTTTCATTCCTAATCTATCATCCTTCCTGCTGACCGGCAGAACATTCTTCCTCCAGGGCCAACGTTTCTGTGGAATAGTCAGAGTGCAGAAGTATTTATCACAATGACATATCCTAACTTCCAGAAACAAAGACATCTAGAAACAGCCATTTGAGTAATCTCACTTATTCCCTATCACTTTCTGAATGATTCAGGGAGAGAGAATGATAAAGTTGCGGTGACTTCATGTGGAGCAGGCAAAGCATGGGTACACCTGACAAGTCCCCCTGTTCCCCAGCACATGACTGGAGTGTTTCTGAGCATTTCTTCTTTCCCCTAAATGGCTTGGGTCTCTCTCAGTAGCTTCTAGTACCAGCAAAAGATTGGTCCCAATTCTAGTATCCCCAGATTTTCCACTTGTTTATTTGAATCACTACATTCCTTTCTTTGTCCTGTGATCTAAAAGAGAGAATTAAACAAGACTGCTTTTTTAAAAATTGTATTAGAAGGAAAAAAATATATCATCTATGTTCTGTGTCCCTCATATCCCCTATGATATCTTTATTTACAGGTATATGTTTTGTAATGGTCTAGTCTTTTCCATTTTACATTTTTATCAAAGCACAAAGAAGCCACTTTTATCAGTTGCCATCAAAACTAGACACAGTTTGGAAACACTCAAACAAAACACTTCAACTTTAAACAAGGTGGCTTCAAGGACTTTCTATGGGCTCCTATTTCATTTAAAGCCTAAATGATCTCAACAAGCAAAAGGAGGACAATACTCCAACTACTTTAAGACTGTAGTGGAACATCCTTTTGATAGTACCTGTTGCATGATTTGTACAGGGCAAAATTGCAGAAGGAAAATATGTCTTTCAAGTTTATTTCCTCTTTCTCTCTGGAACAACAACAACAACAAAAACTGAACCAGTCATATTCCATATCTGCAATCCCCAGATAAGTATTAAGGTAAATTTTAGATTTCTCATCACTCACCATCACTTTACATGAATGAGTTACTATTATTCCAATCAAGCAACATATTCCTATTGCAACTCAAGGTCAGCGAGTCCCAGTGCAATCCCAAATAAGATACCATGACTGATAGGAAAAAATCTGGAAGCCCACTGTGTTCTGATCATCTTCAAATTATTCCACTAATGTGGGCAGTTATTCTCTTCACACATACCCAGGCCAGCTGTGGTTGCTGAGCAGAACCTGGACCAGGGCATAATCACGTTTTGAGAGGACATGATTTAGTGTATAGTATAACTGAATCTTCATAATAAAAACATCAGAGTGAAACTTAAATTGTCATCGGAAAATATTGTGTAAATTACAATAATCATAACTTCTTCAAGTTCTTTACACATACTTGGATAGCTAGGGTGATTAAAATGAATTGTCCTGTCTCAAAATAAATACATTTCCAAACCATGAAGTCAGAAGTGAAACATCTTAAAACCTTCAACCTTCAAAAACAAAACAGGGTAGAAACATATCATATCCAACAAGTAAAATTTTAGCTTCTTTTAATTTTTTTAGAAGAGCTCAGTGAAAGAAATCTGTGCATTGAGAACTAATATGTTCAAACCTAAGCTAATTATCCTGCTGTGTTCTGAGTAACCCTTCCTTCCTGTGTTCTCCTTCCTTCATTACTGACACTAACTCAACTGTCTTGTAATTTTACTGAGCTGTGTTTTTTAAAAGGTTTGCAGGATACAACATCAATATATAAAAAAATAACTGTATTTCTCTATACTAGTAATGACAAACCAAAAATGAAATTAAGAAAACAATTTCATTTTCAAAGGCATCAAAAAGAATAAAACACTTAGTAATAAATTTAACAGAAGAAGTGCACAGTTTATACACTGACAACTAAAAAACATTGTTGAAAGAAATTAAAGAAGACCTAAATAAAGGGAAAGACATTGCATGTTCATAGATTGGAAGATTTAATATTGTTAATATGGCAATATTCTTTCCAAATGTCCTACAGATCCAATATAATCTCTATCAAAATACTAGCTATGTTTTTTGCAGAAATTGACAAACTAATGCCAAAGTTTATTTGAAAATTCAAGGTACCTAGAATAACCAAAATAATTGTCAAAAACAGAACAAAGTTGAAGAACTCACACTTCCCGATTTCAAAACTTACTACAGAGTTGCAGTAATCAAGACAGTATAATAATAGCATAAGGACAAATATATAGAATAGTCACAAATAAACCCTCATACTTATGATCATTTGATTTTCAACAACAGTGCAAAGAAAATTTAATGAAGAATAGTATTTTAAATAAATGATGCTGGGACAACTGGACATCCACATACAAAATAATAAAGTAAGAACTATACTTCCCACTATATACAAAAATTAACTCAAATTGGACCTAAGACCTTAAAGATAAGAGCTAAAACTAAAAAACTTTTAGAAGAAAACATAGAGATAAATCTTCATGACTTTGGATTAGACAATGGTTTCTTAGATGTGACACCAAAAACAAAAAAGAAAATAAACTGAATTCATCAAAATTCAAAACTTATTGTACTTCAAATGACACTGTCAAGAAAGTGAAAGGACAACCCAGAGAAAAAGTATTTGCAAGTTATATTTGATAAGGAATTTATATCTAGATTATATACGAGGGGTATTCACAATAACAGAATTATTTTTTGGAGGGCAGGTCTCTTGTAGTACAGGCTTCCCCTGCTAGGGAAGAGTTCTAAGAACCCATCAGCACCAGTGTGCCAGCTAGTGTGTTGTGAGGGGCTGCGACTGACTTCAGTGAATTTTTTTTTTTTTTAGATTCTTTCAACACGTTTGCCCATTTCATGATGGGTGATTTATGAGCACACCTGCCCATACTACACTGAGTGTTCACCAGTTTTTGACCAAAAACGGCATGGCCCATGTGCCCCACCCTCCCTATTCACCCGATCTCACCCCTAGCAACCTTTTGTACATTTCCCTGGATGAAGAAAGTTCCCAAAGGGAAATATTTGCCAATGTGGAAGAAACAAAACAAAAAAGGGCAGAAGCACTAAAAGATTTCAAAATTGACGAGTTCAAATAACAGTTTAGAGTAGTGGAAAAAGAGTCTCGATAGGTGTATTACATCAGACGGAAAGTACTTTGACAATGACTGAAGTTTGAACAAGTAAGAATAGTTTTTTTATAAACAAGTCTCTGTTTTGGGGGATCCCCCTTCATTAAAATCTCTTAAAACTCAAACAATAAAATGATAAATAACCTGTCTTAGTCTATTTCCTGCTGCTTCAATAGATTGCCTGAGACTGGGTAAATTATACAAAACAAAAAGTGTTTGCTGACAGTTATGGAAACTGGACAGACCAAGATCAAAGAGTGGGCATTTAGTCTGGTGAGAGCCTTCTTGCTGTGTCCACACATGGCAAAAGAGCAAGTTAGCCAAATGCTGCTTGATATCTCTTATATAGGGGCCATAATTCCACAAACAAGGGAGAAACTCCTGTGGCCTAATCACCTCTTAGAAGCCCCAACCCCTAATACCATCGCATTGACAACATCTGAATTGTGGAAAGAACATATTCAATCCATAGCATAGCACAATTTTTAAAATGGACAAATAATTTCAATAGATATTTCTCCAAAAGCATATTCAAATAGCCAATAATGCATTAAAAGATGTTTCATAGTCTTAAGGGGGAAATTCAAATCAAAACCACAACTAGGTATCATTCCATATCTGTTAGGTTAGCTATGACCCAGACAGACAATAGGAAACATTGACAAGGATATGAGGAAATCATAACTTTCATATATTGCTGCTGGGAATGTAAATAGTGTATCCATTTTGGAAAACCGCTTGACAGTTCTTTAAAAAGTTAAACATAGAGTCACCACATGATGCAGCAATTTCATCTCCAAGAGAATTCAAAACATATGTTCACATAAACACTTTTACACAAATGTTCATAGTGACCTTAATCAAAATAACCAAAAATTGAAATAACTCACATGTTCACCAATTGATGAATGGGTAAATATAATGTGGTATATTATCTATACAGACTATAATTCAACCCTAAAAAGTAATAAAGTAATGATACATGGTACAACATCAATGAACCTTAAAAACATTATGCTCATTAAAAGATGCAGACACAAAAAGGCCACATAATATTGCATCAGTCCATTTCTATGAAATGTCCAGAACAGGCAAATCCATAGAGACAGGAAGTAGATTAGTGGTTGTTGGGAACTCAAAAAGGGGGAAATAGAGAACAACTGCTAATGGGTTTGATCTTTCTTTTGGAAATGATAAAAATGTACTGAAATCAGATAGTAGTTACTGTCATATAACTCTGAATAAACTTAAAACCATTGAATTGTAAAAGGGTGAATTTTAGGATATATAATTTATATCTCAATTTTTTAGGAAAAAATTAAAACTTAAAAGGTAAGCAGAGTTTAAAAGTATGCAAGTCTTGGTAAAACTTAAGCAATTCCTCTAAAAACATATCACAAAACAGATATAAATGCATAAAATGGCAAGTCGAACAAAAGCATCTCAAGCTATGATCATCCTTAAAAGTTTGATTCCAGGAGCCTTCCAAGGAAATTTTCCAACAAATTATCACATTATTTTCAGTAACATGGAGGAGTCATGATAATTTTCTCAGTAAATGAGACCAGATCATGCCCTTTTCAAATTTCAAACCTGGGGAATAATCTTTATCTTGGTCTGAAGAATCAAACTCAGTAACTGTTGATGAATGCCCTTAGCAAACCAAAACTCACCCAAGAAACACTGCTTAATGAATCTTCATTATACAAAATGAATATTGCCAATTTATTTCCCAAGTAAGTAACGTGCCTCGGCCTACAACAGAGCTATTTTACAAAGGTCCAGACCCTAACCTAAGTGATTCAAACTGAAATGCACTTGGCTACTTCCCAGTAACATACAGCTTACTACTAAGTTATTTTGAAGAGGAAATAGGAACAAGTCAGATAAGACCTACAGAGAGTAATCTGTCAACAAACAAAAGGCGTTAGTTAGTCTGCCTTCATAAGCATGTCACTTTATGCCATCTCTCTTTGGGGCTTCATCATCCAAAGGTTTCTCTCTCCTACCACCACTTTTAAACAAACAGATTAGTATGGCAGGTACCTTGAGTATGAGGACACTTAATTATCTCTTTTTCTGACCCAAACAAGATGACTGTGCAAACTCTGCAGTTATATAGTGACCTTGACATCTGGCTGAATAAAATGACAGTGAAATGTCTACTTAGGGAACCTCAAAAAGCATACTCTTCTCTCTTTAACCTTTTAAATTTCAGTATACTTTGGAGAGGAAACTGTCTTCACTTTTCAAGCTTCTTTGCATTTATTTTCAGCTGTAAAGAAAATTCTTAATTATAAAGATCCATTATACTCTTGGATAAGTAGAAAGCATATCCGTGTGATGCTCATTTCAAAGGGATAACATAAAAATGTTTAAAGTTATTAAGTAGTTAAATAACCTTTAGTAAAACCAATTGCAGAGAAAAGTAAGGTTATAAAAGTATCAAACAGGTCAACTATCTGTAAAAAGTCTTGATTTTGTGTAGACTGAGCCCATGTTTCAAAAATAATGAGTTTTTCACTTTTATATAGTGGTTTTGTATTAGGAAAATAATTCTCTGACAAAAAAAGAGTCCCAGGGATTATGTGAACAAATGTCACAATTTAGTCACTCCAATTAAACTAGTATCCCCATAACACAAAGTCTCCAAATAATTGTCAAGATTTTTTTACATTCTAAATGTTCGATCTGTACAATGTTCAACAAGTGAAAATATGGGCTACGCAGACTGTGTCAGGAATAAACCATAGATAATAAACTCTATTTGAAATAAAGTAAAGAAGGTATCAAAAATGCATGCACATTTTAAGAAATAAATAAACTTTATATAAAATTATAATACTCAATAAGATGAATACAAGTCATGTTTGACTTCTGCAATTACAAGAGGTGCTCAAAATGGTTACCATCAGCATCCAGACACTTCTAATTATGACGCACATCTCTTAACATCTCTTAAAACATGTATATACTTTTTTGGCAACCCCAGTATATCACAGATTATATTTTTATGAAAAAAAATTGAAGGGTTAGTTTCACTTTCATATTAACTGCCACCTCATGGCAGCATACATAGTGGAAAGAACAGAGATGAACCCCAGGTCCGCATGATTGTGCAGACCTGGGGTTCAAAGTTCAGCACGTTCATGAACTGGCTGTGTATTACTTGAGAAAATCACTTTACCTCTTTAAACCTCAGCTTTCAACTCTTCAATATGGAGATACTATTCACCTTTCAATGTTGCCATGAGGATGCAATAAAAAATAAATTAAAATTTCATGCATAACAGCATGTGACGCTACAGCAAGTCACAAATTCCAATTCGTTTACTCATAATAGGTACCCAAACAAATATCCTTCTCCTCATTTACAAAATAAATTACACTTCTTCACTTTTTTCAGCATTCCATCTATCATAGCAACCTTTGTTCTCTCTCTCTCTCTCTCTCTCTCTTTCTCTCTCTCTCTCTCTCTCTCTTTTGTTTTTGTTTCGTTTTTTTTTTTTTGGTAGAGACGGGGGTCTCACTACAATGCTCAGCCTCATCTTGAATTCTTGGCCTCAAGCTATCCTCTCACCTTAGCCTCCCAAAGTGCTAGGATAACAGGTGTGAGCCACAGTGCCCAGTCTTGTTCTCTCTCTTTTTTTTTTTAATTTAATGGTTAAGGTTAATACAGTACTATAGTACTGTATTACAGTTAACAGCTCTAGCCAAAGGATGATGAAAGACTTGAGTTTAAATCCTAGCTCTAATACATACTGGCTAGTGAATTTGTACTAAATTTCTTAACCTTGCACACTCAGTCTGTATCTTTAAAATAGGGCTGATAAAGTATTTCCTTCAGTGATTTGTTAGAGTTTAAAAGAGACTTTCATGTAAATTGCTTAACAACGTGCTTAACATACACGAGCGATTGTTGTTATTACTTAGCAAGATTTTTAGTAAGTTTTTCTCCTGAATTCTTTTATGCATAAATCTTCTGACTCTCCATAATGTTACATGAAAGTAACATCAAGGCAGAATCACCTGCAGACACCTGTTCTCTGTCTCTTGCGCCCAACCTTCCCAGCCAAACGAGCAGAGCCTGCCTGCCATGTCAATTATAACTGTAACGAGAATCATCTTGGTGAATCACAGGGAGATTACTTGTGTTCTCTAAGTCATGACAGCAATCTAAGAAAATCTGACTTTAATTGAAACACACAAGCCACATCTGAGCAAGCAACTCTCCACATTGGGCAAGCTTTGCGGTGGGACTCTTAGTAAGGCCACCAGATTCTGGGTCTGTCCCCAGTGAGAATCCCAACATAACAGAAATGCTGAAATAAACATCATTAAGAAATGCCCCCTTTGCATCAAATCAGCATTTTGCACAAATTAGTAACCAACGAAAATGCATTTTGATGAGCCATGTAAATAAGTTTATAGAAAAGCTGGACAAGACAGAAAAGAATACAACAGAATCATCATTCTTACAGGGGAGAGGACCTACTTCTTGAAATGAAATCTATTACCTTTTTGGCAGCTCAGCATCATTTGGGCATTCATGCTTGAGAACAGGAAGGAGGATGGTGGATACATAAGAGACCTGACAAATTTGCACAAATATAAGGCCAAAATGCTAAAGTGTCCCTCACTCAGGAGATCTGAGTTCTTGACATTCCTGAACTAGGTGAGTCTGATTCTTATTTAATTTCATCTGGCCTGAGTTATCACCCCTTGTCCTGATACTCTGCAGGACATTTTTAGATTCTGAAATGGAATGTGTGAAATGTGGGTGGAGAGTTAACAAAAACAAAAATGGATTCTCATAAAAGGTCAAGAAGTGTGAGGTTTCACGCCTCCTCTATCTATCATTAGTTGCTCTTCCTCTCCCCTCTGCAGTAAATCTTCCTCTCACCTCCTCTCTCATTATCGTCTGTCCCTAAATTCCAACTTATGAGGGAGGCTAAGTCAGAAATGGATTATAAAAGTCAGGTACAGATCACACCCTGTCATCTCTCCTAGTCTCCCAAATGCCGTAAGTCTCCCCCTACTCTGGTCCATCAGGCACACACCCTAGCCTTCCAATGGCCATGATTATGTCACTTCTCCACTCATACACAGGGAATAGCTCCCTACTTCCTCATACCATCATAGTAGTTATTACAGGGCACACACTAGGTATGAGGTACTACACAAGAACCTTTCCTTCATTATTCCCAATGCTTACAATGAAGTAAGCTGTTACTATTCTGCTATTATGGTTATTATCCAAAATATTATTCAAACACTACATTTGGCCACATCTGCTTATTCAGTCTTTTTCCAACATCACTCTTTAAAACACAACAAAACTGAATTTTTCATTGTTTTCTATTCAAACTCTGTAGTTCTTTCCCTTTGGTCTTTTGCAGGTTGATGTCTTTTCCCCAGCAAAAGCTCTCCTATTTCAAATTTATCCTTCTCAAAACTGTTATCAACCACAATCCTCCATGTGTGGTTGCTAAAATAAGTCAAAAATAAGTCTTTTATTTTAATTATTTCAGATCTTTTTTGTACCACTTCTATGCGACTTACATTGAATTTTGTGCATCTCTTTTTCTTCTGCTGGACTGCCCATTTTTCAAGAGACCAAATACAACAACATCAAGGCCTGTGCTCAGTATTAGCTGCACAATACATCAGCTGTAGGAATGGCATATGGGTGAACATCAACCTTGAGAAGAAAACCTAATCTCTGTTTTCAGTGTCTTATACATTCTGCTTCTCTGGTCTATTCATTTTTCAGTCTTTTCCCTAATTTACCTTTTTCATTCACATGTAAAAACCAATATAAAAGTAGTCCTCCCACAGTATTATATTATTTTTCAAAGTACATCTAATAGTGGCTATTTAGTTAGGGCTCTGGTTGATTCTACAGTAAGTAAAATTTAACAAGAAATTAAGGGAGGAATCTTCCTCTGCCTATTCTATTAATTATTCCAAGTAATGAGATTACCCACATTTTTGTTTAGACAAGTTTACAGATTAGGAATTAGTATTTAGCTTCGGATGTTTCCCCTATCACATCGCATACCACTGAAGAAGACATCTCATATAATTCACTGCAGGTATTTTCAGCTTGTTCATGTGGCTCTATGGAGATTAATGACCCTAAAACCTTACATCTGTTTTGATGTGTTTCTGATTTTGGTAAACTGTTTTTCACAAACTGAAATAAACTCATTTATGTCCAGCCTTATAGGCATATGAAACATCTATTAAGCTATTTCTATCTGCAGAGATGATTAAAAAAACTGTTCACCCTTTCATAATGTGGTAATTATTACTCAACAAATAATTAAAACATAGTGTCTTCTCTAAAGTCAGCAAACAGGCAGGACAAGAAAAGAATGTGTAAACACTCAGGTGAAGAAAGATGAATACATAATCAAGGAGTTAAAACAACTCAATCAATTCTGAATATCTTTAAGAAAGGCTAAACTGGCTCTGGAGAACATGCACATTTGAAAGGGAAATGAAGCCCAGAGTGGAAAAAAAGGACAGATAATAAATAACAAGTGGCTGAAATGAAATAGGCAAATTTGAGAAAAAGACAGAGGAGTTACAAGATGAACCAAGATGGGACGGAACATGAAATACAAAAGACAATGAAAATCCACAGAGGTTAAATTGTTTATTAAATCATAAAAAAGTCTATAGCCATGACATTTTGAAGTGATGAGAGCAGTTGCTAGAAATGAAAGACTAAGCAAGATCTGAGGGGAGTCAATTCAAGGGTTGTTTACTGAGGTCCTACTGAGGACACAGCACTATGCTGAGAGCTGGTAAGCAGACTCTGCCCTCCAGAAGTTAAATGACATGACAAAAAAAAGTTAGCACTGTCCCCAAAAATGATAACACGTGGCAGATTAAGATAAGTGTCAAAAGAGAAACATACAGAGATACTGAGGAGAAGGAGAAAGTTCACCAGTGAAAGAGTTCTCTCATCATGAGCATGCCTGAGCACCATGCTTCTCTTTCACGGAGAAGAGAGAGTGAAACACACAAAAGAACCTTGTATTAATAAAAAAGTAGATTTTCTCATCTTTATGGGGTTAGGTTGAGAAGAAATCATTTGGAAATAAAAGAGGACCAGAATAAGCTCTAGCAGCACTTGGGGTTAACTATCTGGAAAGATATCCTCTATTTAAATACTGATGAATACCATCAACAAATAAAAGATGTTCTAGATAGCCTTTTAGTGAAGAGAGTATTTTTCAGTTGTTTGCATAACTGAACTTAGAGTAAACTTTATCCCTCAAGGAGTTTGAAAATAATGCGTGAAAAACAACTATGCCTTTATGTGATCTCTATTTCGACTATGCATCAGACAACTTTCCCCCCTTTTTAAATCAAAAGTATAGGAAACATCTTTTATCCACTCAGACTGAAAAACAGGACTCAACACAATGGAATCAACTCAAGTAAGCATCAGCAAAAAAAAAAACGTGGCAAGAACTACATCACAAAGTCCTTCCCTCAAGGAGTTTAAGTAGTTGCAATTCAGGGGCTAGTTATGAAAGTCATTCTTTTCTTTTTTTTTTTTTTTTTTTTGAGTTGGAGTCTCACTCTGTTGCCCAGACTGTAGTGCAGTGGCTGCTCCCGGCCACCACAGCCTCAACCTGCTGGGTTTGGGCGATCCTTCCGCCTCAGCCTTCCAAGTAGCTGGAACTACAGGTGCGCGCTACCACGCCCAGCTAATTTTTTGTAATTTATTGTAGAGATGAGGTCTCGCCAAGTTGCCCAGGCGGGTCTCGAACCCGCGGGCTCAGGCAATTCACTCACCTCAGCCTCCCAAAGTGTGGGATTACAGGCTGAACCACCAAGCCCAGCTATGAAAGTCATTCTTAGATTTACTAATAAAACATAGGAGTACCACTATAAAATCTTTTACAGCAAGGGCCAGCAGTCCATGGGCTAAATCCAGCCTGCTGTCTGTTTTTATACAGCCCACAGGCTAAGAATGACTTTTATATTTTTAAATGACTGAAAAAAATGTGATATTTTGTGACATGAAAAATACATGAAATTCCAATTTCAGCGTACATAAATTAAATTTTATGGAAACACAGCCACACCCTTTCATTTACATATTGCCTATGGTTTCTTCAGCACCACAACAGACAGAGTTGGGTAGTTACAACAGAGACTTGTTGGCCTCACAAAGCCAGCCTAAATATTTACTATCTAAGTTAAGTATGCCATGATACCGCAACACAAATGTTTATTTAGCATGGATTCCCTCTGCTGTTTTTCAAAGAATGATATAAAGAAGGTATGTAATCTCATCATTATGGAACAGGCCATGGAGTCAGAATGATGGAGTTCCAGTATTGGTTCCTCGGTTCTCAGCTGTGTAATCTGCCAAGTGACTTAAGCTGTGAGTCTCAGTTTCCTCATCTATCCAGGAAACTACTGTCAATCCACATCAACTAAACAGTTGAATCAAGAGCTGGACAGGCTGGAGAGTCCTTGGCTCTGTATTCATAGCTCACATGCAAACCTTTCTTCTTTCTTATACATGTTTCTAGATGTCTATATTTGCACAGTACAAAAGGCATTGGTCATACAATGACACAGACAATGAAACTACAAACCAAAAGTTTTGCTGATAGCAGTCATTCTTGATGCCTTTTAAAATCATAGATCCTTTTGAGTATAAACATTCCTCCAATCATTTATTCAACAAATATTAATAGAGCTCTTCATTGTGCCAGACAGATCCCAAACAATAGGAATGAGGACTGCACAACTGGCATTCTGTGGGAGAAACAGAAAACAAACATAAAAGTTCATCCTTAAATGAATTCATATATACAATGGTAATTTAATAATAAATAAACACGAAAAATGCCTCAGAGTAGGAAATGGAATCTGGAAAAGTGAGAGTTAAGCTGAGATCTGAATGACAATAAGAGATAGTCATGCAGGGGTGAGGGGAAGAGCTTCCCTGGCAGAGGCACTACCTAATACAGAGGCCCTACAGGGGGAAGGTTCAGTGAATTCCAGAAGAGAAAATGAGGAAAGAGTGGGCTAGAGCATTGTAGTCAAAGAAGAACCCTTCAGAGAAGAGTAAGGAAGCCATGATATTATTATGTTAAGTTTTTTGGTGTTTTTTTTTTTAAGACGATACAATTTTATTTTATTTTATTTTTTATCAATATTTTTTATTATGATATTGTGGGGTACAGTTAAGGGTTAGGTATATAAATATGCTTCATTCAGGCACCCTTGTTGATAAGAGGTGTCTCCCCATCCCCAGACATTTGCTACCGTTAATCTCATCTCCCTTCCCTCCCCCCCATAGTTTCCCACCACTGTCAGTCATTTTCTTATAGTATTACAATGGATGTTCAAGGTCCACTATATGAGTGAGAACATGTGATACTCAGATCTTTGTTTCTATGAGAGATCACTCAGTATTATAGACTCTAGTCTCACCCAGGTTCAGACACTTCTCAAAGGAAGACATCCAAGCAGCAAACAGACACATGAAGAAATGTTCAACCTCACTAATCACCAGGGAGATGCAAATCAAAACTACACTGAGATACCACCTAACTCCAGTCAGAATGGCAATTATCAATAACTCAAAAAATAACAGTTGCTGGAGAGGGTGTGGCGAAAGGGAACACTTCTACACTGTTGGTGGGAGTGCAAACTAGTACAACTTCTGTGGAAAACAGTATGGTGATTCCTAAAAGCTCTAAATATTGACATCCCATATGACCCCACAATCCCCCTACTGGGAATATACCCTGAAGAACTCAAATCACTCTATAAAAAAGATACCTGCACATGTATGTTTATTGCAGCATTGTTCACAATAGCAAGAACCTGGAAGCAACCATGCTGTCCATCAAAAGAGGACTGGATTTTTAAAATGTGGTACATATACACGATGGAATACTATGCAGTCATAAAAAAGAACAATACCCTTTAATTTTTAATCAAGGGAATGATTCAATGTGATTTATTATATAGAGACAAAAGGGGGCAGTGCAGAGACTGTGAAATTGTTTAGGCAAGAACAATGGTGGTACCTTGAACCAGAGTGGTTAGAGATAGAGATAGAGAAATATGGGAATGTTTTGGAGGTGGAGATAAAAAAAATAAGCTTGCCAGTGGCCTGAATGTGGAGTGGTGAGGGGACTGTAAGGAATCAAATACAACTAGCAGATTTTTGGCTTGAGCAATTGAGTGAGGCCATTTTCTAAAATTAGAAATTCAAAGGGAGAAGTAGCTATGGGGAATAAATCAAGAGTCTTGTTTTGGTCATATTAAGTTTCAGATGCCCATCAGACATCCTAGTGGTGATGCAGAATAGGTAATTAGATATGAGCACCTGAAGTCTTATGGAAAAGTCATGACTAATAGGTATAGATTTGATAAGTCACCCATATTAAGTTAGAATTTAAAGCCATAGGACCAGATGAAATTACCTAAATATGCAGGAAGAAAAGAGAAATACACAGAAGGGCCCCTGGAGCCCTCCAACATTGAGAGGTCAAGCAGAGGAGTAAGATCAAGTCTAAGAGAAAGAACAGCCTGAGTTCTTTAACACAGAATGTGATAGCATGAACACCAAGAGATAAAGTGTTGAAAGAAGAATGATCATCACTGTACGATGCTGAGTGGCCACAGAGGAGAGGAGTGCCCTCTGAGATCACCATGGAACTGTCTCAGTGAAGTAGCAGAAACTAAGGAACTACAAGAATAGAATGAGAAAAGAACAGGAAGTGAGGATGTGAAAACAGTAACACAAACATTCCTGATGAAGCTAAGAATTCTTTTCCAGAAAAACAATGTACACTAACACATGTAGAATCAAAAATTAGAATTACACTAAAGACAGATTCCTCTAAAGCAATGGACTCCCTATTAAAACACCATTATAAAACACACTGCTGAGGCTAAGTTCTTTACCCAACTGACTCAGTCTTAGATGGAGGCCAAAAATCAGGAGTCTATAGATAATTCCAATATTTTATAAAGTCTCTTGCCTTGCCCATGAAGTTCTGTTCCTTTAGAATATATCTCTTTCCCATAAAATACAATCACCTGGGTTTAGAATTCATAGACTTAACTCAGGTGCGTTGAGTCATATGGACTCCAGCTATTTCGCTGACTCCTTTAAGGGACACTATTAGGCTAAGGAGGCTGTGCAAGAGGCAAGCCTCCTGAGAGACTGTCTAAATCCAGAGGCTCCAATACCTTTACCTGCCACTAAACTTACTTTTCTTTCCATCTCATGTTGTGGATACTAATTAGCATAAAGCATTTAACCAAGAAAGCAATTACGATGTTTTTATTCTTCCAAATTCTTCCAAGGGAGATTCTGGGTCATGCTAGTTGAATAAGCAGCCAGGATATCATAGCATCAGACCCTACAGAGTCAGAATTTGTTAAAGACAAAGTGGTAGTCAAGGAACTAATTTTTTATGCCTCTAGTTTTCTCCTAAATCCCATACCCTTTAGTGTAAGGGAAAGATACCATACAATGAGGCCAAGTTGACTGCATTTTTTAAAGCAGTGGTAAGATGTAAGAACCAGATCAGCACAGCTTATCTGGATCATGCTTTGCAGCTCATTTAAGCACCTAAGCAGACCTTCAGTAGCAAAAGAATAAGCCAAAAGTGGAATCTGCCTGAAATAGTTCATTCTTCTTAGTTCCTGCAGTATTCACCTATTAGACTCCTCCAGAGGGCCAGTGCCTGTGGTCAAAACCAGAAGACAGACAGGGTCCCTGAACATGGGGCTCACATTTCAGCAGTTAGAAGAAGACAATAAACAAGCAAAAAGCAAAGAAATAAACAAGAAATTTTCAAATGAGGATTGTTGCTTTGAAAAGAATAATTAAACAGGGGTCAGGAACAGAGAGGCTTTTTTAAATTGGATGGTCACAAGAGGACTCTCTTAGAGGGGGCAATATATGAGCTGAGACCCCAGTGATAAAGAGGATCAGCCATGGGAAGATCTGAGGAAAGTGTTCAATTTATATTTTTAAAATCACATTTCTAACATAGAGCTTAAAACCACTGAAAAATAACCTAGCCTCTGCAGTTTAGAAGCAGTATTTCTAATAGCAGGAAAATAAATATGAACTCCTGGGATTGCCTATAAAAGAGAATGAGTCATTACCTCTTTTATGATGTTTTCAATGACTAATTAAGAGAGTAGGGAACACACAAAAAAACAACTGCTTGTACTTTTACTGCCTGTGTCCAGGAATTACATCATCTGCCCAAGGTATCTGTCTCTAGAGTAAGTCTATGGCCCTAAATTATCAGTCATCAGCCACTAATATCATAAGCAGAGAAGGATTTAGCTCAATTAGTGTAACTGTGCAAATTTCATCCAACCTCAAGAAAATATTCAAAACACAGAAAATGAAAGTAAAACATAATATACAGAGAGAAGAATATTGACTATGCCTGACTTGTTGCCAAATACTTTGACAAATTTCACTGGTTGATTGTTTTTGTTTTTGTTTTTTTTATTCAGGGGGTCCACATGCATATTTGTTGCAAGGATATATTGTGCAGTGGTAGAGATTGGGTCTTAGGTGGCCCACCACCCAAATTTCACGGGCTGATTCTGACAATGAGATGTCCAATTTTTTTAAATGACCCAGCAATTACTTACTCGGGCATAATTTTACTGACATCATTAATATTTGTATAAATCTCACCAAAATTATCTGACAATTGTATAAAGAAACAAATTTTCCCAGTGAAGTATGAGAGATAAAATTCAGCTGCATCTTGCTTATGCTAAAGCAAAATTAACTTAAGGTGAAAGTCATATTAATTCCCTGATGAAAACCCATTTGTTATGGCTGATTCACCTTTATCTCATATAAAACACAAAGACGCTGTAGGCTCTCTAAGCCTAATTAGTACCATATATTGTTTGGAAAAATTGATCAATTTTTATGTTTCATTTAGAAAAAAAGTCTAGTCTTACAAATTTGGCTGTCTGTAATTGTGCTTCAGCATGGCTCTTCTAGCTTTAAAGACAAAAAAAAAAAAAAAAGACCAAACAATAACAACAACAAAAAAGTATGATCACCTAGAGCAGAAATCAGAGAAGTCTATGATGATATTACCAAGTGTGCTTCTCATTTTTTTCTTTCTCCTTCTCTCCTTTCCTTTTCAACTCCCTTACTTTTCTCTCCTCTTTCCTACAGACCAGGCTTACTACCAATACCCAAGTCTTACAAAACTTTGCAGAACTAAGGTCTAAGATGGCTGGCAATCAATGACCCATAGTTTTTGTCATAAGTATTGCTATAATATTACTAATATTACCTAAAAATACTTATTTAAAGTACCTTATAAAAAACAAAGAAAACATTACACATGTCCAAAAACGCCAATCAAAGGAAGAAATAAATGCATGAGAAATAGTCTTGGTCTTGATCATGTATGTGTAAGCTCCTTATAAGCTAATACTGAGAGGGAAAAAACACTGAACATGAAATGACAAACAAAGCTTTGAATATATCTACCCAAGGAAAACAAAATTTCCAGAGGGTCTAGGTTTTGAATTCTGCTGATAAAAGTACCCACATCACAGCAATCAGAGATTATGGTGGGAAAATTCTGTTGCTGGCTTGATTTTTTTTCATAAAAAAGAGACTCATAGCAGGCAGAAGTTCAAAGGGTCTTCAGAAGACTTCACAATTATCACAGGTATTCAGTTCTTCTTTTATTTCAATTGTGTAATAGGAAAGCCTTAATGATAAGACTTGATATTTATACATAGTATTGTCCAATGAATACAAGTTAGAAGGTAGATAAATACATATATTCTCTCAGCTTGATTTTGAAATTTAATCTGGTCAAGTATAGTGAAATTAAAGAAATAGGAGGAGGAGGAACAGGATGAGAAGGAAAAGACAATGTGTAGGCTTTTAAGTTACTGCATTTAAATATTAATATCAGTAACAATAAAAGCAAACATTTACTATGCACTTACTGTGTGCCAGCTAGCACTGCCTCAGTTAATTCTGAGAACAACCCTATAAGGTAAATTCTATTACTATCTTTAGTTTATTTATAAGGAAACTGGGGACAGAAAAATTAAGAGACTACCCACATCACAGAGTCTGTAGGTAACAGAGTCAGAAAGTAATGCTGTACTGGCTGACTTCACAAACAAAACTATCAGTTATAGTTATTCCCTAACACTCAACAGGGAAACTTTAGTACTCAGGTCTGCTTTGTGTTACGTCCTTGAGAAAAGCATCTCTCAATCTCTCAACAACTCAGTCATTTCTATGATTGTGAAATAGGACTGATCTATCTTATAATCACAATAAAGGCTCACAACAGCGAAAAGTACTGTGCAGAGAACACTGGTGTACAAATTACAGAACTTCTTACAACTCTGGAAACGTAGGTGAGCAAAGCTGAAAAAGAGCAATCGGTCCATCAACAAACCTCATAACAAGTCCACAGGGTTTTCTGAAACAGACCTTCAGAGAACTTGAACTCTGACAGGGAAGAGAGTCTGGGCCTATATGCAATCATCATAAATATACGACTATTGAAATATACTGAGAAAAATGGGTGAGGTCCCAAATGTGTAAAACAATAGCTATGGTTAATTCCAGGAAGGCTTCCTGGAGAAAGAGGACCTATGGGCTGCAAAGTTTTTAGAAAGGAACATTGAAAAGAAAAAAAGAATATTCCTCCATACGTATGGGTAGACTGGACAAGTCTATACAATATGAATCTGAGACCCAGCAAGGGTATCTGTATAACCCAAACAGAAAAAAGTCAATTCCTGCTATAGCATTTATTAGAAGACAAATATAAGAAAGATATTGCTGTAACGGTTCATTTTTCTCTCCTTCCAGGCTATGTTCCCACAAATAATAAAATCATTTTAATAAAAAAAGAAAACCTTGACTTATTTTTAAAACCTGAAAACATTTTATCTTTCCCTCTGTTGCCAAGCAACACGTACTTTTGCTACAATATGATCTGGGACCTTGATTAACATTCTCAGTTGTATAGAAAGGATATAGAAACAGGCTATCTTGATTATAGAATGAGGTTTTCAAAAATAAACACACAGCCAGGTGCAGTGGCTCATACCTGTAATCCCTGCACTTCGAGAGGCCGAGGCAGGAGGATCACTTGAGCCCAGGAGTTTGAGACCAGCCTGGGCAACATAGTGAGACCTCATCTCTATAAAAAAAATTTTTTAATTAGCTGGGCATGGTGGTGGGCAACTGTAGTCCCAGCTAATTGGGAGGTTGAGGTGGAAGGGTTGCTTGAGCCCAGGAGAACAGGGCTGTGACAAGCCAGGACCCTGCCACTGTACTCCAACCAGCATGACAGAGTGAGACCCTAACTCAAAAATAAATAAACAAACAAATGAATGAAAGAAAAGAGAGACTGGAAAGAAATAGATTTTTACACTGGAAACAACCAACAGGTTCTTCAATTCCAGAAACCTCAGTGTGTACAGCTAAAATAAAGGAAGATTCTATGTAGCTACTAAAATTGCTGCAGACACATAAAAATAGAGCAATGTCACTCCTACCATATTACCTAAAATTATTTGTAGTTATTGAATGGTGTTCATTCACTTTTTCCACTTTCTGAAGTAAAAGGCACTAAAATCTGCCTGTTGAAATGACTCAAGAGGCATTCCCTTGAGTTGAATTTGTACAAAACAAAGAAAAGGCCATAAATAGTTACAAAACTCTAAGGCTACAGAACCAGACCATCCTAACTGCCTTCTACTTGTGCTTGAAAGTCAGATGTCCAAACTGTGACAGAAAGTTTAGAGATTTTAAAGGTGTGACTAGGGTGCCCATTGAATTGATCAGTCCTATAAAGCCTTTGGGATAGTGTAAGAACTGGAGAATAGTGGTAACTGCCATTGCTACATCTGGGAGATATAAAGATGAAGATGCAGGAGTTCAGCAAAACACAAAAAGGGAAAAAGTTCTAATACCAAAGTTAACAAATGTAATGAAGTTAACAATGCATGGATTGGGAAATTACCATTTAACAGTTCATTTGTAAAAGATCATGGAGTTTGAGTTGAAAGGAGGTTTAATATGAAACAAAGTATAACACAGTAGCTTAAAAGTCCTTTTTTTATTTTAAAGATGTGGAGTACAATTCAGGATTAGGCTGGACATTGTGGTAAGTGCTTTCAATACAGTAACAGTTATTTGGGGCAGGGATTCACTCATCCATTCAACATATATTTAATAACATCTGTTATAAGAACTATGTAACCAATGGTAAGCAAAGCAAAACGAACACAGTCCCTACCCTGAGAACTACAAGTCTTATTATCCTTATTTTATGGATTAGGAAATTAAGGCACATTCAAGAAACTTTCCCACAGAGCTAGTAAGTGGCAAGTCTAAAATTTTACCTCAAGTCTGTTTGATTCCAAAGCCTAGAGTCAACCACTGTTCATTCATTACATGTAGCCTGAATGCAGGAGGCAACAATTCCACTGTATCTTGCAATGGTATCACATCTAGAAAACTTTATTCAGTTCTATGTGACATATGTTAAGAGGGGCTCTGAGTTCCTCTGCATACATTCCAATTCATCGAGCAGAAAAAGGAAATATCTGGAAAATATATCAGGAATTCTCCAGGTATTTAACCAGGGAGAAGCTATAGATGAAGATGTGTATATAACAGAGGATTTTTATGTAGAAAAAGTATGAGATTTCCTCTGTGTAACCTTGAGACAAGATTAGAACCAAAGAGAGGAAATAATGAGGGGGTAGCAAGGGGCAGAGAACAGCTCAACACAAAGAAGAGCTTTTTGACACAAAATCTGCCCAAAATAGATTACAGGTGCCTTAAAAAAAAGCTTCCAAAACCTAAAATTCCTCAAGCGAAGAATAACCTCTTGATGATTATAAGGATTATATATGTGCTGAACAAGATATTGAATCGAATCATTTATAAAATCCCATACACTTTAATATCTTATCATTCTAGAAAATATTGCATATTATTTTTAATCTTCCTTTTAAAATATGTTGACTACATGAAGGAGAAAAATATCAGGTGCCAATTTAACAATTCCCTTTAACACTTGCTAATCTCCTTTTAAGCAAACAAAAAAGTCAAAATAACAATAATAGCCAAGAAAAGGCAGGAATGGGGCTCAAGCCAAGTCTACTCAAACACTAGGAATCCAAGATGAGTTGACAAATATAAATGAATATGCAAAACCCTGAACTCTCTGGGAGCTAATCTAAGAGGCTTCTAATTTTGACAATATATGTAATCCTATCAGGACCACGAAGCATAATTATGCATTTTAGTCTCTGTAAATTGCACCCCCTGGAGTTGTTCAATGTACAATTTGCCAGACCATATGTCTTATGTCCCAATTCTACCTATCCTTCATAAACCAAGAGGACATGACTGATTCTCTTCCAGTTAAACTAGATACACTGAATTCTATTTCCACTAGTGCCCATGGCCTTGTAAGCTCAATTTACCTTCTCATCAGCATTTCATGACAGATGATGGTACATATTTACAAGACTGGTTAACACAGGGATCAAATTAATGAGCCTGATCTCACTGGCCCACTGCTCTGCGTAAATAACCTAAGTGAGCAAGCACTTTATCTAGTTAGGAAGGAAGGAAGGAAAAAAGGAAGGAAGGAAGGAAGGAAGGAAGGAAGGAAGGAAGGAAGGAAGGAAGGAAGACCCCCAATATTAATAAAAACAATAATAATTTTCTTTATAAAAACATATTTCACTACTAATCTGATCTTGAATATTTTACAAACCAGTTATAAATGTTTTTTAATTCTATTTTTTCAGTCTCTCCTTGACTTGGAATTAAGGTTCCATTGACATAAAATTACTTGAGGTTTCTCACACATGCATTTATCATTTATCTCTCTGCCTTTTTGTCAACCTAGGAGATCTTTCGCTGAAAACAAAATATACAGATGCTAGGAAAGGGACTTAAATATGGGGATGAAGGTTTGAAATAGTGACTGAGGCAAATGAAAAAGGTTGTTAATCAAGTCTAGTAAAACAGATTCTTAAAAGGGCCTAATTTTCGGATGACACAGTCTTGTATACAGAAACTTCTAAATTATCTACCAAAAACTTTCAGAACTAATAAATGAATTCAGAAAGAGTACAGGATACAAATCAATATACAAAAAAATCACTTTATTTCTACACACTAGCAAATGAACAATTTTTAAATGAAATTAACAATTTTATTTATGAGGCATCAAAAAAGCAAAATGCCTAGTAATAACTTTAGCTAAAGAAAGAAAAAATAAAATAATATCTAAATAAACAAAAAGACATCCCACATTAATAAATCAGAAGACCTAATATTGTTAAGCTGGCAATACTCTTCAAATTCATCTACAGAGTCAATGCAATCCATATCAAAATCCCAACTGCTAAGCACCATTTTTAAAAAATCAACAAAGCCCTTCTTGGAAAGAAGCTGCTAGGAGAGACTGCCAAGCTCCAGGCTCTGCTTCACCACCGCAGCATTGCCTGGCCAGACACTGGTAGCAAGGGGTGCAGAGGAAGCACAGTGAGGGAGTCCAAAAGCAGAGCCCCACTGGAGAAGACAAAAGAAGCACCCTGCTGTCATCTTGAAAATTGGGCAGGGAAGTGCTCTTGCTTGCTCACTATGGACCAACAGACCCAACCCAACCTCTGTGACCAGCGGACTAACTTCAGGGATTGATTATGACCCAGAGGGAATATTCTGAAAACACAAATTCTGGAGGGACAGGACAAGTGCTGAGTCTCACGCACCCCACCCCCTACATTGATTCAGCCATAGGACAAAGGATGTAGCCCATAAAGGAAGAGAAAGACTTCCAAAGAGATCAGTAGTGAGGCTGGGGCTGACCCAACACCCTCCTCCCCAGCAATCCTCTGAACATCAGACCCACACGGTTGGGGTATGACCGACAGGGACAAGTCCAGGTGGAGCCTGGTTGTTAGCTGCAATAGGAGGACTCCACTCCAGGATAAGCCTGACTGGAGTGTCCCCTACCAGTACCTGGGAAAGAGACAATCCCACACCTCCCCACCAGAGGGGATTCCCCTGACCACACAAGAATGGGAGGGGAGGAATGAAGTCCCATGCACCCCCACTACCCTCCTCCTTCCCTGGGCTAGATCCTGGGGAGATTGTGAATGAGCCCAAAGTTCTGCAGGAGACAGCAGAGGGGCAGCTGAGAGGAAAAGTACAGAACCTGCCACAAGAGGGCAGATTCTTTTGTGTTTTTTAATTTTTGTATATTTTTCCTTTGTGCATGAATGTGTATGTGAGGATTGGATTTGCATTCCTCTCACCCTTTTTTCCTTTTTTCATTTTTTGTTTTCTGTGTATGTGTGTGCATGAAGGATTGAGTGTTTATCTTACGTTTTTTGTTTTTGCATTTTTGTTTTTTTTTTTATTTACTGTGTGACTACATGTGAGAGGGTTCGACTTCAGTTCCTTTTTCTTCCTTGTCTTCTTTTTTTTCTATTTTTCTTCTCCTTTCATTTTGGGTTGTGTATATATGTGTGTGTGTATTTCCTGTTTTTGTTATTGTTTGTTTCATACTGCTTTGCTGTTATCCTGGTTTGTTTTTTTTTGGGGGGGGGGTTGTTTTGGTTTCTGCTCTTGTTCTATGTTTTTTCATTTACTTATTTATTGGTTGTTTGCTTGTTTGTTTTTGTGCATCTTATTTCATTCTACTTTCCTCTGTCCTCCTCATTGCTGTTACTGTATCTTAGACTCGGGGGTATACACATGTATACACCCACTGCATTGTCAAATAGAGTGGTGGTGGGGAGTGGGTCCAGGGAACCCATGTCACAATCAGTGGACACTATGGTTTGCAAGTAGTTCCTGAATCCTAGCTCCCCATCCTCCACTTTATTCAACTCTCAAAACTATGAGAGACAGTAAAACTTCCCACCAACAGACTTGTTTCAAAATAGAACAAATTCAGAGCCCTGATAAGAGAAACAGAGGGCTGAGCAAACATCAGAAGTAAAAGCCTCTCCCACTACCAATAAATAATGGAACTAAAGAGAAACAAAACAGATCTGTAACAATGAGGAAAAATAAATGAAAGAACACAGGGAATTCCTGTGTTACAAAGAGAAAATTCCTAAAAAATCAGACCTCAGAGCCCAAACAATGGAAGTCACCAACGACTGGCCCCAGGATACAACAGGGATTAGGGAATGGATGGAAGAGTGAATAAAAGTCAACCAAGACAAGACGCAACACTGAAAGAACTTGCAACAGAGATTTTGGCCATAAAATATTTCATCCAGGAAATAAATAACAAGACGACAAGCATGGAAAGCACAATTAATCAAGCAAGAAAAAAACATCTCAGAACTTTAAGACCAAAACGTGGAATTAACCCAATCTGGAAAAAAACATAGAAAGAAAACTGAGAAAGAGAGAACAAAGCCTCCAAGAGCTGTGCAATTATATCAAGTGGCCAAACCTATGCCTGATCAGTATCCCAGAAGAAGAAAGGGAAATGGAAAACAACTTGGAGCAAGTATTTCAGGAGGTTATCCAAGAAAATTTTCCCTATCTCACAGAGATGTGACCACCAACACAAGAGATACAGAAACCCCACAAGACATCAAATGAGAAGACCAATGCCCCTAGACACATAGTCATTTGCCTACACAAAGTAGGCACAAAAGAAGAAGCCCTAAAGGCAGCAAAAGTGAAAGGTCAGACTATCTATTGGGGAAAACCAACCAGAATAGCAGCAGACCTATCAGCAGAAACACTACAAGCTAGAAGAGACCAAAGTCTAATATTCAAAGTACTCAAGGATGGCCGGGCTCAGTGGCTAAGCCTGTAATTCTGCACCTTTGGGAGGCTGAGGTGAGTGGATTGCCTGAGCCCACAGGTTCGAGACCCGCCTGGGCAGCGAAACATCATCTCTACAATAAATAAAAAAATCAGCCGGGTGTGGTAGCACATGCCTGTAATTCGGCTACTCAGAAGGCTGAGGCAGAAGAATCTCCGAGCCCAGCAGGCAAGGCTGCGGTGACCGGGAGCGGCCACTGCACTCAAGTCTGGGCGACCGAGTGAGACTCCAACTCAAAAAAAAAAAAAGTACTCAAGGATGAACAATTTCAAGAATTTCCTACCCAGCCAAGCTCAGTTTCCTCCGTGATGGAAAATTAAAATCTTTCCCAGACATCCAATCCCTAAGAGATTATGCAGCTTCTAGACCAACTCTACAGGAGACACTTAAAAAAGCATTAAGCACACACACACACAAAAGAATGACCACACACCTCCCAAGAGAACAGCAGAACACAGAATCAACAGAGAATACACTGCAAATGCAAACTTAAAAAACACACAAATACATCAACCCAAAAGCTAAAAGAAAAAACTTTATAAAAACATCATGATGGGGATAAACAATCACATTTCATTAATTAACCTGAACATGAATGGACTAAAAGCACCACGGAAAAGACACAGAATGGCAAACTGGATAAAAAACCATGACCCAATAATTTGCTGCATCCAGGAAATTCATCTAACCACTAGGGACACACACAGACTCAAAGTTAGAGGATGGAAAACGAGTTTCCAGATGAATGAATCACAATATAAGGCAGGAGTCATTATCTTAATATCAGAAAAAACAACCTTTAAGTTATCAAAAAGTAAAAAAGACACAGAAGAATGCTACATAATAATAAATGTTTCAATCCATCAACAAGAAATACCTATCCTAAACATATATGCATGTAACACAGAAGCACCAGCATTTATAAAGCAACTACTAGCCAGGCTCGGTGGCTCAGCCTGTACTCCCACGCCTTTGGGAGGCTGAGGTGAGTGGATTGCCCGAGCCCGCGGGTTCGAGACCCGCCTGGGCAACTTGGTGAGACCTCATCTCTACAATAAGTCAAAATTAGCTGGGCGTGGTAGTGCGCTCCTGAAGTTCCAGCTACTCGGAAGGCTGAGACAGAAGGATCGCCAGAGCCCAGCAGGTCGAGGCTGCAGTGGCCGGGAGCGGACACTGCACTCCAGTCTGGGTGACAGAGTGAGACTCCAACTCAAAAAATAAATAAATAAATAAATAAAGCAACTACTGAGTAAACTAAAAAAAGATATTGACTCTAACATTATTATAGCTGGGGACTTAAATACCTCACAACTAGATAGAGCATCGAGGCAAAAAATCAACAAGGAGATCCAGAATCTCAACTTGACACTCAACCAAATGGAATTAATAAAAACCTACAGAATACTCCACCCAACAACCACAGAATATACATTCTAATCATCACCATATGGAATGTACTCTAAGATCAATCACATCCTCAGTCATAAATCAAGCATAAACAAATTTTACAAAATCAAAATACTGCCATGTACTTTCTCAGAGAAAAATGTCTTAAAATAAATATCAACAGCAACAAAATTCCTCCAAAACACCAACAAAACTCCTCCAAAAGTCATAAATAGCATGATATTGAACGATTACTGGGTCAACACAGGAATCAAAACAGAAACTGAAGGATGCCAAGAAACGAATGAAAATGAAGAAACATCCTACCAAAACCTATGGGATGCCATGAAATCTGTTCTAAGAAGGAAATTTACATCTCTATGTACACACATTTAGAAAATGGAAAGATCACAAGCTAACAGCCTAACAAATCAACTAAGGGAGCTAGAAAGGCATGACCCCAAAAATCTAACTTTAGCAGAAAAATCCAGATCACCAAAGTAAAAGCCAAAATACAGGACATAGAAGACAAAAATATCATGGAAAAAACAACAAAACAAAAAGTTAGTTCTTTGAAAGAATAAGCAAGATTGATGGACTCTTAGCCACAATGTCCAAGAAAAAGAGAGGAAAAGCCCAAATAAAAACAATCAGAAATGTAAAATATCAAATCACAACTGATCCTGAAGAAATATAAAAGATTATCAGAGATAACTAGGCATACCTATGGAAACAAACTCAATAACCTAAATGAAATGGAGGACTTTCTGACATCACACAACCTCCCAAGATTAAAACAAAAAAAAAATTGAGACCCCAATTAGACCAATAACAACCCAGGAAATTGACTTCATCATAAGAAAACTACCCACCAAAAAAAGGTTTGGACCAGATAGATTTTCAGCAGAATTTTACAAAATGTACAAGGAGGAGCTGATGCCAACCTATTGAAAGTATTCCAGGAAATTGTGAAAGATGAAATTCTCCCCAAATAATTTTATGAAGCTAACATCATACTGATATCCAAACCAGGTAAATATCCAACAAAAAAAGAGAACTACAGGCTAAATAACCCTAATGAACTTAGATGGAAAAATTCTCAACAAAATTCTAGCAAATTGGATCCAACAACACATCTCAAAAAATCATCCACCATGAACAAGTAGGCTTCATCCCAGGATGCAGGGCTGGTTCAACATCTGCAAGACCATAAAAGTAATAAAATACATCAACAGATATAAAAACAAGAAATACATGATTATATCATTAGACCCAGAAAAAGCTTTTGACAAAATCCAGCATCCCATCTTGATAAAAACCCTCAAACACCTAGGCAGAGAAGGACCACCTCAAAATAGTAAGTGCCATCTACAGAAAACCCACAACCAGTATATTACTAAACATACAGAAACTGGAAACATTTTCCCTGAAAATCGGAAGAAGACAAGGCTGTCCACACTCACCCCTCTTGTTCAACATTGTGTTGGAAGCCCTAGCTAGAGCAATTAGACAAGAGAAGGAAATCAGGGGTATCCAAATAGGAAAAGAGGAAGTTAAGTTATTCCTCTTTGCTGATAATATAATCCTATACCTTGAAAACCCAAGAGAATCTGTCAAAAACCTGCTTGCACTGATGAAAGACTTTGGCAAAGTCTTGGGATACAAAATAAATGTGCAAAAGACAGTTGCATTCTTATACACCAACAACAACCAGGCAGAGACCCAAATTAAAGGCACAACCCCATTCACAATAGCCACAAAAAAAGGAAATACCTCAGCATATTCCTAAAGAGAAGTGAAAGACCTTTACAATGAAAACTACAAAACACTGCTCAAAGAGATTCAAGAAGACACAAACAAATGGAAAAATATTCCATGCTTATGGATAGGAAGAATCAACAATGTTAAAATGTCCATCCTACCCAAGGAAATCTACATATTTAATGCAACACCCATTAAATTACCAGTAATATTCTTCTCAGAACTGGAAATGACAATACAGGAATTCATATGAAAACATAAATGACCACAAATAGCCAAAACTATTTGCTTTCAGACTTTAAAATTTACTATAAGACTACAATAATCAAAACAGCCTAGTATTGGTACAAGAATAGGTACACGGACCAAGGGAACAGGATAGAGATTTTGGAAGCAAAACCTCAATTTCTCAACCAACTCATCTTCGACAAAGCCTCCACCAACAACCACTAGAGAGAGGAGAACCTATTCAGTAAATGGTACTGGGAAAACTGGCTGACCACATGCAGAAGAATGAAACAGGATCCCTACCCATCATCATACACAAAAATCAACACTAAACGGATCAAAGACCTAAACGTAAAATCTCAAACTATAAAAACTTTAGAAAATGAAGGAGACACCCTTATGAAAATTGGAACTGGCAACCAATTCCTGATCAAAACCCCAAGCACCCATGCCATAAGAGTTAAGACAGACAAGAGGGACTTCATCAAACCAAAAAGCATCTGCAAAGCAAAAGAAACCACCAAGGGAGTGGGGAGATACCCCACAGAAAGGGAAAAAATATTTGCCAACTGTATATGTGACAATGGCCTAACATCCAGGATCTACAAGAAATTCAAACATGCCAAAAGGGGAAAAAAAAAACACAGCCCCATTAAAAAGTGGGCAAAACACACCAAGTAGACACTTCTCAAAAGAAGATCTACGAGCAGCCAACAGACACACAAAAAAGTGCTCAGCCCCACTAATCATCAGAGAAATGCAAATCAAAACCACACTGAGATACCACATAACTCCAGAAAGTATGGTCATCATTAATAAAACAAGCAATAGATGCTGGCGAGAATGCGGAGAAAAAGGAATGCTTCTACATTGCTGGTAGGAATGCAAAGTAGCACAATCTCTTTGTAAAACAGAGTGGCAATTTCTAAAAGAACTAGACATTGACCTTCCATATGATCCAGCAATCCCCCTACTGGGAATATACCCAGAGGAACTCAGATCATTCCAGAAAAAGGATACCTGCACACATTTGTTTATTGCAGCACTACTTACAATAGCAAAAACATAGAACCAACCTGTTGCCCATCGAAACTGGATTGGATAAAAAAAAATGTACATATACACAATGGAATATTATGCAGCCATAAAGAAGGACAAACATGTGGACTTTGGATGGATTTAGAGTCTATCATACTCAGTGATCTGTCACAGAAACAAAGAACAGAGTACCACATGTTTTCACTCATAAGTGGACCCTGAACATTTACCATAATACTATAAGAAAGGGATTGGCAGTAACGGGATACTTCTGGGTTGGGGGAGGGGACACAACATCAATAAGGGTACCTGATTTCAAACCAGGCAAAGGGAGGCCCAAATATTACCTGTATAAATAACCACTTGTATACCTAATCCTGAATTGTACCCTACATCTTTAAAATTAAATGAAAACCAATTCCAACTGCCATTTTTGCAGAAATTGATAAGCTTATCCTAAAATTCATATGGAAACCTATAAAACTTATAATTGCCAAAATAACTTTGGGAGGAAAAATTGGAGGACTCATATTTCCTAATTTCAATAATTACTATATACATACAGTAAGGAAAATAGTGTGGTACTGGCATACGGATAGACATATAGATCAATGGAATAGAATGGAGAGTCTGAAATATTCTCTTACATTTATGACCAATCTTTTTTGATAAAGGTCCTAAACCTATTCAATTGGGAATAAATAGTGTTTTCAATAAATAGTGTCAGGACAACTGAATATCCACATGCAAACAAATGAATTTGAACTACCTATCTCACACTACATATAAAAATTAACACAAAATGGATCAAGACCTCACTGTAAGAGCCAAAATGATAAATCTCTTAGAAGAAAAAGTAAGCATATCCCTATAAACTTGATTTAGCAATGGCTTCTTAGATATGACATCAAAAGCACAGCAACAAAAGAAAAACAACTGGACTTCATCAAAATTATAAGCTTTTGAGCTTCAAAGAAAAGAATCAAGAAAATGAAAACATAACCCATAGAATGGGAAATAAATATTTGTAAATTATATATATGATAAGGGACTTGTATCTAGAATATATACAGAACACTTATAACTCAACAATACAAATACAAACCGATTAAAAATGAGTAAAATATGTTCTCACTCATAAGTGGATCCTGAGCACCTATCATAATACTACAAGAAAGGGATTGGCAGTAGCAGGATATTATGGGGGGGAGGGGAACGGCCACAGAAAATCAATAAAGTTGACTGATCCTAAATCCAGGCAAAGTGAGGGCCAATGAGAGGTCCAAATATCACCTGTACCTAGACCACTTATGTACCCAGTCCTGACTTGTATCCCACATCTTTAAAACTAAAAAATTAAAATGAGTAAAAGACTTAAATATACATTTCTCCAAAGAAGACATACAAATAGTCGATAGCACATGAAAGGATGTACAACATCATTAATTACAAGGAAGTATAAATCAAATCCACAATAAGACACCACTGCATACCCACTAAGAAGATTATAATAATTAAGGCAAACCATAACAAATGTTGGTAGGGATATGGAAAAGGTGGAACCCTCATACATTTCTGGTGAGAATGTAAAATGGTGCAGCCACTTTGTTAAACATAGATCATATGTTGATCTATGTCACTGTATGTTGACATTCCACTCCTAGGTATTTATCCAAGAAGTATGGAAACACCTATATACAGATGTTCACACCTGTAGTGGCAACAGTCATAATAACCTAAAGTGAAAGCAACCTAAATGTCCGTCAAACCAATGAACGATCAAGATCATTAATTTGATCACTGTGTTAGCCAGTCTTGTAAATATGTATCATCTGTCCCAAAAACATTAGTATACACACACACACACACACACACACACACACACACACAGTCACCAAAATACACACACACACACACACACACACACACACGAGTCACCATTAAAAAAGAAATGAGGTATTAATACATGCTAAAGGGTGAATAAACCTTGAAAACAAGATGTTAAGTGAAAGAAAACAGTCAAAAAAGACCATATAATGTATGATCCCATTTATATGAAATGTCCATAACAGAAACATCTATAGAGACAGAAAGTAGATTAGTGGTTTCTTTGAGGTTGTGGGCGAAGATGGGGAGTAACTACTAATGGGTATGGGGTTAAATGCAAGTTCTATTTTGGGGAGATACAGATGTTCTAAAATCGTTTGCGGTAATGGTTGTACAACTCTGAATATATACTAAAAACTATTGAACTATACACTTTAAATGGGTCATTTTATGGCATATGTATTATATCTTAATAAAGATAGTAAGTGAAAAAGGGAAGGAGGAAGAAAGAGGGAGAGTGAGAGGGAGGGATGGAAAGACAACCAACAGCCTTAAGATATCACTAGACAATTGAAGTGGACTCCAGAAGATTATTTAGAGAAATGGAAAGACTTGACTTCTCACATCTTTTTTTTTTTTGAGTTGGAGTCTCACTCTGTCATGCAGTGGCACACTCCCGGCCACCACAGCCTCAACCTGCTGGGCTCAGGCGATCCTTCTGCCTCAGCCTTCTAAGTAGCTGGAACTACAGGCTCACACTACCACGCCCAGCTAATTTTTGATTTATTGTAGAGACGAGTTCTCACCAAATTGCCTGGGCGGGTCTCGAACCCTCAGCCTCAGGCAATCCACTCGTCTTGGCCTCCCAAAGTGCTGGGATTACAGGCTGAGTCACCAAGCCCAGCCTCCTTATATCTTTTTAAATCTCCAGTGTAGCCATTCCAGGTATGTGTATGGTCAGGTGTTGAAGCAACAAGAGTGATGGTCAGGATAATATAGGGGCAGTGAGCACTTTTTGCCCATTAAATACAGAAGTAAATTTCCCTTTAGACATATGTCACACTACAGAATAAAACTATCAGGCTGTAATTATATGTTAGTTTGGTCAGTAATTTTTTTCTTCTGTGATACAACTAATTGTCCTGTAAAATGGTAATTATTGCATTAAAGATGGATGCAATGATTCCAATCTATATTTTCAGTGGATGAAACTGAGATAGAACTATTGAGGATAATTTGTTTTTCAGGATTCTGTACGTCAAGAGTTGACAAACTACAGCCCATAGGCCAAATTCTGCCTGTGTTTATAAATAAAGTTTTCTTTGAACAGGCCATACATATTCATGTGTGTATTATGTCTGCTTTTGTGGAGTTGGATAGTTGTGACAGAGACCCATAGCATGCAAATTCTAAATCATCAATTATCAGGCCCTTTATAGAAAAAGTTTTCTGAGTCCTCTCTAGAAAAATATGGCTGAATTGCCTTTTTTAACAAACAACAATTTATACATCTAAATGAATATATCTCTTCTTCAAAGCACTCACCTCATTAGATGAATTATGTTTATTTCAGTGATGTTACCATTGCTCAAGGCTTTTTTTAAATTCCTCTTGACGGGTATCTTTAAGGCCTGAAATGCATGCTTTTTAATATCCTCCCAATTGAAAACTTTGATACTTACAGGTAAATAGGTAGTTATTTGGAACCAACATAGTAAATCAAGATAGGTAAAACGTCATTGATTTAAAATTAGGTATATCGCTGAAGCACTTCATCCTTCACCCTCATGAAACAAGTAAATTGTCTTTGAAAACAATTTCAAATGAAATTGAGTAGAGATAGCATAGAGATAGTAGCATAGAGATAGTAGAGTCAGAAATTATTTTGAGTAGAGATAGCATCTTTGGAATAATTTTTGAACCTCCTACTGTCATTATTTTGAAAAAGAAAACTCATTTGGATGTATAAATTCTGGTATATTGGTTAAATCTGTCTCTTTACTACCAAGTCACATCTCATATTGGAGACTTAGGATATATTTGTTATCAATGGGTGGGAAAATGTATCTGATATGCTCCTGAATATTATGTGCCAGGAAAACAGATTTACAAAGACATTAACTCTCCATGGTTCAATTAACCATGATGGGTTTCCTAATAACTGGAAGGCCTGAACATCTCTTTCCCTGACTAGTTCCAGAAATTCATTCTTCTATATAAGTAAAGTGTTCCAGCCCAGTAGTGCTAACAGGGAATACTCCTCATCTAAAATACAGTATAACAGGAATTATTTCATTAATTTTATAAGTTGGAAATAATTTTTATGCATATCAAAACATCACATTACACATATTAAATATATAAAATTTCAACTAAAAATTTTTGATTTGAGAATCATTTTTAAGATGATGAATATATGCAAAGACTTTTTCTCAGAGTCTGCACCTATAATGCTCACAAAAAAACTAATGCAAAATGCATTCCCTAGATGTTCTAGTTTTGCTTTCTTCTTTAAAGTGTATTGCTGGAGCTTAAATATATTCCCCAAACTTTATGAGTTTTTAACTTTATCCCCAATGCAACAGTATAAAGAGGTGGGATCTTAAGAGATGATTAGATCTTGAGGGCATCATCTTCATGAACAGATTAAGGCTATTATCAGGGGAGTAGGTCAGCTATCATGGGAGTGGATTAATTACAAAATAGGGGAGTTCAGCCCAGTATCCTCTCTCTGTATTACATGCTCACTTCCATTCTTCTACTATACCATGACCCTTGCCAGATGCTGGTGCCATGCTCTTGAACTTCTCAGCCTCCAGAACTGTAAAAAATAAATCTGTTCTTTATACATTACCAGTCTGTAGTATTCTGTCATAGTAGCAGAAAATAAGACATGTAGCAAGAAATTTAAAACACTTAAAAATTTAAATGCGGAATGATAAATTTATATCCTAGCAAATTCATCCTAGATTTTATGATTCTGTTTTCAAATATTTTACCATTTTCTTTCCCATCTATAATTTGATAGCAATTATAACGAAACAAATTACTTTTAGTTAATCTTTGCATAGATTTTTACTTACTTTTTTATGGAAAAATAATTTTCCCTTCACAATTACAGCTCATCAGCTATGTACTATTTCATTAAATTACAAAATTACAATAAGAGTAACTGATCTCACAGGTTTAGGGATACACACAGCTAACTCCTAGTAAGCAAACAATTCATCTAGTGTGACAAGTGCACAAACATACTAGAGAGTATCCTCACAGCTGCAAGTATTAGGAGTGCTATAGGCACCAGTCAGTATGTTTTACAGAAAAAATAAAGAGCATCAGTTAATCTGCTATGTAAGTTAAGAAGTTGTTTAAGTGCATATCTACTACATAGTAAGTATAAATATGGTACCCAACTTAATGATAGAACCAAAATGCCTAGGCAGTTGGTAATTTAAAACGCCAAGAGAAACTTTGTACATGGGTTGATTCTATTCTTGAGTAGCTATCTATGAGCCCAAATCCACTTAAGACATTTCTGTGGGGCTCATCTGTTATGCATAAACATGCTTGTTTCTGATATACCAGGAAATGGAATCAGAAAAGTAAGGAACCACATAAAATACCAAGAGAATTAGGACATTAAATGTGGACATTTTCACAAAACAGGAATTTGTTTTGAAAAGAGAGGGGATGTAGTCCAAGCCAGTGGGGCAAATGTAGTGCTGAAGGGGTAATAGTCTTTGATGGGAATGGAGAAGCCACTTAAGAGCCAAATCAAGAGACCCTACATTTTTGACCATCTGCATATTTTCCCTCTAGAGATTTATAGAAAAATATATTATAGGTATTTTTGGTAATGAGGAGACAAAAGATGTCAAAGAGGATATCAATGGAGATCAACTTGTACTGCTATTTTGTTAGGTAAAGCCAGCCTTACTTAGCTTTTAGACAATCCATTTGCAGCTTGTCCTGTCATTAAGCACACTGGCATTTCTGATGTGTGATCTTCCGGAATGCCATTTAGGTACTGAGAAGAAATAATGAAGTACAAAGCTGCCTTCTCAGAAATGTTTGACCTGCTAAACTGCCTACAATGAAAGGAATATTAAGTAATAGAATTTCTGTAAAACAAAGAACCCCTCCCTTTGTGATGTTTTCTGCCATAGTTTATTATTTGAAAGTTCATTTGTCTTTCTTCAGAATCAGTATTATAAAGGTAAGCTGTTTCAAAAGTTTAGTTTAACGATAGCTTATTAAATTGCTACAAAATAGTTACAGCTTACTCTCTGACAAATAGTTTTGTATTTTGTCCTCATATTACACTTTTTGACATTATTTTTTAAATTCCTAAAATATTTATTCAGCATAAGTAGAGTACTTTTAACAGTCCTTTACAGAAAATATATAATAGTGGAGGGAAGGCATTTACAATTAAGTAGAAAGCAGAAACAAAAGGAATTACAGAACAGAACATCTGTGCCTATACTGACAAATATACTCATATGCAAGAATGAATCTTCCAAGAACAGTAGCATCTCAGAATTCCCCCAATAGATCTTGACTTCTGACCACCATCCACACATACTGTTCCCTCTTTTCCAATGGCCTTCCTCATCTTCTCTATCTAGCAAATCTAATTTGTCTTTAGAATTAACTCAATTGTGAGTGAGTGATGCTCTCCCTCTTCCCCAATTTAGCCAGTCACTCCCTACTCCGTATTCTCATAGAACACAGCACTTATCTCTATTACATTTATCATACTGTGCCGTCATTGTTTCTGATTCTATCACTCCTACTGAAAAGTCCCATGAAGGCAAGGACAACATCTAAGTTCTATCTACCCCAGGGTCTACCCCAGCATTAAACAAGAGATAAAATGATCATTGGATAACAATTTACAAAATGGATGAAACAGAAAGGAAAATAAAAATGTGTGCTAATAGGGAGCAAAAATAAAGGTAAGATACTGTTCCAGTGAAGTGGAAGAATACTATGTAGTCAGTTTCTTTGGTAAACAGTATTATATACATGGAGTTCTAAGCACATAGGGGAGAGTAAATAGCCAGATATGGGGCTGAGGAATGAGTAGTTTGACTTGCAAAGCAAGTGGGAAGGACGGTATTCCAGACAGACAAAATGAGCAAAGGGACAATATACTGAATAGCTGGAAGGGCGAGGGAAAGGCTGGCTTTGTAGAAGTCTTTACATGCAGTTTGTTATTGTGGAAGGGTAAAGAAAGCAGTGGTTCAAAAATGAGCCTAGACACTTAAAATGAGTACATTTAGTTGGATGTAAATGATACCTCAATAAAGTTGATTTTCAAATGCAAGATCATAGAGTATTCTTAAATGCTGTCTTGTTTATTGTTCCAAGAGTGTCATCTAACTTGGCATTTATTTCTATTTCTTAATATTGGCATTTATTTCATAATATTAATAGTAGATCTTTTTTCCACAATTATATTGTAGGAATTCCTGAGGGAAAATACTGCATTATTCATCTTTACATCTCCCATAGCATACAACACCATGCACAGCACATTGCAAGAATTCTACACAGTACTGCTTTCAGCCATGGTCCCAGGGAAAAAACTGTATGTGTGTGTGTATATGCATGTATGTTATGGATGCATGTACACACATATAAATAAAGTTGCTGCAAAGTCAAAAAATAGTGTACCTTTGGGAGGCTGAGGTGAGTGGATTGCCTGAGCCCGTGGGTTCGAGACCCGCCTGGGCAGCAAGACCTCATCTCTACAATAAATCAAAAAATCAGCAGGGCATGGTAGTGCATGCCTGTAATTCCGGCTACTCGGAAGGCTGAGGCAGAAGGATCGCCGAAGCCCAGCAGGTCGAGGCTGCGGTGGCCGGGAGCGGCCACTGCACTCCAGTCCGGGCGACAGAGTGAGACTCCAACTCAAAAAAAAAAAAAAAAAAAAATAGTGTAAACAAAATTCAGCAAAGGTGCCTTCTGCATTACCACCAACCTCTTTAGTATACTGATGCTGATGATCATCCTAGTTAACATGGTAAAAAAGGAAAGAAGGGCTTAGAGAATGCAGAGCTTCCCAGTTTAGGAGACAACTCATAAACTAAACGTGTAAGTAACAAATAATTGGCATACCCTTGTAGATGAATAAAATGATTTTCTTATTTCAGCTACACATTTATGCCTACCTTCTGTCTGCTGTTACCTTTGGTCCTCTCTAAACCTCATTAGAAGTGAATTTTTAATGACTCAAGAAGTTAAATGCTACCTCAGAAAAATTCAATATCAAAAATCTGTAATTAGCCCGGCCTGGTGACACATGCCTACAGTCCCAGCTACTCAGGAGCCTGAGACAAAAAGATCACCTGAATCTAGGAGGTTGACGCTGTGGTGAGCCATGACCATGTCACTGCACTGGGAGACAGGAGGAGACCTAGACTCAAAAAATAAAATAAAATATATGAGAACAGAACATACTGCCCAGTCTCTCCTTGCCCAGCCTCTTCAACAAGTTGATGTCATGGGGAAAAAAGGTGGGGAGTGTGCTAGATGACGGAAGCTTCAGGTATCTCATCACTAGATGTAAAGGGTGATGTGAGATATAAATCCTGACTAGACAAACAAGCTCTAAAGGATGTTTTGGGGACAACTGTTAAACTCTGAACATTGACCAGATAATAAATATGATGTAAATATATCAACATGGTGGTAATATAATAAAGCTGGTGATTATTAGCTTTTAAAAGGCAGACTATGAACAGCATATAGGGTAAAATCTTATTTTGGTTTTAAAAAAGATATGTAAATAGAAATAAATATTTTTTAATGCACAATAAATATTTTTTAATTAACAATGGTTATATTTGCTGGTAGGTAGGTGGTATTTTCATTTCCTTAAATGTTTTATTTGTATTTTCTAATTTTTTACAATATATACAGACCTATTACTATTATAATCATTAAAAGACTATTTTTTAATTTTAAAGAATTAGGAAATTACATTACTTATTCTTTCTTTTACATGTACAATTTTGCTTTAAAATATTCAAGATTATAGCTTCCATTTTCAAGTTTGTTTTAAACTCTTTTTTCTCACAAATAAAGAGAGGATATGCACTGTATCTGCATTCACAATATATAATAGCTTTGCTTAAATTACTTAAAGCATTTTGACTGAGGGAAATTTTATGTTGCTGACGTTTATTCTTATTTTTTTGTTGTTTTTGTTTTGGTTTTTGAGAAGGATTTTTCACACAAGATGTTGTATCAGACAAGATACCATATGTCGCCAAATCTCAGAAGGAACAACTCAGAGTCTGTAAAACCAATTTTATGATGCTTTTCCATAAATTGACTTCGCTATGATCCTTAAAATATGTACATATTTTAAGAAACCAAGAATTAGGCAAACCTAATTAAGAAAGAGATAACTATGACTAATAAAAAAGGTTGGCAAATTGCATTTAGAAACGTATATTCTGATGTTTGCCATGATTTTCATATGCAATTAATATAACTGTACATTGTATGCTTTAATCCCTACATAATTAAGACACACAACATTAAGCTTTTAGAAAGAACATCATTATTGAGGGCATTTTGCTGTTATTGTATGTAGAATAAAATTTTCCTTTCACTCCAGATATTTATGACTGGGAAAAAAGTATTTTACCAATGCTGGCTCTCTTACGTGATATCAACATATGTGGATAAAAAAGTGAAATGAATCAATTATCTACTTACCGTCTTTTTAACAGAACACTCGTTTATTTTAAAGCACCAAAAAAGTATGTCATAACTTCCAGCTAAAAATGACTAAGCAAAGGAATTCTCCTTCTTCAAAACCAATTTTTAAAAGAACCAACAAAATAAAGAGGGAAGAAACTTACACAGTGACAACTACAACATGCAAACTGTGAAGCACACCTAAACAATAGAAGGTGATGTTAATACCTACACCTCCTCACATATCAGAGGAAACAAGTTTCCCTAAGAACTCAAGACAGATTAGGCCTCCAGGAGGAGGTCCATCCAATGACTAGGGAGACCCAGGAGCATATGTCTGGAGGCAGGGGAACTGGGTAGTGGTCACAGGGACGACATTTGGAGGCAATAAAGGCAGAAAAACACAGACTATCATGAGAGATATAGCTAAAACAGAAAACTTTTTTTAGCATTCTCATTTGTGTTACCCCTGACCTAACATTTAAGGGAGGAGTCTACAAGAGGAAAAGCAACAAGACCAGATTACAAAGTTAGCCTTTGACATTGGCAGCTTTGCTGTACATCACATCACCCGTTAAAGGGTAAATGCTAAAGGAGCACAAACCTACCAAGCAAAGAAAACTCAGCTATTTGGTGAGAGATTTTCTGAAACAAAAGCCAATGAAACTTCAAATCACTCAGTTCACATTTTCCTAGCCCCATGAACAAAAGATAATGTATATGACAAAAAGAAAACCACAAGAAAAATGGGAAATTTTTAGGCAAATAGTTTTCCATGACCTCTGAGAAATTTTAGGTAGGAAAGCTATATATATTTAGATAGGAAAGTTATATATATATATGTATGTGTGTGTATATATATATATGTTTGTATGTGTGTGTGTGTGTGTGTATATATATATATATGTATGTGTGTGTATATTTATATATATGATAGAAAAGATATATATATAGAGAGAGAGAGATACACAAGATTGAGTAAGTCACCAAAAAGGAGACTTAAGGAAAAATATATGTATCATACATATATAATTGTGTTTTGGAAGAAAAAAGAATTAATGCAGAAAAATAGTCGAATATATAATAGGTGCTCAGGAAGGAAAAAATTAAAACCTAAATGAAATACAAAATTACACCCATCACATTGGCAAACATTTCTAGAGTGTACGATAGCCATTACTAGTGAGCACATGGAGCAGTAAGGAGTTTCAGTCTCTGCTAGCGGAAATGTAACTTGAAATATCTACTCTGGGGCATGTGGTATTATCTAGCAAAGACGAAGACAGAAACATTGCTATGTCTTAGAAATGCCACTTCAAGGAATGCATGCTTAGATATACAAGTATATACCCAAAAAAATGTTCATGATAGCTTTTTTCAGAATTGCCAAAATCTAGCAACCCCTGTAAGCCCATCAATAGTAGAATGAATACACATTTGAGGAACAGCCATCTGATGGAATACTATATAGCAGGGATCTCAAGTCTTCCCAATAAATGGCCAGAAAGATAGGCTCTGAAAGTCTTTGGTCTCTGCTGCAACTCTTCAACTCTGCTCTTGTAGGGAAAATGCAGCAGTAGATAATATACAGCTAAATATGCATGGCTATGTCCAGTTAAACTTTACTTAAGAACGGTGAAATTTAAATGTCCTAATTTTTACATGTCACGAAGTATTCTTTTTCTTTAGATCTTTTTAAGCCATTTAAAAATGTAAAAACTATTTTTGGCTTACAAGTCATACAATCAGGCAACGGGTTAGACATGGCCCATTGGCCACAGTTTACCAACCTGTGCTAGTCAAGCGTATAAAAATGTACAAAATACAACTTCCTGCACAATGAACATTCAAACACAAGATTGAGTTTTTTGAGTGATTAAGATAAAAAAGAATATATTCTAAAGAAGAAAAATTATAATATCAATTGACAAAGAAAAGGCATTTAACAAAATCCAACCTGGTTTTGATTTTTTTTAAAAAAACTCTCAACAAACCAGGAACAGAGCAGAATTGTCCCAGTTTTATTTATTTTAAAAAGTATTTAAAACCCTACAGTTAACATTTATCTAGTGAGAACCTGGGTCCCTTCCCCCTCAGATTCAGAACAAGACAATAATGTTCTCTCTCACCATTCCTATTCAACATCATAGTGGAAGTCCTAGCTAGTATGATTAGCTAGTACAACAAGACAAGAAAATTAAATAAAGAGTCTACACACTAGAAAGAAAGAAATAGCACTGTCTTTACTGGCAGATGACATGATTATCTATGTAGAAATTCCAAAAAAAGCAAACAACAAAAACATTTTAGAAATGAAACTAATAAGCAAGTGCAGCAAGGTCAGAAAATGCAAGGTTAACATACAAAAGTCTATTTCTTTCCTATATACCATCAACAAACAATTGGAATTTGAAACACAAAAAATACCACTTACAATAGCACCCCAAAAAATAAGATTTGAAATATTTAGGTATAAATCTAATAAAAACAGGTTTATGTGTCTATATATGAAAAACTATAAAACTCTGATGAAAGAAATCAAAGATGATCTAAATAGAGAGAGAGTCTGTGTTCATGAACTGGAATATTCAATATTATTAAGATATCAATTCTTCCCAACTTGATCTATAGATTCATTGGGATACCAACTAAAATCCCAGCAAACTACAATATTTTATAGATATCAACAAATTGATTATAAAGTTTAGGTGGGAAGACAAAGATCCAGAATAACCAACACAATACTAAGACCAAATTCAGAGGAACTAGACAACCCAATTTCTGTAATTACTCCAAACTAAAGTAATCAAGATAGTATGAACCAGTGAAAGAGCAGACACGTACATCAATGAAACTAAATGAGTGCACAGAAATGGACCCACCCAAATACAGGTGTCAAGAAAATGTATATACATTTAAAGAAAGAAAAAACTATTAAAGTTGTAATACTCAACATATAGCAATAACAAAAGATGAATACAAGTCACATTTGACTTATGCAATTACAAGAGGTGCCCAAAGTGGTTATCACCAGTGTCCAGACATTTCTGATTATGGTGAACATCCCATAACATCTCTTGAAATGTGTATACATCTTTTTTGGCACCCCCAGTATAGTCCATTGATCATTAACAAAGACGCAAAGTCAATTTTATGAAGAACAGCTCTTTCAATAAATCGTACTGGAACAACTGAATGTCCATCTGCTCCCCTCAAAAAACATTATCATATACACTGACTTTACATCTTTCACAAAAAAATAATTGGGAATATGATGTAGGACCATATACAAAGGGGACCCCAAAAATCCTGGAATTTATTTTTTAAATATTGTTTATTCATTCTTATATGCTTAAACTTCAGTCACCTTCAAAGTACTCTCCGTTTGATGCAATACACCTATCGAGATGCTTTTTCCACTGTTCAAAACAGTTTTGAACTAGTCAGTTTTGATGCCTTCTAGTGCTTCTGCCGGTTTTTTGTTTCACTTCTTCCACATCAGCAAAACGTTTGCCTTTGAGGACTTTTTTCATCTGGGGAAACAAAAAAAAAGTCGCTCTGGGCATGATTGGGTGAATAGGGAGGGTGGAGCACAGAGGTCATGCCATTTTTTAGTCAAAAAACTGCTGACCACTCAGTGCAGTAAATCACCCATCAAGAAATGGACAAACACATTGTAAGAACCTCCAAAAAACATTCATTGAAGCCAAACCACTCAGCCTCTCTCAATACTAGCTGATACACATGCCGATTGGGTTTCTAGAATACTTACCTAGTAGAGGAAGCCTGTGCTATGAGAGACCCACCCTCCAAAAAATAATTCCTATTTTTGGGGGGGTCCCCCCTCGAACCTAAATATAAATTGTAAAATTCAGCCACTAGATAATCAGCATTCTGGTAAAGGCTTTAACATATGTCATCATTAATCCTCACCTACAGTTTCCAAGGAGTGTGGCAATCAATGGAAAAAATTCTAATAATTAAACTTAAACATTTATTTATGCAGTACTTATTCTGCACAGGTTCCAATCTAAATACTTTATATACATTGACTCTCTTAATACTCAAGATATCCCCTCAAGGTAGGAATTATTGCCAACTCCTTCTTACAATGGGAAAACTGGAACCCAAAGAGGTTACATAACCTGCCGCAGCCAGGTTTCAAAACCTGTCTGGCCCCAGAGTCTATACTCTTAACAACATATTTTATATACTAATGTCAACTTTTCCCCCTAAAAGGCTGTGCTTATCCATGTAGTCTTGTCTCAGCAGATTGTTCGCAATCACCACCTAATATCAGCCAAACCTGGTCCCCAATACCGGTCCAGCCTCATGTCCAGCTGCCATAGATTGGCCCTCTATCCACTTGCCATACCTTGCTGCTGACTGCACACCTTCTCTCCAAAATTCCAATTCAATTCACTACTAAGGGTTACACTATCAAAGCTGTGCCATCTATGATCAGGTCATACTTATAAGAAGAGACTATGTTTGGTTATTCTATTTTCAGTTTTTAGACTTTGCTAATTTCTATGCCTGAGCTGAGACAAGGGAGAAAAGAATATCACTTAAACAGCAACTTTTTATACTGGAAATAAATACTCTTTAATATCCAGTCATTAAAAGTGCATTAGTCTCCTTTCAAGGGTTTCCTAGAGTGCACAATAATAAAAACTTTAAGAGGCAGTTCAATTCCTGTTTGGCCTAGATCCTAGAATCTGGGGATTCAAGCAAAAGTCATCTATCTCCCCTCTTTCTCCAACCTACCAGAAAAAGGCAGTTTCTAGAACAACACTTTTTGTTAGAAACATAGGTAATTTTATCTGTGATTCTTGGTAATGCAAAGAACCTGCTCCCAATTACCAACAAATCTGAACTCTTCATAAAACAAGATTATGGAACTCAATTGTAAGGTGGTGACCTTGCCACCCAGGCCATCCTAAGCCTGTATTTATAAGGTGTGAAATAATACAGACAAATGTGAAACATTGACCTAATCCCCTAATAGCAGGCAACAGGAGGCCAAGGACAAAGTGAGCTTCGAATTGTGAAAGTCTGAATATGCTCAAACCATATCTAACTACTTATTTTTTCTTTTATAAATAGTGACCAAGGAGATACTTTTGAAAGTTGTCAGAGCTGGCATAAAAGTACAAAGCCCTAACCAAGACTGTAGTCAGTTGAGAGCTCTTTACTTCTCATTTCCTTGATTCTGTGATGTTAAATCCTCTTTATGAATAGTTAATGATAGTTTACGTATAAGGTTTATTAGCTTCTAAATTGCTGAGAGATTAAAATGACAAAGGTAAGGTGAAAGATATTGCTATAAAATTGTCAAATATAAATCAGGGACAACATTACTTCCCTTCTGGGGTAAGCAAGGGAGCTAACATTTATCATCTGTCGCTATTTTTTGTTTGTTTTTTTATTTTAAAGTTTTGGGGTACGAGTCAGGTTTGGGTACATAAGTGGCTTAGGTACAGGTAAGTTTGGGACCTCCTATTGGACCCCACTTCACCTGGATTAGTATCAGGTACCCCTGTTAATGTTATGTACCTCCCTCCCTGACTGTGTCCTGCTACTGCCAATCCATTTTTTGTAGTATTAGATCATCTGTAACTATTAACTGCTACCTACATTTTATAAATACGGTGAGGCTTTGAGAAGGGAAATAAGCTGTCCCCAAAGATACAAAGCTTAGGAAGAAACTAGAATCATAATCTGTACAAGGTTTGCATGGCTCCAAAGTTCATGTCACTCCCACTATACCAGGCTGCTTCCAGTAGAATTTTTCTGAAAATTCTGGCTGCTTACTGAGGGCACTAAGAAATGTGTCACAAGTGCAGGTACATACAAAGGAAAGTTTTCCTTGACACTTACTAGTGGGGAATCATTTATGACTTTCCACTTTTGCAATATACACAAATATATAAGCAAGATACATAGATTTCAGATAAAGATCTTTCATAGTTCTTCTCCAATATATATATTTATGTTTTCTCTTTCAGTGTGGAGAACCCAGAAAGTGATGTTTTCTCCCTGTCAAACCTGAAGGGGACTTTCTCCCATCATAAGTACTCTCTGAACGCTGCTATTCAGCAACAATAATTTTGGAATGGGATCACTGATGGGCTTCAGTTAGTCAGCCATTCTAATAAACACTTACAAAGAGACCTGCTTATGCCAGTCATTGGTATATGGACAAAGGATGATTTCTGCCCTCAAGAAATCTGAATTAGAATTCAGAAGATAAACAGTAAATACACCATTATACTAAGCTAAATGCTATGGATGCTACAGAAACTCAAAGGTAAGTCATTTGGCACAGATTGAGGAAGACAGAATGCCAGCAAAAGCTTCCAGTATAGAATTTGGTCAGGGATAGCTGGCAAGTACTCAGAAGCAAACAGCCAGTTAAAACCAGGGCAACTTGGGTTGTGAATGTGTTAGAGAACATGGAGATGATTTGGATATGAGGTCTAAGAGCTAAGCTGGGTCCAGATCTTATAGGTCCTCCTGTGTGCCATGTACAAAAGGAGACAGTTTTATTCAAAGGCATAGAGATGCTTGTTAGCAGAGAATTAGCATGATCTGATGGAGGTTTTAGGAACATCACTCTAAAATCGAGGATAGTTTGGAAATGGGGAGACATTAGAGATAAGGAGATCATCATGGTGGATGGCCTACTACTGGAAGTCCCAAGTGAGAAATATGTGGGTCTGAGTTAAGGGAGTAGAAGTGGGGACAGGGGACACAGGAGTATTTAGGAGAATAACTTGCTCAAATTAGTTGATATCCTGGAATAACGAACAAGGAAGACTTCAGGATAACATACAATATTCCAAGGAGGGCAACTGTGATACGTTTACTGGCAGAGGAGAGTTTGGAAGCAAAGAAAAGGAGAATTATAATATTAGTTTTAGATACTGTTCTTTAATTTTCAAGCTGTAATTGCTTTATTTCTAACATTCCTAGTGGTGTATCACTACTAAATAAGATTTTATTATTTACAATTATAGTGATAATACCCATAGGTATTATCCAAGCAAATGACTTGACCCATATTCCCCAAAATAAGAAAATTCAGGTGGAAATGCACACAACCTAGACTAAGAAATAAGGAAATAAATGTATGAATAAGATGACACATTTCTGCAAGTGCCAAGATATGACTAAAATGAGCATGACTCACACCTCAGTGAATTGTTTCCTTCATCCCAAAATCAAATGCAGTTTCCTACTGGGAGTCCATATTGACTCCCATGCTTTTCCACAAAGAGAATGTTCAGATTTATCCTGAACACTGACCAAAGATAAACCCCAACTAAGATTTAAAGTTTATCTAAATTTGGACGTACCAAGGAAGAGCAGTAATCCCTAGCTCAAATGTTCTTGGGAACAGTCAGATAACAGAAACTGGTAACTTGGCTGGATGCAACTAATAGGTAGTGGTGAAGACTACTACAAATGGAAACATGCTCCTTCCCTTTCAGTGGTTTTAAAATATAGTTGCAATTCCTTGATATTTAGCTGAAGAGGAAAGTGGGTCTCTATTGCCCTTCTTCCATCTAGGTGGGCTTATGACTGCCTCTACCAATAGAGTACAAGACAGTGATACAGTAAGACTTCGGAGACTAGGTCATAAGCGGTCATGTGGCTTTTGTCTTTTTCTTCTAGAATACTGGCCCTTGGGTCACTGAGCCACCAATGTAAAATCCCCGACTATCCTGAGGCCGCATGTTGCAGAAGACACATGGAAAGACCACATGGAAATCCTGGAATCTGCACAGAGGGATTCATGGGATGCCCAAGGAGCCTCGAGCCACCCTAGCCCAAGTACATGATAGGTGAGTCGAGACACCTCCAGAAGATCCCAACTGCCAGAATTTAAGTCTCCCCAGATGAGGTTCAGATACATGAAGTAAAAACAAACCATCTCTATTATACCTTGTCCAAATTCCTGACTCACAGAATCTATGAACATAATGAAAGGGTGACTGTTTTCCAATACTAGGGGTTGAGATGGTTTGTTACTTAACAATAGAAAACCAGACCATCTCCACTACAGAGGCAGCCACTGCTACTGCTCCATTCCCACTGACTGTTGCATGTTGGGAGGCAGAGCCAGTATCAGAAAACCTTCTAGTTTATCAAGAGATGTAAGACACTTAGATTTGTATAGGATTTTTCCAGTTGTTAAAGCACCATGTGGGCCTAATGAAACATTATTGTGACTGGATTTGACCCTTGGGCCACCAGTTACAACAACTCTTGTAGTATGTAGATTCCCTGCAGGCAAAGAGATATGCCTTCTTTGCAGACAGCCACTTTCAAAGAGCACATAGTCTGGACCCTCCTTGCCATTACCTCTCTGCATCACACAGGTTTTTTTGTTCTTGCTTTTCTTTAGACAACATTAGGCAAGAGTCAACTCTAGTGAGGACTGAGATATTCCTTACAAATATTCCCCAAGACATTCCAGGATTTGCTTTAGTTCAAATCTCCAATGAATTTTAAGGTCCACATTCTAACACTCCAAAGCCACCGTGATGACAACAGAAGGCAAGTTTGGAGGCCACAAATATAAACTCAGGTGGCATGCCTGGAAACTATGCTTTATAAAACAGGAATTCAATTGGGAAATAAAAGGTGAACCTAATACATAACAATGACTCAATAAAAATTTATGTTTAAATGAATGAATAATCATTTCAACAAATAATTGATCTGGCTTTCCCTTGCACTGCATTTTAGCATCTCCACAAAGACAAAATCAAGACCTGATTAGGTCCCTCTAGGTGTTAAACTAATGTAAATTGTCAACTCTCTAAAACAGAAATGACAAATTCTTCCAAGTTCCTATAACCAATAGAGACCTTCCAGTACAGCTGGCTCATTATAGTCTCCTGTAGATGTAAACCTTTGGCCAAAATAAAAGTAGTAAACAAATAACCCAAAAAAAAAAAGGTTATTCTCATGCAAACTACCCAATAGGGAGTTTTTCTATAAGTCAATATTTAGTGCTGAAAAAAAAAAAAAAGAAGAAGAAATAAACGAACAGACTTCTATTTGCCTCTCTGTAATTTCCCCCAAATATCATCCAGGCCTAAATTAATCTTGTAAGTGACTAGGGTTTTATTTGTCTGTTGTTTTAATTTTCTTTATATGGAGCATGAAAAAAATGTCACATGAGACTCAGCAAGAATGTTTACTTTCAAATAGGTTGCTTTCAACAAATTAGCATTCTATTTACTTTCTGTGAAATCACTGCACCACAGCCATCTGTACTAGCGAACTATGATACACATTATCATATCAAGATTGGATATTAAAGAAGACTTGAATATATACTTAGCAAATTCAAATCTGCCAACAGGCCTTCAGAGTAAGGTGGCTCAGAATGACCAAACTTTGACAAAGTGACCAAAAGATTCCCTCCTTTCCAGCTGCCTGAATGAGATAAGACCCCAGACCTATGGGCACAAAGATATCTTTGGGAAAGTTGTGAAGACTGCTTCCCCCTAATTGGATTATAAATGGAGAGTTTTTGAGGTTTGATATGAGGCACTAGGGAAATTGCAGTATTTAAAGCGGATGCTAAAGATGATGATGTGCCAAGAATTTAGAAGATAAGATGAAATACCCTGAGACAAAGAACCAAGGCTGCTAGCTCGCCTAATAATGTCCCCTTTACCCCACCTCCATTTTCTCGTATGTTCTGAGTGAACCAGAAAAGGACAATGAGGGAAAACCTTGAAAAACATATATCATTCCGAGGCCTATAAAATCACTGTGAAAGCTTCTTTAAGTCAAGTTGGGTTCAAGACATTACTTGACCCCATGGCAAGTGGTTTACCAAATGCCCAATAAATTATCCCAAGATTCTGCTCACCAAGCCAGGCACTTGTTAATTTGCATTAACACAGGATTCCAGGAGATGTGACTACAGGGAATAAAGAACCCTCTGTTTTATACCATATATGCTTTGTAACATATACCATCAGTTCAAAATACTCTGCTGCAGTGGAACTACTATTTTCAGTGAGTTATCAAAGTCAGTGTTGGTTGATGCATAAGTTTGGATGGGTAAGGGGAGATTTTACTAGAACAAAACTTCATTTTATAGATAAAATTAGCAATGTAGCATAGTTTCTTATGCTCTAATAAAATTTAGTATCCTGAATACTATAAAAACCAGTTCTTTAGAAAATAAATTTCCAGCCAAGCTCGGTGGCTCAGCCTGTAATCCCACGCCTTTGGGAGGCTGAGGTGAGTGGATTGCCTGAGCCCGCAGGTTCGAGACCCACCTGGGCAACTTGGCGAAACCTCATCTCTACAATAAATCAAAAACTAGCCAGGCATGGTAGCGCATGCCTGTAGTTCCAGCTACTTGGAAGGCTGAGGCAGAAGGATCGCCGGAGCCCAGCAGGTCGAGGCTGTGGTGGCCGGGAGCAGCCATTGCACTCCAGTCTGGGCGACAGAGTGAGACTCCCAACTTAAAAAAAAAAAAAAAAAAGAAAAGAAATTTCCTTATGCTCCTATAAAAACTAGAATAGAAAGCAGACAGGCAAATAAGAAACCTAAAAAAACCCTAATTCAACCTTTTTTTGAGTGGCAATCCACTGATGTCACAATAAAGGTCATGTTTAACACTTAAGCCATTAAAACATAAACTCTGTCCAAATAGTTATACAACAAATAAAGGAAAAGGGAAGTTTCAAACAGGAAAAGGATAAATGTTTGGTGGATTCAAATGTAAATATTGTTATGCTCCTAAAGAAAAGTTTTTTACTTACTATAAAGCTTATTCAATATTATCAGCACTTTAGCAGCTACAGGTAGGGGTTAGCAAAAGCTTGGCTTCCTTTAAAGAATTAAAGATAAATTTACAAAATATATGTTTACTTTCCAGTCCCAAAGGGCATCACAAAATAAAGGACAGATGGTAGATAATAAAGAGGAGAAACTGAAGGTGAACTTTTTAAAAAATACACCAATTTACTTGTCTATCTCTGAAAAATAAAAGTCCACTGACTATAAATTGACTTGATTGCATGTTTTCACAACATATAATTACAACAGATCAGGTGACAAGGAGAATCAGAAATTGGTGTTATCTAGGACCACCCATTTACTGGTCTAGAAATCTGTCTGGTATGCCCAAAATGTTTGTTTCTTTTGGTGTCGCTGGTTTAGACCAGAGGTTTTCAAACTTCCTAAAGTCAGTTTTGTGGATGAGACTTTAAGCCGAAGTGGGAACAAATTAACCAGTTAAGTGTGAAATTGCTCCAGTTAAAGGGTACCTGTGGCAGGGAGGAAAGGGGTGGCAGAGCCTGCCTACCCTCCCTATATACTCTACCAGTTCCAAGGAGGCTCCATGGACCCTCTAGGGCTCAATGAAGCACAATGTGTAAACAATCTGAGATTTAACATAGAACACCACAAGCTAAAATGAGGTCAAAATACTAAAGTGGAAAAACATCAAAATGAATGAAAGAGCTAAATTAATTTTACTCCACTAGGTTAACCAAAGAGTCAACAAGGTTCCAGGATTATTTTTCTACCTTTATTGTTTTAACAGAATTAGTTTATTGATTTTCACTTAGCAGAAAATTTCTGCCTTCCAGGCAACTAGGCAATAATTTCCCCCAAAACCTTACAACATCTTTATTATTGATTCAGAAGATATTAGTCAGAAGATGAATTTCCTTAACTGATGACTCCCTCATTGTAAAACTTCTCCACTAAAGATGAACAAGTAATTCAGCATAACCTTTGCTAGAAAAATATAATAAATGAAAGAGGATTAAATGACAGCATAAATCTAAGGGCATACACTCCTGAAACACTGATCACTATAAAAACCTCTTAGTTCAGGAACCTTTAATGCTACAGTTTGAAAGCGTTCCCCAAAATTCATGTGTTGGAAACTTAATCCCAAATGCAGCAGTGTTGGGAGGTGGGGCCTGATAAGAGATGAGGGCCTTACTCTCATTAATGGATTAATATCATTATCACAAGAGTAGGTTAGTTACCAAGAGAGTGGGTTTGTTATAAAAGCAAGTTTGGTCCCCCTTGCTTGTTAACCATTTCATGTACTCTTGCCCTCCTGCCTTTCACCATGAGATGATGTAACATGAAAACCCTTGTTAGATGCCAGCATCATGCTCTTTGACTTCCCAGCCTTCAGAATAATAAGCCAAATAGATATCTGTTCATTATAAATTACTCAGTCCGTGGTATTCTGTTATAGCAATAAAAAATGAACTGAGACACTTAAGGAGTAAAAAACAAACTATTAGAATTAAACTTGGAGTTGAATTTAAAATCCCTATAAGAGATATTTTCTTAATGTTAAAGAACTAGCTTTCCTGGTCCACTTAATTTAACCACAGGTTTAAGTAATGAAGAACATTTTATATTCCTCCCTGTATGAAAAACTAACGTTGCTATTAGGAAACACCCTTGGACAGCATTTAGTGTTCTACATAATCTGGCCTCAATTCACTTTATAAAATTATCTGCCACAACCTAAAAAAGACCTTAGAACAGACACATCTCCTCTCTGTTCCTTTAACACAATTTTCTCCTTTTCATCTCTGCACCTTCTCTCCCAGACATCCTCACCCTTTCTGCCATCCTATCTGAATCCAGCCATTCCTCAGAAATCAACCTTACAACACATCTCCTTTGAGAAGCCATTCCTGACATGGCAGTCAAGACCCATCTCCCAGACCCAAAAAGGCCCACAGCATCCATTGTTCATTCTGTCCATTTGCTTCTTAATCAAGCACTTCATTGTTACCTCCTCCCATGGACATGTCAGACCATGAACATGTCACACACAGTATCTATCACCATGCTGTACTCACATGGAACACAATTAATATTTGCTGAATAAATGTTTGTTTATTCTCAATCGCTCATCTACACATGGAAAGGTACAGAAATTTACACAAAGCAAGTGAAATACGAGCAGAATGTGGTTTCTGACTACCACTCACATCCATGAGTCTTATCAACTCATGCTTCCCCTTATTGCCATTTATGTCTGTTTTACTATGTTGTTTAACTCAGGGCACACTCTGATTAGCCTTTAATTTGTTGTAATAAATCTCTATTATCCTTGACATTGTTTAGAATGCATGGCTGCCTAATTGGTCAAGGCAATGATTTATAGTGAAACTGTTACAGATTTTACTCTTCCCTTCAGTTGATGCTACCCCTTCCCATTTCATTGAAGAGCCTCACTCTAAACTAGCAAGTACCAGCTGTAAAATAACAGAAGTAAAGTGCCAAAGAAAGGAGAAAATGTCTGGTCTTTTTGCCCAACGGTTCCAGGAAAAGATTATCAAAATCTGGTTAAAGAGAACATAACTAAAGCACACCAAAAGCCTGGTGCCACTCGTGATAAGCTTACTGTCTTCCAAACTTCAGCTGATAACACATACTACTCGCCCATCTGATGAGGAGACAGTAAAGACTGAATACATTTAATCTACAGTGGAGTACAAAGTGAAATCCTTCACTCTGATTTTCTAGAGCACTATCCCACTAAGAAGTGGGCAAATATGTAAGACTAGGCACAGGATGCTTCACACAAGACCAGTCCATTTGTAGACTATCTGAGACCTGACCAACCAAAATAAACGTAACTACCAACAGATTTTAGAAGTATACAAATCCCAAATCGCTTCTGCTACAGCTTTTTTAGCTCCCTGTCTGCCAAGAAATGTTCAGACTCACCACTGTGGTGCTTCAAAGAGGATGGGGTCTATCCTGAAATTGCTAAATGAATTGCTGCAACTCTGATAGGTTCTCTACCAGGCACAGGAATGCAGAGTGAATTCAGAAAAATGGCTTTTAGTCATACTGTTGTGCCATGCATGGTGACCTTTCCATCTAGACACAGAATTCCTCTTGGAAAATATGTTCATCACTCCATGTCAGAAGCCCAGGCCCAGCTGATAACCTCTGGAAGGCAGGTGAGGTAGCAGGAAGAGAGAGACACTCCCAGTCCTAGCTGACCAGACCCCAAGCTGATAAATCTCCTTTCTTCCTGTCCAGTTAAGAGGAGGGGCAAGAAGCTGGAAGCGGTATGGATTGTGTTTCCTGACTTCCTCACCCTGACTCTGCCTAAGTGAAACTGAGTTAACACTGTGGCTTCTATGTTTATCAACATATAAACCTTTGTGAAACCAGATTTTCTATGATGGCTGGGATAAAAAATAAAATCTCAAAACATGTCCAATACTAGATTGCACTTTGTGTTGCATTGTTGAATCTGAACACTTGGCTAGATGTTACTATTCCAAAAAAATTATAATAGATAGGTTTCAGTACAATGTTACCAGCTATTTCTCTGAGCGAGACAAAAGAGTGTGCTTTAGTAAATGTATATATTTTCTGTCTTTAAATCTTCAAAGGATCTTCTTTATGAAATGATGGTTTTGGTATACAAAGATGATTATTATTTTACTGTCCACACCTAACAAAGTAAAGAATTGGCAATTCCAGATTTGCTCTGACTTTATTTACCTACAAAATCCAACTTCTGAGACTTCTGACTTAGAAAATCCCTATTCCAAGTCCCTCGCTGGATGAATAAATTATTTTTTCCATAGAGGTTGATGTTGTACTAAAGGTGACACAACAAGAAAATGGCAAAACCAGCTCTGAATCTAAATCTCCAGCTGAGAAGTGTGACCTCATGCCCTTTAGGAAGTTGGTGAGAATCTAAGTCAATTGTTTTAAAGTATTTAAAAATTAAATAAATGTTATTCATATTCACAGTTAAAACAGAGTTTATATAAAGGAGGCTTATAAAACTGTTTTCAGTGCTTTAAAGCTGTAAATAAAGCTTAAATGCCATATGTCAATTTAAAACATCTACATTTTACCTTAACATATGGACAAAATTCCACAGGGATACTCGTAAAAATAACTAGATATACATTGTGGATAAGCATAATAGAATCGGCCTCATTCTCTTTTTTAAGTGAACATCTATTGTACACCTGGTTGTATAGACTAGCAAAAACGTTTCCATCAAAAATGGATTTATGTGCTAAGCCAATAAACCCCAAAGTGGGCAATTTTGAGACTGCAACAGGAAAAAACATCAAAGAAATTAAGGATGGAAACCACATGGCACACAGTTTTAGAGTAAAGGACTGAAGAATTGGTCTCCATTTAAGTGCTAAAGAGAAACTGTAAAAATAAGCAATTGTCAAGCCTGTTCTTCCACAGATTTTGAAAAGCTTGATTCCAAACTGTTTCACATGAAAGTCACTACACTGGGAGAGCTATTCATGGCAAACCACCTGGATAATGTTTACTCCTAGACCTCAAATTGATCATAATTATAAATGGACTCTCTTCATAAGTGTCCTCATATGTAAAATAAGCAGCTAACTTCAGTCAGTTTCCCCCATGACTACATGACAAGGGCAATTCTGGTCAGCTTGTATAGCTGTGAAGAGGATTGCCCTGCCAATCAACATAGGACCATTAACAACGTGCACAGCCAGATTATTTTAAATTCTTCATTGTGTCCCCCTCACAAACTGGTGTCTCTTGATTGCCTTTGTCTGCCATTTTCATTGTCTTCCTCACTGTAAGTTGACTCTTACCTCACTTTCCTATTAAATCACATCTAATCCATCATCTGCAGATAAGACTACTGACTAGCCTTTCAGGGTCATATTATTCTGGTTTGGGTGGATGGGTGAATTGGCACTTGCTGTCTAGGGAAACAAGCCAAATTAATGAGAGCTTGGTTAATTGGAATTCTCAAGAGTGGTGCAACAGATCAGGCTGCTACAAACAAAAATCTGCAACTCAGATATTCTGACCTTTTAAGTGCCATCAAAAGTGGAATGTAAGTGTACTTTACTTTTGCCTATAGTCGCATAAATCAGAATAACTGGCTTAATTAGTTTTGTTTGCAGTAAGCTGAGTTATTAAAAAAAACAACTCCTTGAGAGCAGTTGGTGTTGCCATCTGGCCCATCCCTTTGCTCCTGGGTCTCTTTCCCTTCTGTTTCTTGCAGTCCAGAAACCAAGATTTCCACAGACACAAAGCACTTTAGCTGTGAATATAAGTGAATGTGCAAGGAACAGACTAAGGTCAGTGTATCTTCTCAAGAATGTTTCATCTGGAAGGAACAAGACATTGGGGCAGGGAGAGTATGTATGGGAGAAAAAAGGATACTAAGGTTGTTGGACTCCCAGGCTAGGAGAAGGAATACTCCTTTCATTAAGAAGGCATTTTGATCGTTGTCCATCCAGCTGTGAACTGTGCAGCCCATCTGGTTAGATCAGAGGTTCCCAGGCAATAGATATAATCTCACCTACTAGGTCACCAGATCATCTTTGGTACTTCTCTAAGCCAGTGATGCTCACCTCATCTCACACTCTCATCATTGCATGTCTTTAGTTTTCTGAGATTTCCAACAGTAATGGGGAAAGAGTGGTTCCTTATTCCATTACCGTGACTTCAAGTGACCTCTAAGTCTAGAAGAATAGGTGTTTTCATTATAAAACTGATTTGGTGCCCTAGTACTTGATTTTTTATTTTAGTCCTCCACTAAAAACTGGCCTTGGGCAATCCACCAAACTTCTTTGGAAGTCAATTTTCTCATTTAGAATATGGGAGGGCTAAATACTTTATAGCTCTAAGTTCTTTGATTCTGTGACATACTGAACTAAATATTAGCTACATCATCCTAATTTCTATTGTTTTAACACTAAAATATAGACATATTCTCAATTAATTGAACTAACAAAAATTTTTTTTAAATCTCAATTAAATGAACTAATAAAATAAATAACTATATACACAAATATATGCATGTACATATTCACCACCAATTGGGTTTTTTATTTCCTACTGCTAGGAAAACACACACTGTGTCCTCAAAAGCAATTCATGCTTCTTAACATTTTTAAAGCAACTGGCAATTATGGACACTTGGGAAGTTATAGCTACATACAACTCAGACAGGGATTTCCCTAAAAGCCGAAAAATCTCTCAATAATTAGGAGAAAGATGAGAAGATCTTTCAGTTTCCTTTATAATCAAGATCAGAAGGCAAAATTCTCAGTTTAATGCAAATACAACAAACTAGAAACATCAACTCACTCAGGAGGCAGAGACTACCTTCGACAGCCAGGTCTTCAAAAGCTAACTAGTATATCCCTCAACCATACTAGAAGGCAAAAATGGTGCAGTAAACATTCTGTTTGCCAGATTTTAAAATGTAAGGATTCACTTTCCTTCAAGTGGCTGAAAATGAAGGTGAAGGAGGCTTGCAATTCATTATCTTTAAGTGTAATGCATTTAATATTCTTAAATATGCATATAAGAACACTAAATGCTCTATGTGTATAGAGAGAGATCAAATAACTAAAATATAGTTTTTGAATAATTACCGAATTCACTTTTTTCCCAAACATATTCTGTCTTACAGAAAAGCCTATAGAAGGCCTAAATAACTAAGATTTTGAAGATTTTCTTAAGCTAAAAGTAATAGGTATTATTCCTAAAGTTTCATTTGCCCAGTAATTGAACATGTGCCTAGTTTTGATCAAGGGCCAGGAGCAAGTCCCAAGGCTTCTTGTACTCATCTATATTGATTTGAGTACAAAAATTCTATAATACATATAATTCTGTTATGTGAATATAGTAAATGAGCAGCCATGTGTGAAAAACCCAGTTATTGCCTTTTATCTTAGGGACAACAAATCTGTATTGCCTTTATAAGAATGATAATGTAACTTGCTACTCCTCTGACATTTTTCCTTTTCTAAACTAACCTCTTCTGCCTCTCTACTGCTTAAGGATCCTCTATCTAAGAAAAAGCAGCAATTCTTCCTATTGGCAACACTTGAACACTACTTAAAGAGAAAGCAATTTAAGTCACGAGCTGCAGTAACTTGAACCTTACTCTTTTGCAGATTAGAGACTATTATAAATTACAGCTGAGCTTTCATGTCTATATTCTCAAGTGTCCCATGGTCTACTCTTGATATTACATCTCGAATTTCCTAGCTCTCTTGAAAATCAGCCCATTTCAGAACATAAAACTATTCTTAATATGCCCCAGAATAAAATTCAAAATAAATATTTTTTTAAATACGCAAGATGCTCACAATAAATATTATGCATTACAGTATTAACAAAGGCAACTCGGTTCTGCCAAAATACCCAAGAAGCAAATATTTGAGTTCTTATAATATGATAGAAATGGAGTACTTCAATTATCTGAAATTTAGTCGAAACCCAGAAAATAAACAAAAATGAACCTTGAAAAGTCAAAATATTTAGAGATGGATGGCACATGGATTGTGCACTGAAGCGCTTGCACTTCACTCATGAAAGGACACCTCAAGGTTATTTATTCAGATATGAAAAGCATATATATATATATATATTTTTTTTTTTTTTTTAAAGAGACAAGGTCTCGCTATATTGCTCAGGCTGGTCTTGAATTCTTGGGCTCAGATGATCCTCTGCCTTGATCTCCCAAAGTGCTGGTATTACAGGCATGAGCTACTGTACCCAGCTTATTTATGCTTGTTTTAAATATAGTTCTAAGCAGTGTGGTTATTCATATTCCCAAGATATGACCAGCCATTCGAAACAGAAGGAAAAAACTTAGAAACAACAACGAGAGAATGAGTTAAAATCAGGCCTGCTGAGGGGTGCAGTTGACAGCACTGCAGCACTGAAAGAAGATTTTATATTTATAAAATCTTATATATACACATATATAAAAGAAAAAAATATAAACAATACTCATCCAGGTAGAAACTTAATGTAGAAACTTACAGTTCTACCTCTAATCATCAAAAGTAAGTGGTAGAGCCTAAGTTCATAAACTTCAGTCTGGAAAACTTACTCCCATCACACATACACTGGACCAATGGTGCTACACACGTCAAAGTTTCACTTCACATTCTTACGTCTGACCAGCGGAGCTTGGCGAAGGTCCCTACAACCATGCCTCCAAAATGGTCTAACATTACCACAAATAAATGTACAGTTCTATACATTTTGTATTTGCATTGCATTCATCTATGAATGTATTTATGAATATTTATTCATTTTACACTTGTGAAAAGTTGTTACCTGATGAAATGGAATAACTCACCATAGCTTTTTACTTCCTTATGCTTTATTCTAAACTATTTCGGCTAAAATGAAATGAGAAATGCATCACAAATTCAATGATGACAAATTTTCTATTATATTTTCTTAAAAGTTGCAATGAGTCAGAACATATAAATATTTAATTGATTTCAATTGGGTCTAAAGGACAGCATCACAATCAGTTGAATGAGAATCTCTATTTGAACATCTGTTTGACCAAACAGAATCAACTGAATGTTTGACACTGTTCAGATACAATATTAGTTATTAGAATGTATATAAACATATGCATACAATGTTGACCGACAGGCAATCTTCTCAGGAAAAATATAAAGATGACTCCCTTGACTTAAAGTACATTTACAGCATAGTACTATTCTTGCCAGTGGAGTTGAAAACCTTATGTTGTACTAGAAAATATCTCTTCTAAGCCATCTAGGTTTTCCTCTCAGATATTTTGCAATTTTCTAAAATGAACTGAATTTCCAACATTAAGTTTTCTATGTCATTAAAATGTATTTCTATAATAGATGCAATATGCTTTGAATACATAAGGCATAATAAATCAATTTTGCTTTCCAATACTTCTTAAATTGATGTCCTATCAAAGTATATATAAGGTGACCAAAATACTGTATTGAACCTTGAAGAACAAAAACCATTATCTATTTTTTTAACCATTTATGTGTCAGTTCACACAGCAGAAAATATACTCAAAGAACCTCAATTAAATCAGTTCTGGTACTCCATAACAGTAACTGTTGAATTTTTTCTCCCAAGAGACATTCAATTTCTATTGTCCAAATTCATTCACAAGTGATGTTCTAACTTTTTTAAGGCAGAATAAAAGATTTATGAGAACAGTTACTCATGCTATAGTGCATACCACTTAATTCACAGACAATCTTACTTCAGAGAAGTCCTACTAGGTTCTTCCACACACAGGTTATCTGACCCTTATAGACAAGACCACTTTGTGTTATCAACATTTTTCGTTTATTCATTAATAACCTCAACAGAGAATAAGGAACAATCATAAAACTCAGGGTACACCCTTTTATAAAGTGGGAGATTTGGAACACAGTATTCTCTTGTAGGGAACACTCATTAGCATTGCAGGCAGTGGATAATCTATCGGCACCACCAATATCTGCTGAAAATATGTTAGAAAACCTATGTGCTTTCTACCCCCCCACCTTATCTGCATGGGAAGACTTAAAAAAGTAAAGCAGTCATGAACCTAATCATATGCCAGAGCTCTCCCCCAAATTAACCTAACCCCACCCACCAAAAACACAAATTTTCAACCCATGTCCCAAAGTAGTACATTATTAGATAACGTGGGTCTAGAGTTTGAGAAGAGTGATGAAGTGTTACAGTAATAGCTGAGTTCAGTCCTTCTCAGTCCTGGAGTTCAAAGGAAGAGAAGTAAACTTTCTTCTTCCCAGGAAGCTTGGATGTTTGAAACCCTCACTCACACCAACCCCCCTTCTGCAGCAATCACTCACTGAGGACAGTGATGTCCACCTGGTCCACTCACTGGAATCACCTGAGAAGTATTTTTCACAATCTGCAGGCCAAGTGCCAGATCAACTCGATTTGCACCTATGAGCACAGGGCTCAGCTACTGGTGGTTTTTCAAAATTACCACAGTGACTTTAATCTGCAATCAGACTGAAAAGCACTGCTCTAAAGCAGAGGTTTTTGAACCAGGAGCAATTTTGCCTGGAGCACCCCACCCTGCAACATTTGGTAGCATCTGGAGACATTTTTTATTGTCATAGCTGGTAGTTCGTGGGTAAAACTCAGGGAAGCCGTTAAACCTCCTAAAATGCATAAGGCAGAACCTTACAACAAAGAATTATCTGGTCCAAGATGCTTTTAAGAAACCCTGAACTGGAGGAAGAGTTGGGAGAAGCAATCCGCTCTTTGCATCTCTAGAGATACCCTCACAAAAAAAAAGAAAAGAATCAATAGGAAGCTTTCAGGAGAAAAACTTACAATCCTAACACTCCATTCAGCAAAGCCAAAGTAGTTATAAATGGACCTTGTTTAATGCAAGTGAATGATTTCCTCACATGTGCTTTCGTTGACTTGCGTGATGTTGACAGAGGCACTACTACACTGCAGTTTACTGGAACTTGCTCTAACAAGGCAAAGGGAATTAAACCCATAAAGATAATTAAACAATTCTTTTTTAAAATAAAATAAAGAGTAACATTTATTCCTCCTCATTTGCTGGTAACCAGCCATATGTGTTTCTAGGATTAAAATCAAACTATTTTTACTAGTTTTTCTCCTGGAGTCATAATGCCCAATAAGTGAACTACTTGTAAGGGTCTCTGATCATCAGACCCATCTTCATCTGGAAGAATAACAGCAGACAGAGTTATTGCTAGAAGAACCTCAAACATCTAAGACATCCATGACCTCAGCTAAAATAGTTATCTATTTAAAAGCAAAGATGGGCCACCTGTTATCTGAAAGCAAAACTCCTTAATTTCATGTTGGAAGGAAATGTTTCCACCTAAGAAACTTCCATTTAACTTTGAATTTCAATAGAATCAGGTAAGTGACACCCTCATTTTCAATACTTGAGGCTGTCAGTTTATAAACATTGATAGCTAGAAGTGGCTATCCAATTACCTAACTTACAAATCTAGAATACAGCAAATAACTTAAATGAGTGGGCAAATGCCTTAATACCTAGATGAGGTAAGTGTTGAATCTACTTCCTATTTGAAAAGAAGCAAATGCATTCATAGGATTTTGTTTAGTTTGGAGGTTTATGTTTGTTTTGTTTTTGCATTTGTTATTTTCTAAACAGTTACTGAATAAGAAATGGCTATACAGACTTCAATATTTTTTAAGAGAGGAAAAATACCTAAAATTCATCTTTGCGTTCCAGTTGGCGATTAAGCCAACAGTTTTAACCAAAGGAAATTTTTGGATGTTGAGTTCAACTATTCCATTCACTGAGCTTGTATCTGAAAGGACAGAAAGATTTAAAGATGCTCAAGACCCAGTCAACTAAAGCAGTACGCTCTTTCACTAACGTTCCTTCAATGTACATATGTGTATGTTTTTGGAGGGAATGCCTACCCTGACAGGTATTACAATATCGTGTCATTATATATTTCACTTCTGTTTCAGTCTGCCATAATGCACATACATTTCCTGCTTGTTTTAACCTGCTTTTTGTTCATGAAAAAACATGCAAGTACTAATCCAAAATATTGACACTAACCCTAGCAGAATGACTTTGGAAACAACTCAGCAAATCTGCAATTTGGGATTAACCTCAATACAGGTTCCTATCTGTGAACACACCAATGATTGTGTGGGGATTTAAAACTATAAAAAAGTATGTCTTACCACCCATATCAAGAATTAATTTGTAGCAGTAGGATAAATACAAATTACCAATGCCCATGTTTATTAGGCTGATGATTCATAAACATCTCACTGTGCCACTTCATTTTCCAATTAATTACTAAAATTAAAATGCAATGCAAATATACTGCAAATATACTCTGGTGAGGATATCAACTGTCAGCAGAAGTCTCATCACTGAAGGATGAGAAAGCTCAAAGTAGACATAAGATTTGGACTATAGTATCATTCTATAAAAATTTATCTATTGTGTCAGATTTTTAACTAAATCAAACAGTTGAATTTTAAGAAACATTTACCGACCCACTAAGAAACATTTACCGACCCACTGAATCTAGGCTATAAGCCATGATGTAATGTCATCTTTATCTACAGATACCTTATTTTGTGTAAGGCATTGTTTAAAAGTTGCACCTAAAAACTTTTCCTGTGCATTAACTGATTAAACTAGAGGAGTTCTTTATGGAAAGAAGCCCTCGTGTAAACAGAAGAATTGTTTTGGTAGTAATCCACTTGTCCTTAAGTATTTTCTTTTTAGTTTAAGAAGCAAAGTTTCCTTATAATAGTGAATATATTTACTTCTCAAACTCATTAAAAAGTAATCAACAAATGGAAAAGTCATTAACTTTACCTTCCCATTAGCCCATTTACCCCCAAAGACAAACTTCATGGCCAATGACCTATCTCGGGATAGTAACACAAAATTTCTTTTTAAATGACTTTCATCTCTTGTAAAGCACTGGGTAGCCAAGACTACCTACAGCAATCAGGGCAGTATCTCCACTGCTCATGGAAAGAATGAGTGGGAGTTCAATCAACCTGGTAAAGGCACCTGCCAGGAGGTCTCAACACGACAGGTGAATTGCCTCCTCTTGGCCTCCACCTCCCAGTAATGGAGAAAAAAGCAGCTTCCTGTCTTACCCACCCTTTTTATTTCATTTACGCTTAAGAGAACATTGGATGCATTAGAAGCCAAGCTTCAGGAGTCAATTTTCAGCACTACAAGAAAAAGATTAGGATGAAATGGAATCCAACAGGTAAATCCCCAAATACAATATTGAAAATTTACCCCTTTGTGTCACTGCTAAAATTGGCAGCTTCCTCCACTACAGCTCAGAACTGGCTGCACAGACTCCAGAACACCTTTCAAATAAAATGAAAAACCTCATATATTTTGAATGAAAAAAATCCCAGTCTATAAAATCAATCATGTTAGCTCTAACTCAACCATAGGTAACATAAAAGGATTGTGGGTCTGGGGGGGGTGGGCTTTGTTATTGTTTTAAGAAATGATTTTTTTCTTTCAAGTTCAAAGTGTCTTCAGAATCAAGATGCAGAAATTAGGCCTCTTTCAAAAGGTTTAAAAGCTCAAGTTTAAAGCCTCCTCAGCAAACGCAACAGACATTATGCTTTGGAGTGTCCAAACACATCTGTACGTTATTTAAAGTGATACACTTAACCAGGAAAGAAGTCTCTTGTAAAAGAACACACTATTCAGAACACATTTTAGAGAGCTTGGTGAGCGTGCTGGTGGATTTTGAGTAAAGAATGGGATCTGCTGATATATTTCAGATGCAAAGAAAAGTCACAAATTCAGGTCAGGTGCAGTGGCTCACACCTATAATCCCAGTACTCTGGGAGGCCGAGGTGAGAGGATTGCCTGAGCCCATGGGTTCGAGACCAGCCTGGGCAACTTGGCAAGACCTCATCTCTACAATAAGTCAAAAAATTAGCCAGGCGTGGTGGCATGTGCCTGTAATACCAACTACTTGGAAGGCTGAAGCAGAAGGATCACCTGAGCCCAGCAGGTCGAGGCTGCAGTGGCCGTGAGTGTGCCACTGCACTCCAGCCTGGGTGACAGAGTGAGACTCCAAATCAAAAAAAAAAAAAAAAAGAACCACAAGTTCAGACCCTCAACACAATAGAAAAATCCCTCAAAGTAAGGCATTCTTAAGGCATCTGGTCAAACCAGTATCAAGACTGTTTTAGGGACATCATTTTTTTTGCTGTTATTGTTTTTCATAATAAATATTCATTTCTTCCCGCACACAAGTCATTAACTCTGCTAAAAAAGTTTTGGTAACCATTCCACAAGCAAGCCATAGTAGGAAACAGCGCATCTCTGGGAAAATGCTCAAGTTCAAAATGAAAAAAATCTTAGAATGTTCTGTTTTTTAATCTCCAATATTCATAGATCTCACCCTGACAACCCAGGATCCTAAAGAATTATTGTCCCTCTCCCTCCTGTAACCCCTTGTCCCCAACCTTCTTCAGGCTTACTTGACTGATAACTGTATAATATAAAATCAGATCAAGTGGAAGAAGCACACATCATGATTTCGGGTCAAACGTTTGCTCCCGCCCTAACCCTAGCCAGCACCTGCCCTTTCTAATTAATGGCTGAAAAGCCCTTCATCCTTCAGACACGAGTGGGCCCCACCGAAAGCAGTTCCCCAGCACGTACTGACCCACCATTCATGCCACTGTAGACATTCCTGTGATGCGGTGACAGGTCCTCTTGCGCCTGCCGTCTGAGGGTGCCCTCCCTGCTGCCTCCTCCGCTGCTTCCACCTCCGCCACCGCCTCCGCCGCCGCCGCTGCCGCCGCCGCCGCCTCCTCCATGTTTGTGATCAGGGCTCCCCCCATAATGCTGTTTGAGGTGCTCAGGGCTGGTGCCCCTGGCTCTGGGTAGATGCTCTAGGCTCCCACCAAGAGCCTGTTTCTGAAGATGCTCCGGGCTCCCTCCGCTGTGCCTGGAGTGCTCAGGACTGCCCCCTGACCGGTGCTTCTGGAAGTGCTCAGGGCTCCCACTCAGCACGTGCTTGGGCAGCGTTTCGGGGTTGCTCCCAGGGTGCGGGTGCCTTTGCTGTTCCGGGCTGCCCTTGCATAAGGGCTTGTGGTGCTCCGGGCTGGGTCCTTTGAGTGCTTTGGGGTGGTCTGGGGTCCCGCAGACCCTGGGTTTCTGTAGGTGCTCCGGGCTGGCGCTCCTGTGCTTGGAGTGCTCTGGGCTGCCCTCGCTCCGGGGCTTCTGCAGGTGTTCAGGGCTGCCCCCACTTGCGTGGTGCTTGTGGTGGTCGGGGCTGTCGGTGCTGCCCGTGCTGGAGGTGCTGCTGCCGTCGCCCACGTCCCGCACGTAGGGCGCAGTGGAGGCAGCGAGCTGGCACAGGCTGGCCTGGCTATCGATGGAGCAGCGGCTGCCTGCACAGCCCGTGCCCTTCTCCTCATCCAGCAGCACGCAGAGCTCCTTGAGCTCCATGTTCTCCTTCACCACCTCCTCCTGCTTCACCTCCAGCTCCTTCAGCTTCTGCAGGTATAAGGCCACTTCCTTGTGCATCACCCCGGCTGTGTAGCGGCCCAGTCTCTGCCACTCCCGAGAAACCCTCTTCCCTTTCTGCCGGTCATCATCCAGGAAACAGCAGAGGTCCCGCAGCTCCTGGTTGTCCTCCTGGAGTTTCTGGTTGATATCCTGAAAAGAGAGAGACAACCATTCAAGGGAGGTATGCATCTCAGGTGTCATCAAGGCTCAGACTTCCTGAGAGAAGGGGGAGCCTGGAATGGGTGAATTCTCTGAGGATAAGGGAGGAAGTGAGAGGGTGGAAGGAAGCTGAAGATGTGTAGCTATCCATAAAAGACGAAAATTATAGGCATGGATTATGTTCTCTGCACAACATTCAACTTGCATGATGTCATCTAATTTTCACCAAAACACAAAGGAGAAAATAATTATTATGGTTACTTTACAAAAGGGGAAGCTGGGCCTCACAAAGCATCACTTGTCCAAGGTCATCCAGAGAGAAGCCAGTTAATTAACATGAAATCAGGCAGCAGAAAAACAAGGTTCCCCTGTCCCACCCTCAAGAAAGAAAAATGGCTGCCTATGGCCTATGAAATGCTTAAAAGCTCTGAGGCAACTGGCCTTTCAACAGAGCAATCAACAAGTGCCACTACTTAGTTTTTCAGCCCTGACATGGGACGAGCAGACCCAATTCCCCCACTAGGGAAATACACAATTGCCCTCTAGTGGCATTTCAGCCTTGTACATCCAACCCCTACTTGCCACACCCATTCAGACGTCTCCCAGACATTTCACACATAACACAGGCAACACTGATCCCTGCATTTTCAAAGCCCCTTCCTCAAATCGCACCTGTCAGCAAATGCCACCTCCACCTATCCCACTACTCTTCATAATAACCTGGGGTCAGCCCTGGCATCTCCTTCTCCCTTATCTTCCACTTCTGAGCCAAACAAGTCTTTGGAACTCTACCTCCAAAATGTAAGTTATCTTGTCACTTCTATGTTTAAAACTCCTTCTCACTGCCTTTAGGATAAAGTGCAAAACCATTCAAGTTTAACAAGACCCCCAAATGCTCTCTGACTCATTCAATTTCTCCAGCATGAATGGAGATGTATTTGTTCATTCACAAATATTTAATGGGCATCTACATGCCAGATACCAGTCTAGGTACTGGAGATGTATTGGTGAACACAGCAAACACTGTGACATCCTAAAGTTTTCATTCTAGTGGCAAAGACTGGCAAAAAACACAAACAACTATTCTAAAGAAGGCCCATCACCAGTCTAGGGTCTACCATCACTCCTTGGGTCTCTTTTTCCGTTGTACTTATTACAGTTTGTAACTACATATATATGATTGTGTCTATGAGTTCCAGGCTACATCTTCACTGTACTAGAAAAGGTGGAGAGTCATGAGAATGGTGTACAGAGCACAGTGCCATAAAGTATAGCACTTAATGTCATAATGTTGTAAAGTGTAGAACATAATGTCATGTAGTAAAAAGTTCTGGAAAGATAACTAAAGCAGCTTAAACAATACTATTTTTCTATTTTTTTTTTTTTTTTTTTTTTTTGAGTTGGAGTCTCACTTTGTTGCCCAGACTGGAGTGCAGTGGCCGCTCCCGGCCACCGCAGCCTCGACCTGCTGGGCTCCGGCGATCCTTCCGCCTCAGCCTTCCGAGTAGCTGGAATTACAGGCATGCACTACCACGCCCGGCTGATTTTTTGATTTATTGTAGAGATGAGGTCTTGCTGCCCGGGCGGGTCTCGAACCCGCGGGCTCAGGCAATCCACTCACCTCAGCCTCCCAAAGGCACAGGATTACAGGCTGAGCCACGAGCCCGGCTAACAATACTATTTTTCAAGAGACGTACCTCTTGAAAACCTCTGTAGAGAAGGGAAACCTGAGTGAAATGAAGAAGCAAATATTTGAGTGAAGATGATCCCAGGCAGAAAGAGGGCAAATATCAAAGTCCTGAGACAAGCATAAGATGAAGAGCTCAAGTTACAGGGAGGCCAGTGTGCCTAAAGCACTGTGAGCCAATTGACCAAGATGGAATAGCAAGTCTGAGAAGCGTCAGGGCCTAGGACAGGCAGAGCCCTGTGTCAGCCTCTGGAAGGCCTTGAGGTTATTGGCAAGCTGAGAATAGAATGATATGATTCATTTTGTAAAGAATCTCCACAGTTTTGTGCAGAAAACTGACTGGCAAAGGTCAGTTGGGAGAGATGGGAGAACAGTAAGGAGGATACTGAGCCAGTCCAGGTAGGGGGAGAGGGTGTTGTCTTGGACACGTGACAGTCATGAAGAAGGTGAGAAAGTCGCTTCCCATCACACACTGAGTGCCACCACCGCTGACCTTGTTTCAAGTCCTCAAAGGGCAAGGCTTTCCCCTCTTTCATACTACACAATCATCAGGAGTCAGTTTAAAGTCATTTTCCCATAGAAACTGTTATAAAGAAGGTCTACCCACAATCTATGGTTTACCATCATTCCTTGGACTTTTCCTCTGTTATATTTCTTACAGTTTGCAAGGACCTGTGTATGAGTGTGCCTGTTAGTTCTAGGCTACATCTTCTCTAGATTCCAGTCACGAGAATGGAGGCCTTATGTATTCTGTTTTACTTCTGTGTATCTAGAACTCGGCATCCCCATCATAACCAAAGAATTGTAAAAATGAATAGTGAGGTCCTCAATTATTCTCCACTCAAACATACAGTCTTGAAGTAACATCATTTGGTAGGGATGAAACAGTGGCAGGTAAGACACTTCTGCCTAAGATTTCCCCTGCTTCACAAAGCCTAGAAGGCTCTCGGGTCTTGCGATGCCAACGCCCAATCCGTACTAGAAGCACTGAGAAAGGGGACTTCATTCTCTTAAACTTGAGTTGAGTCTAACACTTTCCTTAATATTAACTAGAAAATGAACTATAAAACATCTGCCAACCACACCCTTCACTTCCTGACAGTCAAGGGATCAAATTTGGGGGTCTGAAAAAGAATACTGTTTACTTAAGTTTCAATGCCAGCTCTAACTTTTGGCATTACCAACTCTATTTCCTTGTTTCTAATGCCCATCTCTTCCTTTTCCTTCTCGTTGCCACTTTCTGACTTCATTCCTGACCTTTGCCCATGGTCTTCCACCCAGCCTCCCTGCCTTTGTACCATCCTCCCCCTTTTCTCACCAATTCTAAGCACTCCTTGGCTAGACTGATCTTCAAAAACACTCCCTGCGTGTTTTGTCCCTTCTGCTTATCAACTCCCAACATCTCTCCTTGGCCAAGCCTGAAAGGATTTACCCTGACTTTCCACCTGTAACTGCCTCTCTGTCAGTGCATTTTGAGCTTTGTGTATGTCTGTGCAGTCTTACTAGAAAATATTGTCTTCTCCCCCATAGGAATCGCCTGAGAGGAGAGATTTTTCTGAAAAGTCTCCCCCAGCTCAAAACAGCACCCATGAATGAATGAATGAATAAATAAATTACGTTCCCATTCACTTCTTAAGATCTTTTAACATTGCCACAGGCCAACAGATACTATCCAAGTGTGTAAGCAGATTTTTTAAAATGTAAGTCTACCTCATAAAATGATATCCCAAAGTAGCTAGCATCACACACTCGCTAGAGCACTCACTGGGTATTATTTTCTTTCTCCTTTCTAATGTAGACATCTTAGCCTTTGGAAGGCAGAGTCCATTCCAGAAGTATTTCTTTAAATGTGCAACATACTTGCTATGGTGCCATGCATACAGTAGTCCCTGTGTTTATGGACTGATCAGCCCTTAAAGCCCTAGGCCTTTAGCCAAAACAGGATACAGCTATAGCTGCTACTAAGAAAGAATTTCTTATTGTTGTCTGCCATCCTCTGCTATGTTGGAGTCTACAGTAGTAAGAGAATAAATTGTTCCTTGATACTGATGCTTGAGAGGAAATCAGAAGCTGTGGATATTTGGAGAAAATAATACTAAACAAAATTAATCTTTCTAAGCTTCAAAAATTACTCAACATTTAGTTTAATCCCAGCATGTGATAGAAAGTTCAAGCCATATTCTTTTTCACCTAAATGAATTTCTAAATGAAAATACTTCCCTCTGACTATCCTGCAGCTATTTCTGATTTCTCCAGGCCTGGAAAATAAACAGGATTGGTGCTACCCTGGCTTCACAGAGTTAACACCCTTCCCAAAGGGAGTGAAACATACATACACTTCTCAGATTTCCAGATGGAGTAGGCAGGAGTAGGTGTTGGCCCACTCAGTTTTCTTTACCACAGCTCCTTTCTCCTATTATTAGTTTTCTTGGGAATATGATTTACTGTCCAATTCTATGCTACTTCCTTTGCCTCTGATGAACAGCTAAGCAACCAGCTTGATAATAACCTTGTAAGCTAGCGTCTTCAAATCTGCCTCATTAAGACTTGGGCTCTCTTTTCCAAAACACTAGGTGTCCTTTTAAAATTGCCGCAAGTCAACAGGTATTATCCAAGTATGTAATTGGACTTTTAAAAATTTAAGTTCACCTCATAAAATGCTACCCCAAAGTTCAATTTTATGCCTGCAGATGTATCAAGTATTGCATCTATGGTTAAAGAATTGTTTTAATTTGTTCTTTTTCTTCATTGCTGAGCAGGAAGTCAGTAGGAAGGGGTGGGTTAGGAGCCAAGAGGGAAATCAATGTAGTGCAGACAACAAAGCTACAGAATCACCCCCAAATCAACAACCTACCAGGATACCAAGTCAGAGCAGACTGAGTGTTGGAATATGCTCAACAGTCCAAAGACATAGTTCTCAGGAATCCTGTTCCATACAACAGAACCCTAACCAGAATCTCCTTTCTCTATCCATTCAGGACTACACAGTCCTAAGCAAAGAATGTCGACCAGCCAAAAGCAAGGAAAGTCAGCTTATTTTGAACATTTTATGTGTGTGTGACTTTTTGAACATTTTATGTCTTTGTGACCTTGAAAAAGTGATCTAACCTCACTGGGATTTCTTCATTTATGTATCATTTAATCTTCATAAAATCTCATGTGGTATTAAAACCCCCATGAACAGATGAGAAAACTGGGGCTTAGAGAGGTTAACAATTTGCCTAAACAGTACAAATTATCAGACTTCAAATCCTTTATCTTTCCACTGCCCCGCCTCTCAAGTGTTTAAACACGAACAAATCAACCAGTGCTAGGCCCATCCAAAGAAAACTGATGCTTTCATTCCTGGGTCTACAGCTGCAGTATCACCTAAAAGCCTTAAAAATATTTAGATGCCATTTCAAGTCAGCTCACAAAAGGCATTACAAAAAAATATGATGGTCTTAATTACCCTACATTTAGAGTTCTCAATTAAGAGCACCAAATCATCAGCCTCCCCAATAAAAAACTCTTTCTTTCTTTTTTCTGGTTAAGCCAAAATAAACAAATGAACCTATCAGTGATTCGGTCAAACACATTTATGGATTACTATGGTGTCCAAGGAAGCTCTGAGCCAAAATGATGAAGAGAAAGGAGAAAGCTGACTCTCAGCAGAGGAAAACCACAGCACCCTCATGGGTGGGCCAGAAGTCTTGGCATCGACTACCTTGGAGCTGCCCAAGGGCAGCACGAAAGCAGGAAGAGAGGCTGCAGCAGAAAGTAACCAGCCCTATCATTTCTGAACTTGATAAGGAGAGGAGTCTTTTAATGCCAGGCAATGAATCTAGACCACAAAGAGACATTCCTATTTGGGACGTAAGTGTCCTTAGCTGGCCTAACAGTTCTTTCTCTACAAGAAGCTCTTAAAATGAAAACCAGACACCCCATCACTCATACTGCTGCTCCCCCACTCACACATAGCTCCTCACACACCCAGTTAATTCACACAACCCAAAAGAACTTTCAAGTATTTCTGTGGTATTATGTTGAAGCACCATATTAAAATACTTAAGAAATTGATTGATTAATTAGAAACCCAGATCCTGGACACACACAGCTATCCATGTATACGTCCTCTCCTGATAACAATAACTGCCATTTTTTGTAGTCAAGCATTAAACCTTCCCGTACACTGTCATAACTTATTGTAACAAGGCCCTAGCAAATAGTTATTATTATGTGCATTTGTACTGATGAATAAACTGAGGATCTGAGAAATTAATTACCCAAGCTCACCCTTCTGGCAAAGGAGGATTCACACTCACCTCTTGGATCATCTTCCCTCTACATTAGCCTGCCACTATTCCCCAAGGAGCCTGGTACTTAATAAATACTCCATTAGTAAGAATTAAAACAAAAGAGAAAGAGCAAGCCCTGGGATTTTTCTGTGAGATCTTCCTATCTGCACTCTAGGGACTTTGTGACAGTCAGTATGAGCCTGAGGAAAAGGCCATCTCCACCCCTACACAGGTGAGCCTTAGGCAGCCGGCCCCTCCCACTCCTCCAGGCCCTGGAATCCCAGAGCTTGAGCGCTGAGGCAATTAAGGAAGAGCATCTCCTGCCTGAGAAGTGGTATGGGAATGGAAAGGGGACGAGAACATCTTGTGCCGGTGGGAATTTGATCCCTGAAGTCCCTACAGTGATTTCGTTTTTGTGGCTTCCTATAAACAAAAGCCGAACAATGAGAGGAAGGAATACCAGGAGGCAGCAGCGCAAGCGGGAAGGAGAGGAAGTTTGCGGTGCAGGAGGCCGGCAGGGCGGTTCCCGGTCACCGGTCTGCAGCAGCCTGGCGGGCACACTGCTCGCACACTCGGCGCTCTCCAAGGACAAAAGAAAGTTAGCGGGGCTTGGGGGGCTTTCTCCTCTTTCCCTAATACAGAAGGAGAGCTGGCTCAAAAGAAAGCATCACCATAACCCTGCGCCTCTCAAAACCCTGAGCCTTCCAGACTGAGTCCCTTTGCTCCTTCCCCTCCCCCCATGCTGGATAAAATTTAAATCCAATTGGGGGTTAATTGGGGAGAGGAGTAAGGCACGCCAGGCGACACCATCCAAACTCGGGGAGAAGGCAGGCGCATGAGTCGGTAGGAGACGTGAAGGCAGAGCTGAAGCCCCTGTGCACCGAGTGACACACGTCGGCTCCGAGGGTGGCGCCCGCAGCTTCTCCCGGGCGCCCCGCCAGCCCCTTTCTCCGGCAGTGGCGCCCTTTCCTCGCCCTCTGCCGGCCAGAGAGCTGCTGGCGCCAGAGCAGCCGCACTCCTGACCCCCAAGGGCGAAGATGCCCTGGCTTCACTCCCTCAGTCGCCTCTCCCCTGACTGGCTGTCGCCCGGCTCCCCTAAGCACCGACTGTCCAATTCCCCGCGAAATGAAAGGCCCCGCGTGCCCATCACCTCCTCTCTGCTTCTCAGCATCCTCGGTCCCTTCCTCCCTCCGCAGAGGACCCGAGAGAGAGCAAGACGCCGGCGCGCCCCAAAGTTTGGAAAAGTTTCCAAAGGGCTGGGGACTGGGGGCAGGGGATGCTGCCTGGGGGAAAGGGGAGGATCACCTGTTGACGGAAGGAGGGAAAGTTTCCCTCGCCCCACCTCCCCGGGGCGCCCCGCTCCCCGCCGCGCCGCGCCGCGCCTCCCGGGCGGCCCCGCGCTCACCTTGAGCCCGCGGATCTCGCCGAGGTGCAGCTGCAGGCGGCGGTTCACCTCGCGGATGAGGTTGCTGTGGTCCAGCATCGCGCTCACCTTCTCGGCCTCGGCGCGCCGCAGGCTGCGGATCAGCTCCTCCTTGCTCCACTGCAGCAGCTCCTCGTCCGACACTTTGGACAGGTCTTCCACGGCGGCGGCCGCGGACGAGCCGGCCGGGGCTGGGGGACAACTTTCCGCCGCCGCCGCCGCGCCTCCGGCCGCCTTCGACATGGTATCCGCGCGGTGGCAGGTGCGAGTGGGAGGAAGAGGCAAAGCGACTCCCGAAGGCGCGGGCGCGGCGGGGCCGCCTCCGCCCACAGCCCTGTGCGCTCCGGCGAGTCAGCGGCACCGCCCAGGGGCCGCTGGGTTGGGGCGGCGGGGGTCGCGCCGGGCGGCCATCCTACCTCGCCATCCCCGCGCGCGCGCCCGCGCAGCCCCAGGGCCGGGCAGCCACCCGCGCGCTGCTGCCGAGGCCCGTCCCAACTCCGCGCAAGTCCATGGTGAAGGGCGCTGGAGGGCGGGAGCCGCCGCGGGAAAACCTCGGGGACCCGCGAGGGGCGCCCGGGGGGCTGCGCCCCGTTCCCCTGCCCTCTCCTCCGCCCGGATCCGGGACTGTCGCCCCCCACACTCTCACACACACGTACAGGCACGCACTTTCCAGGGGAGCCCTGCCCCGCTGAGCCCGGCTTCTCTCCTCTCCCGGCCGAGTAGGGCGCGACGGGCTCCGCGGCGCCTCCCGGGCTGCCCGCGCTCCTCCTGCCGCCCTGGCTGCGCCCGCCGCCGCTCCTGGACTACTCCGGGAAGCCTTCGATTTGCAGAACCGAGCCCAGAAGGGGTGGGGGTGGGGGTGGGGGAGCCGGCTGGAGGAGGAGCCAGGAGCCGGGGCCGCCTGCAGCAGGCAGCCCCTCCTGCGCCGGCCAGACGCGGCTGCCGCTCGACCACCGCCCGGGACCTCGAGGCGAGCTCCCCGCTAGCCAGCCCCGGAGGGCTGGGGGCGCGGCTCCTTCGGCGCACCGGCGCGGGTGGGACTGGAAAGGAGAGAAGGTGCCGAGCGGAGGCCGCCCGGGCATTGGGAGGCTCGCGCGCGCCACCGTGTGGCCGAAGAAGCTCCCCCTTCTGCCCCTTTGCAGCTGGGCTTGTTACCAGGCAGCGGAAACAGCGGCTGACCAAAATGAGAGGTGCTTGGTATTTGGAGGGATTGGGGATCAGGAAGGATGGAGTGGCAGGGCCTCCGAAATAACCAGCTATTTGAACTTTGGAGAATGGGAGGTGAGGCTGGTGGCAAAAAAGGGAAGGGGGGCGTTTAAGAAAATCCAAATAGCCTGAAAATGGGAGGAAAGAGGCTTCAGGGTCGCCACTGCTCTTTAAGGACCGCCCACCCCACCCCCAGGCCTTTGTCTTTGCTAAAACTCCACTACTTTGTGAAAAAGCTTCAGGGGAAGGTGCTGTATCTTTTAAATTTTTATTTGAAAAATATAAAGGCCTTAAGGGGAAAACAAAATACCTTCATCTGCTGCTTCCTGAGGTCTGGATTTTAAGGTCAGCACAGTCACCTCTCCTCAGAGCAAAGCAGGCCCCCTTAAGGCAAGCCGAAATGCCAGCCAAGGAGATTTCCATTTTCCTCTGCACCTCAGGCTGGAAGCATTTACTGGGTTGACTTTTTATGATTGTAATTTCTGAAGGGAGGAATTCTGAGTGCCTAGGTTCTATCTTGGGGCCCTCCTGTAAAGTTGGGTGGAAATGTCTCCGATTTGAAAATATGCTTTTCGCCTTAAAAAGTGGATACACTTGGTTCTGGATATATCGTTTCCAGGATAGAGACAGGGCCAGAAAACCGAAGCCCACACCTGTACCCACACCTGGCTTCAGTTAACCAGGGTACAGAGGTATTCCTCCCCCTCCAGTAGGATGAGATTCTAAATCGGAGTCCCTCCACCAGCTGGGCAGCCTGTGTCCCCTGATAAAGCTGCCACCTGTTAAAAGCTGAACAGTGAGGAACTCTGAGACCTGACTTCCTGGAGACCATAGAAAGGTGGTACTACTTGCCCTCTGACCGAGATAGCCTTAACACACTCCCCTCCGCCCTGACTAAAAGGCAGGTTTCTTCACAAATATATGCCCGTGGCCTTCCTTTTCTCAGAGCATTTGCTTTTGCAAACTTTCCGTTATAAATTATTTATCTGACCCTTTGAGGTGTAAGTCTTTTCCCAGTTTTACAATCCAGGAATGTCTTTCTCAGGGAGCTGGGAAGGATTCCTTCAAAATGTAGCCACCAAGGAAGATAGTGCCCCTATTTCCCAGTCTCTAGGGAGAAGAGGAGCCTAACTCCAAGTTCTGTTTAGCAAACACAGCTGGCCTTGTTCCATTGAACAGTCCCCTCATGTCCTGCCGGTCTCTTTCCCTAGATCACCTCAACAACTCTCCTTCCTTTGTTGACTTAGTCTCTCTCCTATTGCAGTAGTCTTGAATAAAGTCCCTCTGCCTGTTTAATAACATCTAATGCAGTTTTCTTTGACATCTTCCTTTCTCTCGTGCCCACAGAAGGCTTTCCCCAGTGGTTTCTAAGACCCGTTTTGGCACTAGAAGGGAAAATGAAGGTTGGAAAAATATGAGCTCTCTCTCTGTTATTGTTGGTTCTTGACCTTGAACAAATCATCTAACTTTACTGGCTCCCAGGCAGCTAATAATATGATGTAAGTGAAGTGCTTTATCGAGTCACCCTAAGAAATGCAACCTTATTATTACTGGTATTACATCTGGGCAGTCTCTTGTCTAGAAATAGCAACCAGGACCTCTATTTATTCCTCCAACACAGAATCTTCAAGAGTCCTATTCTAAAATGAAACGGTCAGCCCCATTTTCTGCTAACTCCCTCAGATCAACACCTAAGGAGATATTAGACGGCAGATAGATATCTGAGAGGAAAAATATTGTTTGTGTTGGGAGGACAAGGAAGAAGAAAAGCTAAGGAAAATTTCTCCACATGATATATAACTAGCAGCTGTTTGCTAGATTGGGCTAGATCACCTTGAGGTTCTAATGTTTTTAATTGTGGTCATTGATTCAGGATAATTGCATGAATAATGTTGCTTCATGTTGCTAAGGTGTGGTAGGGTGTGGGGTCATTTAGGAGCTTCACTTGGCTGCTAAAAACAAACTCAAATAATAGTCACTTAAAGAAAGCACTTGTTTTCTGTCACATGCCTGGCATTCTAAAGACAGGTAGTTGGTGTGGTAACTTCATGATGTCATCGAAGACTTAGACTCCTTCTCTCTGCTCAGCCATCCTTGACATGGTTGCCTCATGTCCCTAAGATGGCTGCTGGAGTGCCAGACATCTATCTATATTTAAGGCAGGAAGAAGGTAGGAACAAATCCAAAAGAAGGGCACAGGACCCTTCCTAAGTTTTCCTGGTAACTAACCCAGTGAATTTCATTTCTATTCTAATAGCCAGAGCTTGCCACATGACCACTTCCAGCTGCAAGGGGAATTAGGCCATTTTTTTTTAAGTTGGGCATATCAATGTCAAAAGTAAAATCAGGATTATTTTAATAAGAAAGAAGAAAATGGATATCAGATGGGCAGCTAACAGTTTCTTATGCAAACCTGAGCAGTTACTTATGTAAACTTGAACTCTTAAGTTAAATTGAGGTTTCTGAAAATCAGCTGCCAATGACCTTAAGCCTTTAAGTTTCATCTCATATGATTTTTTGAATCAACACTATTTCACCCAGGTTCACTATTGCCCGGCCCACGTTCTCACTAGGTTTTGCCCAACCCTCCTCACAGGTCCTCTTGAGGCCAGCAGCACCTCTCTCACATCTGCTTTTCACACAACTACCCAAGGAAACTACCCAAAAAAGTCAAGTCTAGCTGCTTCATCCTAAGGCTTCACTCCTAAGACTAACTTATTGTTCACAATTCCTCATATAATTCCGCTGTAATATTAAGACCACTATTCACTGTGTGACTCTTCAGTACCCCCCCTCGGAGGGAAAGAGTTTATCTCCCCTCCCAAGTGGTATTGGGCTTGGCCATGTGACTTGCTTTCCAATGGAATGTGGGTGCACTTGACAGTGTGTTCCTCTGATGAAGGCTCAGGAAGCATCTGTCTGTCCACTCATCCTCCTGTGCTTCTGTGCTGCACCAGGAGAAGAGCTAATCTTGGGTGGTTGCCGTCCCTTCAGTCTGAGCCCCACATTCGGCCACCCCAACCAACCTGGGAACCCACAGCCTAAAGCAGAGCCACCCCCACAGACTCACAGATCAGTGTGTGAGAATACATGATAGTTGTTTAAGACACTGAGTTTTGGGGAGATTTATTGTGCAGCATTATTAATGCAATGGTTAGCAAGTACAGCTCCCCTGCCTAAACCTCTTTGGTAGTATTTCAGCACCTCTCTGTGGAGCAAAGCCACATAAGATGGGCACAGTCTGACCCTCCTTCACCAGCTCTGCCTCCTATAATACCCTGCCTCATAGTTCATATTTTTCCAGTTACAAACTGCCCATAGCTCTCTATCAGCACTCTCTGTACCTCCACATCTCACTGATGCTATTTCCTCATATACAGATTGCCTTTCCTGCCTTTTTCCTCTGGATATTTCCCACAGTTTCCTTCTACAGGCATCATCTCTAGATCCCTGGTATCAGCCCACATTTCCCTGGAAAAGGTGGAGGTGAGTGTCCCTCTCTATTCCCATAACCTACAGTACATACCTCCAACCCAGTAACTAAAACCGAATGTTGAATCCAATCCAGTCCCAATAAAAGGGTTTAGTTTCAGCTAGAAGGTAATACCGTCTGCTTTCTGCTTTCTCCAAACCTTACAGATTTTGCCATGCCCTACATAACCCCTTGGTGCAATTAGAGATACTATTGAAGACATTGCTCACTACACCCCATCATGCCTTTTCATGGCACTGAACTTAATTCATATTGCTCTTTTGGGCAACTCCTTTCATTTAATAGACACGTGAATTATGCAATTTGTTATATATTCCTCTTTGCGCTGATTAATAGGAAGCCCCATCTAAACTTTATGTTGCCCACCTTCAGTAATTTAGATAAGACTTAAGGAATGTAATTTGTTGACCAACCTGACTTCCATAGTTTTCTTGCCTGTAAATCCCCCCGCCCCCAGCAATTCCATTTCTTCTTTTTTACTTTGTTATGTATCTTTGTAAGTTGCCTCTGAATTTTTTTTTTAGCAAGGCAGAAAAGAAAGGAAAGAAAGAAGGGATAAAAGGAAAGGGAGGTCTTGTCTTCAATCACGGGCCCTATAATGTTTCCTGACTCTCATTTACTTTGGTGTCTGTTGTGGTTTGCATACATGTGTCACTCCAAAATTCATGTGCTGGAACCTAAACACCAAGGTGATGATGGTATTAAGAGGTGGAGCCTTGGGAAGGTGATTCCTTGGGAAGGAATTAGTGTCCTTATTAAAGGGCTTGAAGAAGCAAGTCTGCTCCTTTTTGTCATCTGTCTCTTCTGGCATGTGAGGATACAGCATGTGTCTCTTTTTGCCCCTTTTGACCTATGAGGACAGAGTAAGAGATGCCACCCATAAAGCAGAGACAGCCTTTGCCAGATGCTGAATCTTGATCTGGGACTTCCTAGCCTCCAGAACTGTGAGACAAAAATTTCTTTTTTTTTTTTTTTTTTTTTTTTTTTTGAGTTGGAGTCTCACTCTGTCGCCCAGACTTGAGTGCAGTGGCACGCTCCCGGCCACTGCAGCCTCGGCCTGCTGGGCTCCAGCAATCCTTCTGCCTCAGTCTTCCAAGTAGCTGGAACTACAGGCGCGTAATACCACACCCGGCTATTTTATATTTTTATTTATTGTAGAGATGAGGTCTCACCAAGTTGCCCAGGCAGGTCTCAAACCCGCGGGCTCAGGCAATCCACTCACCTCAGCCTCCCAAGGCATGGGATTACAGGCTGAGCCACCGAGCCCAGTTAAAAAAATTTCTAATATTTATAAATTACCAAGTCTAAAGTAATTTTTATAGCAGTACAAATGGACTAAGACAATGCCTTTTTCTTCTGTTAACCTCTAAGCTCCTTGAAGATAGGGCCAACTTCCTAATGCAGAGTCAATACTCAATAAATAAAGGAAGAAAAGAAGAAAGGAGGGAGGAAAGGAACAAACTTGCCAGGAGCCTTTGTTCAATGTTGTTTTTTTTAGCCTCCTCATTTGGAATGGCTTGCCAATTCAAACACATACACAAGACCTTTTCCTTTTGAAAATATTAATTACTCTTTAATATATTCTATTTTGAAAGTAAAGGAATGGTATACAGTTCAAAAAAATTTACAAAATATTTCAAGAATATTTAAATATTCTTGAATGTAGCATAATATGGTGCTTTAAATGTAGGATAATATGGTACTTTAATGAGTTAGCCTTAAATCTCTGCCAAACATACTCAGATAATGGGTTTAGTGGTTGATGATGCCAGACATAAGTAATCATACTGCATGAGCAAGGCTGATGTTTATCTCATTTCCTCTGTGTTGTATCAAGTAAGGCAGGCAGCCACTGAAACATTTCATCTTGCTCCATCAAGAACCAATTTCTCAGGGAATACCTGAAAACAGCAGAAGTGCACTAGATTTTAGCTTTGTTACATAATTCTGAGTTCAGATCCAGAGAACATGGCCACTGTGTGGAGCTTGTAAATTGGAGTCATAGTATTACAGAAACCTCTGGTGGGGTGGATGTTCCTGATGGAAGTCCCCAAAGATATATCTACTGAGAGCTACTCCCAGAGGCCTTTGCCTTATTTAGTCTCACAAACTGCAATTTAGGAGCTTGCTGCCCTGGATCATGTTTTATTCCCCCAGGTACTATGGTAGAAACTGTCAGGGAGGGGTCCATCTAATTACCAGGAATACCCAAGGAAGAGAGGCCCAGCCAGCCTGACCCTCAGCATATTGAGACCCCAGGTGTCTTTTGGCTCATAGAAGCAGCTGTTGTGCCTCCTCCCCACCTGTGGACTCACAGCTGCCGTCTGTGAGTAGCTTGAAGCATGCATCCCCAGAGGAAAGCCTGAAGCAGAAGGTACTTCAGGAGCCTGTATGTCCTGTTGTTTTTAAAGAAAACAGACATACCTTGTGTAATACCCCTGTTCCCACTATTAACTTTTCTCCTGCTCTACTGCATGGATTCTCAATCTTGGCTGCACGGGAAGTTTAAGACATGCTGATGCCTGGGCCCTCCCTAGAGATTTCCAGTTTAGTAGGTCTGGGGTACAACCCAGAGACTGGGATTTTTCAAAAACCCCCGTGTGCTTCTAATGTGCAGCAGCTTGAGAATTACTGCTATAGATGGTATAGAACACAGGCCAACAGAAATATAATACAAACCACAGATGCAGCGCACATATATAATTTTTAATTTTCTGGTGGTTGCATTTAAAAGTGAAAAAAAAACAAGTGACACTAATTTTTTTTTTTTTTTTTTTTTTTGAGTCAGAGTCTTACTCTGTTGCCCAGGCTTGAGTGCAGTGGCACGCTTATGGCCACCACAGCCTCAACCTGCTAGTCTTAGGCTATCCTTCCACCTCAGCCTTCCAAGTAACTGGAACTACAGGCACACTACCATGCCCAGCTGATTTTTTTTTTTTTTTCAATTTTTATTGTAGAGACGAGGTCTCACCAAGTTGCCCAGGCTGGTCTTGAACCCCAGGGCTCTGGCAATCCTCTTGCCTCGGCCTCCCAAAGTGCTGGGATTACAGACTTGAGCCACTGCACCCAGCTGACACTAATTTTAATAAAATATTTTGTTTAATATAGCTAAAATGTTATTTCAACATGTAATCAACATAAAAGTTATTGAAGTAATTTGCATTTTCCGTAATGTCTTCAAATATTAGTGTGTATTTTATACTTACAGCACATCTCAATTCAGATCAGCCACATTTCAGGTGCTCAGTAGCCAATTGTGACTAGTGACTACCATATTGGACAGCACAGCTGGGGATCACTTGTTTTGGGGAGTGGTGAATGAGGGCGGCATCTTCAGTGGGCTAAATAACACCCCACCCAAAAGATATCCACCACAAGCTCATCCTTAGAACCTATGAATGTTACCATATATAGCAAAAAAAAAAAAAGGAACTTTGTAGGTGTGATTACTTTAAGGATCTTAAAATGGGAAGTCTCTTAGCTTATCTAGGTGGGCCCAAAATGCAATTACATATTTCCTTATAAGAGAGAAGTAGAGGGAGATGTCCCAGAGACAAGAGAAGGCAATAACCACGGAGGCAGAGATTGGAATGATGAGGCTGCAAGTCAAGGAATGCCAGCAGTCACTAGAAAATGGAAGAGTGAAAAACTGGATTCTCCTTAGAGCCTCAGGAGGGAACACAGCCTTTTTGACACCTTGACTGAGAGAGTAAATTTCTGTTGTTTTAAGACACTAAGTTTGTGGCCACAGTAGGAAAACAATACGGCATCATCTGTAACAAAGCTTTATATTTTTATCTGAATTATTATAGTTATCACAGTCTTTCATATTTTATACCTAGTGAATACCTATTGATTTTTTCCTTTGTTGAGGGCAGGGATCTGTCTTATTCATCAGTGAACACTTTACAGCACCTGGCAAGTAAAGTGTTTGTTGTAAGAGCACAGTAAAGGCTGTTCCAATGGATCTGAAGCTCAATCTCTGGAGTGACAGTATCTGATGTATGCACAGAAAAAAACACACATGAAAGGCTGCTTCCTGAAGAGATCGCCATGTGGGAAAACTACAGATCTTAAATGACCCAGGCATCCATTTCAACGCCTGCCTGCCCTGGTCACTTGAAGTGTTTTTGAAAAGTCATAACCCCCATAATAGAGAAAAGGAAGAAAGTGCTAAAAAGCAGGGATGCCTAACAGGTCTGACCTGCAAGGCAAACTCCCAGCAGTACTTGGCAAATCTTGCTTGTCCCAGGGCAGACCCACCCCTTAGGATCTGGAAGTTTTCAATCCCTTTGCTAAGATGCCTGAAATAGACATAGTGAAGAACCTCAAGTGAAAATACCTCTTCACACGTTTGCTCAATAAAATTGCTTTTTTCCTAACATAGCAATCAGCTGCCTTGAGGATATGCCAGTTTAGTTAGTAAGTCTGCTTTTGACTACTTCTCAAGTAGCTCAGGTTCTGACAGATTCAGTATCCTAAGATTGTTTCAAATGTCCCCCATATAATCAAAAGTTATAAAGGACAAACCAAAAATTGAGGTACATCCGTAACCTTTCAAAACAAAACCTTCCAAGGGGCTATTGACTGGACGCGAACGATCATGGATTCAGCACACAATCTAATTGAATCATCTATGGGACAGACATTATTGTTCCATTTTACAGAAAGGGAATTCAAGGCTCAGGTCAGATTGGTGCAGTTAACATCGAATGTTCTCCTGATGATCACCTCCTCCAGAAGAGGTGGGAGTGGTTTGAGGACTCCAAGTAGTCGCCAGGACCCTGAACTTCCATGGCAGCCTTCAAGGAGTGACATAGGAGATCATAAGAGGAACAGTCAATAAGACCCAGGTTTTTAGCATTAGCAGTGGAGCAAGCAAAGAATCAGAACAGACTCTGAAGGTGATAGAGAGTCTTTAGGTCTTTGTCACCTGGGAAAGGTGTCCTAATTGCAGAATAATTTGCAAGGAAGGGAGTCATAACTTGACTTTTTGTCTCTCTAGTAGCATCTACAGAAATTACTAATAAAATATTTTCTCTAATTGAGAATGTTCACATATGATGCACTGTGCTGCTAGATAATTCCTTTCACTTCCCGTCTCAACCTTAGTTACACACCATTGCCAACCAGTTCATTTAAAGTACTTACTCCTTCATCTTGAATTCTTCACCATGTTTTTTGTTTTCTTTGTAACACATCATTTGCTGTTATCTTCTGTTTTTATGTTCCACTTTAAGCTGTGAGAAGCATGAGGGAAGAGCCATGTGTGTGTTATGCCTGGCCTCGAGTAGGTCCTCAGTAACTCTTTCATTGAATAGTTGGGTTGCAGGTGTTGAATATTTGCTGATCCTCATACGCTGAGCCCCTAACTATGCTGTGTTCTATCACAATACAAATTCTACAAGGAATACTGATTTTACTGGTCAAGGGTGAGACCCTGGAAATATATCATCTCAAAGACTGTCCCTAATACAGTCAGTCAGCCAGTAGAACAGCATGTGGGGCCCCTATCCCTGCCTGCCTCACACAATCTCCATGTGTTCCCTTTCCAGCGAGAGTCATGACCGCAACTCACTTCACACACTCATTTCTCATCTTTAGGGTGCCTAAGATTATCCTATTAATTCCATTTGTATTTGTACCATATTTCTATCCACCAGAAGCCATGAATAAGATTTTAAGGCTAATTTTACCTCCTATATACCATGAGTTAACACTCCCAAGTAAAAAGGAGAGACAAGCCAGGCTCGGTGGCTCAGCCTGTAATCCCGCACCTTTGGGAGGCTGAGGTGAGTGGATTGCCTGAGCCCGCGGGTTCGAGACCCGCCTGGGCAGCGAGACCTCATCTCTACAATAAATCAAAAAATCAGCCGGGCGTGGTAGCGCACGTCTGTAATTCCGGCTACTCGGAGGGCTGAGGTGGAAGGATCGCCGGAGCCCAGCAGATCGAGGCTGCGGTGGCCGGGAGCGGCCACTGCACTCCAGTCTGGGTGACAGAGTGAGACTCAAACTCAAAAAAAAAAAGAAGAAACAAAGGCCCTATAGTCTTTGAGGGAATGCTCGGGGAAGCCAAGGAATTCTGTTTTCTAGAAGACTCATTATAAGTTCCTTAGAACCTAACAGCAACACACATCTTCTGGAGAATTATAAAAGGAACTATAATTCTCTCAGCTAGACCACGTTAGGTTGGCCAAGTGAACTCTACTGAGGCTTGAGTGAAGGGAGACCTAGTTTAAACAGGCTTTTAGCAATAGATGGAGAATGAAGCTAGAAATGGCAACAAGAGGGAGACAAGGCCCCAGCACACAGAGGCATCATCCAAAGAAAGAGCAGGAGAGGAATAGGGCACCTGAGAAGTGCACTGTATTCCTTGCCTTGCCTACACGTCCCATGTTCCATGGACCAGCAGCATCAGCTTCACCACAGACCACATTACAAATTCAGACTCTCTGTCCCTACTCCAGAATTACTCCATGGGAATCTGCATTTTGACAAGATCTCCAGATAATTTGTAAGCACGAAATTTAGGAAGTACTGGCCTAAACCAGGGGAAAATAGAGGCTTGGTAAACTAGAGAAAATTCCTTAAAATTTAGGATATTTCTTAGCTTACAGAAAATTCCACTGTGAACTTAAGCCTCAATCATATACAAGGGTAATGTCACCTGGGAAACAAGCCTCTCCCTCAATCCTGGATGTTTCATCTTCGCAAGGAGAGTATAAACTCACTGGGCCAAAGATTGTTCATTAAACTTCCTCTTTTCACGGAGTACAGTCTTGTGAACTGAAATTGGAAATTTGATAAGCAGTGACAGGTCAAGTAAAGATAAATCTGAAAAGTTGGCTGAGATCTGCTTCTACCATTTTCTCTTAAACATTCTTTGCCTAGAATCTTAGCCAACCCTCCAAGAATGGTGTGTGAATATGAAGATCACAAAACTTTAGAAAATGGTTTAGGACTCTGTTATTAATGCTCATAAATATAATGTGCCATTCCTCAGAGTGGTGTTTCTGGAGTTGAAACTGTGGCTATGTTGCTTTAATCTGCATTAAATACCCCAGAGGGAAGGTTACATAAAAGTGCAAGAAATCATGAAACCAATTTGGGCAGCAGCTGAAAGCAAAACAAAACAACATTGACTCTCTGGTTCATTGACTTTCATCTTCTCCCTTGGGCACAAAGAATTCTCAACCGCCTCATAATATTGCTGCTATACTTTCACCACCCACTGTGGATAGACACCAATGATAATTCTGATTTGGGGAACAATATGTTAGGTACTGCAAGCATGACCTAACAGTTACCCTCTGTGGCAGCAATCTGTGTAATACCACAGTGCCCTGAGTATGAGGGGGGACACACAAAAAAAATCATTTAATTTTTGAAGAGTGAGCCCCTTGTAGTACAGGCTTCCTCTGCTAGGTAAATGTTCTAGGAACCTATCAGCATCAGTGTACCAGCTAGCATTGTTGTGATATGCTGAGTTCAGCTTCAGTGAAAATTTTTTTTTTTTTTTTTTTTGGCGTTGGGAGGTTCTTTCAATACATTTGCCCATTTCATTATGGGTGATTTTCGAATGCACCTGCCCATACCCAAAACAGCATGACCCCTGTGCCCCACCCTCCATATTTACCCAATCTGACCCCAAGCGACATATTTTTCCCTAATGATAAAAGTCTCAAAGGGAAATGCCTTGCCAACATAGAAGAAATTAAACAAAAAATGGCAGAAGCACTAAAATACATTAAAATCGATGAGTTCAGAAATTGTTTTGGGCAGTGGAGAAGGTGTCTCAATAGGTATACTGCATCATACAGAGAATTTGAAGGTGACTAAATTTAAACGTGTAAGAATAAATGTACAATGTTTTTATAAATAAATATTGTGGGTTTGGGGTCCTCCCTCAGATATGCAGTTTGAGTACTTTTTGAGAAAATTGCTGAACAAAATGATCCGTATATGTTCATAGATATGAGTGTGTGTATGTATACACAGATATGTATGTATGTACACAGTTGTAATGTATGGATTTTCACCTTTACAGCAATTAAAAGAAAAAAACACTTGGAATATGAGAGTAGAAAACTGGATCAAAATATATAATTGCTTACCCTTTTTCTCAGTAGAAAAAATTATCCAGTGTTTGTTCTTTAAGAAATGTTCCTGAGCGTGCCATTCTGTATTTTTCCAAGAAATGAGGTATTTAGAAAGAATGCTCTCATCTCTTGATTCTGTCAGGCCTGGAGGTCAGGGTGGAAAGAGCCCAGGAGCCTGGACAAGCAACTTAGCAATAGAAGAGATCTGACCTCCAGTCACCACCTGGCCACTGGGATATCCAAGTGTCATCTCTGTAGCTCTGTTTCCATGCCTTTAAGATGACAATGATAACAGGCATCAGTAATATATCTTTGTATCAAGATGGTGAAAGGAAAAATGTTTTGAAAAGTACAAATTGCCACACCAAAATGCAAAGTTGGGATATTTTTACTGGATATCATTTATTCTATTTTGCTATATCTTTCTCTAACCAGCAAAGATATATTAAGGATTCACCACTAATTTAGAAACAGAACTAAAGCCCCTGATTGTTTCTGTCCCTCTAGAGTTGTAAGAATCATATATCTTACATGACTCATGCTGAAACCTGGAGTTTTAAACCACAGCCAAACCCTAAACTACAGGGGAGTAAGGGAGGGCAATGAAGATATCGTCATTGACCTCCTTCCCACCTCTCCACACCTAATTCCCCACTAACTGCTAGAGTCTTAGTTAGTCCATAGAGAACCTTTGTGTGAATAAGCAAAAGATACTCCTCTCTCAGGTGATGTCTCAGATAGTGTATTATTCTGTTTTCTCCCAAGAAACAAAAGCAATAGGACACACACACACACACACACACACACACACACACACACACTCACTCACTCGCTCACACACACGCTCACACACACATTCATTATAAGGAATTGACTCGTGGATTAACAGAGGCTGAGAAGACCCAAGATCTGCAGTTGACAAACTGAAGACTCAAGAAAGCCAATGGTATAGTTCTATTCTAAATCCAAAGGTCTGAGAAACAGGAGAGTCAGTGGTATAAGTTCCAGTCCAAGTCCAAGTATGAAGGCAGAAGACCAATGTCCCAGCCCGAAGACAGGCAAACAGAAATTCTCCCATCCTCTGTCTTTTTGTTCTGGCCAGTAATTCAAAGGATCGAATGAGGTCCACCCATATTCAGGAGAACAACCTGCTTGACTTAGTATACCACTCAGATGTTAATCTCCTTCAGAAACAACCTCACATACACACTCAGAATAATGTTAACCCAAATATCTAGATATGCTGTAGCCCAATTAATTTCACACATAAAATTAACCACACAAATGGATGCTTGATGGGCCATAGCTGCACTCCAGCCCCCACCTGCCCCTCGGCTAGATGCCGTAGTATAGAACTCAGTCTACACAATCACACAGAGTGGCCCTGCTCCTACCTACATTATGAAGTGCTCTGAGAAATTGCCTCCTCTCTTCTCTAGTATCAGTTACCTTAGAGTCCTGCCTTTATGGCTCACTCAATTCATTCTGTCCTCCCTCAATCCCATCAGAGTTTCTGGCTAATCATGGCTTTGGGATTCATAAAATACCCCAACAAAGGATATTTCACTTTACAAGTTGTTAGGATGCAGCTACCTTTTAATTTTTTTTACCCAGGACTCCCCAGACAATCATCTGAGTTAAGAGATTTGCCTAGGTAAAAGGTACAATGCTAAATCCTTACTTTGAGTTGGAAAAAACATAGATTACCCTGAATCAGTGGCCTTGTGCAACACAATTAATTTCCCCTAAGCAAGGAATTAAAAAGAACAGAGAATATCAAAAAAGAAAATCATCAAAAAAAGACAAAAAGCCCAAAATGAATCCACAAAGCAAGGAATGATGTAAATAAACAGAAATAACAACTGAGAAAGCGTTCAGTGAGTACTGAGTCCCAGAATTGACACTTGTGCAGAACTGTAGCATACGGAGTGAATCACAGTTTACCAGCCATGGACAGGGTGCTGTCAAGTTCAACACATATGCGACAATTAGGAGTGGAATGTTCAGTGCCTGGAGAACAGTGGTGTAGGACTAGCATCAAAAAACAAAACCTACTTTTATCATTTCTCCAAAAAGGAGTTGGGGGCGGTGTATAAAATTTCCAGTATAAGGCTCACATGTACAATTACAAATGTTTCACAAAGCAAAGGGTTGGAATAAATGACAGTACCAAGTGGGTTTTTTTAAAAAAAAAAAGATTCAGATGTCATTGGCTGAGAACTATAAACAATGCAACCAGAGAAAGCTGGGGAATAGAGTTCTTGCTATGGCAACACATTTAGAAACCAAACATGACTTTGATGTGGAAATGCAATTTTTTATGCTGGAAGAATAAGCATAAATTGCCTTCCCTTAAAATATATACATTCAGTGTTTATTCCTGAGATCCGAAAACTTTGAAAAGAATCGTAGACCCAAAGAGGTAGAAGCTTTGCAATTAGTGGTGTTAGGCGATTTTTCATAGAAAGGGTATGTAATTCTGGCCTTTTGACTGTCAGATGGATAGGGTAGCTTCCATGGGCAAATGTATTTCTATTAAATCAACAGCTAGTCTTATCAAAACTCAGCTTCATCATAGTGATTGGGGAACCTTGTTCCAGGCCAGCCTGCTTCAAAGAAATCATCAACTGGGCTGCCAAATGCCCTCAATGTTTGAGTCTCCACTTAGAAACTTGGACCTCAGTCTCCAAATAAGGCATGTCATTATCCCTGTCATTATAACCAGTCCAATCCCTTGCCAAAGTAAACTAGTGTAATTACCCTTCATCAACACTTGCAAGTCTGAAGGGGATCTCAACCCTAACTCATCCAAATCTCAGCTTCTAATAATCTCCCAGACTCTTTCTCCCTGTTGTCTTCCATCCCCATCTCTGCAAGCAGCAATACCATTCTCTCAGCTACACAGGCCAAACATCATGAAGTCATCCTTGATGCTTTCTCTTATACCCCTCATCCTATCATCTTAATTCTATTGGTGAGAACTTCAAAATACATCCAGTTTTTGACTGCTTCATACCACCTCTAATGTTATCACCCTAATCCAAGCCACCACCATCTTTTGTCTAAAGTATTACTGTAGCCTCCTCCTACCATCCATCCTGCTTTTTCCCTTACCCTCCAGTCTATTTTCAGGATGGGTTAAATTTAAATCAGATTATGTCACTTCTATATATAAAACTGTCCAATGCCCCCATCTCACTCAAAGTGAAAGCCAAAGTCCTTATAATGACATATAAGGTCTTGCATAATCTGTTCTCCCACATCTCCAACACCCACCTGACCTTATCTATGTTACTTTCCCACTTGTTCACTCTGCTTCAAACAAACTGACTTTTCCCTTTTCCTTTAGCAAAGCAAACTTAGTCCTTCCTCAATGCCTTTGCAGTTAGTTACTGCTCCCTCTGCTCAGAACATTCCTGTCCCAGGTAACTCACCTTCCCACTTCCTTTAGGATTTAAGACCTCAACTTACACATCAAGATCATAAGCACTTCCCTGGCCATGTTACTTAAAATGTAGTACCTTCTCCAATACTTCCAAACATTCTCCCAATGCAGACTGGCAGAGAAAGGGAGAGGAGTGGTTTCTCCCAACAGTCCCAGGATAGAAGGCTGTCTAAAGTTCTGCCATTTTGTAGCTGCACACTCTGGAATATTTGTTGAATGAATTCAGAAAAAGGCATCAATTTAAAATTAGTATTTAGAGCAATAAGAGAGGTTGACCAGGCTTCCTTCTACAATTCTATATAGTATGTTCTGAGCTAGGCTCAGAGCTAAGTCTATAAATAGTCAATGATAATATGTCATAATTTTTGTCTACCAAATTGACAATCATAAAAAATGTTTACACTCTGATAAAGTAAAGGTATAGAGAAAGAAGCACTTTCAAATTACTGGTAGAAATGTAAAATGGTACCTCTTTCTGAAAAATAATATTTATTAAAATTTGCAAAATTTTAGAAATTTATTATAAGAAAAATTACTTATATGTAATCAGATATATAAGTGATGTTTGTGGCAATATTACTTGAAATAACAGAAAATTTCAAATAATGTAAATGTTCAGCAATAGAGATTTGTTAAACAAGTTATGGTACAACTATATAGTAAAATTATATTTAATTAATATGTAATGATATAATACAATGTTTACAATATATTATTAAGCAAATATAGTATTCTAAAATATGCCATATAATCCCAATTTTGAAGACAGGAAATACACTAAAATGTTAGTGATAGTTATCTCTGAGTCAATGTATTAATTCAATGAATTCTTATGAGTTGTTCTGATCTATATTTGATATATATTTTAATCGGAAAAGTAGTATAATAAAAACATCAGTTAATATTCTAGATTATCATTCCATCTATTAGACTGCATTATATCTCAGAGGCATGAAAAGAAGGCTATTTTTATGCTAAATTCTTAAAATGTTATACTTTCTACTTACAGAATTCTCAGGTCTTGTTCATGTGTATGTTTCAGTCCTTACTAAGCCATACAGTGACACCTTGAGCCACTGTATCATTCCCATATTAAAAAGTAAAGAGAAAGTCATTTTGAGCTAGGATATGCATAAACAAATATTCTCTATGACTTTCTAGACCTCAACCAAGAATTCATTAAACATCTTATGAAGGTTCTGTTTGTTATTAAAATCAAGGGAATTCCTTTTATCATCAACATGGGTGTTCCACAGTTCAGTCATATCAGGATAAAAGAGAAATGACAAGACATTATGACCCATTTAAAGCTAAAGAGATATATTGAAACCCAGGTTGGCTTTTACTTTAATAATAAAGAAGAAATGTTACTTAATGTTTTTCACTTCGAAACCTAAAACCCTGAAGGGCTGGAGAGATAGACAAGAGTTGAATATGATTGAAATCCAAGCACTGATATATTTTCTTTTTTATGGGTAATAGCTAGTTCTAGTGTTTTATCACTTTAATAAATGGATCTTCTTGGAAGAAAATTTAAAAACCTAACACAAAAAAACAAAAACTAGCCTGAATCCAGATTTGAATGTCATTGAGAGCAAATGTTACCTTAAGAATTTACATTTTAGCCGGGCTCAGTGGCTCAGCCTGTAATCTCGCGCCTTTGGGAGGCTGAGGTGAGTGAATTGCCTGAGCCCACGGGTTCGAGACCTGCCTGGGCAGTGAGACCTCATCTCTACAATAAATCAAAAAATCAGCCAGGCATGGTAGCGCATGCCTGTAATTCAGGCTTCTTGGAAGGCTGAGGTGGAAGGATCGATGGAGCCCAGCAGGTCGAGGCTGCTGTGGCCGGGAGCGGCCACTGCACTCCAGTCTGGGTGACAGAGTGAGACTCCAACTCCAAAAAAAAAAAAAAAAGAAGAAGAAGAAGAATTTACATTTTTAGCTGGGCTCAGTGGCTCAGCCTGCAATCCCGTGCCTTGGGAGGCTGAGGTGAATGGATTGCCTGAGCCCGTGGATTCGAGACCCGCCTGGGCAATTTGGCGAGACCTCATCTCTACAATAAATCAAAAATTAGCTGGGTGTGGTAGCACACGCCTGTAATTCCGGCTACTTGGAAGGGGAGGCGGAAGGATCACCAGAGCCCAGCAGGTCGAGGCTGTGGTGGTGGCCAGGAGCGGCCACTGCACTCCAGTCTGGGCGACAGAGTGAGACTCCAACTCAAAAAAAAAAAAAAAAGAATTTACATTTTTTAAAAATCCACTGGAATGAATATTGCTATAAAAATAAATATGATAGTTTCAGTCTATTAAACACATAGTAATACAAAAATGAGGTATGTTGACATTAGAGGAAGGAGAGCATAATCTTCCATCAGTACATATAAGACAGGAATTCTAAGACGAAAATTTTGCAGTTAACATCATTTGGCAGACAGTATTTCTTAATGTTTCATGATTATTTTAAGGTGTCACAAGATTTAGAAAAGTGTACGATTGTTTTGTTAAATATGCATCTATTAATCATTACTTTGAACTCCTTTGATGTAATTTTTAAAACTGCATTATGTAAATTACTTGATTTACAATTAACAACCTGTAAAACCAGATGCGCTTAAAACTCAGAAGTGCAGCTATTGTAAAAAAAAAAAAAAAAAACATTAAGGAATCAACTCTGATATCTCTTTTGGTTTTTTTGTTTGTTTGTTTTTGTTTTTTTTTTTTTCTGTTGAGAAATGTATTTGCAAGTAATTTAGAAATATCTTGGAAAGTTTTTTTTTTTAAACAATTTTTTTATTATGGTTTTGTGGGGTACAGTTAAGGGCTAGGTGTACAATTACGTTTCATTCAGGCACCCTGTTGATAAGAGGTGTTTCCCCATCCCCAGACAGATATTTGCTACTGTTAATTGCATCCCCCTCCACCCCCATAGTTTCCCAGTACCGTCAGTCATTTTCTTATAGGATTACGTTGGATGTTCAAGGTCCATTATATGAGTGAGAACATGTGATACTCGGATCTTTGTTTCTATGAGAGGTCACTCAGTATTATAGACTCTAGTTCCATCCAGGTTGCTGCAAAATTCATGATTTTGTTCTTTTTTATGGCTGCATAGTATTCCATCGTGTATATGTACCACATTTTTTTAATCCAGTCCTCTTTTGATGGGCAGCATGGTTGTTTCTAGGTTCTTGCTATTGTGAACAACGCTGCGATAAACATACGTGTGCAGGTATCTTTTTTATAGAGTCATTTGAGTTCTTCAGGGTATATTCCCAGTAGGGGGATTGAGGGGTCGTATGGGAGGTCGATTTTTAGAGCTTTTAGGAATCGCCACACTGCTTTCCACAGAGGTTGCACTACTTTACACTCTCACCAACAGTGTAGAAGTGTTCCCTTTTCGCCACACCCTCTCCAGCAGCTGTTATTTTTTGAGTTGTTGATAATTGCCATTCTGACTGGGGTTAGGTGGTATCTCGGTGTGGTTTTGATTTGCATCTCCCTGATGGTTAGTGAGGTCGAGCATTTCTTCATGTGTTTGTTGGCTGCTCGGATGTCTTCTTTTGTGAAGTGTCTGTTCATATCTTTTGTCCATTTTATAATGGGGTTGTTTGTTTTTTTTCTTTTCAGCACGTTTGAGTTCTTTGTAGATCCAAGATGTTAAGCCTTTGTCAGACCTAGAGTTGGCAAATACTTTTTTCCCAGTCTGTGGGCTGTCTCCCTGCTCTCTTGATGGTTTCTTTGGCTTTGCAGAAGCTTGTCAGTTTAATAAGGTCCCACTTGTCTATCTTCTCTCTTATGACCTGTGGGTTTCGGGTTTTGTTCAGGAATTGGATGCCAGTTCCGATTTCCATGAGGGTATTTCCTTCCTTTTCTAAGGTACTTATGGTTTGAGGTTTTACATTTAGGTCTCTGATCCATTTGGAGTTAACCTTTGTGCATGGGGATAGGTAGGGATCCTGTTTCAATCTTCTGCATGTGGTCAGCCAGTTTTCCCAGCACCATTTACTGAATAGGTTCTCCTCTCCCCAGTGGTAAGTGGTGTGGGCTTTGTCGAAGATGAGTTGGTTGAGAAATTGAGGTTTTGCTTCTGGAATCTCAATTCTATTCCATTGATCTACATGCCTGTTCCTGTACCAATACCAAGCTGTTTTGATGATTGTAGCTTTATAGTAAAGTTTGAAGTCTGGTAATGTGATACCACCTGTGTTGGGAGCCAACATCTATAGCTACATGGCTGAGGCCTGTAAAGGCCCATCTGGAAGATCACCTCTGACATAGGATATCAGTTATACCTATAATATTGGCATGTGATTAGTGACCAGTGTGCATACATGGCAGTAAAACTTATAAGTAAATCTCTATACACCTGATGGAAAGCTGCACAGCAGAATTATTTTTATATGACCTTGTCCCTTCTAAGTTGTACTTCTTTCTAGATATTTTCAAACTTCTATTTCCTGGTAGACTGGTGAATCAGCTGTTGTTCCCGAAAGCAGTTTCCCCTAGAGCTAGGATTAGAAACTAAATTACCATAATAGTTTTATCGCCCTGCCCCTAGCCAGGCAGAACGATTTCTTTTGTTTCATTACATACTGAAACTCTGTTTGCTTCAGTCCGGGCCATCAGCATGGCAGCCATGCATTTCCTTGCTTTTGTTTCATTACATACCAGAACTCTGTTTGCTTCAGCCCAAGGCCATGGCGGCCATGCATTTCCTTATTCAAGAGTGTGACAGCTACTATTTGATTTCTAGAGTAGACTTGCTAGGATAAAATATATACATATACACTTATAGTTACATTTTAGAGCATATTTGAGTAAATTTATGCTTGCTGTTTTGTTTCCTTTGGCTACATTATTCAAATATAATAGTTACTATACGATTTATAAAAGAATTAATGATAAGGTATTAGCTTAATAGGATATAGCATAGTATTAAAGGTCAATCATTAGAAAAATTAAAGTTTAGATATAGGAAATTCATTTAAGTCATGGTAAGGTTTTATAATTTAAGAATAAGTTTTATTCGTTATAGAATTACAGGACACTACGTTGAACCATAATAGATTAATAGAATAACTGAGTCATTTAGTAAACTTATAGATTATAGTACAGTGTTAAGTTGATAATATTAATCGTTGAGAATATTGGGAGTCAGTGAACTTGGATTTAACTTGGAAAAGTTTTTTGTATCAGGGTTTGAAACAAAGAGTATAATATGAATGATTTATTGAACATTATGGAAAACACTTTGAACAATCTGTATTGAAATTGTATACCTGTGAATTTAATGTAAGTTTTGTGAAGCACGTCATGCATCATGGAATTGTAATTGTTTGTTTGGAACTTGCAAGTCTCGTGATGGTCTTGTGATGCATAATTTGCATGGAATTTCTACACCCCCAGCAAGTGATTATCACGCTGATGGAGGGTATAGAAAAAGGTATATAAGTTGGAAGGAGTCCGAATAAAATTTGGCTTCAGTCCTGATCAGACTGTTCCCAGAAGAACTGCCTCTGAGTTGTTTCTTCTCTCCGTCTTGATTCACCATTGCGGTCCTAACCCACCCTTGGTCGGGGCTGGCACCTGACACACCTGTTTTGGGTTTTTTTTGCTGAGGATTGTTCTGGCTATTCTTGGACGTTTGTGTTTCCATATGAATTCCCTTGTTTTTTCTAGGTCTGAGAAGAATGTTGCTGGTAATTTGATGGGTATTGCATTGAATTTGTAGATTGCCTTAGGTAAGATGGACATCTTCACAATGTTGATTCTTCCAATCCATGAGCATGGGATATTTTTCCACTTGTTTGTGTCATCTTTGACTTCTTTGAGCAGTGATTTGTAATTTTCCCTGTAAAGGTCTTTCATGTCTCTGGTTAGGAAGATGCCAAGGTATTTCATTTTTTTGTGGCTATTGTGAATGGAAATGTGTTTTTTATTTGGGTTTCTGTTTGTTTATTATTGGTGTAGAGAAATGCGATTGTCTTTTGTACATTTATTTTGTATCCTGAGACTTTGCCAAAGGGCTTTATCAATGTAAGGAGGATTTTGACAGATTCTCTTGGGTTTTCAAGGTACACAATCATGTCATCTGCAAAGAGAGATATCTTGACTTCCTCTTTTCCTATTTGGATACCCCTGATTGTCTCCTCTTCTCTGATTGCTCTAGCCAGGACTTCCAATACTATGTTGAACAGGAGGGGTGAGAGTGGGCATCCTTGTCTTGTTCCAGTTTTCAGGGGAATTGGTTCCAATTTTTGTCCATTTAGGAGTATGCTGGCTGTGAGTTTCTCATAGATGGCTTTTACTATTTTGAGATATGTTCCCCGTATGCCTAGATGTTCGAGGGTTTTTATCAAGAAAGGGTGCTGGATTTTATCAAAAACTTTTTCTGCGTCTAATGATATGATCATGTGGTTTTTGTTTTGATATCTGTTGATGAATTTAATTACATTTATGGTTTTACGAATGTTGAACCAGCCTTGCATCCCAGGAATGAAGCCTACTTGGTCATGGTGGATGATTTTTGAGATGTATTGCTGAATCTGGTTTGGTAGGATCTTGTTGAGAATTTTAGCATCTATGTTCATCAAAGATATTGGCCTGTAGTTCTCTTTCTTTGTTGGATCTTTACCTGGCTTGGGTATCAATGTGATGTTGGCTTCGTAAAATGATTTGGGGAGAGTTCCATCTTTTTCCATTGCCTGGAATACCTTCAGTAGGATTGGTATCAGCTCCTCCTTAAATGTCTTGTAGAATTCTGTTGGAAAGCCATCTGGACCAGGGCTTTTTTTTTGTAGGCAGTTTTCTTATTACGTAGTCGATTTCCTTGATTGTTATTGGTCTATTTAGGGTCTCAATTTCTTCTTGTTCCAACCTAGGTAGGTTGTGTGATGTCAGAAAGTCCTCCATTTCCTTAAGGTTTTCAAGTTTGTTTCCATGCAAGTTTACATAGTAGTCTCTAATGATCTTTTGTATTTCTTCAGGGTCAGATGTGACTTCATCTTTTGTGTTTCTGATTATGCTTATTTGGTTTTTTTCTCGTTTTTTCTTGGTCAGTCTAGCTAGGGGACCATCGATCTTGTTTATCCTTTCGAAGAACCAGCTTTTTGTTTCATTGATTTTTTTGTATTATCTTTTTGTCTTCTATGTCCTGGATTTGGGCTTTTATTTTGGTGATCTGGATTCTTCTGCTGAAATTAAGGTTTTTGTGGTCTTGCTTTTCCAACTTCTTTAGGTGGCTTGTTAGGTTGTGAATTTCTGTTCCTTCCATTTTCTTCATGTCTGTTTGTAGGGATATAAATTCCCCTCTTACTACAGCTTTCAGGGCATCCCAGAGATTTTGGTAAGATGTTTCTTCATTTTCATTTGTTTCCAGGTATCTTTTGATCTCTGTTTTGATTTCATCATTGACCCAGGAGTTGTTTAGCATCATGCTGTTTAGTGTCCATGTCTTTGTGGGTTTGGGGGGGACTTTGTTGGTGTCAATGTTTATTTTTATCCCACTGTGGTCCGAGAAGGTGCATGGCAGAATTTCAGTCCTTTTAAATTTGCTTATGCTTGATTTATGGCCAATATGTTGTCGATCTTAGAATATGTTCCATGTGGTGATGAGTAGAATGTGTATTCTATGGTCTTTGGATGGAGTGTTCTGTAGGTATCAATTAAGTCCATTTGGTCCAAAGTCACATTGAGGTTCCAGATCTCCTTGCTGATTTTTTGTCCTGATGATCTGTCTAGGGTTGTGAGTGGGATATTAAAGTCCCCAGTTATGATGGTGCTAGAGTCAATATCTTTCTTTAGTTTTCCTAGAAGTTGCTTTATGAAAGTTGGCGCACCTATGTTGGGTGCATATATGTTTAGGATAGATATTTCTTGTTGAAGGATTGAGCCTTTTATCATTATATAGTGACCTTCTGTATCTTTTTTAATTTTTAATAGCTTGAAGGGTATTTTGTCTGAAATTAAGATTACTACTCCTCCTTTCTTTTGTATTCTATTCACCTGAAAGTTTGTTTCCCATCCTCTTACTTTGAGTCTGTGGGTGTCCTTTTTAGTGCGTTGAGTCTCTTGAAAGCAATAGATTGTTGCCTGATGATATTTTATCCATTTTGCCATTCTATGTCTTTTCAGTGTTGCATTTAGTTCATTCACATTTAGGCTAATAATTGAAATGCAAGAGTTGATCCCTGTCATAAGGTTCTTACAGAGTTGTTCCTGTTTGTTTGTTGTCTTTCTTTGGGTTTTGGAGTTGGTTCATGTGTGTTTTTAACCTTTTGCCTGTACTCTTGTAAAGAATGTTGTTCTTTTTTCTTTTTCTTCTGTGTTCAGTACTTTCTTAAGTGTTTCTTGTAGAGGTGGTCTGGTGACAGTGTATGTTCTTAGGGATTGGATATCTGGAAAAGATTTCAATTTTCCCTCACTAATGAAGCTTAGTTTGGCTGGGTAGGTTATTCTTGGTTGAAATTGTTTCTCTTTTAGAACTTTGAAGATAGGGCTCCAGGCTCTCCTAGCCTGAAGGGTTTCTGTGGATAAATCTGCTGCTATTCTAATTGGTTTTCCCTGGTAGGTAGTCTAGCCTTTTTCTCTTGCAGACTTTAGGATTTTTTCTTTTATAGCTACTTTGTTTAGGCGAATTATTATGTGTCTGGGAGTTGGTCTTCTCATTTGTTGTCTTGCAGGGGTTCTCTGAATCTCTTGTGTTTGAATTTTTTCATCCTTGATGAGATGAGGGAAGTTTTCTTGAATGATTTCATGAAATGTTTGTTCCAGTATGGCTTCTGTTTCTCTCTCTGCCTCAGGAAGGCCAATTACTCTTAGGTTTGGTCTCTTGAAGCGATCATTCATCTCTTGCAGGTTTTGTTCTGTCTTTTTGAGCTTCTTTTCTATGCTTTTGACAGTTTGGGTTAGTTCTGTGTTTTGGTCTTCGAGCTCTGAGATTCTTTCTCCTGCTTGGCTGATTCTGCTTTCCATGCTTATTAGTCTGTTATTCATTTCCATCACAGTATTCTTTACTGCTGTCATTTCTGACATCAGCTCCTTCCTATTTTCCTCTTGTCTCTCCTCAATTTTTTAAATTTTCTCCATTAGTGTCTTGATGTCTGGGCTTGTTGCATGTAACCAGCCATTCTGGGGGCTCTTCATTGTTTGTGTTTCAGAATCTGTTTTCTCAGTATCTGTTCTCCCAGGGGTCTGTGTGAGGCCTATATTCTTCTTTTGGTTTTTCTTCATTTGTGCGGTTTTTCCCCCTCCCTACTTTTTCCTTCCCTCCACGTCACCATCTTCTTTAATTCTGTTATTCAGGGGTAAAGGGATTGGTTTTACTTCTGTTTGTTCAATCTCTATTCTTTATGTATGCCCTCTTACTTTGTTCAGTTCTGGAGTTGCACTGTAGGTTGGGGGTGGTCCTTTTTGCAGTTTTGAGATTTACTTAAGGGGGGAGCTGTGATTCAAAATCTATCTGCAGGTCCTGGTATTTGCTGACAGGTGTGTGGATAATCTGGAACCCACTTCCCACTGCCTTGGAGTCTGTCCATGCAGTGGGGCTGTAGGTTTACTCCCTGAAATAAAATGTGGTTTACAGAGGGGAGAGAATGGAGCAGAGAGTGTGTTGAAGAGGGGGGTGGAGAGATAGAGGAGTAAGGGGGGAAACAAACGAATGTGCCAACAAATAGAGAGAGAGGCCTATACTGAAACATAAAAACAATAGACTACATCTACAGACGAACCAACTCTCATACAAAAAAAATAAAACATATAGTGATGCTAACATACAAGCTAACCAACCACCTTGTTAGTGTGCTGTTCCTCTATACAAAGATATGGTTTACAGAGAGAAGAAAAGAGAAAAAGGAAGAGGAAAAAAGGAAAAAGGGAACAATACAGTAGGAATAGAATTAAGTCATTAAACTAACAGAATCAATGAAGTACACTCTGAGACATTTCGTTTAAGCCCAATGTCCTTTCAGGTCTGATTTCTAGTTTTCTTTTCAAGCTGGTAAATTAGTTTGCAGTTAGGGTCAGTTGCCCCTGGTCTGCTGTGAAGGACAGCTCAGATCACCCTTCGTTCACCACTCTGGCCTATGTCTTTATCAAGCTTGTTTCTCCCGTTTCGGTGTTGTTACCTTGAATCACCAGCAGGTGGTGCTATCTCAGCTGTTCGTCCCAGAGGGGGTGGGGCCAGACAGGAACGGCAAAGGCTGAAGATGGCTGCCTGCCTCAGGGCAGACGGCAGGAGACTTACAGCGGGCAGGATGTCTCGGTCGCAGGAGAGGTGGCAGCGATCCCAGCAGATCTTCCCTGAAGGAGCTTGAAGGACTGAAGTGGATCGCCTCTGGCCCGGGTGGTGTGATGTGCTACAGCGGCGGCAGTGGTGGCAGCAGCGGCGGTGGCAGGGTGGGCAGCGGCGGTGGTGGTGACGGTGGTGCTGTTTTCACTGCAGTGACTGTCCAGTCCGCTGCAATGCACCTGCAGTGGCAACAGCCGAGCTCCGTATGAAGAGCAGGCTGTGATGTTGGGGTCCACAGCCCCCGGAGTGAGAGTCAGAGACCCACTACAGATCTTCTTTGCAGAGGTTTTCACAGACCAGATTGTCCCATCGCCATCTTGCCGCTTCCCTCCCTCTTTTGTTTTTAAAATGATAACCCTATCTAGATCTATAACTTCCATGATATCCCCTTCTTCAAATAGGAGAGATGAACTTATCCTTTATATCACATATTGTTATGAGGTAATTGTTTGTGTCTCCTAAAATTCATATGTTAAAGCCCTAACCCCCAATGTAGCTATATTTAGAGATAGGGTCTCTAAGGAATCAAGGTTAAATGAGGTCAAAAGGATAGGACACTGATCCTTATTAGTGTTCTTATAAGAAAAGACACCAGAGAACTCACTGGCTCTCTCTCCACATGTACAAGTAAAAAAGATCATGTGAGCACATAGTAAAAAGGTAGCTGTAAACAATTCCTTACCAAAAACTGAATCGGCTTGAACCTTGATCTTGGATTTCTAGTCTCCAGAACGATGAGCAAATTAATTTCTGTTGTTTGAGTCATCCAGGCTATGGTATTTTGTTATGACAGCCTGAGCAGAGTAATATATGTAGTATTTTGTTTAATTTATATATGATGTCTTTATATTTGATTTATAATTTGATTAAAGTTGTTGATTAATTGAATTTTTCTAAGAAATAATTTCTACTATCTAGACTTTGAATTTATTCTTCAAATTGGGGGATTGTACTCATGCTATTATTCTCCATTTCTAAAACATTACTAATTGATCACAGCACTCTTTTCTACTGAATCTAATAACTCTTGTCAGTACTTTCAGCAGCCACTAGCAACTGATAGAGGTAGATATTTAAGTTGAAATCTCTTCCCCATTCCTGTATTAAACTATAAGCTCATTGAGTGCTTGGATACTATCTTATTTCTTTCTTATAGCCTGTAATCCTTCATATGATAGGAACTCAGTAAATACTCACTAAATTAAACAAACTACCTTCTGCATCTTCTATAAAGAAAGTTCGTTACACAAGAGCATTGGGTCATGAGTCAAGATAAACTTGTTTTGAACCTCCAAAAATATGTAGGAATGAAAGCATCATAGTTTGAACTTTGAATTTTCATCAAGTATGACTGAGTCATTATAATGATTTGAATGATAATTCATAACAATAATTTCAAATGTATAATAATGAATGATGTATTATACAACATTATGTATTAAGTTCAAAGCTAAAAGATCCAAGGACACAAAGGAATGGAAACTCAGCCCCTCACCCTAAGGAACTCTCTATCTAGTAGAGATATTTGACTCACACACAAAAAACTCACTTGTCATACAAGTAGAATGTGACAAGTGCCACTACCAAGTGAATGGTTTTGTCAATAGGAGCATAAGTATTTGGAGAAAGAAGGGGAAGATTTTTCTTTAAAGATAAAAGGAAATCTAGTAGATGAACCGCTTCTTGTGGTGTTCAATTATTCTTCCTCTATTTTCTCATAACAAGCTTCCCTGTGGTCTTCTGTTGACCTATCACATTAGTTATCAGAATAGCCACTGTGTATTCACCAAATAAGTACATATTATACACACTGAACTGCCCCATCATATGCAAAGCAGATGGAGGACAACAATTTTCTAAATCCTTGAGCAGCCAGGGAGATGCAACATGCTGTCTTCTTTCTGGTCTTCCTCTCTCCCATGGTCCATGTCTTGCCATTCTGATGTAAAATGATCTCCTCCTCAGTGGCAACACACAGCAAAGGAAAAGATAAGAGGCTCTGAAATCACCTTTGATGCCAAAATTCTAAAAACTGCCAAACTGGTGGGTTTTCTGCCCTCAAAGAGATACCTCTTCGAGCTACACCCACCTTATTGAGTTAAGTCAGGAAAGCAGAATTTAAGCTTTAGACTAAGAAAGACTAGTGGTAGCGAATTATCATTATTATTAAAATTACCAAAATAGCCTATAACCCATCACAGGGCAAGCAATAAGCAAATCAGCAGTATATTACATTGATACAGATATTTATTAGCATTTGATTACAGAGAGATTCTTAATCATTCTGGGATTCTGTCTTTTTTAAAGTGGAAACTAGATGAAAAAGACAAAGTTGTAAGTTTCCCATGCATGAAGACTCAAAGTGCCCTTTAAGAACCTGGAACTCATCATACCAAGTGGCAGCCCGGAGTTTTCAAAGTAGTTCACAAGAGTAGACATGAGGAATCATGCCCCAAATTACTTTTTCCTTGGCAGGAATCAGTTTATTTATAGAATGAGATAAAAGAAAAGAAATATCCTCAAATTCTATGGTGGTTGTCACCCTTGTTTCCCTCTAAATTAAAACACACACACATGGAGTAGTGTTTTCCAGATGCACAACCACCCTCTTTCCTGTACACTTTACCTTCAACCCCACGACCCTAGGACACCTTGTTCCCAGTATAGGAGAAACCCAGAATCTGGATGATGAAGCAGTTCATTTTATGTTAAACCCACATATTTTTTAAGAACAGAGGTTAAAGTGGCTTCACTTTTTAGAAGAGCTGGGAACTGGTAGAGCTCTTCTTGCTTAAGAAAGAGTAATGTTTATATGACCAAGTTATTCATTTTAACACCTGCAATAGCACTAAAGACAGAAATATTGCAAAAGGGAAGAAGAAAAGGGTGGAGGTTAGCCCAGAGGTAGATAGGCACAGGACTCTTTCTGGTTTCCTGCTTCCCCTGCCTCTCCCAGTCCCTGCATGGACAGAGAGACCAGAAGAAAGATTGGCAAGAGGGGGTGTCCAGTCTCTCTCTCCTATCACCTGCTCAGTTGGAAAAATCATTGTGTGGTTTCCTAGCTCTTCTCAAAAGAAAAGTCCCTGGAGGAATCCCCAACAGGTGAAGTAATTTGGCTAGAATCCCAAGGATGAGAGAGAGGAAGGAAAAGAGGAAGAAAATAAACATTATTGAGCTCCTAGGAAACACCAGACTTGATATATATTCAATTTAGTTTTAGGAATCAAATATGAGATACTGGATTCAGATGAGACCTGGATTTGATTCCCAGCTATGCCTCTTACTAGCTTTACACCCTTGACCTCTCTGAAAGTCAGTGGTCTTGTCTGTAAGGTGGTGTTGCTAATAATAATAATAATAATAATCTCCTAGGGTTATAGGAAGACTCCATGAAGTCGTGAATGTAAAGTACTTTAATGTAATAAACAGTAGCCACAATTTATCAAAAGTTAGCCCGATTTTTACATGAAGTATATGACTCAGAGGGGTAGATAACTCTGCCAGTGAGAGGATGAACCCAGAAAATAACACGCTTCCTCCTGGAATGATGATTGACTAGTTCAAAACACTACACAAGAATGCATATGGTTTTTAAATTAATTATTTATACATTTAGAAATTTGTTATTAAACTCTCTTTATAATAATATGTAACAAGACTCTTTGAAGGTGACTTTCAGATTCTGTCAGTCCCTATCCCAGTCATTCTAGTGATTCAGAAGGAGAACTCAGCTAGCTGAGGGGCCCGTGGAGCTCCTTTATGCCAGGTCCAGGCTCCTGCTTCCTTCATTTATTTCTCTTTTGGATGGGTTGTCCTGGACTTGCTTCCCCAAACTCCTGGCATGCACATGCACACCCCTGCCCCTCTCCTTCTATTGGGACCCTTACCAATGAATCTTGTAATATTCTTCTCAAATATACACTTCTTCTCCTACATTTCTCAACTTCCTTAAAGTTTCAGGATCATCTAACTAGTTATAGCCAGTAACATTTTAAAAAGAGAAGTGACATGTATCAACTTTGCACCGAGACAGTGAAAAGCCCATGCTGGATTTTCCAGTCTATTTTTCCTGCTGTGGAGTGTTAAGTCCACGTTACCCAGATGATGCAAATATTAAAGTAGCAGAGTTTTGGTTAGCACAGGTCCCTGAATGACTCTGGAGCAGATCATCATCCCATACCACATTGGGTACTTTCTTTGTATAAAAAGCAAACTTTAGGCCAAATTCAGTGGCTCAGTCTGTAATCCCAGCACTTTGGGAGGCCGAGGTGAATGGATTGCCTGAGTCCGCGGGTTCGAGACCAGCCCAGACAACTTGGCGAGACCTTGTCTCTACAATAAATCAAAAATTAGCCAGGCATGGTAGCACACGTAGTTCCAGTTACTTGGAAGACTGAGGCACAGAGCCCAGAAGTTCAACACTGGGGTGGCCCTGAGTGTGCTACTGCACTCGAACCTGGACGACAGAGTGAGATTGCAACTCAAAAAAAAAAAAAAGCAAACTTTTAGTTTTGCCATCCACTGATTTGAGGGCTGTGTGTTATTAGCATAATCTAACATTTGCTACTTCATACAAAATGCATTCCCTTCCTATAAGTTAGAACTAGGTCTCTTGCTCTTGCCCACCTCTCCAAGATTCCCATATTGGCTCTATCTCACCTTTATGATCTTAGCCTGCTCTGCAGCATGTGCAGAACCTGAAGTTCCAGTGTTCTCTCAGATGTTAATTATCTGAATCGCTCCTCCCTTTTCCTTCCTCCAAATGCTGCCTCAACCTCAAGGAGGTCAGGGGCTGAGCCAGCTGGAGATCAACCAAGTCACCAGAACAAAGTGGAATGTTCAGCTTTAGTAGGAGTCACTGGAACAAAGGAGATGAAAGAAAAGAAAGAGCTGACATCCAAGAGATCAGGAGTGTGCGAATTCTGAAGGGGTTGGTCAGAAGTAGGACTAAGAGTCAGAAGTAGGGTCCAAGTCAGAGTTTTGGAGCCAAGTGCTTCAAGATAGAAAGATGAGGCCAAAGGGAAAGTGAGCTATAATCAAAGGTCCTAGTCAATTTCCTCTGGTCCTGATTGGTATGCACCATTCACCTCTATGGGGCCAGCAGGCGGATGTGCAGAGGTAATTCTGGCTGTCTTTAAGGGCCAGGTGCCTACCAACATGAAATTACCAACCAATTCTACTGCTCTGAGAGCTCTGCTAAATATTATCATGCTTGTAAACACATTGAAAAACTTGATTTAATTCATGTTCCTTGGTGAGGGGTTCCTCTTTTGCCCCCATCCAGCATTCACACATCTCTCACCAGTAGACTTCAACCCCAAAATAACTTGTTTCTTATTCTGAATGTTTACAATCTTACTCACTTGGGTAATGCAACTTCCCCAGAATAAGCACTGAGCTAATTGAGGAGCTTAATGCCTAATTTCTTGAGCCAAACAAGATACTGTATTCACATTACCTTTAACATTCAACTTTGTGACCAGATTATCTGAATTGGTTATAAGAGCAATAATTACACTATACACCCCAAATAACATAAAAAACCAAATGTGGTAGAAAAAGCTCATTAAGATTATGCAATATTAATTGTCCTTTTTGATCTTTTCATTTAAAATGTATTCTTCCTTCATTTGCTCTAAATTCAAAGCTGAACTATTGATGATGTATCTCTGAATTTACAAGGCTATAACCAGTGATATTTACAAGATAAATCTACATATCATACACTGAATATTCAATTAGAAACAACCCATTGCCTGGTAGCTCCTCTATTGTTGATACCCAGCATATCTGGGAAGATTGTAAATCATTTTGTATAGACCAAATTAAGTTTGTTTGTGATTAAATGTAAAGTAAAAATACCTTCTATTTCAAGCCCCAAGAAGTAGTGAAAGGAGATACTGTCATCAAAAGCTTTCTAAAGTAATCCATTTAAATAATGCTTTTACCATGAAGGAACATCAAGTTCACCTCTAAAGAGACTCCCACATCACTAAAATCCACCTGTCTATATTTAAGAATATATTCCATTGTTCATTTATTTTACCTTTAAAATTTTTTTCACTTTGTGCACATATATTCTATTCACTTATGACAACAAAATATAGCTCATTCCTACTGATACTGGGGGAATCAAGAGTTTATGAAAATGTGTGCATTTAAAATCTGAAATTTTAAGATATCTTTACATCCCAAACCCTTTTTCTTTATACAGAGCAGGCGCTACTGTTAGAACTTGTGTAGGAAGTGGTTTTTATTTTATTTTACTGTGCTTTTCAGACCACATGAAAGTTTTATTTGATGTCTTTGATACATTGGATGGCCAATATATTACTAAACAGGCAAACCGAGTTACAATGAAGAAGCTAACCAGAGAGGACGCCCCCTGCCCCAGATTACAATTGTAGGAGGCTCTACTCATCTTATGAGAAATTTCTGAGGATGCCATCCTTAGAAGGGAAGATGTAAGAACCCCAGAATCAATTAAGGCAGCCAATTTTATAAAAAGATATATGAGTGCCCATCATCCAGGACCTTGAAGCAAGCATTGTCACTTCCCTGCTCACCTCTAAACTCCAGTGACTTCCTACTGCAATTGCTTGTAACTCTGCCTACTGGTTTTGCTCTGGCAGTGAGGGCACACTTGTCTGTCCTCAGGACAAACTCAGAGGGCAGGAGATTTAATGTCTTTAAGAGAAGCCCCAACCAATAAGAGATGGTGACTTAGTGAATAGATATCATCTTACCTGCCTCCTAGGATAATTCTGAAGCATGTTCTGCACCATCTCCTAGAGTTCCCCAGGAGGGCTGAGTTTCAGTTTCCCCAGTGGTAATTTATTTGATTCATTATCCCTTACTGGCTCCCTTCCCTTTCCTATTTTACTTCTCAACTCTCCTGCTGATATTTCCTAGAATCTCCTTCCAAATAAACTACTTACAGTTGTCTGGGGGGTTTATTTCTATTTCTAAGTCAGATCGTTTATGTTTTGGAGGATTCAAAAAATCCATCTTGATTTCTATTGATGGATACCTAGGCAGAGTAGCAGATAGTGATTTCGGGTCAATAAGATGACAAACAATAGCTCTGTCCCCACTCTTGGTTGCTACAAAAGTCCTGGATAGTATCTGTGCATGGGAATAGATGAATAATAAGACTTCCAGCCTTGGAGCCCAAGCATGGGCAGCTTGACCAAGGTTAACCTAACTTCCAAAGAGTTACAGTGGGAGGAGCAGGATTCTATCACTCCCTTCGTACCAAGGGACCAGCAGTGGTGAGCAGGAGGTGCAGCACTTAACTCCCACAAGCAACATCACTTAGTGATGGGAAGCAGCAGTTGTTGTTACTGACCCCAGTGATACTCCACAAGGGTGTAGAGGTAAGTGATATTTTACGATGGTGTAGAGGTTGGAGAAAATTCTTTTGGGGACTGTGGAAATCTCCTGGAGGTGTGTTACCCAATACGGTAGCCACTAGCCACACATGTGTACATGGCTATTTAAATTTATTAATTAAAAGTCCAGTTTCTCAGTTACACCACTCACATTTCAAGTGCTCAGTAGCCACATGTGGTTATGATCATGCCAGAATGTTCTATTGGACATGCCTCCCTGGAGTTGTGGGGTAGTTCAGGAAGAGGGGGAATCTCAGAAAAGAAGGACATACTAAACTCCTGTTACTAAGCAATATGAGGTCTTAAGTCATTTTTAAAATGAAAAAAAAATGTGCCTTTATACCTTAAGTTTGTGAACAGTTCACATTGGTGATACAATTATAAAAGTTACAGAATTACTACAGGAGTGTTTGGAAATTATGTAGGCCAACTTCCTGACCTAATGTTGTACACGCTAGCATAAAGATGGGTATGCCTGTAACCACTGGGACCAATAGTACATACGTGCTCAGGGAACTATAAAAAACTCTATTGTAATTAAAGAGGCTGAGATTAATTTTAGCTGGGGCCAGTAAAGCTAGGCTTAATGGAGGAGGTAGCTTCTTCAGTGAGCCTTGAAATAGATGTAGTATTTTAATAGGTGAGAAAGTGTGAGAAGGAGGGACACTCAGGTTGGAGACAGAGGCAATAAAACAGAAGCCATGATCAGGAAAGGTTTACTAGTCCTGTCTCTGTAGTAAACAATAAAGATGGGCCAATGGGCTGGGGTCATTTTTGAAGGAGAATGAAGAGAGTCAAAAGGAGTCTCCTTCCTAGCACAAAACCAGATCTAAGGACACCTTCTGGAGACATCAGATTGTTTTTTCCTCATTTATTCCTCCGTAGCATTTATTCCTCCTGTGGCATTGTTGAGGTTACAAAAAGTGATTTCTCATCATGAGACCTGCCTCAAGTGTTCTGATGATCTACACTCTCGGGGTCAGCCCCTGTGTAAAATTCTGCAGGTCTTTAGAATAATTCTGAGCAACTGCCTGTACTTCTGCTCCTCCACTCATACAGAGCAGCAGAAGAGGCCACTGCTTCTGTGGTGTAATTCAGAAGGATAATACTCCTTCATGATGCTCTCTTGCCATCCACTCCAAACCTTATAAAATGGCAAATGAAAACACGCTGACTCTAAATGACTTAAGCAAAAAGATGAATGGCTGGTGAGATTCTAGGGTAACTCCATAAAATCAAAGAAAGAGCTTGTCACCAAAGCCCTGAGTAGGCTAGTACTAAAGACAGAGAGACAGAGAGGAAAATCCTAGAAGAAACAGGGATTTGCACATCTTCTGGGCTCTCTCTGCTCCCTCCATGCTGTTCTTCCTGGGGTGTTCCTCGTTCTGTGTGGGCATGGCATCACAGATGAAAACTGCACCCTCACAATTCTCTCACCGAGACAGCAGCTTCCATTGAAGAATTCACATGGACAGGCCATATCTGGACCCATCACTGTAAAAGGATGGTAGTCCTCATTTAGACCACATGATCAGGGTGGGGAGGAAAGCAGAAGTTTCCCCTAAAAGACGGAACAAGAAAGAAAAGACAGAACTTGGTTCAGATATGAGCAGTAGGAGAAATCACTGTGGTCAATCACCCCAATCAGAACACAGGTTAATTCCCCCTTACAAAACTACCCACTGTACCAAGAACAGACTTTTGAGGAAAAGGGAGGGAGGCAAGAGACTTTCAAAAAATCCCCTGTGCCAGGTCTCACTGTGCCAGCCTACAATTCCAAGATGCAAAGGAAGCATGATGGTAGCCAAATCACAATCTTCTCCTTCCCAGCTTCAGGCACATAACCCCCACGCTGCAGTGATGACTACAGGACAGCTGCCCCCGCAGTTTGCCCAACTCACCCATCAAATCCAAAGCACAGAACTATTCTGCCAGACCTGTGCTGCCATCCCAAGCATAGCCAAGCTCCAATTTTCATTCTCTCCTATACTAGTTTCAGGAAAAATATTTTTCAGGCATTCTTTACATCTTTCATTCAACAAATATATTTTCTAGAATTTGAATAACTACAAAATGCATCGGTGTGATGGATGACAATATATTTTAAGACATATATGCTAAAACTAGGGTGACCCAAAAATGAGAAACCTACTCCAGGAGACAGTCTTCTTTGTCACTGGAGACAGGCATTCAAATCACATGGGGTGTCTGGTGATGGCTGTTCACAGCAGAGAGCCAGAAGTGTTACCGACCTCTCTGTGGCATCTGCAAGGGTTTACCACATTCACTCACACACAAATGCAGCCCTGCAAAGAGAATAAAACTTGCAAAGTTCTTTGGAGAAAAGCATCTTCTTCAGCTGAATTTGCAGCATTGGAGGGTGCTCATTACAGAAGAAAGAAGCAGCCACCTCAGAATCAACTTGTGGGGCACTTGAGTCACCCATAACCTCAAATAAAGACAAGGGATCCCATATACAGATTTCTCATAGCCTATATGAGCACTGAATGTCACTGCCAACTCTCTGCCTTATGGATGTTTCTACACCATCCATATCTGATTGAAAATTTGGTATAAACTGTGTAGAAACTAAAAGCAAACTCATTATTTGCCCTGAAACCCAGCTTCTCTTGCTGAATTCTATATAATTCTAAAAAATAAAAAATAAAAAATTTTATCCCTGTCACCTGAAATAAACCCTGCTTTCTGATGTCTTTTTTCTCATCCCCTGCATGTAGTCACAAAGCCTGGCGTTCTTCATCCTATGACTTTCCTAGCCTATTTTTTTATTACATTCCCATTGGCACATCTTTAATGCTTCAGGACAGGGGCCGACAAACTACAACCAGAGGGCCAAATCTGGACCACCACTTGTTTTGAGTAAATACAGTTTTGCTGGAACACAACTATATTCATTCATTTTTGTATTGTCTATGGTTGCTTCCACACTACAACACCAGAACTGAGTGGTTGAGACAGACAATTTTACCCTTAAAGTCTAAAATATTTACTATCTAGTTCTTTACAGAAACTTTTGCCAATCAATGCCTGTCCTACACTATTATAACAGATCTGTCCAGCTCTAACTTCTTTTTATCTCTCTCTACTTTGACAAACATTTATTACCTAAAACTTATCCTGAATTACCAATAAACCTTATCTCTATCTCTAATCTCTATCACGATCTATTTCTCTCTCTCTCTCTCTCTCTCTCTCTCTCTCTCTCTCTCACACACACACACACACACACACACACACCCTGCTTAAAACTCATGAAAAGTTTCTCACTGCACTTAGAATAAGTTCCCAATACTCTGACTCTGTGTGCCCTGGCATAGCTTACCTCTTCAACTTCTCTCACTGCCTCCCTCCTCACTCACTGGCCTCACTGGCCTTCCTCATTTCGCTCAGCCATCAAACCCTTCCCACTCCAGGGCCTGGCAACTCCTGTTCACCTTTCATGCAATGCTTTTCCCATCTGCCCTCATCTGGATAACACTTCTCATCCTTCAGGTCTCTGTGTCAATACCACTTCTCAGAGATGAGTCTACTCTCTCTAAAGAAAGATGTCTTTCGCTCTTCTCACCTAGAACCCTGTTCTTTTCATTCATACAGAGAAATTAAGCACTTATTTGCTTACTTACTGGATTATTGTCTGTCTCACTGATCATAATTGCTCTATGAGACCAAGAGCTATGTCCCTTTTATTTAATACTCCACACTCAGCACCTGTCAAATAGTAAGTATTCAAACCACATTCTTATCTTCCATTCATTCCCAAATAATATGCATTCTTTGGCCTGACAGTCTGGCTCTAATCCTACTTTCCAGTCCTAATTGTATGCCTCTCTCCAGGTAAACTGCAATAAATATTGTTTCCCAAATACATGTTGCTCTTTTTTCACTTCTGAGCTTTCCTATTCTTCCCCAATACCATGTCTTCTACAATTTTTCCTTAGGAAAAACTTTCCCTTCTGGGCTCAATTCAAACAATTATTCTATGAAACTATGTTATAATAAAAGTAGTTTGGGCCGAGCTCCGTGACTCAACCTGTAATCCCAGCACTTTGGGAGGCCGAGGTGAGTGGATTGCCTGAGCCCGTGGGTTCGAGACACACCTCGGCAACTTGGTGAGACCTCATCTCTACAATAAATCAAAAATTAGTCAGGCGTGGTAGCACGCGCCTGTATTTCCAGCTACTTGGAAGGCTGAGGTGGAAGGCTTGCCGGAACCCAGCAGGTCGAGGCTGCAGTAGCTGGGAGCCGTCACTGCACTCCAGTCTGGGTGAGAGAGTGAGACTCCAACTCAAAAAAAAAAAAAGTAGTTTGAATAGTGTAAAACCAGACATATTTCATAAAGGCACTTCTGAGAATAGTTTCTAATATAGTTTGATGCCCTCATGCCCAAGCATAATTCAACAGAAATATCTCTCCATCAGCCAGGCTACCTTACATTCCAAGTTTAATTCTCCAATAGGATTAATTCAGGAATAAAGTTTAGAGTGCAAATGGATGGATTGCATCATCTCCATGTTGTTTCTTATTAATACGGTTTTTCTTAACTTCAGTTTTGAAAGTAATTGAGTATCAGTGAGTACTGAAAGGTACCCGTATTAATGTTTCCATTGAATAGAGTTAGGAATAGGATTGATAACTGTATGTGAAATCTGAGGAGCCAGGTTAGTATTCGTACTAAGGAAGGCCAACTTATTTACTGTCAGTGACAAGAGAGTGTATCTTTATGTCAATCATGATGAAAGCAACATATCTACTGAGCATTTTTTAGTTCATAATAATAAAACCTTACATTTGCATAAAAGAGAAAGTTATAGTGTTTATTGTCTGTTGCTTGAAGGTTTACATTAATTTGTAAGAAAAGATAGCAACGTATTCCCCAAAAAATGCTAAAAAGAATCAATACCTGCCAGGTTCGGTGGCTCAGCCTGTAATCCCAGCATTATGGAAGGCCCAGGCAAGTGGATTGCCTGAGCCCGCGGGTTCAAGACCAGTCTGGGCAACTTGGTGAAACTTTTTCTCTACAATAAATCAAAAATTAGCCAGGCATGGTAGCATGCACTTGTAGTTCCTGCTACTTGAAAGGCTGCAGCAAAAGGCTCCCCGGAGCCCAGCAGGTCGATGCTGGGGTGGCCATGAGTGTGCCACTGCACTCCAGCCAGGGTGACAGAGTAAGGCTTCAACTAAAAGAAAAAAGAATTAATATCAACTCTTTCAAACACATCTCTGTTGTGTGTGTACCTGACCCCGCCTTTGTTTTATACATAATGAATGTAGCTTCAGATTCCAATTGCTTCTGAACTGTTTACTCAGGTGGTTTCCTTTCAATAGAATTCTAGGTCCCAGACTTTGGACTTGGATTCAGGCTCTGGACTCAGGGACCCAAGACACAGATGAGGAATGGGTGAGATGGTCCATTGAAATCAGGGAAATTGAATCAAATGCTACATCTTGAAAGATAAAGTAAGGAAATCTCATAGAAAGTAAAGCACCTCATCAACAAGGGTCCCTGCATAATGAACATTTGTGTACCTAACCCTGAATTGTACCCCACATATTTAAATTTTTTTTTAAGAAAGAAAGTAAAGCAAAATGACAGATGGAAAATAAGAGAGGAAAATAAACAAGAAAATGGAGGATCAATCCAGATGGTCAAATCCCCAGGGGTTCCAGGGTAGGGAGAGAGGAATGGAAAATGAGAACAGAGAACATGGAAGGAAAATATTTTAAGAGAAATAATGCACAAAAATTTCCCAGACTTAAAAGAATATGTTTTTAAATAGAAAGGTGGTATCCTGCAAAATGCCCATTTTTATGAAATTTCATAACACTCATCGGGATGCAGAAGACAATTCATTCAGTTTTCAGGAAGTTCTGTCAAACACAGAATTCTATACTTAGCAAAATAATTAGTCAAGTGTGAGGGTGGAATATAGAAAAGAAAAAGGAATTCATATAATCCAAGAAATCATGGATGTAACACAAAAGATAAGCAAACAAAACTCCCAGGATGATAGGAAGAGAAGCCTCTGGGTGGCAGCTAAGTCGTAGGCCCAGAAAACAACCAGAAAAGGCTGGAAGATAAGCAGGAGGATTCCAAAAGTTTCATCTCCAAGACTGGGGGAGGGGGGCTGTTGGAGAGCACAAAAGATTACATTACTTGAAGTGATGATCTCATAGATTCAGCCTTTGGAAGTTTAGGAATGAGTTAAATAAATAGAATATAAATAAACAGAAACAGTTAACAATTCTAGAAAAAAAAACAAAGGACTCTATAGGGGAAAAAAGATACATTTAGAAGTATATAATTATCAAATTTGGGTCCTTCCAAGAAACCTGGTACATAATTTTCCTCTTCCTTACCCAAGTTTTGAACAAACTGATAAATAAGTCCAAGGAATTGAAATGAAGGACAAAATCTCATTTTTATTTTATCTTTGTGATAAACACTTACTGGGCTAGCTTCCACTATGTGAGATTAGAATGAGAAGATAGCTGTCCATTAGGAAGCAAACACTTATCAGATTCCAAATCTACTGTTGCCTTTTTCTTGGACTTCTCAGCCTCCAGAACTGTGAGAAATAAACTTCTGGGTTTTTTTTAATGGCTTATTTGGCTAATATAGCTTAGGTGTGACAGCCAAATGGGCTTTGAATCCTAGAACTAGACAGATTCCCCACCCACCCCCTTCCAGCCAGGGCAGGACTGGACCTTCCCCACCCAGTTGGAGCAGCAAGGAAATCTTCTTCCTTGCTACCAAATAGCTTCGGGGGAAGAGGGAGAAGAAGAAAAAGGGCTTATCCAAATTCGCTGATCAGATTAAGCCACCCCTCCTTCCTTAGCTTGAAGCAAATGAATCAATGAGTAAAGGGACAGAGATCACAAAAATGTTTAGCAAGAATCTTGTCCTCCCGACATTAATGATTCAAATGTAAAGAGTGGTTTCACTAGAAATTATAATATAAAAATGTAAGAATGGTTACACATTCAGTTATTTATGATAGTGGTGGTATAAGAGAGTTAAATTCCCATCCTCACAACAGAAATTAATAGAGACTGTTAAAATGGAAAATCAAGAAATAACAGTAACATGTATTATTTGGCAACACATAGACAAAGAAATAGCTAAAAACAGTTATATACGTTAAAAGTGGTAGTCATGAGGAGAAGGAGTTTAGGGTGGAAAGATGTGGAACAGGGGCCTCCCAACCTTTTGATTTTAAAGCTAATTTGTAGTGCTGTTGGACTTTTGAAACTTTGGGTTAGGTTGAGGCATATGAAATTGCCAACATTTGACCATTTGTGGTCTTAAAAATGACAATTTCATATGACTCATATCATATAGTTCAACTAAAATTTTAACAGAAAGTTAATTTTTAAAACCTTTTTGATGACAGGTAAAGGAGTCTAATCCTTGGGGAACCCTCTCTACTTCCTGTCTGTCTAGCCTGGTTTGTGTGCCTCCTCGGCACATGATCTCTACTGATGCACCTGTCTGATGTCTACACAGCATTGAAATTTCTTCCCCCCACTGGTCATGATTACTTTGGGGGAAGGGCACTTTGTATAATCCCGGGTTGCCCAAGGGCTCTTTGGATAATCTCAGTAACTATGTATGACATACTTACTAACCCTTGTTGGGTGCTTAGATTGGTTGCTTCCTTCCCAGGTATTTATAATAACCCTTTAGGATTTAGGGTTACTATCTTATTATCTTAGGATTTTACCAAGCATCTACATCAAAGCTCACTAATTTGCAACTTGTAGAATCTATTATATGCTTTGTTTTTTAAGGGAAAAAAGTTTTAAAAGAAAAGTCTCTTTCCCATCCCTAGATTTGGTTCACATTATCAATATGCAGGTTCTCTCAGAAGTTGGGATTCTGTGTCTGCACCAGGAGACTGACCTCCCTTAAAAACCCTGGAGGCTGAGTAATTGAGCAGCTCAGCTCTCAGACTCCAGATCACACAACCTGGGTATAAATTATGCCCCTTATTCCATTCCCCTTACTGCAGGAAACATAAGCAAATAACTCCACCTCTCTACACTTGAGGTTCCTAATAGCTAAATAACACAGTGCCTAAAACCATAAAGTTACTGTACAGATTAAACGAGATAATGCAAGTAAACTATTGAATGAAGAAAGCATTCTAATGTGTAACTATTACTAGCTGGTATTTTTTTCCAGTCTGGACTTCCGTTCCCTTTCATCAATATTTACTTTTCAATCCAAAGATTATTCTTTATTGCAAAAACTGAAGATGAACAGAAGTGAAGGAGCTCTGATTTGTTTATATTATTGATCTACCCAGAAGAATTGCTCCAAGTAAGCAGGACCCTTCCCCACTTTGAGGAACTTACTCTGAAGATAATTTCATGGTACCCTAAGCATTTTTACAAACTCACGGAAAGTAAAGACTATATAACACTGTTCCTACATAACTTTGCCTCCTATCTCCAGCCAAGTACTCCTTTCTATCTTTTTTAACCGTCACTGGAAATCGTGGGTCAGGCTATAATCCTAGCACTTTGGGAGGCCAAGGCAAGTGGATTGCCTGAGCCTGAGGGTTCAAGACCAGCCCAGGCAACTTGGCAAGATCTTATCTCTACAATAAATCAAAAATTAGCCGGGTGTAGTAGCACGTGCCTGAAGTTCTAGCTACTTGGAAGAACTTCGGCGGAAGGATCGCCGGAGCCCAGCAGGTCAACACTGGGCTGGCCGTGAGTGTGCTACTGCACTCCAGCCTGGGTGACAGTAAGACACCAACTCAAAAAAAAGAAAGGAAGGAAGGAAGGAAGGAATCAGAGCTCATCAGAGAGCACCCTGTCCTGTCTAGCCACCCTTGTTTTCCTTAGCACCATTTAAGTACTCCTCATTGGTGTATTTGCAATTGTGAAATAGGAGCACTGTGATTTTGAGAGCTCCCCATCCCTCATGCATGTTCTTCCCCCCAAGTGCCTGTTTTTTTCTGTACTCTAGAGCCCAGGGTCTATACCTTACCAGGCCCAACTTTCCTCCCTGTGTATCACTGCCTCCAGGAAGCCATGGTCACCTCTCAAAACATTCTTCTCACTCCTCATCACCCTCTCTTGGCTATAATTCTATCTAAAGAAGCAATTCTGTGATTTACTTTCTAAATAAGCGGGAAAATAGCAGCTAATCAGGATAAAATACCTTATATCTTATTTGTGTAAAGCTGTTCGTGGGTACTCATAGTACCACAAGCGAACACTACTTTCCACTCAAAGGGGCAACTCTAATGATGAGACCTTCTAACAGTCTGTCTAACCAGCAAGGGAGATGCCCTGAATAACTTCTTAACATCCCTTAAATCATAATGTTTAGCCAAACAGTCACTTCCCTCTAAGCGAGGTCCATCTTGACAGTGAGAGGACGTAAATCTCTTCATTACCCAGCTGGAGAGGGTAGATGAATCCCTTCTGCTCTGAGCTACCTGTTTCTCATCGGTAACATGAGGGTGTTGAACTGGGTGATCTCAAAGGTCTCAGACATTTGGAAGTTTTAGGATTTTAAGTAGAGACTGAGGGTGTCTCCTGATTCCTAGTGCAAGGACTAGTGTTAAAATGAAATAGTATATCAAAGCAGCCTATTAGAGTTCAAATAAATATTTTTTCTTAAGCAAAATGGAAATGTCCCATCTCTTTCCATGTTTTCTTTTGCTTCATATTCACTAAGTTATCTTTTACAAGAAAACCTATCAATTGTTTTTAAATCAATTGTTCTATTTCTCCAGTAGATGGCACCCCATTACAACTTTCAATTACCTCTGCCTACAAACTCAGTGCAACCAGTCCAAAAAATAAATGCAGCATGAAGAGAATGTGGGCATCACTTGTTTATCAAAAAAAGATAAGTAAGAAAGACTTTGTTAGTCATTCACCTAAATATGCATCAATTTTTCTAAAATGTAAACAGGTAATTGAGTTCTACAGATAAGTAATAAAGCAATTAGAATGTTTTTATGTAGACATGCCTGGTGTGTGTTACATTGAGGTTTACCCTTCAAGATGATGAATCTTTGAAATTATAGCTAATCTAAATGATGCTTTTACATTGCTTTTTTTTTTTTTTTTTTGAGTCGGAGTCTCTGTTGCCCAGGCTGGAATGCAGTGGCACGCTCATGGCCACCGCAGCCTCAACCTGCTGGGCTCAGATGATCCTTCCACCTCAGCCTTCCAAGTAGCTGGAACTATAGGCATGTGCCACCATGCCTAGCTAATTTTTTTTTAATTTTATTGTAGAGACGAGGGCTCACCATGTTACTTAGGCTGGTCTCGAACTCCTGAGCTCAGGCAATCTTCTCGCCTCCGTCTCCCAAAGTGCTGGGATTACACACATGAGCCACCACACCCGGCTTCCACTGCTATTTTTTTAAACATTTAGAAAGGCATTTTTCTGGAAAATACTCCCAGGATCAGTCTCCAGCCTACATGAGAAAAAGTCTCAATGCCTCCTTTTTGACAACCCCTCTCCTGTAGTATCATCTTCCTTGACAATTCTCACATTCAAGAAAGTTTTTATCCCTTGAAAAGTCTATTTCCAAAAACTATAGGCAATGAAATTTGGCCATCCACTTTTAGATATTTTAGAAAGAATAGAACAGTGACTTATTACCACTGTGTCTCCCCACGTGCTCTGGCACTGCTGGCTCTGTTGGCTCTGTCTCTTTTGCCATAGTGGGTAGAGCATGGACTATATTGTAGGAAAATGTGTTCTGGTATGCTGGCAAGCAAAGAAGCCAGGGGCTAAATGAGATGGGAAAGAACTCTAAACATTGGAAAACATGAGCCCTAGCAAATTTGAATTTACCTTCTGAGAAAAGTAGAAAGGTGAGTAAATAACCTCACCTGTCTCGGGTCACAAAGAACCAGCCCCTGCTTCAAGCATGACAGTGAGTTAGGAACCTTAGTCGTACCCACATAGGGTCCAAGATTAGTCTTGCTGCCCTTAGTCTAGATGCAGAGTTCCTGGGACAGGACTGGTTGATATTCTTGGAGCAAGAAGAACCACCCTCCAATCCTTAGCCAATTGCATTCTTGTTCCCCCACTGGAAAAGAAGCCCTACCCTGAACTGTTTCTCTGGGAAATCCATCCTTTGTTCTTTAAACATTGCAAGCCCACCTTTTCAATGCACTGAGGGAATGAACAAACAAGTAGCATCCATCCCAAACAACAGTCCCCCACCTCAAGGCTGACTGACCTGTTCTTGCCTGCTCTCATGTCCTTACATGTTGGGTTCCATGACTTTTATATTCCAGCACCTAAAATCTATCTTAAGCCCTATTTATTATTGTGACTTTGCTTCCCCACTGATATTAAATTCCGTATTCTTCTACGTTTGGGTACCCTATATTTAGCTTCTGGAGATGAACAGAGGTGGAGGAGCTCTTATTTGTTTGTATTATTGGTCGGCACAGAAGAATTGCTCCAAGTAAGCAGGCCCCTTCACCACCTCCACGTAAGAGACAGGTTCCCAAAGCCCCCATCCCCACCCTTTCTAACTCCCTGCTCTCTGCCGAGAAAAAGGATCGATATCTGGCTCGGATCTCCTCATCTCTCATAGAAGAGATCTTGAAGAGTAGAGAACATCAATGAGTTTTGAATTATACTCTAAAGCCACTGAGTTAACCTTGAAAATAAGTCACATGATCTAGACTTCCAGTTACATGAGCAATTAAGTTCCCTAGTTGCGTGATCCAGTTTGAATTAAGTTTTCAACGACTCGCTTCTTCAGCTCCCTCTGGTGGTGGAAGCCTCACCCACAGGCCACCACACCAAGTTGTAGCTCTGAAGTGCCCGCAGCTTAGTGGTTTCCCAAGCGCATGAGGACGCACATTTAAATTAAGTAGTGGGGAAACAGCCATCTGACTTCCAGGCTAGGCTTCCTTAGGCAAATCGTCACTGACTCCGAATGACTTTCAATTCAACCTTTAATATATTTTCTCCACAGCTTGAAAATTCTCTGAGAACTTACAAATAGGATGACAATTCAATCAACAGCCTATATTCTTTTTTAGAAGAAAATTTTATAGGTTTTTTGGGACTGTTTTGTTTTTGTTTTTGTTGGAGGGGTTGAGGCAGGGTCTCACTCTGTCATCCAGGTTGGAGTGCAGCGGCACAATCACAGCTCACTGCAGTCTTGACCTCGTGTGCTCAGGCAATCCTGCACCTGATGAATGTATGTATGTATGTATATATATGTATGTATTATTTTTATTTTGAGATGTGGTCTTGCTATGTTGCCTAGACTGGTCTGGAACTCCTGGACTCAAGCAATCCTTTCGCCTCGGCCTCCCAAAGTGAGCAGTCTACATTCCTATAGAACTATTTATGTTTTTCTTTTTCCTGATATTTATTGAGTGTTTACTATGTGCTGGTCCCAGTTTTCAGTGCTTTTCCTGTATTAATGTACTTAATCCTTAACCCCATGGAATTGGTATAATTAGTATCCTCATTTTTCAAAAGAAAAGATTGCCATACATCATCTCATGTGCCACAAGTCAGATGTAACAACAAATATCCATCCCTCAGATTTATTCACACAAGTTTGTGAATTAAATTAGCCTGTTGCCTCATAAAGAAACATCAGGCTTACTGCAATGGCCAAGATAGGTTTTTTGTTTGTTCGTTTGCAGGAGCTAAAGACCCCAAGTGTGAGGGACAATAAAACCAAGCTCAGAAACTGCAAACCTGAATTTTAGGAGTTTAATAAGCAACACATGGGCGAGAGCCAGCTACCAAACAGGCTTAGGAGTATAGAAGAGATTCTAGAGATGTATATTACACCTGAGATGAGCCAACTTGGTGATCTTGCAATAGGGTTACCAACTGTGCCAGTCTGCCTGCGATGGAGGGGTTTTCTAGGATGTGGGACTTCAAGTGCTAACACTAGGAAGATACCTATAGCCCTAGCCTTGACCCCACAAATCCTAATCCACTGCCCAGTTACTTAGCTGGCAATATTGACCTCTCCTATAGGGAGTCAGGCCTAAGATTTAGGAGTTATAAAATCTTGTACTAACTTTTCGGTCCCATGGGCCTCCGTTTTTCCAGATTAAATTGGGAATAATCCTTACCCGTACCCACCTCCTAGGATATTTGCATTCCTTAAAACAATTTCATAGACCCATGAGAGAGACTGTAGTGATCCTAAGAACCATTTTCTATACAACATTGCTTTTTAAAAACAGGCCTCGTGATTTCAAATTAAAAATAACAGCAACAGCAAAGGCAATGCCGATCTAGACAAGCAAAGCAATTAGAAGGATTTAGGTAAATACTTTGAGTTGTAAATGATAAATAGATAAATGTACTGTCTAAAACTGCTTTCCAGACTTGAACTGTATTCAAATCTCCAACCTAGACCCAATTAGTGGCACAGCATTAGGAAACCATGAATTAAACCCCATTTGGTATAATAAAATGATGACCATTACTACTCCAAGAGAGAAAACACAGATAATGGAGACACCACTGTCTAGAAAATTGCTAAACAGGAATAATATAAATGACCTGAGCAATTCCAGGTTTCCAATATTAATTTAAATAAATACATACAACACCTATCTCTTACTCAGCATTTTTCCCAGAAGCATCTGAATCAGCCCTTTGGTACTCTGTGGTCTGGTTTTGTTCTGGTGCTCAGATTTCAAGGTTCAGAGATATGTTTCCCAATGGGAGAGGTCCTCATCCAAGTAATGAGACCAGCTTTCTGATTCAACACTTGTTATATCCTCTGGTGCCTCGTTCATTCGCTCTGCCTCTCACATTTTATTTATATCTCTAAGATAAAACTCATCTAATCTTTTAAAATAAAGAACATCTGCTTAACACTGTCCCAAAGAAACTACCATGCTCTATTTATTTTAATAGTCACGTGATATACTAATGAACATTGAATGGCAGAAATTAAACAGAGGAAATCTCTCCCCAGACGTGCTTTATCCATTAAACACGGGTAAATCTGTGATGATCTCGGCCTTCCCTGTGTACAATGCCTGAGTTTGAGAGAGTAACTGTCAAAGGCTGGAAAAGGCATGATTTATGCTAAGGATATTTTTGGTCTCTGACATCCCCATCTTCAAAAGGAATAAAAGCAGTCTTTACTATACCAGGATTATGACAATAGGCAGTTTCTAATGATGGAATTACCCTCCTACAGTTAGCTGGTCTATTAACTGAAAGCATCACGTTTCTATCTTTGCTTTCACCTGATGCTCCTGGACAGGTGATCTGACAGATTTCCATTTGCATTTATTTCAGGACAACATTTATTCCATTCCCAGTTATCCTTCCATAAGGATATTAACGCTGCCACTGGGAAACATGGAAATAAGTGATCGCTTCGGTGAAGAACCAGCAGCCAGGCCTGACCCATGGTTCAGATGATGTATGCCCCAGTCTGGCTCCTCTCTAAGGCAGCAATTCAGGAACATTCTGGCTACCCAGGGAGGAAACCCATTTCCAGCCCATAACCTGATTATCATCACTCTCACTGGGACTGCAAAATGGCAGTAGGTGAGTGGAAATTTCAGGCTGATGTGTGTGAACTGGGTTTATAATACTGCCCTCTTGAAAAAACAAAACAAACAAAAAAGAATAGAAGGGTGGAATTAAGGGAGTAAGACAGATTTTTTATTGTTTTAACAAACACAGAGTACACAAGTCAGAACAGAAACCGTCACCCTGTAAACCTGAGAAATAGCAATCACATTTAAATGCTGAACTCTGGTGACTACATATTTGCCTGGCTGTTTTATCACAAAGATGATTTAATCAACTAGCCAGATCTGAAACACTGGCCTGAATCACAATACAGAGACTTCTGTCTTTTTGTGACATGGCTTCCTTGGAGCTTGTCCCTCTGGGAATTGTCTCTCATGGATACAGAAATATCATCACCATTTTTCCATTTGCAATCTCTGAGCTCCATCTCTCTCCTGCTATCAATCAGTCCTGTCCCAAGTAATACTGACAAAGCACCCTCTCTCATCAGCCCACTCTTCAGCCCCTCTGACCAGTCCTGAGGACATTCCTCTCTCCACTCCCCACCCAAGCTGGTGCTCACAGTTCAGAGCTCTGGCTCCTGTAAGGTTGTTCTGACGACATGCTGTTAGAAGGGTAATCAGTGATGTCCTTGGAAATGGAGTTTAGATCCCAAGGGGTGAGGAATTCAAAGGGCAGGGATTCGCATCCCAGGGCGACGGTGGAAAATACAGTTGTTTTCATCTCACCTCCCTTCTCTTTCATGTTCTACCCCACCATGAGGTGTCCAATCTCTTCCAACTGTTCCCACAGTTCTGCAGCCCCTCTCAATATTGTTTGCTTCCCTATGAAGGTGATCCCCATTCTTTCCCCCTAACAACCCTGCTCAAAATATCCATCAGCAGGAACAATGCAGGAGTCAGGCTGAGTCTCTCAGTTACAAGATACTCAACTCAAACACAAAAGAAATTTAGATGGGAAGTTCAAGGGGCAAACTAACTCCAGGAATAGCTGGTTCCAGGGACTTAGCAATGTCTTCAGAAATCCATCTCCGTTTCTCAACTCTGCCTTTTTGGTCTTGACTTCATTCACAATCTATGTGATAGCAAAGGGGGCCACCAGCACCTCTGGGTTTACCTCATCCCTACAGCTAGTGGTTCTAGTAAGAAGAAAGCATCCATTTCCCCAATAATTTCAATAAAAATCCCAGAATGGGTTCTGATTAGCCTACTTTAATTAAATATTTTCCTTGGACCATTTACTATGGCCAGGTGGATTTTGTATTCTAATTAGTCAGCCTTACGTTGTGTCTCTATCCTAAAACACTCAGGATGGGCTCACCACTGGAAATAGGGATTCTATTACCAGAATGAGGTAGGCCAAACACAACTAGCTATGATAACAGTCTACTATAGTGACTCAATACATAGTCTACTATAAATGCCTCAGCCCAGGCAAATAGGTCCATAATGAAGAAATTTTCAGTATTAATAACAAAAGAGTAGGAATCAGGAATCATTCTAATCATGTTTACTGTATGTAGCTGTTTGCCACAACCATATTGAACTCCCTCAAAATATAATTATAAATATAATGCATACGAGTATTCATATTGGAGTTGGCCCTGCTCAGACATCATTCTCTAAAGCAGTGATGTTCAAATTTGTTTTTAAGCACCAGGACTTTCTTTGAGTAAATTGTATGTAAAATTCCAGTATATAAAATAGATAATTTTGTCCTCCTTTATGACTGTGTAACATTTCACTGTGTACCATATGTCCTCACTCATAAGCAGACCTTGAACATTTAACATAATACTATAAGAAAGGGATTGGCAGTAGCTGGAAGCTGCCAGGGGAGGAAGGGAGGGGACACATAACATCAATAAGGGTACTTAATCTCAAACCAGGTGAAGTGGGAGCCAAGGGGGGCCTGTACCATTGCCATTTGTATAACTAATCCTGAAGTATACCTCACATCTTTAAAAATAAAAATGTTTTAAATTAAAAATAAATAAACAAAAGAGATAAAAGTGAGCTGCTCTATTGACTGCTGAGGGCTGGAGGTTATGAAGGATAGAGGGGCAGAGGAAGATGTAGAAGGTCAGCCCTCTTCCACTTGGTGGCCCTGGGGTATATCCATGGAACCCCTGGGGCTCCTGAGAGGACAGTTTGGAAACAATAAATCTGTGTCCCAAGCTCTTGATTATAAATGTGAGTTAAGCCTGCTTGATTCAGTTTTCTTACCATAACCATATGTGAAGAAGCCCATTTAAAATAATATTAATAATACATGTATTAAGACACTATATTGAAATAACAGGATCACAAGAAGAAAATTACCTATTTCACAACCTGAAGTTAAATCAATATTTGGACTTATCCACATCAGCTACTTCAAGCCTTTGTCTATATGAATACTCAATTTGTAAATATTGATAATAGTTTTATAATTTTACATTCTAAAATTGACATTAAAATTGTTATGTATGTCTTTCCTCCTTATCTTCTCTCTCTCTCTCTTCTTCCTCCACCACTAAGTTACCACCATTGACAGCCTGGTTTCTACCATTCTACACCTTTCTTTATGCTCAAACATAGGTAGACATCTGTGTATTTATAGGGGGCAGTGGCCTGTTTTTGCTGGTGTATAAATTTAAAATTATTATACAGTAGAAACTTACCTCTGTATTACCTTTCTCACTGAAGAATTCCTTGTGGAAATCCCTTCTGCTGAACTAGTATGGAACCAATTTATTCTTTAATATAGCTACATAATAGTCCATGGTATGGACATGCCAAAGTTTATTCAGTCATTTTTTTACTAATAGGCATTCAGATTACTTCCATTTGTGAGGAGGGTATTGTATTTGTTTATTTGCTTTACAAAAAGTACGGCAAGAAACATTTTTTTTTTTTTTTTTTTTGAGTTGGAGTCTCACTGTCGCCCAGACTGGAGTGCAGTGGCCGCTCCCAGCCACCGCAGCCTCGATCTGCTGGGCTCCAGCGATCCTTCTGCCTCAGCCTTCCAAGTAGCTGGAACTACAGGTGCGCACTGCCACGCCCTGCTGATTTTTGATTTATTGTAGAGATGAGATCTCGCTGCCCAGGCGGGTCTGGAACCCGTGGGCTCAGGCAATCCACTCACCTCAGCCTCCCAAAGGCGCGGGATTACAGGCTGAGCCACCGAGCCCGGCAACAAACATTTTAGTACTTATATCCTTAGCTACTGGTGACTTTATTCCCACATTTGAAATGGCCAGATAAAAAGATAGGTATATTTAAATTTTTGACTACTGGATTGCTTTTTTAAAAAGTCTTATAATTCACATTTTCACAAGCAATGATTAAGAGTGTCTTTCCCCACATACCCGCTAGCACTGGATATTTTACTGTTTACAAGTCTTTACATTTTACATAATTCTTTATATGGGCACAAATGGTTTTCCATTGTTACTTTTACTGGCATTTCTTTCACTGCTGGTAAGGTTGAGCATCCTTTAATTGGGGTGGCAATTTTGATTTGTGTGTGTGTGTGAACTGCCAATTCATAGACTTTGCCTATTCCTTTACTGGGTTGTCTTTTTAAAGATAATTTGTTAGGATCACTTTTATTTTATAGAATTATAGGATCATTTTTATATTATAGATACTTTTTTAGTTATGCCCTCATTTTGCAAATTTATTTAAACATAAAAACAGTTGAGATCTTTATTTAAACAAGGAATAGTTAGGAACAGAGATAATATAAAGTGAACTATATGAATTTTATATTGCTAATTAAATAACTAAAAACTCAAACATAAGTACATGACTAATGTTATAAAATAAGTGTCGATGTACCTCCAAGATTCATATGCTGAAATCTGTTCCCCAGTGTGATGGTATTAGGAGGTGGGACCTTTGGGAGGTAATTAGGTCATGGGGGTGGAGCTCTCATGAATGGGATTAGAGACCCCAGAGAGTTCCTTCAAACTCCTTCTTCCATGTGAGAACACAGTGAAAAGACAGCTCTCTTCAACCTGGAAAAGGGTCTTCACCAGAACTGACCATGCTGACACTCTGATCTTGGACTTCTAGCCTCTAGAACTGTAAGAAATAAATTTCTGTTGATTATAAGCAATGCAGTTTATGGTTCTTTGTTTTGACAGCATTAACTTATTGTTAAGCCAGTGAACGAAGAATAATATTTAGTTTTCCCTACTGTGTGGTTCAGGAGTTAACTACCAACTCCTCACAGGCAGGTTACTGATAAATCCTTAACTAAAAGCATCACTGGGTGGTGGAGAGCTGTGTTCACATCCTGTCTCTGGCTCAGGCATTTTCATCCTGCTCTCAGGAATCAGAGGAAGTGTGTGAGAAAAAGTTCAGAGAAGCTTCATGACTCCAGGTCCAGTGATCTATAAACTTATTCAGAGACAGCTGGGCTGAGGACTGGGGTACAGAAAAATGACATTTAACAAACTTGTCCATCACACTTGAAATGAATGTTCCAACATAGTATTGATCTTTCCCATGGAAAGTTTAAGAGATTTTCCAGTAAGCAAAAGCATAATCTCTGGAAGAAAAAGTCTCAGAAAAATTACTATACATTTTTGTTCCTGTGACAAGACAACCAACAATCAATAAGTATTTACTGTTTTCTAGTCATCAAATTAGATCATTAATTTTTATCTTATTAATTCTCCTTATAGCTTTGTAAGGTAGCAATTATCACACCAACTCAGTTGAGAAACTGAGAGGGAAGTAGCCTTCCCAAAGTCACACACCTGGGTATGTAAGTGGTAAAGATAAATTCTAACCCAGGTTTGCTTAATCCTAACCCAGTCCTCTTACCTCTACTTCATTAGATACTCAACAATAGGACTGAATATTAATTGAAAAAAGAAAGACAGAAACTTTTATGTATCTAATATGATCCTACCTATTTTAAAATATAAATGCATGATTGAAGTTGAAAGGGAATACACTAAAGCATTAATAGATCATCTAGATTGGTAAGACGATACTGATTACGATAATAGCTGAAATATAAGCGCTTACTACATGTCAGGCACTTTGCTAAGGACATTAGATAAGATGTCTCATTAAATCCCCATAACAACCAACCACTTGGAGTAGGTATGATTTTTTTCCCCATTTTACAGAAGAGGAGACAATAAATGACTTGCCCAAAATCACCCAGCTATTGAGTTCTGGGCTCAAGTTTATCCTCCAAGCACCTTGTTCATAACAATACACTTTGGTGTTTTTCACTAATAAATGAACATGCACTTATTTTTTAATCAGACATAAAATTGACAATTAAAATGTAGTCAGACCTGGAACCAGGTTATCCTGCCCACCCTCCTGGGCTGGCCCATTGTTCACCATAAAGGTTAATCTGGACTGTGAGGCCACCCATCCTTCCCCTAGCCAAGTGCCTACTTGTAAGGATACACTGTTCTGCAGTCATTGTCCTCTGCCAGCAGGAGCTCCCTCCTTCATGGTAGGTCAGCTTGTGCCCTCTTTGGGAACACCTGCTGGATGTTCTGCTTCAGAACCAGTCTGTAAAACAGGGATATCTGACCACTGTTGGTTTGAATTGACCTTTCTCTTTCCTCAGACTCTGACTTCCTGCCTGCCTCGCCTTCATCCCCCTCATGCAACCAAGTCTGGTTTACTACCAATAGGTGGAACCTACACTTCTTCACTTTTAAGTGGTCTTCTAAGGATGGGCTGCCGAGGTCCACGAAGCACCGCCATGTCTTCAAAAATGGGCAGAAAACAAGGCAAAGTTGCTGGCTACTCAGGTCCTGCCTATCTCCTGACCTAAGACTATACCCTAAAAGTGGCCCCAGCACTTGTTGACTCTGTCAATTTCTCTAGTAATGTGTCTGCTCCAATAGCAAGTGGCTGGTGAGTGCTCCCCAGTAACTGCCTTCTCCCTGGTTCCATCCTTGACAAGAGCAATCCTGTATCTTCAGCGGAACACCGAGCTGACTGTGCCTCCCTGACATGCTCAATCTGTCCTTTAAGCTAAACAATTCTGAAAGGGAAACCTCTGCATTCAAGGTGGGGCTGACACTCTGCCAGCCAACTCAGTGTGCCCACAACTGTTTCTGACCTGAAGGTTCCTTCTCACATGGTCCACCTGGAACCCAGGAGTGGCAGTCTGGGTGTCAGAGGTGGCCAGTCCAGAGGAAATCTATGTGAATTCAAAACCTATGAATTCTAGTCTTTGGTGACTGCAAACTCTCTCTGGCTTGGCTCAGGGAAGCACAGTGTACAATCACCAAACAGTTTTTCTTAAAACCATAGTATCTGTTGAGATGCTGGTGTTACAAACGGAAAGAATGTCTGTTATTAAATGAGTTTTGAAAACTCTGTCTCCTTATTGAAGATTCAAAATTCACTTCAGAGTCTCTATGGTCTGTGAAATCTTTCAGTAGAGAAACCTGCTTACCTGAGTTTCATCCAGTGATCCCCAAATTTATGTGGCCACACTTCCCCCCACCTTTCTTCCTAAGAACACCTACAGACCTTGCACTGGACATTGGTGTTCACAGAACCCAGTTTGAAAAATCTCAGGGACCTGAGAATGAGTTGACCAGGGTGGTCATTCAGTTATGTCTCCAGCCAGCTTCGCTCAAGTGACTTCCTCTCTCAGAGCCTCAATTTCTTCATCTATAAAATGGGGGTTAGATTAAGACTATTTTCAAACTACTTCTGAAGGAACCCTGAAATGTCTGTGGATCTGCCTTAGAAGCTTTCTCAGGAGATAAAGGGGAAGAGAAGCTCAGCCTGGTGTTCTCCTGACACCCTCACCCCCAACTGCCATAATTTTAGCTTTATTTTTAGCTGTTTTATGTATAATAAATCTCCTTGTAAGAGATGCTTTAAAGACATTTCTTTTTTTTAATATGAGTTTTTTATTTTAAAATTGTGGGGTACAGTTAAGGGTTAAGTATAGAAATATACCTTGCACAGGTACCCTTGTTGATGAGGTGTGCCCCCCTTCCTGAGACAGATATTGACTACCATTAATCCCACCTCCCTTCCCCTCCCTGCCCCCCCATAGTTTCCCGCCACTGTCAATACTTTTCTTATAGTATTATGGTAGTTGTTCAAGGTTCTCTAATGAGTGAGAACATGTGATACTCAGATCTTTGTTTCTGTGAGAGATCACTCAGTATTATAAACTCTAATTCCTTCCAGGTTGCTGCAAAATTCATGATTTTGTTCTTTTTTATGGGCTGTGTAATATTCCATTATGTATATGTACCACATTTTTTAAATTCAGTCCTCTTTTGATGGACAGCATGGTTGGTTCCATGACCTTACTATTGTGAACAATGCTGTGATAAATATACATGTGCAGGTATCTTTTTTTTATAGAGTGATTTGAGTTCTTCAGGGTATATTCCCAGTAGGGGGAGTGCAGGTCATATGGAAGGCTGATTTTTAGAGCCTTTAGGAATCACCACACTGATTTCCACAGAGGTTGTACTAGTTTACACTCCCACCAACAGTGCAGAAGTGTTCCCTTTTCACCACATCCTCTCCAGCATCTGTTATTTTTTGAGTTGCTGATAATGGTCATTCTGACTAGAGTTAGGTGGTATCTCAGTGTAGTTTTAATTTGCATCTCCTTGATGACTAGTGAGGTTGAACATTTCTTCATGTATCTGTTTTGGCCACTTGTATTATATGTCTTCTTTTGAGAAGTGTCTGTTCATATCTTTCACCCAATTTGTAATGAGGTTGTTTGTTTTTTCTTTTCAGCATGTTTGAGTTCCTTGTAGATCCTTGATGTTAGGCCTTTGTCAGACATGGAGTTGCCAAATACTTTTTCCCAGTCTATGAGCTGTCTCCCTGCTGTCTTGATGGTTTCTTTGGCTTTTCAGAAGCTTGTCAGTTTAATGAGGTCCCACTTGTCTATCTTACCTCTTATGGCCTATGCATTTCGGGTTTTGCTCAGGAATTGGATGCCAGTTCCAACTTCTATAAGGGTGCGTCCTGCATTTTCTAAAGTTCTTATGGTTTAAGGTTTTACATTTAGATCTCTGATCCATTTAGAGTTAATTTTTGTGTATGGGGATAGATAGGGGTCTTGTTTGAATCTTCTGCATGTGGTCAGTCAGTTTTCCCAGCACCATTTACTGAATAGGTTCTCCTCTCCCCAGTGGTGGGTGGTGAAGGCTTTGTCGAAGATGAGTTGGTTGAGAAATTAAGGTTTTTCTTCTGGAATCTCAATTCTATTCCATTGTTCTATATGCCTGTTCTTGTACCAATACCAGGCTGTTCTGATTATTGCAGCTTTATAGTAAAGTTTAAAGTCTGGTAGTGTGATACCTCCTGCTTTGATTTTGTTGTTGTTGTTGCTGTTGTTGTTGTTGTTGTTGTTGCTTGGGGTTTTTTTGCTGAGGATTGTTCTAGCTATTCTTGGTTATTTGTGTTTCCATATGAATTCATGTATTGTTTTTTTCTAGCTCTGAGAAGAATGTTGCTGGTAATTTGATGGGTATTGCATTAAATCTGTAGATTGCCTTAGGTAAGATGGACATCTTCACAGTGTTGATTCTTCTAATCCAGGAGCATGGAATATTTTTCCACTTGTTTGTGTCATCTTTGATTTCTTTGAGCAGTGTTTAGTAGTTTTCATTGTAAAGGTCTTTCACATCTCTGGTTAGGAAGATGCCAAGGTATTTCTCTTCCCCCCCCCACCCCTGTGGCTATTGTGAATGGGATTGTGCTTTTTATTTGGGTTTCTGTTTGCTTATTATTGGTGTAAAGAAATGTGATTGTCTTTTGCACATTTATTTTATACTCTGAGACTTTGCCAAAGTCCTTTATTAGTGCAAGGAGATTTTTGACAGATTCTCTTGGGTTTTCAAGGTATACAATCATGTTGTCTGCAAAGAGAGATAACTTGACTTCCTCTTTTCCTATTTGGATACCCCTGATCACCTTCTCTTTTCTGATTGCTCTAGTCAGGACTTCCAATGCTATATTGAACAGGAGGGGTGAGAGTGGGCATCCTTGTCTTGTTCCAGTTTTCAGGGGAAATGATTCCAATTTTTGTCTGTTTAGGAGTATGCTGGTTGTGGGTTTCTCATAGATGGCTTTTACTATTTTGAGGTATGTTCCACATATGCCTAGATGTTCGAGGGTTCTTATCAAGAAGGGGTGCTGGATTTTATCAAAAGCTTTTTCTTCATCTAGTGATATAATCATGTGGTTTTTGCTTTGACGTCTGTGATATATTTCATTACATTTATGGTCTTACAAATGTTGAACCAGCCTTGCATCCCAGGGATGAAGCCTACTTGATCATGATGGATGATTTTTGAGATGTATTATTGAATCTGGTTTGCTAGGATCTTGTTGAGAATTTTAGCATCTATGTTCATCAAAGATATTGGCTTGTAGTTCTCTTTCTTTGTTGGGTCTTTACCTGGCTTGGGTATCAAGGTGATGTTAGCTTCATAAAATGATTTGGGGAGAGTCCCATCTTTCTCAGTCACCTGGAATACTTTCAGTAGGACTGGTATCAGTTCCTCTTTAAATTGTCTTATACCACTGCACTCCAGTCTGGGAGACAGAGTGAAATTCTGTTTCAAAATAAAACAAAAAGACAACATATTTCACCAAGAAGAAGCAAGACAGGACTGTACACAATGAAACTATCCATAAACAGTTCAAAATAGAACTAGAGACTAAAATATTTGGTCATATATAAAAGGTACTCAAACCTATGAAGAAAAACAAGTAAATGATAAATACCACGTCTCTGAAAGATGCATTCTCTTGGATAAAACAAAGAGTAGGAAGAGGAAAGGGACATAGAAAGCTCTTAGAAAAACCTCTTCTGTTTCTTGGTCTGGATGGTGGGTGCATGTATGCTCGCTATATGTCTCATAATTAATACCTTTCATTTTCATACAACTTTCGTCATGGATACTATAATTTCACATTTTAAAATAAAGAACTTTTGGGGATTGGCAGTAGCAGGATACTGTCTGGGAAGGAACGGGGGAGACAACATCAACAAGTGTTCCTGATCTCAAACCAGGTGAAGTGGGGAACAAAGGGAGGCTCAAACATTACCTGTGCAATAACCACTTGTATACCTAATGCTGAAGTGAACCCCACATATTTAAAATAAAACTCTTTGGATTGGATTTTTTTTTAATTGTGGTATAGAATTCTGCTGGAAAGCCATCTAGTGCAGGGCTTTTTTTTTGAGGTAGTTTTCTTATTACTTAGTCAATTTCCTTGATTGTTATTGGTCTATTTAGGTCTCGATTTCTTCTTGTTTCAACCTAGGCAGGTTGTGTGATGTCAGAAAGTCCTCCATTTCCTTAAGGTTTTCAAGTTTGTTTCCATACACGTGTACATAGTAGTCTCAAATGATCTTTTGTATTGCTTCAGAGTCAGATGTGACTTCACCTTTTGTGTTTCTGATTATGTTTATTTGGGCTTTTTCTCTCTTTTTCTTGGTCAGTCTAGCTAGGAGACCATCAATCTTATTTATCCTTTCAAATAACCAGCTTTTTGTTTCGTTGATTTTTTGTATTATCTTTTTGTCTTCTATGTCCCGCATTAGGGCTTTTATTTTGGTGATCTGGATTCTTCTGCTGAAGTTAGGGTTTTGGTGGTCTTGCTTTTCCAGCTTCCTTAGGTGACTTGTTAGGCTGTTAATTTGTGATCCCTCCATTTTCTTCATGTGTGTTTCTAGAGATAAGAATTCTGCTCTTACTACAGCTTTCATGGCATCCCAGAGATTTTGGTAAGATGTTTCTTCATTTTCATTTGTTTCCAGGTATCTTTTAATCTCTGTTTTGATTTCTTCATTGAAATCAGAAGTTGTTTAGCATCATGCTGTTTAGTGTCCATGTCTTTGTGGGTCTTGGGGGAACCTTGTTGGTGTTGATGTTTATTTTTATTCCACTATGGTCCGAAAAGGTGCATGGCAAAATTTTGATCTTTTGAAATTTGTTTATGCTTGATTTATGGCCACGTATGTGGTCGACTTTAGAGTACATTCCATGCTGCGATTAGTAGAATGTATATTCTGTAGTCGTTGGGTGGAGTGTTCTGTAAGTATCAATTAAATCCATTTGGTCAAGAGTCACATTGAGGTTCTGGATCTCATTGTTGATTTTTTGTCCTGATGATCTGTCTAGGGTTGTGAGTGGGGTATTAAAGTCCCCAGCTATGATAGTGTTAGAGTCAATATATTTTTTGAGTTTACCTTAAGCTGCTTTATAAAAGTTGATGCTCCTATGTTGGGTGCGTATATGTTTAGGATGAATATTTCTTGTGGATGGATTGAACCTTTTATCATTATGTAGTGGCCTTCTGTATCTTTTCAAATTTTTGATAGCTTAAAGGGTATTTTTTCTGAGATTAAGATTGTGACTCCTCCTTTCTTTTGTATTCCGTTCACCTGAATTTTTTTCCCATCCTCTTACTTTGATTCTGTGTGTTCTTTCCAGTGAGATGAGGCTTTTGGAGGCAATATATTGTTGCCTGGTGATATTTTATCCATTTTGTCATTCTATGTCTTTTCAGTGGTGCATTTAGTCCATTCTCATTCAGGCTAATTATTGAAATGTGAGAGTTGATCCCTATCACAAGGTTCTTGTAGAGTTGTTGTTATTGTTCCTGTTTGTTTGTTGTCTTTTTTTTGTTTGTTTTGGGGTTGGTTCAGGTGTGTTTTTAATCTTTTTCCTGTACTTTTCTGAAGAAAATTATTGTTCTTTTTTCTTTTTCTTCTGTGTTTAATACTTTCTTAAGTGTTTCCTGTAGAGGTGGTCTGGTGGCAGCATAAGTTCTTAGGGATTGGATATCTGTGAAAGATTTTAATTCTCCCTCACTGATGAAGCTTAGGTTGACTGGGTAGGTTATTCTAGGTTGAAATTGTTTATCTTTTAGAACTTTGAAGATAGAGCTCCAAGCTCTCCTAGCCTGAAGGGTTTCTGTAAATAAATCTGTTGCTATTCTAGTTGGTCTTCCATAGTAGGTAATCTGACCTTTTTCTCTTGCTAGCTTTAGGATTTTTTCTTTTATACCTACTTTGTTTAGGCAAATATTATATGTCTGAGAGTTGGTCTTCTCATTTGCTGTCTTGCAGGGGTTCTCTGAATCTCTTGTGTTTGAATTTTCACATCACTGATGAGATGAGGGAAGTGTTCTTGAATAATTTCATGGAATGTTTGTTCCAGGGTGGTCTCTGTCTCTCTTTCTGCCTCAGGAAGTCCAATTACTCTTTTGTTCAGTCTCTTGAAGTAATTATTCATCTCTTGAAGGTTTTGTTCTGTCTTTTTAAGCTTCTTTTCTATGCTTTTGACAATTTGAGTTAGTTCTATATTTTGGTCCTCAAGTTCCAAAATTCTTTCTTCCACTTGGCCAATTCTGCTTTCCATGTTTATCAGTTTGTTATTTATTTCATTCACAGCATTCTTTGCTACTGTTATCTCAGTTATCAACTCCTTCCTATTTTCCTCTTGTCTCTCCTCAATTATTTTTAATCTCTCCATTAATGTCTTGATATCTGGGTTTGTAGTTTGAGACTAGTCATTCTAGGGGCTCTTCATTGTTTGCATTCCAAGGTCAGTTTTCTCAGTGTCCGACCTCCCAGGGGTCTGTGAGAGACCTATATTCTTCTTCTGGTTTTTCTTCATTTGTGTAGATATTTCTCCCTCCCTTTCCCTCCCCTTCTTTAATTCTGCTTTTCAGGGAATGTGGGGTTGCTTTCACTTCTTTTTGTTCAATCTCCTGTTTTTCCTTATGTGCATCCTCTGGCTTTGTTCACTTTTGAGTTTGGACTGTAGGTTGGGCTGTACTTTTTGCAGTTTTGATATTTAATTGAATGGGAAGTTGTGATTCAGCATCTATCTGTAGATCCCAGTATCCACCAACAGGTGTATGGGCACACTGGAACCTACTTCCCACTGCCTTACAATCTGTCCATGCAGTGGGGTTTAGGTTTGCTCCCTGGAACAAAAGGAGGTAAGAAAAAGGAAAATAATGGAAGAAGAGAGATCAAGAGAAAGTTGGAAAGAGAGAAGAGCAAAAGAGAAAACAGACATAGATATCAACTAACGAATGAAAAGAGACACAAGGACAGAAAAGAGTAAAAAACAAACAAACAAAGTTCCCTAAAGCATACTAGTAATCACACAAAGACAGTTCAATAAAATCATGCCTTTTGATGTGTTTTTCCCCAACAGAAACAGGTAGTGTAAATCAAAAAGCAAACAAAAGTGAACAAAACAGTCAAAACAATAAAATCAAAAATCAAAATAAGAAACCAGACTAGCTCTGGAGTCTTTCCTGAGTGACTACAGTCTCTTCAGCTCTGATCTCTAGCCCCTCCTCTTTGCTCTCATTGCAGGCAGATAGATTTACTCATAGATTGGGTCGATTCCCTTGGCTTGCTGCCTGAGAGGTCCGCCACACAGGGCTGAGTTGTCTGTGTCTGATTCAGTGTAGAGGAGGGATTTTTGTCTCCTGTTTTGGCAAGGTTACCTTAGAAAACAAGGTGGAGGCTACTCGGAGATGGACGGGGCAATTTGAAGCTCTGCCTAGAAAATGGCTGCTGTGGGCAGCTCCTCTTTCACTGATCCTTTCTCTCCACTCCTCCTTTCTCTCCACTCATTGGATCCGTAGATGATCCACCATGACGGGCAATGATGTGTGTCCAGTGTCAGGCACTGGGTACCAGTGATATGGCTGGGTGCTGCATTTGGTGTGCTGCTGGTGACTTGGGGTGGAGGAGAAAGCCAGGAATTCCCCGGGCCGGAACCAAGATCCGCAGTGTCAGCAACTGTTCAGCACCTGGTAGCAAACAGCAATAATCCCTTGTGGATGCCGTAGTGTGATGGAGGCTGTTTACTGCATGGGACAGGCTATAGCAGCCACCCCCATGTAGGCAGCAGCTGTGGCGGCACATGGAACTGCCTTCAGGATTCACCTTTTGTGGAGATCGTCACAGTTCGGCTTGTCCCATTGCCATCTTGCAGAGCGTCCCAAGACATTTCTTTTAGAAGAGAAGGAGGTGGAAATGGGCTGGAAGAGGGGAAGAGGAGTGTGTCCCTGCTCACTGCTCCTGCACAACTGATTGACTCTCAGTTTGGACATCAATTTAATCACCCCACCACACACCCAACTCTTCTGCCATCCAAAGTCTGGATGTGACACTGGGATGTAACAACCCAATGCCACAACCAGACCACTATTTCTCAAAGTGACTATCCAGGTTCTTGTTAGAATTCATATCTCTGGGCTCTACCTCAGACCTATTGAATCAGAATTGGGGGTAAGCAGGACCTGAAAATCTGGATTTTAACAAAGACTCCAGGTGATTCTTAGGTACTCTTAGGTATTCTGAGATCCACTACCCAGATCTTGGTAGCTGCTAAATTTCCATCACATTAGGCATTTGAACCTCTCCCTCCTCTGATAAGGGTTATTCCGCTGCCATGGTGGTAGAATGCAGCAATATCCCCTTCTGTAGGTGGTGCTGGACCCAAGGCAAAGTTCATAATTGTAGCCTGAGGACATTAAGGGTGAGGCCTAGAGATGACAGTCCAACACTGATTGCTAGAAAGAGGAAGTCTGCAATGAATATAGGAAGTGAAGGTGCTGCTGTAACAGGGGTTGGAGCCCAAGAAGTGAGAAGCATGCTATGGGAGTCCTGATGGCAAAAATTAGACAAAGCCTGGCTGATCCAAAGCTACAGGTCAATGCCAGGGTGGGCGTTTTCTTTGTCTTTTTGTAACTTTCTTGGCAGAGTCTTCGTGTGTTACTAGTATATGTTTGTACAAGCAGAATAAATCAGAGAGATGGCAGAAAGGTTGCAGATGCAGATATCTCACAGAGGTTTCTAGGATTAGAAAGAATTGCTTTTCTTCTTCACTCCTCCCCCCAAAACACAAGTTATACCACAAGTCACTGAAAATACAAGTAGTCTTTTGGGATGGTTTCACCCTCATCCCCAGGTTGCACACAGGGCTCATGAAGTGGGCAGCCTGGAACACCCTACAAGGATACTGGAATTTGCAATCTGCTTTCAAAATTAACACAAGACTGCTAATTCCTCCCCTGTCTCTGTGAGTGCTAAAAAGTCTCATTCATAGTACTTGAAACATGTAGCACCTTAAAAGGAAATAGAGGTTCTCTGTCTTTTTGAAAGCCAAACAACAGTGGTCAGATGGAATCCATTTAACAAACAACAGTTTGAGAGCCTTCCTAGGTTCCTAATCCTGTGATTGAGCTGAGGGAAAATCAAGATGAAATGATCAAGGAGTCTCTAAATCCAAGCTTCCAGCTCTAAAAACCCTGAGCAGCCAGTTCTGTCTTCTCTACCTTAGTGATGTCAGTGGTCTTAGATTTCTGTCACTCTTTCCTCTTCTGTCACATAAAGCTTGTGACTAAGAGAATGGGCTGTGATGTCAGACATGTAAAGTAGGATTCTGGCCCTATGGTGCACACACTGAGCAGATTAGGTCACTTTCAAAGTGGATAATTGGGAAATCTTGGTGAGGCTCCACAAGTGTCCTCATTCGCATTGGGGATGACAATGGCAGTGCCCCCACATGAGATCATTACTAAGAATCAATGAAGCAATGACTAGGCCTTCCTTAGCTCTGGGCTTTGAGCACATTCAGAAGAATTTTTTTTAATATAGCTTATTTAGGAAGTAGATATGGGAGAGAGAGAGAGGGGAGAGGGAGAGAGAGTGAGAAAGAAAGAAAGAAGAAGGAGGAGAAGGAAGGGGAGGAGGAGGAGGGAAAAGAGGAGAGGAGAAGAGAGGAGAGGAGAGGGGAGAGGAGGGGGGAGGGGAGAGGAGAGGAGAGGAGAGGAGAGGAGAGGAGAGGAGATTCACCTCCCAAGGTAGGGGAGGGGGCCAAAGCTTAGGTAAAACCATGGTGGCCATAGCTCAATTAACACATGGCCTGGACAGAACTTAATGAATGCAATGGCCTCAGATTTTTATTGTAATTTTTATTCTATGCAGCAGTCCTTAACAAGACACTTTCAAGTTCATCTAGCAGACAGAGTTCAAAACCTTCCTAGATAGTCACAAGTTACTGGATTAAATTCAAGGAATTTAAGGACTAGGAGAAGACAAAGAACCTGCAAGAGGTGAGATGCAAGAACTCACATTTGCAGGAAAAATTAAGGAGAATATGAATTTGAAAGGATTCTCAGGTGTTGCTTCTTGTTTATTTTACTAGAACATGTAACACAAAGTAAAAAAACAAAAGCAAACCTCAACCAATTTTCTTCATTAACAGGAAAAGGTACATACAGAATTTCAGGATGAACTATGGAAGAAAATATGGAAAGGAATCAGAGAAAATTCCTGAAAAGGCACTCACTCATGCTTCCTTAGCAGGACATGCCTTTTCTAATGTCCTCAGGTCACTCTCAGCTGGGTCACAATCTCACTCCCTACACTTCTCTTTGTCCTGTCTTTGATGGCTTCTGGTTCTGAAAGTTTAATGTGCCTCAGATCAACTGGAGGGCCTGTAAAAACACAGATATCAGGTCCCCACCCACAGTTTCTGATTCTGGAGGTCAAGGGAAGAGTCTGATAATTTGCATTTTTCCTAAATTTCCAGTGCTGCTAACCCAGGACCTCATTTTGAGCAGCACTGGTCTCACTCCATCATGAGTTACTTAACCTCTTCATGGCTTGGGTGCCTCATCTATAAGTTGGGGGTAAGAATGCCTACTTCTTAGCATTCTTGTGAGGATTAAATGAATTACTCATCATAAAGCATCTAGAATGGTCTCTGACATTCATTAAGCCTTCAATAAATGTGGGCTATAAAAGCCATAATCCCAGAGAGGGGGTTGCAACAGAGATGCACTTTGCTGTGACATCCTCTATGCTTGCTTTATAAAACTCATATAGTCTCTCAAAATGAGTTCTTTTCTTCTCTTTAAGCTCATTACCACCTCCTTCCAAGCTATATTAAAAATAACAACTAGAATTTTGAGTGCCTTTTATGTGCCAGGAATACTAAACAATTTACATGCGTTGTTTCTGTCACCCTCATAGCAATCCAATGAGATGGAACTATCAACCCATTTTTGCAGAAGAGAAGAATGAGGCTGCACGAGTACCTAAATATCTTATTTCTCTTGTTCTATGTCCCACAGCATGTAAGAGGCAAAACTAGGATTTGAACCCCCTAAGGCATTTGGCTGCAAAGTCCATCCTCTTCACCACCCCAAACATAGTGAAGAGATTTTATCTTCCAGTCATCCCATCTGGTACCAGCAACCTGGTGCACAGGATTCTGAGGCATAAATATCCTGGTTTGAGGGAAAGGATGGTCGGAATTGACTAGAAATGTCTAGCTGTTGGAGAGGGGAGTGTCAAAACATAGCACAGATATTTACTGCCTGTGCACTTTGCTATGGCAACACAGATGGTGGTAAAGTTTTCCTAATTTCATTGAAGATTGTATTTAAATATACACAAATCAGGTGAATGCTCCCAGGAGTTGCTAATGATTTCAGATCTGCAGTCCAGCTTCTCCAGCCGCTGTAATTTAATTTGCAGTATTTCAGTGCACACAAAGAAAGGCAAATAGTTGTGTAAGCGACATCTGCAGGTAATCCAAACCCATTTTTCTTTAGTTTTAGAGTTTCAGCAGGATTACAGAGCTTTAAAACTGTCACTAGACTATCTGGCATAGTTGATAGATATTCTAGCAAGTTTCTGGGCAGTATGCATGAATTTTAAAAGGAAAGAGGCCAGATATGATGGCTTATGCTTCTAATCCCAGCATTTGAGAAGCTGAGGTGGGAGGACGGCTTGATGCCAGAAGTTCAAGACCAGTCAGAGAAACATAGCAAGACCCAAATCTCTACAAAAATTTAAAACTTAGCTGGATGTGCTGGTGTACATTTGTAGTCTCAGCTTCTGAGGAGGCTGAGGCAGGAGGATCACTCGAACCCAGGAGTTTGAGACTGAGGTAGTTACGATCATGCCACTGCACAGAGAAAGACCCTGTCTATGAATAAATAGATAAATAAATAAATAAATACGAAGAAGATATTCCATCCTCAGGTAAAATTTGGAAGCCCAAAGCTTCCTTCTTCTATAGTGGACTCCTGATTCTGTAAACATATTTCCCAGTTGCCTCAAGCCAACGGTTCTCAAATTTTAATGCACAAGAAATTTGACATTAGGAAATGTGTTTATAAAGCAGATTGCTAAGTCTGGGCATGATGGCTCACACTTGTAATCCCAGCACTTTGAAAGGCAGAGGCAAGAAGATTGCCTGAGCCGTGGAGTTCAAGACCAGCCTAGGCAAATTGGTGAGGCCTCGTCTCCACAATAAATAAACAAATAAATAAATAAATAAGTCAGGTGCATGACTATAGTTCCAGCTACTTGGAAGACTGAGGTAGAAGGATCATCTGAGTCCAGCAGGTTGAGTATGCAGAAGCGTCTCACTCAGCCTGGACAACAGAGTGAGACTCTGACTCAAAAAAAATAAAATAAAATAAAACAGATTGCTAGGTCCCTACTTGAGAGATTCTAATCCAGAGAGTCAGGAAAAGAACTGAACAATTTGCATTTTAAAAAGAAACCACTAGGTCTTACACCACTTCTGGGAAGCACTTCTTCCCTCCCCTAGCTTTCAAAAAAGTAAAGATTCCTCAGACACCACTTGGTAGTGGTTGGGAAAACACAGGATGGCAACAACAACAAAAAAACCTCCATGTAATTTTGTAACAGCAGATAAATGTGTATTTTATGTGCCACAATAGTGTGTAATTTGGGTATTTGGAAAAGAGCAGAAAATTTGTGTAAGAGGTGGCATTTAATTCATCTACAAGTAGCACTCAGTGCACACACAGATTCAAAAATCTTTTGCAGATAATTCTGCAAACTTTCCTCCACACCATCATCTACCTGAGAGGCAGAGGAGAAGAAAAGAAACATCATAGCAAGCATTTACCATGTGTCAGAAAGGAACTCACATTGACTGCTCCACATACCTAGTTTCACTTAAAAGCAAGAGATAAATTCTTTCTCCCATCATCTCTGCCAACAGAATAGAAACTCAAATTTGAGTAATACATTTTCATTTTACTTTAAAATGAGAGATCTTATGTTGTCATTCCAGCTTTTATGATTTTGGTGGCTAAAACTCATATTTGTAAATAACATTGAATAAACGAAGGGTGCTGGACATCTACTGTGACACAGCATTTTGCTGAAAACCACAAAAAAATCAGCTTGGGTTGAGGACAGGGGAGTCTCATCATTAAAGTGATATTCATTTGGACACTCTTGGTTGATGTCTATTTCATTTTCTAAATCCAAAACTTCTCAACTTCAGAAACGGAGACACAAGAAGGTAGGTAGGATTTTTCTTCCTTAATAGTTACTGGGTTCTAACAGATGTGGCTTAAATAAGATTATAATTCCAATTGCTTTTTGCTTAAACTCACATTCAAATTAGCTTGGGTTCCCTGAGATGTTCCTGAGTAGATGGAAGATGCTGATCTAGAATTCAAAAATCTCACAGAAAATCTATAAACCAAATGTGAACAGTTTTAAAAATGAATGTATGAAAAAAACAAAGGAAAAGACACCACAATTATCAATATAAACAGGGAGAGTTTGTCCAGCTTCTCAGTCCTGCCTGGCACTGAAGAACTGGCTTGAATTTACCATGAATTTGTTTGCTATTTTCATAAATAGTAACAATAAGCACTTGTAATATGATAAAAGTCCCAAGTTACTAACTCAAGGACAAAAGCACTCAGAAAGCTGACTTAATCGACTCAGTTCTGATTGTTTCCAGCTAGGTTACCCTCCGCTCTAAAACCATCAGGCTCATAGATGATGGAGGTGTAGTTCATTAAGAAAGGCTTGGAGGGGAATGAGAAAAGAGCAAATGAGAGCTGCTTCATTAGGAGAATTTTTTTTAATGCTATTTGTCTTCATGACACCAAGAAGCGGCACAAGGAGATTCAGCAGCTGCATTTAGTTTGTAATGACCTTTCGCCTCTGTTGATCTCTGACCTGGCTGTTTCAATCACACAGACACAGAAGCTTGACAAGGAGATGTTTTAGAAGATGGTTTTTCTTTGTAGTGTGGTGGGAGGGAAAGAGGTTGAAAATAAAATCTTTCCAGCAAGACGAATTGCTTCTGTGCTTTAGCTGACAAAGGGTTAACGGAACTTCAGATCCAGTTTCCTACTCAGCTGTTTTATTGCTGCAGGCCAGGAAAACATTTGAGGGAGAAAGGGCAGTTACCAGGAACCTCATTTTTCAAAGACCTGTCAGAAAGCTAGGCCACTGAATGGTTTATGCAGAAACCAGGAATTGGGTCTGTTTCCCAAATTTGAAATACCTGGACCCTATTGACTTGTCCCTCAGCAGAAATTTTCAAGATGTTGGCTACTAAGGTCCTCTCATCTGTTAATAGATTGTTTCCCCCAAATAAGCACATCATGTACAATGGGTGTGTGGCGTGGGAAGTATATGTGATTTTAAAGCAGGGGTTCCCAAACTTGAGTATACATCCCAGTCACCTTGAGGGCTTGTTAAAAAATAGATTGCTAAATCCACTGTTAGAGTTCTGTTTTAGTACTGAGTGGAGGCTGAAAATTTGCATATCTAACAGTTCCCGGGTGATGCTGAGATTCCTGGTCTGAATACCACGTTGTGAGAGCTACTGTACTAAAATATACTTTCTGCTGTCTTCTTTCTGCCTTAATACTTATACTTGTGCACACACACACACACACCAGTATAAGATGTGCTACATATTATATGTTATAAAAATGCCAAATATTATTATTAACAGCTACTTTGAGTTCCTACTGTGCACCAGTGCAATTAACCCTCCAAGGCAGGTGTTATTGCCCAATCAAGGGACAGTCCAGCCTGAATCTGACTCCTAAGTCCATGCTCTCAACTACTTTAACTACTTTCTTGGCAAGTAATACAACAATGAGTCAAAATTAATCAACCTACAAGCATTTTTAATTAATGTTTTATCTTTATTTTAATCAAAAATATACTTGTACTAACTTTACATGGAAGAGTATAACCTTTCTTTCTCCTAGTCACTTGGAGTCAAAAAAAAAAAAAAAGGAATATACAAGGAATGTTGTAAAATCAACCAGCCAACAAATGTATTTTGAGTTCTTCTGGCTACATGAGAACCACAGGACAAGCCAGCTCTCTGACTCAATAAACCTGAAACAATCCAAGGATAACCTTAGATTAGTGTGGATGTCAAATAACAGTGCTACATTTTTTTTTGTCTTGAAAAATAGGAATAGGAAAAGATAACAGACACCAGAACAACTTAGAGCAGTGATTCTCAAGCTTTAGCAAGCATCAGAACCACCTGAAGGCTTGTTGAAACACACAAAGCTACCACCCAGTTTCTGATCTGGCAGATTGGTGTGAAGCCCAGAAATTTGCATTTCTAATAATGTTTCAAGTGATACTAAAGCTGCTGGTTCAAGGACCATGCTTTAAGAACCAATGTTTGAGAACAAACCTTCTTGAACTGACTCGGCCTCTCTGGTACATCTTTTATGCACTGATTCAACAGACATTGCTAGAGTGCCAACCATGTGTGAAACATCTTCCTAGCTCTGAAGATAAAGTAGTATAAAGATAAAGTAGTATCCCAATTAGACAAAAGTCTGCTCACCATCTAGGAAAGACAACCGGCAAAAAATCATTAATGCATACTATAACAAATGATAAAAAAAATGACAAAAAGAATAAAAGTGAGCAGGTGGAGAATGCTATTTTAGATAGTGTTTATTTCTCTGAGGAGATAATATCCATCAGAACAGAGAAATAAATAAGGAAGTTGGTCAGTGTGGATATCTAGGTGAAGAGAGTTACAAAGAGGAATTAGCAAGTGCAAAGGCCCTGAAGCAGAAAAGTGCTCACTGTGTTCAAGGAAAAGCAAGAAACCTGGTAGCAGAAGGAAAGTGTGAAACAGGAAAAGGGCTAAGAGATGAGATTCAGACTTAAGAGTATCCGCGTTTTAAAGAAGCGTCCCAGGAGATTCCAACATGGGTTTAGGTTTGGGAATTGCTTCCCAGATATGCTTGTTTCTAAAACTCATCCACCTTTTCTCAATTCTTATCAACATTCTTTGCGTGTGAAATCCGTGAGCAGAGATTTCCTGGAGCTTGCAACAGACAGCATCCTTGTAGGGTAAGGTTTATTGAGCATGCCGAGGGACTAGACTTTGTGTGGTTTCTATTTAAATGAATTGTTTCTCTTAAACAAGGGCCTGCACCAGGCTTTCTTGCAGAGTGAAGAAATGGACAAGAAGGGCTGACTCCAAAGAGGAAGGGGCAACTCCTGGTGACAAGATATGGAGGACAAAGGAAGAGAAGAATGGATACACATGGCCATAAATAGGAATTTAGAGAAGAAATGTAACTCATATGGGGACAGTGAGTCAGGTTTTATACATAAGTCTGGATCAAATGGAAGAGTGTGTGTGTGTGTGTGTGTGTGTGTGTGTGTGTGTGTGTGTGTGTGTGAGTGATGGCAAAACAGGGGGAGAAGGTCATGGCAAACAAAGCCCCCAAATTAAGTAAGTTCCCTGAGAAAGTAAGTATGCAGAGTAGAGTAGAGGATAGAAGACCAGGATTAAGCACTGGGAGACAGAGATGACAAGGGTCAAAGAGACAGAAGCAAAAGCAAAGTACCAAAAAAGTGCAAAACCCCATCAGCCCATTATCCCAAATTACTGTTTCTGACAGAGCTTCAGTAAACACAAAATGGGCAGAAGTCAATTCTCCTTTAAACACATAGGTATGTAACCAGCTAGCTTTATCAAAGGGATCTCCCATTATGAAGAACACTTTATCCCATAAATAAGTCAGACTCAATTATTTGATATCAAAACAATATCTTAGCTTTCCACTAGCACAAATGCCAATACCCAGAGTCACACATTATGAATCACTATTTGCTCCTTCCTACACTTTCTAATTTCCTGCTAAGGAGACAGGGCTGAATGGGGTCATTAATCTGAATTAGAAATACTGTGACCTGCCTTGCACTTTACTTGCTATCACTATGGCAGAGCTGAATCTGTGGGGGTTTTGCTTTCTATACTGTTCTGAGGCAGAAGTGAGGCAAGGGAAGATGCTCCGCTAGTTTTGATTTTTTAAGCCCTTTTAAATTCCAGATGCCATTTGGGCATCTCACCTTGGGCTTTCAAATTCTCGTTATCATTTCAATACTTTTATTGGCGCTCTTGTCAAATGACATCCTTTGTCCAGCCTCTGTCCAGAAGTCCAGAAGGCTCACCTAAGAAGCCAAAAATAATGTGCCCCCCCCTTATTAGAAAAGAAAAACGCATATCTTCCTGGCCTAATTGACATAACTTAATAGATGTTTCACTGGTGATGGCATAGAGGGGAAAATCTCAATGAAGCAGGAGCAGTTGCAAAGCAGTTATCTCAAATGTCTCTTTTTCCATTGTGTGCTTACTTTAGAGTAAATACAGTGAATGGTCCTAGAAAAAAAACATGATTGCAAAGCCATTACTTTAGAGATTTCAGACATTTATTTCACATATAGTAACTACTTACTACATGGACTGGGAAATTGTTTTTATTTATTTATTTATTTATTTATTTATTAGAGACAGGGTTCTCTCTCGGTTGTCCAGGCTGGAGTGCATTGGTGCAATCATTGCTCACTTTAACGTCAAACTCCCTGGTCTCAAGCAATCCTCCCATCTCAGCCTCCCGAGTAGCTAGGACTACAGGTACGTGCCGCTATACCTGGCTAATTTTTTATTTTTATTATTTGTTAAGAGGACAGAAAAGCTCCCACAGTGGGAAGGGACCTGAGGGGTTTGCCCTAATTTTTTATGTTTTTGTAAAGATGAAGCACTCCGCTATGTTGACCAGGCTGGTCTCAAATTCCTGGCCTCAAGCGATCCTCCCACTTTAGACTCCCGCGTGCTGAGATTACAAAGGATGTCTAGCTGGGCTAGGAAAATAAACAGAAAGAAAACTCAAGTTTATTGTTTAGGTCTCTGGTAAAAAAAAAAATTGGTAAAATTCCTGGGACTATGAGAATTGAGAATTATTTTCAGAGATACACTAGCCTTCCATTTCCTGTTCCCCTGAAATAGAGTGACAGATTATAGCAGGTACCCAGCGTAAGACTTTCTTACACAGCTACCTTTGTCCGAAAGAGTCTCTCTCCACCCCACCCCCCTCTCTTCTCTCTCTCTCTCTCTCTCCTTTCCCCGCTCTGCTCTAATCTCTGATTGATCACAGGCTTTATTGCAAATGTTACTAGTAGAATCTGAGAAACTGACTAGAAATAAAAGTGGGTCCCAAAGGATTGGACAAATTCCCAGCAGGCAGTTGTGTTAAAGTGTGTCTGCAGGTGAAGCCCCAGCCTTCTGAGGCTGTCATCAAGTAAAACAGTTACATTCCCTTAAGTCCATTCTGGAAGTGTCTCCCAGATTCAGATTGCAGAGCTGAAGGAACTGTGGGTCTGAGCTGAGCATCCTAAATGCTGGGCTCCGCTGCACCATTCTGGGGTGAGCCCTCAGAAGCTAGGAGAATGGAACCCTCAAATTTTCTCTGTGGCTTGTGCATGAAAATTGTTCTCCTTCTGACTGATCTGTCTCCCCACAATCCCTCCCATGGTCCCAGGTGGTATGGTCCCTAAACAGCTCCACCTGCTGCTTCAGCCAGACCATCCTGAGCTGGCCAGTATCCCACTGCCCCTTCCACACGCCCAACCTCCTCCTGAGTGACCCAGCAGTAACTGTAGCCAACTTGCTTTAGAGCATTGGGCTTTGGGGGTCTTGTTGCTGCTCTAGGGCTATGGAAAACTTGAGTAATTTTCCGCAGTCCCAAGCCCAGGGTCCCCTGTCAAAGTAATTATAAATCAATCACTTCCTTCTGACTCTCCTTCCCTTTGGGCTGCTAAAATCATTACCATAGCTTCTTTCTCTCCTCAGTCAGACATTTGTACAGGCCATTTACCTTGCTCAAAAATCATCACACCTGAATATTATCTGTGGGGTGAGTTTTACTTATTTATTTAAGTCTGCAGAACTGTAGAAGGCCTATCATTGATTTTTTCCACCTCCATAGACAAGGGCTACCTTCTGTTCTTCTAAATGTGAGTGCATGAGCCCATACTCCCTGGGGAACATGATACTGAGTGATCTTTCACAGAAACAAAGAACTGAGTATCACATGTTCTCACTCTTAAGTGGACCTTGAACAATTATCGTAATACTATATGAAAAGGATTCCGTGGGTTCGAAACCCACCTGGGCAGCGAGACCTCATCTCTACAATAAATCAAAAAGTTAGCCAGGCGTGGTACCACATGCCTGTAATTCTGGCTACTTGGAAGGCTGAGGCGGAAGGATCGCCGGAGCCCAGCAGGTCGAGGCTGTGGTAGCCAGGAGCGGCCACTACACTCCAGTCTGGGCGACAGAGTGAGACTCCAACTCAAAAAAAAAAAAAAAACCAAAAAAGGAAAGGATTGGCAGTAGCAGGAAACTGCTGGAAGGGAGGTGGGAAAGTGGGATTGGCACTGCCTGGGAAAGGGGGGCATACTTCGTCAACAAGGGTAACTGATTGATGAATATTTGTATTCTAACTCTGAATTGTACCCCACATCTTTAAAATAAAAAAAAATTGAGTCAGGTAAAGCAGATCTGTATATAGCAGGGGTTCCCAAACCCTGGACCACAGACGGTACTGGTCCATGGCCTGTGAGGAACCAGGCTGCACAACAGGAGGTGAGCAGTGGGTGAGTGAGTGGTTTCATCTGTATTTATAGCTATTCCCCATCACTTGCATTACTGCTGAGCTCCAACTGCTGTCATATCAGTACTGAAAAGCCTGCTTCCGTTTCCAATATCCTACTTTGTGAAGCCGGGTTTTCTTTAGTAACAGCAACCAAAACAAGATTATGGAGTGGACTGGACATAAGCAACAAACTTTGGATGTCATTGTCTCTCATCACTTCCAGATGGGACCATCTAGTTGCAAGAAAACAAGCTCAGGGCTCCCACTAATTCTGTATTACAGTGAGTTACATAATTATTTCATTACATATTACAATGTAATAATAATAGAAAGTGTACAATAAATGCCCTTGAATCATCCCTAAACCATCCCCCACCATCTGGTCTGTGGAAAAATTGTCTTCCATGAAATCAATCCTGATGCCAAAAAGGTTGGGGACTGCTGATATATAGGATGATTATTTATGATGGTAATCTTATGGAGTCAGAATCAAGGGAGCTTTTCAGTTCTGCCCAGGACACCCCCTAATCTCCCTCCCTTTCCCTGTTCCATCAGTGATCCAGTTACACAATGCAGCAGAGAGTGTTGACATTTAGGCTTTTCATGCAGTAGAAGGAGTTCCTTCCTCAGCTTAAATCTAGGCCACAGAGCTGAGGATGGGTAGAATTCTATCTCTGGAATGCCCCTTCATCCCCGATACTTTAAAAGTCCCTTAGCCGGGCTCGGTGGCTCAGCCTGTAATCCCAGCACTTTGGGAGGCTGAGGTGAGAGGATTGCCTGAGCCCGCGGGTTCGAGATCCGCCTGGGCAACTTGGCAAGACCTCATCTCTACAATAAATCAAAAAATTAACCGGGCGTGGTAGCGCGCACCTGTAGTTCCAGCTCCTTGGAAGGCTGAGGCAGAAGGATTGCCGGAGCTCAGCAGGTCAAGGCTGCAGTGGCTGGGAGCGGCCACTGCACTCCAGTCTGGGTGACAGAGTAAGACACCAACCCAAAAACAAACAAAAAAAAAGTCCCTGAGTGGCATGCATTACCAAGGTTCCAGAATTGTAGGCTCTCTTACCTGAGGGCACAGATTTCACAGTCTAACTTGGAGCCAGGGTTACTGTCCCTTCCTGCCCCCATGGCACCTACTTCAAAAGGCTTCTGCATTTTTAATTATGTCATTTATCCACTGTCAGCATTTCCACAACCATTTCTCATCCTTCTTCTTTCAGCACTTTACAATGTAGCAGCAATTCCCTAAAGAGGACGTCAATATACCAGCACAATGTCATGGTAGAGGGTAGTCACAGAGTCAATGAGTCCTGGGTCCAAATCCCAGGGCAGCAACTTACTCAATATCCCTAAATTCTAGTGTTTTATGAATTAAAATGGGGGTACCTCCCTCATATCATAGTTTTGAGGATTAAATAAGATAATGAATAGGAATAGGGTAGCACAGCCTAATAGATTTAGAATGTGAGCCACATATTTGATTTTCAATTTCCAATAGCTATATTTTTTTAAAAAAAGATAAATAGGTGAAATTAATTTTACCTTTTTTTTTGAGTTGGAGGTCTCATTCTGTCACCTAGGCTGGAGTGCAGAGTCATGACCATGGCTCATTGTGGCCTTGACCTCCTGGGCTCAGGCAATCCATCCACCTCAGCCTCCCCAGTACCTGGGACTACAGATGCACATCACTACACCCAGCTAATTTTTTTTTTTAATTTTTTTTGTAAAGACAAGATCTCAAACTCCTGGGCTCAAACAATCCTCCCACCTTGGCCTTAATTTTACTTATATATTTGATGTACCCAATATATTAAAATATTATCATTTCAACATGACATGTAAAGTTTTTTGTCATACTAAAACTTTGAAATCTTATGTATTTTATACTTACAGCGCATCTAAGTGCAGAATAGGCACATGCCAAGCACTAAATACTCACATGTATAGTGACTAAGATATGGGGCTGTACAGGTATAAAACATGGTAGGTATGAAGCAACGGCAAGTTTCTTTCACTAAGATGATCTCTTTTCATGTCTGAGAGTTTAGACATATTTGAAAATGAACCTCTGAAATCAGATTCAGCCTCTTTGATAAGAGGCCGCTTTTCAAAGTTTCTATGATTATCTCTCTCCGCAGAAAAAACAATTTGGTGCCCAGCTCCCCAAGCATAAGTAGAAAGTTCTAAGGATTTTTAACTATCCTGCTGTTAGCCAAAAAGGCAGATTCTGCTACAATCCTGGTTTCTTGGAACCCTATATCTAGAGTTGCAGGAGTCCCCGGTGGTGGTCTAGCCTAATATCTCATCAAATGTTTGAGCACTTTATATAACACCCATATTAATCCCTCGGCCTCTTCCTGAATGTCCCAGGGATGGTTAGCTCATCATGCTCCTGGGAATGCCTGCTTCACTTTCAGATGGATTTGGTCATAATAAATCTCTTCCTTTAGGTGAGATTCATCTTCACTCCACCATCTACTCATTGGTACTAATTGCAACTACTAGGGAGATACAGAACAAGCCAGAGCTGTCATCTGTGTGACAATCCTGCCAGTATTTGAATTTGGCTTTCAACTACCCTCTAAGTCTCTTAGTGTCTTGGGTAAACAGTCTAGTTATTTTCATAATTGCTCATATGACAAAGTGTAAAGCCCCATCTCCCTACTGGTTATTGAGGAATTGCTATGTGTTATTTGAAAAGTGCAACCCCAGAACTGAGCATGGGGTGTGCAGTATGGACCTTGAAGTTAAATATTGCTGGTTAGAGGTGACTCCACCACCACTGCTTCCTCCGTCATAGCCACACCACACCCTCAGCAATCGATGGCAGGGAACCTTTCAGCCCATATGAGACCCCAAACACAGCAGCCCTGTTCAGAAAACCAATCTGGATCTCTGCTCTGCACTGGATGCCAGGCCTCCTCCACCTATTGGCTGGGATAGTCACCCTGGCTTCTCTCCCTTTCCAGCTCAGTACCAAAGAGGGTCCGGGGCTCTACAACCACCTCTCTTTTCACGTGCCATGGTCTAGGAGCCACTCCTAGTTTCTTCACCACTTCATGTGTAGAGGCAAGAGGCCCAGAGCTGCCTTGGCCTGCTCTTTCTCTGGGGGATTAGGGTCACTCCCTCTGTGTCCCTCTGGCAGTGGGAAAGCCCTTGGCCAGCTTTCCCCATATGGAAATTCCTGCTTTGCCAGGCGCTCAGCCCCAGAGCTGCAGATTCAGCCCCTCCTCTAAGGGGTCTCTAGATGTTCCTCTGCCACTGGTTAACTCCACACCAAACTCCCAGTGAAGTCTGGATCAAATGAGTAGGGTAAGCTATGCGTGGTGGTGTTGGGCGAACCAAACACATGTCTTCTGTCTCCAGAGATGTGCAAGGGAAGGAGCAGCTGCAGAGGAAGATTAAGCTCAGCTTTGCTCCCATAGATCAATAAATCAGTCAATCTTTATTGAACCCCTCTGCCCACACATGCTCATTAGCCAGCAAGGACCCAGGAGGAGCAGTCTGAGATTTGAGGGGGATGGGAAAGCCTCTGGCCAAAATATTTCACCTCACAAAGGTCAGTGAAGTTTCCCTGTAGGGTCATTAGCTAATTCACGCTAAGGTGTTAATGGTTTATGAGCTTTCATTCTTTCTAAAGGGACTCTAACCAGGGTTGAGCTCTGAGAACTGATTAGGGGCCTGGGTAGGGACCACCTAACAGGGTAGAGAATGGAGAAATAGATGCTAAATGCAATTTTCTCTCTCTTGACATTTTCCCTAGGGCTTGGGATGCTGAATATTAATTAGAGTGAAGATAGAAGGTAGAAGCAGGAGTTCTGGTGACAGCACTGCTTTCATTCTGCAGCTCTTCCCTCACCATCATGACCAACAGCTGGTCACTTGACCTCTTGAGATTGTTCCCTCACCAGGAGAGTGAAAGTGTCCACCAGATAGAGTTTGGAGGATAAAGCATTTCATACAGCTCCCAGTGTAAAAATAAAATACGGTGGTTGCTTTTGTGCATATTGAATTCAACCCAGAGACTGACAAGAGCTATAATCTTTAAAAAAGGGGGGGGAAGGGGTGGTGATCTTCCCCAGCCTTCACCCATAATTCCTGTCATCTGGACCTCATTTGGTGACCTTTTATGACGTGGATTTTTAACATTTTCCAAACTCTTTTGATTTTCATTCCTATTTATTTCTATATCCTTCCCAGTTTTCCTCTTAATTAATGAATCTGACATTATTCTGAAATCACATCCCTGAAATATCAAGATGGTCTTCCCAGCACAGAGATTTGGAATTTTATGGAAAATCTGCATTTTTCTTTTCCTTTTGGTTCATAATTTTATAAATTCAGCCCATGTCTTAGCTCCAGCTTTTCCCTCTGCAGAACATGCAGTCTGTCTTTATGCCGCGGTCTTACCTGTTTCACATTAGTCCCTTCCTCTCCTCCTCCCTCCCCACTTCCCTCCCTTCCTTATTTCCTTCAACAAACATTTATTGAGTTCCGTCTATGTGATGCTGATAGGAGCAGTATCACAGTTTCTGTTCTCATAGCAATTATATACTAGTGGGCAAAGACAGAAAATAAATAGGTAAACAAGCAAATGAATAAAATAATTCCAGTACAATGAACTGTAAATACATGTAATGGAGAAAACAAGAGGTTAAGATGAAGACTACTAGAGAGAAGAACATTGACATCACAGAAGAGACCCTCAGGTAGGAAGAGCTCAGAATAAGACAGTGGGGCTGAGAGACAACTGGAGTGGGGTTGAAGAGAGATGCTGGGGCCAGATTACGCAGAGCTTTGGGGCCCATCATACGGGTTTGAAGTTTATTTAAAACTTTGTTTTCTTGAGAAGCTATTGAAAGGTTTTTATCATAATCTGATTTGCCTTTTGAGAGATAACCTTTGCCATCAAGTGGAGAACGGGTTGGGTTTGGGAAGGCAGTGTGTAAATTCGGCGACTGTTGCTTTAATCTAAATGAGAGATGATGGTGGCTGGACCAGTGAAAAGAAGTAGATAGATTCCAAGCACATTTGCAAATTAGAGGAGGGGATTGATAGGATTTGCTGATGGATTGGATATGTGCAGGAGGATAGGGGAAGAATTATGAAAAATGATTCTTGGGCTTCTCTGAGGTGTAACTGGGTAGACATATGGAGGTGTCATTATTTAATAATTTTTTTCATTATACAATTGTTAGGTACAGTGAGAATTTGCTACATACATAGGCTGCATTCAGGTGAAGTTTGGGCTCTAGGTGGTCCTCACGCCCCCGGTAGTGAACCTGGTACCTTTTGTGTTGTCATGTGTTCCCCCCTCCCACCCTCCTCCCTCCCTCCCTGCCCCAGAAGTGCCCTGCAACTGCCGATCCCTCCCTTGTGCTGTGACTAGTGTTCAGGTCCCACTTATGAGGGAGGACATGCGGTATTTAGTTCTTTGGTTCTGAAATAGTTCACTTAGTATGATGGTCTTCAATTGCATCCAAGTTGCTGCTAAGTCCATGATTTTATTCTTTATGGCTACATAATACTCCATTGCGTAAATGTACCACTTTAAAAAAAAAAAATCCAGTCTACTTTTGATGGGCAGCAGGAATGCTTCCATGTTTTTGCTATTGTGAATAGTGTGGCGATAAACATGCACGTACAGGTGTCTTTTTTGATAGACCAATTTTTGTTTCTCCAAGTATATTCCCAGGAGAGTGATTACTGGATTATAAAATAAAGAATATACAAAACAGGCGATAGTAGAGAATCAAGTGTCCTGTTTCAGACATAGTCGTTTTGTGATGTCTGTGAGTTGTGCTATATAACATAAATGGATGGATTTATGAGCCTGAAACTCACGAACCTGACTAGAGACAAATTTGAAAGTCACAGCATAAAAGTGACCTTTAATCCACGGGGGTCAATCTGAGCACCCCCTTCTGCCAAGCATTCCAGTTCCTTTCCTGCAAATATAATCTAGTGTTATTATGTTTGCTGGGCAGTCACTAAGACCAGGCTCACAGATTTCCAGGTCTGACCAGGTAGTCCCAGAAAACAATTGTATATCTAAGGACAATGAGAGCAGCAGTTAGCTACTCCTATGGAACCTTACCCTCTAACTCAATTCTACAGAACCCTGCTCATTGCCCAGTATTGTTCTAGAAGGGGTTGTTTTCTCCCAAAGCTCATTGCAAGTGTTATATGTAGCATTTGACAAAATGCCCATCTCAGTAGATAAGCAAGTACTTGTTCTGTTTCTGAAATGGAGGTAAATGACCATTTTAATCTTACTGCGATTGGTACTATGTCATTTTGGGTAGATAAATTCATTTTCCATTAAATGGAATCGTACTTTGGGAATTATATGCCTGCAGCTAGGACATCAAGTGAAAACAAATGTAAAGTTTGGTCAACATAAGAAAGGGCAAAAAAGAGACTGAGGCAACTTTTGTCCTGAGGGTACATCCCTATAACATTCAGATTTCCACAGTGATTCTTGTGAGTGAGGGGCTCCATGAATCATAAGCTACTTGAGAAGAGAAACACAACTCAGAACATCTAGATTTTTTTCTAGCTTTTACATTTCTCCCATTTTAGCAACACAAGAAAAGCTGGATTGTTTTCCTCTTCTTGTGTGCCTAGAAGTGAGTCTTAAGCAAGGCTTAACAAAAGTTTGATTTTATACTTTCTTAAATATGTCTAGATCATAGGAATTCATAAAGGAGATTTTGGCAAACATGAACTTTGAGCCAAAATCACTATACTATTAAACATTTTACATGGTATTGCAATGTTTTCCATACAAAATTACAAAAATTATTTGCTAACTCCTGCTCTCAGCCTAAGGAGAATCAAACAAAGCCATCAGCATATGCCATGCCAGCAACTTTTTCTGTTTTGAATTGCTCTAGGGAGGTTGAATTTGCCTGCTAAAGTAAATGAAACAATTTTATTATATTTGCTGAAACAGCCCATTACTGTGCATCATTTGAGAAAGCCATAACATTTAGCACATGTAATAGAAATGGATTGCCTCCTTCTAACTGCAAGAGCATTGAGGAGAAACTGTAAAAACATTGAGTATTATGATGAATTGAGTTCTCATAAGTGAAGTTGGTTAATTTTCCTACCAATTATCTTACTATTACTTGATACCTTTTGGCATCAGAGATCAGTTTCCTGGTAGGCAATTTTTCCAGGATCAAGGGTGGCTGAGGTGCGGGGGGAGACATCATCAGGCATTAGTTTCTCATAAGGAGGGCCCAACCTAGATCCCTGACACGCGTAGTTCACAATAGGGTGCCCGTTCTTATGAGAATCCAACTCCCCTGCTGATCTGGCAGAAGACAGAGCTTTGCTGGCCTGCCACTCACCTCCTGCTGCACAACTGGTTTCCTAACAGACCACGGACTGGTAACGTCAGTGGCCCAGGGGTTAGGGACCCCTGCCATATAAGTCTTAAGTCTTTACATCTTTCCTATGAATACGCTGGTATTTCCCTTAGACTATTTTGACTCTGCCTTTATTTCTTTGCACCTAATCATCTCGGCTAATTAGATGTGTTTAAAACTTCTGACACCAAAAGAAGTGTTGTTGGATGTGGTAAATTGCCTAATCTATAGAGAAAATTTCCAGCATGTGATCATTTAAATTTTAATGTAAATGTTTCTAATGTATTCGTTTTCTAGTTAATACACAAAGAAGATGTGAGCTAAAGGAAGATTTCTTCAGCTTTCTCTGTGCAAGTATACATGCTCAGACCTAGGAGCAAAAACTAGAAACGTTCTCTGACTCCACAAAGTCTACAAGAGGTCCAGGAATTGAAACAGAGTAGGAATAGAAAACCTAGAGGTCATAATAAGAACACACTTGATGAAATGATGTCAACTTTCTCTGTAGATGCCTGTGTTCACTTAGGTTATCTATAAACCCCTTTTGCTGTCTTGGTTTTTACAGAAAATTTTGGTTAGGAAATTATAATCAAAACTGCAAGTGTCTCAACATAATTCTGGGCTTTTTGTTTCAATTCAGTTAGGGAAGGATTTCTTCAAAATCATAGAAGAAAGAAGTATACCATCTAAAATTTTTGTTTTAATTTTTTTAAAAAAACTTTTCTCACAAGTTTTTTTGGCTTTTGACACAAAAAAAATCTTAACAAGAATATGAATTCAATATTGGGCCAAAGATAAAATGATGAAACAAGAGTGCTACGAAGAAGAAAACTGAAGACCTGTGTAAACACATTGAAAAACCAGATCAGACCAGCACAAGTATGTTTATCGTAGCATTGTTCATAGTAGCAAGAACTTGGAACCAACCATGCTGCCATCAAAAGAGGACTGGATTTTTAAAATGTGGTACATGTACACGATGGCATAAAGAAGAACAAAATCATGAACTTCACAGCAACTTGGATGGACTTACAGTTTATAATACTGAGTGATCTTTCACAGAAACAAAGAACTGAGTATAACATGTTCTCACTCAGAAGCGGACCTTGAACAACTATCATAATACTATAAGAAAAGGATTGGCAGTAGTGGAAAACTGGGGGGATGTGGGTGGGGCAGATGGGGAGGCAGGATTGGCAGTAGTGGGAATCTGCCTGGGGAAGGTGGGGCACACCTCAACAAGGGTGCCTGCATAATGAGCATTTGTATACCTAACCCTGAATTGTACCAGACATATTAAAATAAAAAAATAAAAGTAAAAAAAAAAAAAGAAAAAGAAAAAGAAAACTTGTGGTCCTGGCATGACAAATTAGCAGGTAGTTGGAAATAATTTAAAAATAGCTGCTTCTGCTCTGTCCAGAAGTAATATATGGCAGACTTGGAGAGCTCCAGCGGGGATACTCACTTGAGAGTTGAGGACCATGGAAATTTAACCTGCTGTCAAATTTTGATCATTGTATAGAGTCAATGCCTTATTGGTTAAAGTTTAAAAAATTGAAAAGTGGCAGGGTGCAGTGGCTGATGCCTGTATACAGCACTGAGAGGTCAAGGTGAGAGGATTGCTTGAGCTCAGGAGTTCAAGACCAGCCTGGGCAACACAGCAATACTTCGTCTCTATATATTAAAAAATAAAATAAAGTAGAGAATTGAAAAGGTAGAAAACTTGGGTTGTTATAATATCAGCATGCTAATAAGAATTTTAAAAGTACATACTCGTGGAAATAAAATTTCATTCAAGGATAAGGGTACGAAATGCAAAGTGTGTCTTGTTCCACTATCCATAGCCCTAGTCCCAAGAGGCCACCACTCATGATATTTTCTGTTTTAGCTTTTCTTCTTTTCAGTGGTTATCATTATAACTCTAAAAATCTATTTTACACAAATTTAATCTATAGTTCTGGCTTATAAATTCAAACTTGTATTTTAACTCTTTGCTGTAAATGGTAAAAGATGACTATTTCAGTTCAAACCCACCATCCTTCTTCCTTTTCTCCTGTATCTTCTTCCATTTCTTTCTTTTTTTGGGAGGGGGGGCTCTTCTATTGGCTGTACTTCAAATAATATATTTGACTTTTGTTTCTTGTTTCATCAACTTCAGACATACCACATAATTACGCATGGTGTGTAACTGATGACTCCTATGTTCTCTCCCATCTCTCCTTCCCACCTCTAACTTCTACCGTTGTCAGTTCTATCACTATTTGTATATGTCAAGGTTTAAACCATTTATGTTCTGAATGGAAACCTTAATTAAGCTTCATTGCTTTATCTATTTATTGATTCAGAGAAGCAAAAAAGAAAAGGTCATTTGCAATATTATGATATTACTCAATATCATTCACTTAGATCCAGAGTACAACTGGACAGGAGATGTAGTTTTGTTCTTGAATCAGGTCTACTTGAAGTAGAACATTTTAAGTTCCAAGTCAATATTCTTTTTTCTTAGACTCCATAAATTTCTTACAATCATGCTTCATATTTTTGTCATGCATTTTTGCACAGCATTTGCTTTTTCCTGTAATATCTAGTTTCCTTTCAACTTTCTGTTGGCATCAGAAACATATGTCTTCTTCACTATGCACCACTCAAAATCCAGTCCATAGATTCTTTAGCCAGCTGCATTTGTGTCTGCTCTCTTCCAGGCCCTCATGCCAGGAGTGACTTCATAGAGTAACAGATTACACTTTCATTGCAGTTTCTTTTGTGCCTTCTCTTGTACTCCAAGTTGTTCTTTTTCTATGTTATTTATCTGTGAGTGTAATCTCACATGCCATTCATTTTCAAGAGAATTTTCTGTTTGCCTCTTCATGTTCTATTCTTTTATGTGAATTTTCTGTCATTTCAATGGGTTTGAGAAAGAGAGAAAGGTTAAAAACATTTACTAAGTTCAGTATATTGACTTGTAGGCCACAGAATTCTTGATTTATTGGGCATTTATAGCAAAAGGGAAAATACACGTCTAAGATTTACAGACTTTCTCCCAGATCTTAACTTACAGAGGAAGCATTTACTCTAATCTGCATGAAAGCTCTGTTTTAAATTTGGAGTATCCTTTCCATGTATTTGATTTCATAACCTACTAGGAATTAAGACACTATCTGAAATTAATGGCACTGCAAAAATTGCTGATGTCATGTTGGGCTCATGCAGGTATCATTATCCTTAGTCCTTGGAACAGGACTTCACTTCACATCAAAGGAGATTCGATGTCTTCAGCCTCATAGTTGTCAGAGGACAGAGCACAGTTCCTGATAGGGCCTTCAATATAACATAAGATTTTACTGAAATTGGCCACCACAGACGGGGCCAAGGAATTTGACTTTCGTCAAATAGAAACCTTTGCTGAAAAAGGAGCATGTGTTGCTGCTAAACAGTTTCTAGAAAGAGTCTCAAATTTGTTGATGAGTTTGCTTCTTCTACCTTCAAGTATAAAAATTGTCTTCTAAAAGAGAATATTGAAAGTATTATCTAAAGTTAGATTCCAGAAGAAGAGGCAGTTGACCCAAATGACGCATTGAGAGGCAAAGTTTGTGTATTGCAGACAGTGGGGACATGAAATTGAAATTGGTGGCTCCCAGGCCCAATGGATTGGGAATATTCTTTATGTGTTTTAGGAAGAACTCTTTTATTTGTTCATTCTGAAAATGTCTCGTGGTTTTGGAAAAAATGGAAAGAACTATTTGTGAACCATGGGCACTGGTGGTGCTAGAGGATAATGGCACCAGAGGTTAAAGAGTTTTTGGATTAAGACCACAAATATTGTTAAGGTGCCACCTTATGACATGAGCATCTCTTGTGTCTGGCCAGGTTCAGATGACCAAGTCTCTTTCTACAGATAGGGTTCTTGTCCATGCCCTTGAAGATCTTAGAATTTTAACATCTTTGTTTCTTAAATACTTAATTTGGGCCTCCCCTGAGCTAGGTCACATCTTTATTTCTTAGCAACTTTATTTCTTAGCAACTTTATTTCTTACATACTTAATGTGGTCTTACTCTGAGCTAGGTGAAGAGAATACAAAACCAAAGAAATATGGTCCATGCTCTGAAGAGTGGAACATGGGTTAGTGAGAGTAATAAGAGAATTGAGTAAAAAGAAATCCCAAATCAAAGGAACACCCCACTAGCATCTACATTCTGAACAGATATAAAACATTGCTGCTAAAATCTCCCATTTGTGGAGAAACAGCCCCCCATGTTTCACCCATTAGAAGCTTGTTTGAATCAGTGAGCCGCTTGTTAAACGGTGCCAAAATCTCACTTTTAATTTAAGTTTTAACATAAAATGCTCAATTAATTTTTACAAAGTGAGTACACTCTGATCCCTGAATTCACATCCAGAAATTGATCATTACCCAAGTCTCTCTTTCAGTCCATATTTATCACTCCTCCCAGGGACAAAAAGCAACCTCAGTTTCTAACAACATAGATTAATTTGCATAGTTCTGAGCTTCTTATACACAAAGTAATATAGTATGTTCTTTTTTATTTCTGATTTCTTCCACTCAAAATCATGTTTGTAAACTCATCTATGGTTGCTTGTATTGTTTGCAAATTGTTCATTCTTATTATGGATTAGTCTTTGTCTCTTACAACTAGTATTGCTAAAACATTTTTTACTTGTCTTTTTGTGAATGTGTGTATGTATATATATTTCTGCTGGATGTATATCTAGGAGTGAAATTCCTGGATTAGTTTTGTCAGCATTGTATGAGAATTCCTTTCGTTTCATATCCTTGCCAATATTTGGTTCTTTTTCATTTTAACCATTTTGGTAGGTGTATACCAACTAGATTTTCTTGTTGTTTTTACTAATATAGAAATTTTTCAATTAAATAATTATTTTAAAACTTTTCTTTGTAAAGCATAAATCTGTGGTCTCTCTGCCACGCCATTTAAAAAGAAATAACATTTTGGTCTAGATTTAGAACATTTATGTCTTAAGCTATAATTGATTCCCAGTATTTAATTCCCATTTGTGTTTAAAATTTGGGCTGATAACAGGGTTAGAAGTGATTTTTGATACAATGGCACTATAAAAGGAACACAGAGGATGTTCTTTTTTTTTTTTTTTTTTTTTTTTTTGAGTTGGAGTCTCACTCTGTTGCCCAGACTGGAATGCAGTGCCTGCTCCCGGCCACCGCAGCCTCGACCTGCTGGTTGCCGGCGATTCTTCCACCTCGGCCTTCCGAGTAGCTGGAACAACAGGCGCGCGCTATCATGCCCGGCTAATTTTTTGATTTATTGTAGAGATGAAGTCTCGCCAAGTTGCCCAGGTGCAATCCACTCACCTCGGCCTCCCAAAGCATGGGATTACAGGCTGAGCCACCAAGCCCAGTCAGAAGATGTTCTTAAAGGAAAGAACATGTCAGTTGTCAGCAGGATTATGTTTGCTCTGTAGCTAAAGGTTTTACGATTTGAAAATTTAAATGTCTATTTCTTATTTTTTGGATAATTATCCAAGAAGCATTTATTGACTGTGTATTATTTTTCAGGGTTTGGCATTGTGCAGAATATAAAGGTGTATCAGACATACACCATCCCTCTTTAAGTAGAATAGTAAGAGAGATCTGGCTCTGTAAGCATTAAAAAATATAAAGCAGAAAGTAATAAGTATCATAAGAGAGATGCAGGCGGGTAAAATTTTTCCATATAATCTGATTTTTTTTTAAGGGAGAAGGATAGTATTGATGGCTTGCATTGAGTGAGAAAAAAAGTAGATTTGGGTCAGAAGAGCTGTGTTATGTCCTGTATCTTGCACTTACTAAGTATGTGGTTTTGAGCAACCTACTTAGCCTTTTCCACCCGGTTTTATTCTCCTAACATGGGGACAGTAGTCCTTTTCCTGCTTATAGACTATGGTTACTGGGAGACTCTAATAGACAATAGATACAGTTTTATATAAACAGCTTATGCAAAATAGGTATTTTTTTCCGAGAGGACAGCCAAACATTTTGTTCTTCAAAATTAGAAATTAATTTATCTTTTAATCCCAATGAGGTGCACCATGAGCCAGTCCTAGGAAAGTAACATCGTTTTAACTTAAATTATTAATAGACAATATACATAGGGTAGCAAAGAACCTCTTTATGACCCCTCCATCAAATGTCGTTCTCTTACCAGCCTGGTGAGAGCTAGTTATTTTGACTTTGATGCTGACTGCTTTTGAAAGCCCATGCTGTGCAGCACTTTGCACAGGGTTTAGCTTTCCCACAGACCTGACATTCGTATGCTGTTTTGTTTTCCTTGATCTTCTCCCTTTTTCCCTAGTGTCTACTGCTTGCTGAATGTAGCTTATACTGCAGATTGTAAATGGGCTAAAGTGGGGAAAGAAGTGTCTGAAACAGTGGTTCTCAATTCTGACTGCACATTAGGATCACCTCAGGAACTTGAAAGATACACTGATGGCCAAGCTCTGGGACCTTACTCCCAGAGGTGCTGAATCAAGAGTTATAGAGTAGGGCCCATGAATTTATTTGTAATACATCTCCTGACTAATTCTGAAGAAGGTGATCTGGGGACTACCCTTTGAGAACACGGCTTTTTTGAGTAGTGTCTTAGAAACAGCTAGAATCAATATGATAGTAGCCGTCTGGTGACTTCTTCATTACATTGATTACAGAGGCCATCAGAGAGAGAGGCATTTTTCAATCATTGGAAACGTATTTCTTTATTTATTCACAGTGTCTTAAACACCTCTGCTCAAGGCACTGTGGTGGGGGCTGCAAGGGATACAAAGGATGAATCAAACAAACAAGAATGTGGTAGTCACTAAGAACAGGGCTGAACACAGAACTGTAATCCATAGCATATACAAACGTTTGCTTCTAATGTTGATTTATGTAGTAAAAATCAGAACTAGTCAAAATTACCTTCGGAAAATTGCTGAGGAGGGTGACACTTTAGAGATTGACATGCTGCTTTCAAAACACTCAGCACAGGCCCTTTTCCTCTAACTTTGGGACAGAAATCTGCCTCTTCAGTTCAGTCTCAGTTGTGGCTTGCTCATATTTAGGGTTAATGCCTAAAAACGTTATGTCTTTAAATACAGGAACCCTATCTGGTTCTTAGGACATGGTCGATTCATGGTTCCCAGTAAGCTTCACTGGGGCAGGTGCTCTGCGAATAGGACGGAGTTGAGGATAGGGCAGGGGCGTCACCGGCACTCTTTAAGTAGGGGTCCCTTCTTCCTCATGCTGTCACTCCCTTCATATGTTGTTATTTATCTAATGTTCTTAAGGTAAATGGATGTCTAATAACACAGGACTCTATTCTATAACGTGAAAGGTGATAGGGTGTAAAGACAGATACAAGTGTCCCCAACTGAAAAAAATTTTTAACCAATTTCAAAATAACTATAAAAATTACCAAGGAGAAAAATTTGCCAGATTTTAATAATGTCTATTTATGAGGAATAAGGTAAAACCCAAGAGTAGGATTGTTTTGAGGGATTAACTGGAAAAAGTAAAAAGAAACACCAAAATATTCACAGAAGGTAAATAAAAAATGAGACATTGATGTATGAATGAAAGATTAATGCATTTCTCCTTAAGAGCTCTGAAATGAAAACCAAAAAGGAATAATCATGTTTCACCATTGCCTTACTTTGGCCATTATGAACACACCGTATTAAACCACTCTCATTGAGACCATCCAGTCACAGCCAGGTAGGGAATTTGCTGAGCTAACCACATTCAAGCCCTATTATAATCAGTACATGGATGCCACCAGCAGAGTCTATAAACCTCAAATGCACCTTTGTTATTTTTGTATTCTTTATACTTTATGGAGCCCTTAGACACAGACATAAACTACATCCATCCAAGCAGACCAGTCCTCCCAGTAACATTTTGCAAAGCTGAGTAGGTCTTTCTCTGATACTGACTCCATGGACAGTAACACTCCGAATCATCAAGGCCTATGTGCCCGTGTGCTTCTACCTAAGATGAGAGTACACACACACACACACACACACACACACACACCTGACTTTAAGAAAAGCAGATATTTATTGTCCTATTTTTCTTATTGGCTTACTTTAGAGCCTCGATCATTTTATCTTAACTTTTGGTGACTCATAACACTGGCCACCCCTAACATTTCAATGACTGGGATGAGAGGACAAACAGAGGCCTATAGACCATATGTCTTCACACAGAAACATTCTAAATCAAGCTAACTAACTGTTAAACAAGATATGTTCTAACTTCCGACTTTGACAAATATAACTTCTCAATGCCCAAATAAAAATAACGTGAGCATAACCATGGTTTTTACATAATAGAAAGTTGGAAAAATACTAAAGATGACTAAATGTAATTTTTATTGTGCATGCCTTTGGTATTCTGTTGATGGGCCAGTATTATTTGGATGAGTAATAAAATGCAAACATAGTTCATCAGTTATTATGTATTTATTCTTTAAGATACATTTTTTATTTTAGCAAAATCATTCATTATGTTCCATTACTTAATATATCTCAATTTAAGTGCTATGGAAATGAGCTAAAGAATTAAAAAGAAAATATATTTATAAGCAAACTATACAACTTGATTACATTTTATCAAAAATGGAGTACAAGTAAAAACAAAAAAATAAAATTACCATATATTATATATTCTAAAAGTCACAATTTTCTTAAGATATCTAAGAATTATTAAAAGAGGTAAAATACAAATTGAAATTGATGAATATATCTATTTCTAAATAAAACTGACATTCAAAATTTACTTTGAAATTTTGACTATTTTTATAAATGTAAAACTATTCACAATTCTAACACTGAAAGTTCATCTGGTTGTCAATGTAAATATTTTTTATTATTCTCATACATATTATGTTTAGAGCTACACAAAGACAAATTTAATAGTAATGTTTCTTAACATATGAAATATTCTTTAACCCCTGTTACTGTTGTGAATATAGAATTAATTTGTGAGCATTTCCAGAATCACAAATTAGTATCTGCAGAGAAACAATAACTCTTATTTATGTGAGAATCTATGATATTCATCTACCTAAAAGGAATAAATTTGATAAGGGAATTAGTTTGCCTTTTCTCTTGCCTAAGTGCTTTTGTGTCTCCATCCTCTGCTCTGAAGCAATGTCCATCTTGACTTTTGTCACAATCCTCAAACCTTCACAGTAGTTGGATATAGTTGCCTTTTGTTTTGAGGACATAGAACAAGATTTATGAAGATGCCTAAACAGCCTTAGTCCTAAGACTAATGGTTTAGGGTTTCAAGTGTTAAATCCTGAGTGATGGGGATATTTGTGTGTCTCATACATTGTATGTGTATGTGTGTGCGGGTGTTGGGGGGCATTATACTGGGACCTGTTAAGAATTTGGTGGGAAATATCTCAGTGAATACTCTGGAGCAGGAATTCTATCTCTTTCATTTTTAGTCATAGTTCTTAGCTCTTTGACTGTTATTTACTAAGTGCTTAACAGACATTTGGCGAGTTGATGAAAGAAACACTTGTCTTCACAAAGTGTTGCCTTCCCCCTTTTTTCTCTAAAGTCATAGGCTATTCATGTTCCATGTCTTTTTTAGGGATACAGATTTAGACCAGGGTAGATCCAAAAGTTCTAATCTAGAGCTCAGTCACTGAAGAAGATCTGACCTGGGGGCAGCCCATCTTGAACCCATCTGAAAATATTTTAAAAGATCTCCTTATGTCTCATTAACTGCATATTATGTAGATTTTCATCATTTTTTCCTTTTATTGCTCCTTGTGCTAAAACAGCTTTTTGGCCAGTATTATTGTCTCTGGAGAGAAAAAGAAATGGAGCAGCTGGCGGATCTTTCTGAATCTAGCTCAACTGCCAGTACCTTCCCCAGGTCCCTTCATGAGTCTCTCAAGAAATGGAACCTCAGCAAGCGGAATCTGGATCGCAGACCAGTAAAACAAGCACTAGGCAAGGAGCAAGGAGGCTTGGGTTTCATTATCTTTCTGCCATTCATTAGTTTTATGACCTCGTCTTAACTTCTTGGGACTTCAGATTTCTCATATGTGATATTAGGGCATTTGTACTAGCTCTTCAGCGTCACCCCTGTTCTAAAATTATGCAGTTTCATTCTAACAGAATAATTGGGCAAAATATTTTCTAGCTTTTACATATAACGATGAACTATGACTAAGATTTTAGATGTGCTTAGGTTGAATGGATACTTCTAATGCTTATATAGTTTGCTGGCTGTGGATATGTGGTATTTGTTTATTGACTCATTAAGAACAAATAAAATCTACCTGAAAACCATTTATCACCACCTTCCGTGTGCTAGGCTATTATTGTGTGAGTTGCTAAGGCTTCAAAAATAAAGAAGCCAGAGGGCCTACTCTCAATAAATTCAGGTAAGCATGCAAGCAAATAATTTTAGTAGGATGTGATAAGTGGTGTTACTGACAAAGTTTTTCAAAGTGCAGGGGAAGGTGCAAAGAATAAAGTGTTTCCTGTGGAGGAAAAAGGACAAGAGATATCAGGGAAGGTCCCAGGTGAGAAGATCCTTGAGGGGAATACTGGGAATATTTTAATCTTGAAGCTCCCTTGAAGTTCATGTGATACATGAGCTATTTGAACAGTAGCTTTTGGTGACTTTACTCTTCAGCAAACCAATATGACAGCAGTGATTGGCATTATGCATAGGATGAGCTAGCAAGTGTCAGATTTGCCATGGGCCCACTGCCTTTAATTTATGTAATTCTCCATGGCAGGGGATGATTCAGGTTTCAAATGGTGCATATTTTCTTACAATGAACCCAGGGAGAACATACTGTTGAGTGGAGCCTTAAGATGGATTTATGGACACATTGCTCAAGCCTTTAGATTACTTGTCTCATTAGCAGTGGTGGGAATGGTTAGGGATAGAGAAAGGAAGAGGCTGGACAATCTTGGTATGCAAACGATTTCATAGTCAGAGTAAGGACTCCCATCTCTGCTTATGAATCATTTCCCCCATGGAGCACAGAACGGAGTCTGTGTATTGTAAGTTCTCCCCAAAGAGTCAATGCACCAATGAATAGTTCCTGTCTACCTAGTATAAACAGATATGGTTGTAGATTCTGAATACATATTTGTGAAATAATTTTATCTAACTAATACAATGCCAAAGAACAACCAAATTTCCTATGTGAGCATTTGGTTGCCATGAAATAGAAATGAGATATGGATTAACCTCTAACCACACAGTGTACAAATGCATTCCTCCATGAATACTTAGCTTGCCAATGTCATCCAACAAGAACAACATTATTTGTCTTTTTAAAATGTTTACCTTAAAGGAAAAGAAGAAATGTAGAGATTTTCTTGGCTTTGTATCTCTGCTGAGTACTCTTCTAGAGATTTTTCTCTACTGTTTGTCTCTTAATCAGACAGACACACGTATTTGAAATTACTGTAGAACTGAACACCAAAAATTGATATTCTAAATTGGTTAAAAGTAACAGAACCTCCTCTCAATATTTATGGGGGATGGAGGGATGGGCATATAAACCAGGAAGATATCAAGCCATCTCAGAGTTTTTGAGTTCGTATAAATTTTTGAGTTTTTGAGTTCTTATAATAACACAAAAATATAAAGTTCTTTGTATTTGGAAGATTGGAAAATGACGAATAAAAAAGATAAAGAACTCTGATGTATTGTCCATTTTCTATTTTTTCTATAAAGATATAGTATTTTTAATAAATGACATTTGAAAAATAGAAATTTTTATCATGAGTATTCTACTTTTTTGATGCAAGAGAGTAAGTGTTCATTAACTTCCATCTTTAGCCACCTAATGTACAATTGGCCATTTGAGAATAACATCCAGTAAAGGTAGAAAAGTCCTATTTTTGGTGTCAGAGAAAATTGTCTTCTTAGACATCCCCCAGACCAAAATGTCATAATTATATGTCCAAGTTCTCCAGATCAATCTAAACTCTACCTTCTGGACTAGCCCTTTTTCTTTCAAAGCACTCATAGAAACTTTGGATAGAACCCAATAGAACAGCACATCCTATCTGAAAATGGCCAAAGCAATTCTCAGAAATATATTTTTAAAAAGATAGTTACCTAGAAAATGAGAAATGGAGGAAAGGAAACCTACTTAGCTCATAGCAATCCCAACCAGCTTGTGCTTATCTGGGCAATCAAAAAAGTTGCATTGTAGTGGATTTTTAAGCAGGTAGGCTCATCTTCTGCTCAATTTACTGGTGATACTAATTCAGTATAATGAGCTGAAGACCTACATATGGACCAAATTTCCTTGCTGAACACTTATGCCTTTTTTTGAGCTTTATATTCCTCATCTTCCTGAACTGAATTTTTCCCATTCTCACTGAGTTCTGTTTTCATCTTTTCCATTTGGCCTTTCCTTACTAACTGGGAACCAAAAAAATCTGTTACCAGTGACCTGTGCTCTGAATATAAATCTTTATAGTATTTCTCACTGTGGATTCCAGGGTCCCCCAGAGTAGACAGTATCTAGTTTGGGGTGTAGAAGAGCACTGTTAACCAGTGTTGTCAAGTTTAGCTTGAGGAAAAAATGGAGACTATTTGAAGGATGCTCTAAAGCAAGTTTCTCAAACTTGAGTGAGCATCAGAACACCTGGATGACTCCTTAAACCACCCTGCTGGGCTCCATTCCTAGAGAGTCTGTTTCAGTTGGTCTGAGATGAGACTCAGGAATTTGTATTTCTAACAAGTTTCCAAGTAAGGCTGATGCTGCTGGTCCTGGGAACCACTGAGAACAACTGCTTTAAAGCCGGGAGATTTGAAAAGGAGAAAGAAATGGAGAAGGGCTGTCTGTAAAAACATGATGAGCAATGCCAATTCATTTTGTATGCCAGCGCTTTAGTACAAATGCATTTTCCTATTATTTTATTTCTAAGGGTTTTGTCTTAAGATACAGATCATTCTTTTTGAGAATCAGTTATGTTATGCTTCCTTAATGTTACCCTTCTAGGGGAAGTTAACCCTATTTTCTTTCAGGCTACCTGTGTTCTTAAGTCCATAAAATATCATCAATGAGGGTAGTCACTAATAATTTGGACACTGCATAACTAAGGACATATGTCCAACAAGGGATCAGGCAGATGAACAATCATCTTAGTGTCCCCATGACCTTATTAAAGCTTGTACTTAAATAATTTTGTCTAACTGTGGACCTCTCCTTTGGAGCTCAGAGTGGGTTGTGGGATAAATTATGTAAGGGGGCAGGCTTGGGTATAAAAGTTACCTGGAAATACATGAGAGAAAAAAGTTTTTATTGGGAGAAAACTTATGGGAGATGATGTGTAAGTATTATGGCTAGGGAGATTTAGTTTAGGGTGATAGTGACTAACATCTGAGAGATACTGGGTCTGGGCAGTATAAAAGTCCTATTTAAACAAACAAAAAAATTTTTAGCAGATCTGAAATTGAGTGTCTTCTCCTGTGTATACATGTATGTGTAGAACTTGGGCAGTTCTCACTGTCATATTATCACATTGTGGAAATGTTAGTATTGAAGTTGAGATTGACAACTCAGGAAACTCATAGATCCAAGTCAAATGGGTAAGGGTTTCTTTCCAAGGTGTATACGTTTTTGGTTGTCCCCATCCCCAGACACCTGAACTGCTTCAGTTTCCTAGGTTGCATTCAGAGGCTTGAAGCTCACATCTGCCATGCCATAAGAAGTTCTCCACCCCTTCCCAGGTGATTGGACCATCTGGGCCTCAGATTGCAGATTACTGTGATTACTGTGACTGAAGTAGCTCTGTCATACTGTCTTCTTTGGTTGATTCTGGAACCAACCTAAGCAACTGGAACATTGAAAGGAAGTTATTGTTTCTGGAATATTTGTGACTAGAAGAATTACTTCTACACTAGGAGGAAGCTTTTCTAAGTCTAGTGACCCACATTTCATCCATCAGTGTTACTTGAATGAACAAATACATCTTGAGAATGTAAATGCACATGGGTTTATTTGAGACTGTTGGCCAGTCATCCTAATACTGTTAGTTTTAATCAAGTCAACACTTAGCAGAGGTAATTAAGACAATGAAATTTTAAATTGGGTTGGGAGGAGAAGAAAGGAAAAAGAAGAGAGAAATGCATAGGCTTTTGAAATTAGTCACATTTTTAGATCTTCCATTGCAAAATCGAAACAAAAAACAACTAATATGCTTGTTCCCACTGATAGAGTTCATTTCTTTTAGCTCTTTGGGAGGAAAATTTGAAATTGGCTCAAGTTTAGATGCTGATCTTCAAGTACTATTAGTATTCAAATATATCACAATTTCCTTTCCAATCTTTATAAAGTACAAGATTTACATTTTATCCTTAATTTCAACATGTTAAAATCTGAAAAGTCAGAATAATTTAAAAATGGAACTTGTTATTCCACTTACTTTGGTTTTCTCAGAAAATGAAATGGTGATGCTATATAAGCTAATAGATACAAAAACTCAATAATAAATTAGTAGGGGAAATACAGAAGGTAAAGTGTTTCTTTTAATTATAATTTATTGAAATTAAAACCTTTACTAAGACAGAGGGAGAGATAGACAAATTTTCCTACTTCCTTGTATTTCTATTGGGTCTATAAAATACACTCTCCACTCCCTAGTGTCGCCAGTGCTGGTAGAGAAACATCTGTCTGTCTCTCCTGTCTCCACACCTGACTGGTGGGATTGAGAGGAGGATAGAAACACTGAGATCTTCCTCTGTCTTATTTTCAGAACCACCTTCAGGAGCAACGTGTATGGTCTCCTCTGCAAAGTGCAGTAACCAGCTCTTGATGGGATATAGAGGGTGGGAATGGGAGCCTGTGGTTGTACAATCTTGCCCCTACTTGGCCAATAACTTTAACTTGTGGGGAGATGGAATTAGTTATGAAATTTAGTCAAAGATTGAACCCTATTTTCCTGCCAGCCTTATGAGCTGATACTGTATTTTGACTATTTGACTCATGTCTTCTCTTAATGGGTTCCAAATGAAGAGGATTTAAGGTGGTAAGCAATTATCACCATAAAACTACTACAAGATCCCCCAAAGAAAGCGATTTTAAGAATTTCCCTTTATGATTAGGCTCTGGTTTTTTTTTTTCCCTGCTCTTGAGGTGACTCCATGAGTAATGAGAAACTCACTATTTACTTTCCTCCTGCTCCACTGCATCCACACATGGCCCATTACAGCCACTTTCATACAATCTGTCTTTTCAGGTCTCTCCTCCCTCCCTTGACTCTGTACCACCAGGTACCCTTGTTTTCTTTTTCACTGTCTTTGCCCTTTTCTTAAATTCCGTTTTTTTACTTTTAACCTTGATATAGTTTCTGGCTCACAGGACCTTACATTGAGCTAAGCGACATTTATACTCCACCAATTGAGATTTACCAAATACTGCTTTGCAAGTCTCCCATATTGGACTGTGTTTTTGCTTGGTTGCTATTATTGTTATATAACATTCTATTGTTATGTAACAAGGCCTGATGACTATTAGGGAAGGGTCTTGGATTTATACTCACACAGTTGTCTCAAAGTACTTTGCAAATATTTGGTGGCTTATAAATATTAGTTGGTCAATTTATCTACTCAGCAGTCTTTGCAGTGCCATTTTAAAGTAGACATTTAAATATGTTAGAGAAAAATGGTGACTCTGAAAAAGGATAAATACATTTCAGCCAATAGTTTTACAGTTTGTAAACTCTTATTAGTTCTACTCTCAATAAGTTGCTAATGGAGGTGGACAGAAAGGAGTAGTCTATTCTATCTCGGTTTACTATAACAATAATGAACATTACTAAGACTCTGAAACATAACAGCCATCAAACTAAGTGTGTTTTAGACATTCTTTCATTTAATCATTACAACAATAGTTTTGATTCTGTGTTACCATGGTTTCACCAGGGAAGCTGAGGCTCCAATATATTGATGGGTTGTAGGTGTCAGAGCTGTAACATGAGCTTGAAACTTCATGACTACAAACTACAAACTCCAAAGCCCAAACTTCTTGACTCTAAAGCCCATGCTGTCCTAAAGCTCTTTTCTACCTGTTCTCTAGTGGGCGCTTCAGGTATTCAGCAGGTGTTTTGTGCTCTTCAATTGTGGTGATAACCAGAAGAAATGTGTAGGATGCTAGTATAGTGGTTGAAAATAAATGGGACCAGGACTTGAATCTCACTCTCCTCATAAAGAGCTGTAAAACTGGGAGTAAGTCCCTTCTGGTCCTCAGTTCCAACATCTAAAATATTAGGTTTATAGTTCTGTTAAGTGAGATTATAATTCTGTTAAATGAGATAATGCTAAAAACTTGGCACAACATCTATAAGTCCTCAAGAAATTTGAGCTACTAATACTACAATCACAACCCTGCTTAACATGACCACAGATTATATTTATAAAGGTGAGTGAGGAAATAAACTGTTGGAGTCCTGTATAAAGGGATACATGGAAGGACAGAGAACTGCAGTCTCCTCAAAGGCTGAGAAATATATAGCATATAAATATTTTCTAAACACTTTATTCTTTTCTTTAGACAGAAAGACAATCATATGATACCTACCAATTAATACTACAAAGCTGCAAGCAGATTGGTAAAGGTGTGAACATTTGGACATGAAAGGATTTGGGAATGAAGTCCTCATGAGAAAGTTTATGTGAGGTGCCCCACTTCCCATGCTCTATTTCATTTCTTCTGTACAATGCTTTAGAAGAGCCCTGTGGACTGCCTTTGGAGAACCCTGTGGTGTTTAGGCAGAATGATGTCCATGAAGGAGGTACATACCGAGTCAGGAGTAAGGTGTTTCACTACATGGGACTGGAAAATTTGGAATTTGTTTCAAGTTTTTACTGTGTTTCTTAGTTACTCTGTTTGTTTGCTAAACATATTTAGGTCATATTTAAAATTGAAAGGCTGGGGTACCACAAATAGTGCCATCTTTAGGGTGAGCAGATTGTCCTGAAATCCTGACTCTAACACTCACTGGCCCAGTGACCTTGGGGAAACCCCTAACTGGTTTGAGCCATTATTGTCTATAAAGTGGTGACTGAATGAATGCCTCTTCTTAACTTTTAGGATTGTTGTGAGAGCCAATAGGGGTGAAGTACTAAGCAATGCAAACATTTTACTGGAAGAACTATCTGTTATACAGCTGCTTTGCACTTTCTTCTCCCCAAATCCTCTTTCCTTTGCATCCTTATGGGAACTTGTGGGATGTGAACTTATAGGATGTGCTTTCTTGCTCCATGTACTACTTCCTCCAGACCTCCCCACCTCAATCTGTAAAGATGAATAGGAAAGTTTAAGGATTGAAAGAAATAAGCTGCATGTTTGGGCTGTTGGCCTTCATCAGCCAAGGTTGAGCATCTTGGTCCAGCATGGGTCAGCTACCCTTCTTTACCCACATTTCTCCTGGAACTTCTTGCTGCAGCTGTTTGGAAATATAGCCCCACTGGGAACACATCTGTGGTTGTTCAGGGTCCTTCATGCTCCCCAATCCCAACCCAAGGGTCTTTTCAGAGTAATTTGCTGAAGTCCAATCATGGGGCAAGTGCTAATGTGTTATCAGTGAGGCAGCAAGGCTTGAAAAAGAGAAGTTACTAAGCTGAGGCTTCTAAGTGAGGGAGTGGGAAGTAGAGAAGGAAAAAACAAGAGATAGCCAGAACTAGAAGTGGGAGAGAATTGGAGAAGTAGACCAAAAAATGGCTACTTACTTCCTTTTCCAGCAGTGAAAACATTTATACAAACATACCTACATATTATAAGATAGGCACAAGCCCCACCCCCAGTTGCTCAAGACAAAAATTCATAAGAAACTATCTAGAATCAGGAAAGTCTGAGGAAAAGTCCTTATTAGATATCCATGGTTTAGTTCCAACTTCTGCTTTAATTTTTTTAAAAGAAATTTTATAAATTAAATAAATAATTAAAGATAAAATTATAATGATCTCTATTTCCATCTTAAAATGAACTATTATTAATATCCTGGCATATTTGCTTCTAGCATCTTAAATAGCTTACTATTATGTTTATAAAATTATAATTTTATCTATTCTGAAATAAAAGTATTAAATTTCATTTCATTTGAACTTTTAGAAGTAAAACTAAAGGCACTGTTAAACTTCAATTATATATGTTTTCATTTCAGGAAATATTTCATAAAAGGGCATTCTAAAGTTAAAAAAATATAATAAATATTGATGTTGAAATCAGGATTTTTAAAGTAAATATTTTAATTTTCAACATTTTAAGCTTACTTCCTGCTATGAAAAAATTAGAGCCATAGCATTATCACACATCTTCACATTGTCTCTCTCTCTCCAGAACCTCCAATTTTTGAAAGTTTTTTTTTTACATTGTTTGGGTTTACAATATTGCATTTTATTCTGTAGTTATAATTTCCATGTGTTTAGTAGTCAATAATTAAGTGGATTGCATACTCACCATTGGTCTTTTCCAAAAAAACCCATAACTTCTCTATTTCTGAGATTTTTAATTTTGTTTAAAAATGAAGTAGCAGGTTTTCATCATCTAGTTTTTTTCAGACAGGCTCATAGTAGCATTTTTCCTTAGTCCTTTCCTGGTTCATAATGCCTGCTGCTTTTATACTTGATTGCCATTTTGGCTATAACATTATTGGGTCATGTTATTTTCACCTCAGAACAAGTGTCCCATTGTCTTACAGCATTGGCTGATGCTACCAAGAAGTATAAGGCAGACTGATTTTAAACCCTCGTGGTTTATTTGCTATTTTCTCCAAATGCCTGAAATTATTTTATCCCTAAAATTCAGGAACTTGACTAGAATCTGTCTTAATATAGATCTTGTTTAAATTTTTTCATGTCCTTTCTAACCATAGATGATTTTTCAAACAGTTTCCTTTAATTCAGATGCATTTTATTGTATTATATTTTTGGATATATTAACTATATATTAGGCTATTTCAAGAACATAAATTATACTGCATCTTTTATATCAATTACCTTATCTCTCGTAGCTTTATCTTTTAAAATCCACGTGTCCTAAGTAGCTCAAGTCTTTATTCTACGCCTGTGATTTTATTATCAGTGGTATGTATTCTTTTCCTTGCTCTTCTAATTTTATTTATTATTTCTTTAATGATGCTGGTTTGGTTTTTCTTTTTCTTTTTTTATTTTAAAGATGTGGGGTATAATTCAGGGTTAGGTATACAAATGTTCACTATACAGGTACCCTTGTTGATGAGGTGTGCCCCACCTTCCCCAGGCAGATTCCCACTACTGTCAATCCCGCTCCCCCGCCCCCTTCCCAGTAGTTTCCCACTACTGCCAATCCTTTTCTTATAGTATTACGATAACTGTTCAAGGTCTGCTTATGAGTGAGAACATTTGATACTCAGTTCTTTGTTTCTGTGAAAGATCACTCAGTATTATAGACGCTAAGTCCATCAAGGTTGCTGTGAAGTTCATGATTTTGTTCTTTATGACTGCATAATATGCCATCGTGTATATGTACCACATTTTTTTTTATCCAGTCCTCTTTTGATGGGCAGCACAGTTGGTTCCATGCCTTTGCTATTGTGAACAATGCTGCAATAAACATATGTGTGCAAGTATCTTTTTTATAGAGTGATTTAAGTTCTTCTGGGTATATTCCTAGTAGGGGGATTGCAGGGTCATATGGAAGGTCGATTTTTAGGAATTGCCACACTGTTTTCCACAGAGGCTGTACAACAGTGTAGGAGTGGTCCCTTTTTGCCAAACCCTTTTCAGCATCTGTTATTTTTTAAGTTATTGATGATGGTCATCCTGACTGGAGTTAGGTGGTTTTAATTTGCAATGTAGTTTTAATTTGCATTTCTTTGATGACTAGTGAGACTGAGCATTTTTTAATGTATCTGTTGGCTGCTCATATGTCTTCTTTTGAGAAGTGTCTATTCATATCTTTTGCCCACTTTGTAATGGTCATTTGCTTTTTTCTTTTCAACATGTTTGAGTTCCTTGTCGATTCTAGATGTTAGGCCTTTGTCAGACATACAGTTGGCAATACGTTTTCCCAGTCTGTGGGTTGTCTCCCTGCTCTCTTGATGGCTTCTTTGAATTTGCAGAAGCTTGTCAGTTTGATGAGGTCCCACTTGTCTATCTTATCGCTTATGGCATGGGCATTTGGGATCTTGATCAGGAATTGGCTGCTAGTTCCAATTTCCATAAGGGTAACTCCTGCATTTTCTAAAGTTCTTATAGTTTGAGGTTTACATTTAGGTCTTTGATCCATTTAGAGTTGATTTTTATGTATGGGGATAGGTAAGGGTCTTGTTTTAATCTTCTGTGCGGGACCACCAGTTTTCTAGGGGGCTCATCTTCTCTTACAACCAAGCTTTATAAATATCTCAGTGGGTCTCTTTCTAAGGTGTGTTTGTCAAGTCCAGGAATTCCTCACTTTTGAACAAAGAGAAAAGAAAAAGCCACCAAAACTGAAATCCTGACACTAAGACCTTCCAACTTTCAGCTCTAGCAGAGGATATAGATTATACACACTGGGAGCATTCACTGTCTTACAAAACTCCTGGATCTCTGTTAGCAAGGATGGAAGTTATTAAATCTCAGAAATATTGCTTCTGCCTACTTTAAACGCTAAGCCAAGATGCTAAAGAATCAGGGGATAAAATATAACACTGCGCATTCTGCTTCAGGAGTTGCAGAGTTGTCACTGTTTCCTCCGCTCTCTGTCTTTTCCTCACCTCCAAGCATACCCTAACTTCACTTGACCTTACCTGGTTTAACATACTTCTGGAATCACTTCACTTTGCTTGGTTTAATATGTTTTAACACCACTTCAGCTTACTTGTTCTAGCACATGAAATAAAACTGGGAGAAGAATAAAATAGAAACTGAAATGATCAAAACTGTATAAAGGAAAAAATACTGAAGCTTGCCGCTGGAAGAAAAAAAAAGCACAGATTTTGAAGTAACACAGAACTGTTGTAGGGTTTCAAACTAGTTTAAGTAAATTGGGTAAGGTCACTCAGCTTGCAAATATTAGAGTCCAGCCCAGAGTTGTTATTTTCTTAACTAAATAATGATTAGACATAAGGGAGATGACAATCCTCAAACCTATAAATCTACTACAAATTTAATGAATATTACCTGGCCTGAACACTGATGATGGTACAAACTTTTTCCTACATATTGGCAAATTTCTATTGAGGTTTATTCTAAGCCTTGAGGGGATACTTAAGTTCAGGAAAACAAAAAATGTGGATTTTTTTCTTTTATAAAAATCACAGAGAGATTGGGACAAAAACCATTCAGTCTGATTATACCAATCACTGAGAATATTAAACACAGGAGTATTTTATTTCTAAATAATTAGAATTATTTTAAGGCTATCCTATTTTGATTCCAACATTGCAAAATTAGCATTAAGTGTCTCTTCCCTAAAATGTATTAGTCTTTTGTTCAAATGCTCTCTTCTTTATATAACTAAATGTGGAATGCATAATGTGTTAATTATTATGGGTTTTAGTCAAAAAATAATTTAAAATACTGCCCTAAATCTATACCAGCTCTTCTATAATATAGCTCTATCATTTTACCTTTCTCTTTGAAATTTGTATTATTTGCTAGAATTCACCTGCAAATAGGCAGCATTTTACCAGGCAATACCACTTGGTAATAGTACTTGCTCAGAGCACTGTGTTAAGAAGGATTCTCATGTTGTATCCAAGTTCACTGGTAAGGAAAAATCCTAATCAAATAATAAGATTTACTATGAAGGAATAATGATAGTATGTGTTTCTTATCCCTGTCAGATGCTCAAATATAGCACATTTTGAAACTCTGGGTAGTTTGTCTTTTTTAAAGTAAAACACAGTTTTATAAATTGAAGTTCTGTAATATAAAACCTATACTGAGACTTCAGAAATTTCCAAAATTGTCAGGGTTACCCAACCTGCCCCAGGAAGAAGATGGATGTATTCCAACATAAATATCAACTTGTCATTCAACATCTTGGAGGGAAAAGTTGGATGAATCAAATGACTTGGTAACCTAAGTTTTCTAGCAGAGCACCATCATTCTTTAAATTCAGTTTTTCTAGGGATTATTACTGTCTACAGATTAGAAATTTTTTTAATATTTTCTTTTAAAATAATTGAGTAAACAAAATAGCCCAGTAACAAACCACGTGAAATATACATTATATATATATATATATACACACACATACACATATAACACACACACATATATATAAAGTAACATACACTCAAGAAACTATCAATTCCATTCACAATAGCCACACACAAAAAAGTGAAATACCTTGGCATCTTCCTAACCAGTGAAAGATCTTTACAACAAAAACTACAAAACACTGCTAAAAGAAGTCAAATATGACACAACAAATGGAAAAATATTCCATGCTCATCAATGGAAGAATCAACATTGTTAAGATGTCCATCCTACTCAAGGCAATCTACAGATTCAATGCAATGCCTATTAAATTACCAACATCATTCCTCTCAGACCTGGAAACAACAGTACAGAAATTCATGTAGAAACATAAATGACCACGAATAGCCAAAACACTCCTTAGCCAAAGAAACAAGGCAAGAGGTATCATACTTCCAGACTTCAAACATTATTATAAGGCTACAATGATCAAAACAACCTGGTATTGGTACAAGAACAGGCACACAGACCAATGGAACAGGATAGAGATTCCAGAAGCAAAACCTCAATTTCTCAACCAACTCATCTTCAACAAAGCCTCCACCAAAAACCACTGGGGAAAGGAGAACCTATTCAGTAAATGGGAAAACTGGTTGACAATGTGCAGAAGAATGAAACAGGACCCCTACCTGTCACCATACACAAAAATCAGCTCCAAATGGATCAAAGACCTAAATGTAAAACCACAAACTTTAAGAATCTTAGAAAATGCAGGAGACACCCTTATGGAATCAGAATAAGCAACCAATTCCTGATCAAAACTGTAAAAACCCATGGCATAGAGATAAGATAGACAAATGGGACCTCATCAAACTGAAAAGCTTCTGAAAGCATAAGAAACCATCAAGAGAGCAGGGAGACAGACCACAGAATAGGAAAAAAAAACTTGACAACTGTTTATCTGACAAAGGCCTAGCATCCAGGATCTACAAGGAACTTAAATGTGCAGAAAGGAAAAAAAAAAATAGCCCTATTAAAAAGTGGGCAAAAGACATGAATAGATCCTTCTCAAAAGAAGATATACAAACAGCCAACAGACATATGAAAAAATGCTCAACCTCACTAATCATCTAAGAAATGCAAATCAAAACCACATTAAGATACCACCTAACTCCAGTAAGAATGGCCATCATTAAAAAAACAAACAACAACAGACACCGGCGAGGATGTGGAGCAAAGGGAACACTTCCACACTGTTGCTGGGAATGCAAACTATGGAAAACAGCGTGGCAAGTCCTAAAAGAACTAGAAATTGACCTTCCATATGACCCAGCAATCTCCCTTCTGAGAATATACTCAGAGGAATTTAAGTCACTCTGCAAAAATATACCTGTACACACATGTTTATTGCAGCACTACTAATAATAGCAAAAACATGGAACCAGTCATGCTGCCCATCAAAACTGGACTGGATAAGAAAAACTGATACATATACATGATGAAATATTGTGTAGCCATAAAGAAGAACAAAATTATGAACTTCACAGTAACTTGGATGGATTTAGAGTCTATAATACTCAGTGATTTACCACAGAAACAAAGAACTGAGTACCACATGTTCTTACTAATATGTGGACCCTGAACATTTACCATAATACTATAAGAAAGGGATTGGCAGCAGCTGGAAACTGCCAGAGAAGTGGGAGGAGGGCATAAAACATCAATAAGGGTACCTGACCTCAAACTAGGTGAAGTACGGACCAAAGGGAGGCCCAAACTTTACCTGTACGATGACCACTTAGCTACCTAATCCTAAATTGTACTCCATATCTTTTAAAAAAAGAAAAAAGAAAAAATAAACTATCACAAATCAGTGGGAAAGTAAAGGAAGATTCTGGGACAACTAATTATTTGCCTTTTATGAAAAATATTTCAGTTAGATCGTTGTCTGACACATATATCAAAATAAATTTGATATGGATTAGAATTCATGCATTCTATGGATTAGGATACATCTACCATAAATTTAAATGTGAAAGGTTATATTATTTTTACCAAACCTGCATAAAATATAGATGAATTTTGATCTGACCTGTGATTAGAGAAAGAATATTTAAATACAGTGGAAGTAATGACAAGACAATTGTCAAATATGTTAAAGTATAGGTATATTTTTAAAACACTAAAGCAAAAATTGGGACAAAGACTAAGGGTAAAAAAAAAAAAAAAACCACTTAAGTGAATAGCTTTGGTAGAGAATGTTTTGGTAGCAAGAAGAAGGTATCTATTCAAATGACTTCCCCATGAAAAACTTATGAGGAACCTGACTGAGACAAAGAGCAGGAAGTACACACACATGGATCTCATGGGAATAGGGAAACGATCAGGCAGCTACTTTCTCCATCTCCATCCCTCTGTAGTCCACATGGTCTCCTTAATCTGGCCCCGTGCTCTCCTCCTTCCTTCTTTCTTCCTACAGGAATGGCGCCTGCTCCTCCTCTGTAGCTTTAGTTTGCATGTGACTTTGGCCTTAATGCAAAATCTGGCTCCAGAACCTAGCACGGTCTTACTGACTGAGTCTCTCAGTGCCTGAGTCCCAAACTTCTGGAAAGACTTGGGTCAGGTGTCTACATGTGGTTCAGTCAGATGTGTTCACTGGAAAAGAGGGTGTCCCATGGACAGTTAGGTCTACCTGTTTCTCAGCAGGCCTGGGGGCAAGGAAACTCCAAAGACATGGATATGGGAGAAATAGGCAGCAAAGACATATCTACTACACATTTAATTAAATATTATAAAGTTAACATGGAGCTTCATAAGAAGAAGTTGATCAAGAAAAGCATGCTGTAAAGTTTTATGGTCAAAATTAGCTCCAATAGGTGAAAAAAAATAAGTATGTAAATATTGACCAAAGTAGACAAGAGTGGCTTTTTGCTATTCTGATGTATTATACTCATTTGTACTTTCCAAAGTTTCTACCATAAACATGCATAACTCTGATCATCAGGAAAGAAATAAGTAAAAGACCAGAAGAAGAAAAGCCAAAAGTGTTGGAAACTAAGTGCCAAGTTATGAAATTTAGGTTGAGTTCTCGGATCACTTTTTGTGACATGTCCCAACATTTCTTCTTTTTAGAGTCAAGATCTCACTCTGTTACCCAGGTTGGATGTAGTGGCAAGATCATGGCTCACTGGGTCCTTGAGCTCCTGGGATCTAGCATTCTGGTAGCCTCCTGAATAGCTGGGACTACAGGCATGCACCACCATGCCCAACTCTGGCTCCATGTCCCAACTTTCTTTTGTGTGTGGTGTGTGTCAGAGTCTCACTCTGTTGCACAGGCTGGAGAGCAATGGCAGGCTCACGGCCACCACAGCCTCAACCTGCTGGGCTCAGGCGATCCTTGTGCCCCAGCCTTCCCAGTAGCTGGAACTACAGGTATGTGCCACCACGCCCAGCTAATTGTGTCCCAACTTTCAATCCCACTACTCCCCTCCACATTCATTGCTATTCCCCAGCCTCCATAAATGACAGACACGTCCCTGAACCCATACTCATCCACTTCTCCATTCTTGTGGTCATGTTGATTAGAAGCTTTCCAGGTTTTCTCTGCCCAATGGGTGCTTCTTATTCCTTATGTCATGGATGAAACAGCCTTCCTCAACCACCAATGCCCAACCAAACTCCTTGTCCTCTGTGTCTTTCAGTCCTGAGTCTAAAATCCTCATTCCAACTGTTTCTTCATTGACTGTTTATGCCTGTTTTTCAAGTAACAGTTGAAACTCCTTTCAGGGAGATATTTGGCCTTATTAATGCTGTTTCATCAGTAGCTAGCACAGGGCATGAGCAAGAGTAGTGTCTCAACAAATGTTTTGCTAGACAAATGCTGAAAGTTCAAGGAATTATTTCTGTACTAGGGTCAGAGATTTCAAATTGTCCTCACACACACACAAAAATTTTTTAAAAAAAAAAGAAGTTTGCAATGTGCTAGAAAAAACATGAACTGCAGAACCCAGCATAATAGTTTTGAATCCCTGTTCTACAAACTCACTAGCTGGGTAAATTAAGGTTTTCTGACCTTCTGTTTCTTCATCTTTTTTTCTTTTTTTTTTCTGAGTAGAGTCTCACTCTGTCACCCAGACTGGAGTGCAGTGGCCGCTCCTGGCCACCGCAGCCTCGACCTGCTGGACTCCAGCAATCCTTCCACCTCAGCCTTCCAAGTAGCTGGAACTACAGGTATGCGCTACCACACCCAGCTAATTTATTGTAGAGATGAGGTCTCACCAAGTTGCCCGGGTGGGTCTCAAACCCATGGGCTCAGGCAATTCACTCACCTCGGCCTCCCAAGACACGGAATTACAGGCTGAGCCACCGAGCCCGGCTGTTTCTTCATCTTTAAGATAGAGGTGACAGAGTGGTGTCAGGAGCATGATGGAATAGAAAACTCCTAATTCTCCCTTCACTCATGGATGCACCACATAAATATCTATTCACATATTAATTCCTTTTAAGAGAAAGTCAGAGACCAGTTGAGAGACACCTGTCCACTGGGCAGCTGAGAAAACAGTCACATTGAATGGGTAGGAAAAGTCAAGGTGTACTTGGACACAGGCCCCATCTCAGGCACTGTGCCATAAAATTGGAAAAGGAATCCCTCACACCCAGTTTCTTCCTGTAGAGAGGAGGGTCTGGGCCCCATCAGTAGGACTCTACCTAAATTTCTCCATGGTTTGCCTCTTAATTCACCAATTATGGGAACAGAGGGAATTAGACACACACCTGTCTCTATCGATCGTAGGAGAAAAAGGCAGTTTTGTACACACATACACCAGTTCCAGGGACTTCATCCCCCTAACAGCTGTGCAGAGAAGGGACTTTAAAAAAAGAAACACAGATCTCTCTTCCTCCTTCTTCCCGCCACCAAGGTGTTTATGAAACATACCTTCAACAAATACCTGGCAGCCTGGCTTCTAACTAAACTTGCATCAGAAAGTTAAAGAACAGAAAGTTCTTTAACTTTGTGAGCTGTGGCTAATGCCTGTAATCTCAGCACTTTGGAAGGCTGAAGCAAGAGGATTGCTTGAGGCCAGGAGTGTGTAAAAGATAAAGACACAGTCAATTATTAGCCCATGGCCAGTCTAGAAAGGGTTTGTACTCACACTAAATACCCCAATCCTTACAACATCCACCTAAGGGACTGCATTCTGAATCTCCAAGCTCAGGGAGCAAAAGGGACTGGCACATGCATGTCTCTCTTGACCACAGGGGAAAAAGTGACAATTTTATATGGACATGTAAGCTCTTTAAAGGACTCCATTCCCACAGGAGTAGGGCAAGAAGGGGCTTAAAAAACACAGCTTCCTTTCACCACTACAACGGAAGAGATTTATAAAACACCATTCCAGTGGCTATCTGGTGGCCTGGTTCCTAACTAACTTACATTGGCATTAAAAAGACAATCAAAACCAACCTAGAAGTTTGCACTCACACCAAGCACCTCAACTTTAACAACATCCACCTAAGGGGCTGCATTTTAAATCTCCTAGTTCTGGGAACAAAAGGGACAGGCATACACATATCTCTAGACAGCAGGGAAAAAATGGCATTTTTAAATGGGTGTGCAAGCACCTCCAAGGACTTCATCCCCCTGGAGTGATGCATAGAAAGGATTTTAAAAAACACAGTTTCCTGTTTTTACCCAGAATGGGTTTAGGATACACATCGAGAGTCCCATTTTTAAAGCTACCTCCTGAGGAATTTCATCCTAAGCCTAGTAGCTCTTGTAACAGAAGGGAGCAGGCATATGTGAGTCTCCCTTCCTCACAGAACAAAGAGGTGGTTTTAAGCAGGCATTAAAACACTTCCAAGAACTACACACCCCTTGGAGCAGTACAGAAAAGGGTCAGGAACATGCAACTCCCACTTTCTCTTCAGAAAAGACTTACAACACACATCCTAATCACTATTTGATGGCCTGATTGCTAATGAATTTGCATTGAGAGCTAACAGGCAAAGAAACAATAGCTTTAAGGTAGCTAAAGCCACAGCTCAGAGCCTGACAAGACCTCCCCCAGCTCACTCCAGAGATAAGTTCAATTTTATCCATTCTTTCAGGAAAAAATTTGAACAAGCAGTGAGCATCACAACCTACATAACTCTTACCTAAAGAACTGTCTCCTTAATGGCCTAGCTCTGGAAATCAAAGGGGCTTTTCAATCCTGAGTGATCCAAGACCACAGAAAACAAACAAGTGGATATATAATGAGCCTACTTCCAGCAACTACCCCTCTAGGATCAGAAGGTTCAGACTGAATGTAAGAATAGGCATTTGCATAATCCTCTCTGAGGCTTAAGTCAGATAGATTGGAAGATAAACACCCTACCCAGTCACACTATGAAGATAGAAAGAATTGGAATACATATCCAATGCTTCTACCTTTCCAGCTATATCTTAAAGGCCTGGTTCTTATCATACAGGTCTCGGGGTACTGACAGTATGTGACACACCCCAAGCTCCAGGGGGCCACCAAAAATAGAGATAACAGTCGGCAAACACAAAGATTTTTAAAATGTCTTAAAATTTCTGGCTGGACAGATTGATGAAAACTTTCTTATACACAAAGTCATTCTAACAAGACAGAGAGACAGTTTTCTAATGCTTAGAAACAAACAGAGAGAATAAAAAAGAAGAGGAAGCAGAGGAATACATTCCAAAAGACGAACGTACAGAAACCAACCTGAATAAAGTGGAGTTTCATGACAATTCAAAATAATGGCCATAAAGGTGCTCACAGAGTTCAAGATAACAATGCAGTAATAACATGAGAACATGAACAAATAGACAGACCATATTAAAAAGTACCAAATGGAAATCATAGATCTGAATATGCTATAACTAAAATTAAAAATTCAGTAGAGAGGTTCAACACAGACTAGATCAACACAGAAGAAATGATGAGTGAACTTGCAGACAAATCACTGGAAATCACCCAGTCTGAGGAACAAAAATGAAAAAGAATGAAGATAGCGTAAGACATGAAACACCATCATGTAGAACAATTTATGTATTACTGGTGTGCCAGAAGGAGAAAAAAGAGAAAGGGACATAAAATATATTCAAAGAAATAATGTCAAAAATATTTCCAAGTCCAGAAAAGGAATTAGAAAGCCAGATCCAGAAAGCCTATAAGACACCAAATGAAAGATCCCAGAAAGACACCCATCAAGACACATCACAGTCATATTTTCAAAAGCTAAAGACAAAAAGAGTGTTGAAAGCAGCAAGGGAAAAGCAAATTGTCACATACAGGGAAGATTCCATAAATCTATCAGCAGATTTCTTAGCAGAAACCTTGAAAGTCAGAAGGTAGTGGGATGATATATTAAAAATCCTTAAAAAAAAAGATTGTCAAACAAGAATACTATATCCAGCAATCCTGTTTTTAAAAAAATAAGGATGATAAAGATTTCCTCAGATAAACAAAAGTTAAGAGAGTTTATCACCACTGGACCTGCATTACAAAATTATTGCTAAAAGAAGTCTTCAAACTGAAGAGGATGCTGATTAGTAACATTTTAAAAATGTGAAATTATAAAACTCACTGGTAAAAGTAAATATACTGGCCATGTTCGGTAGCTCAAGCCTGTAATCCCAGTACTTTGTGAGGCCAAGACAAGGGGATTACCCGAGCGTATGGGTTTGAGAACAGCCTGAGCAACTTGGTTCATCTACACAATAAAATCAAAATATTAGGTGAGTGTGGTAGCGCATCCCTATAGTTCCAGCTACCTGGAAGACTGAGATGGAAGGATCACCTGAGCCCAGCAGGTAGACACTGGGGTGGCTGTGAGTGTGCCACTGTGCTCCAGCCTGGATGACAGAGTGAGACTCAAATTCAAAAAATAAAAGTAAATGTATTGTCAAATTCAAAACACTATAATGGTGGCAGCTTAAACAAAATATATTGCTAGTATAAAAGTCAAAGGCAAAACTATTAAAAACAACCAAAGCAACAATATTTGCTTAAAAATACATATTAGGAAAAGATGTAAAGTGTGACATAAAAACAAAATGTGGGATGAGGAGGAGTAAAAGTGAAGAGCTCATGTATATGCTCAAAAGTAAGCTGCTACCAGTCTAAATTAACCTGAAATAGATGTAAGATGTTTGATGCAAGCCTCAGTGTAATCACAGAGCAAAAGCCTATAACAGATACATAAAAGAGAAAATAAAAAGAGTCAAAGCATAACACTACAGAAAGCTATCAAATCACAAAGGAAGAAAGTAAAAGAGGAAGAGAACAAAGGATCTATTAAACAATTAGAAAACAATTAAAATGTCAGGAGTAAGTTCGTATCTATCAATAATAACCTTAAAGTAAATGAATTAAATTTTCCAATGAAAGAGATAGGGTAACTGAAGGAATTTTTAAAAATCCAACTATAAGCTGCCTACAAGAGATTTATCTCACCTGTAAAAAAACATGTAGACTGAAAGTGAAGGAATGTAAAAAGATATTCCATGCAAATGAAAACCCAAGTGAGAAAGAATAGCTACACTTAGATAAAATAAAATTGACTTTAAGTCAAAAACTATAGAAAAACAAAGAAAGTCATTATATAATGATAAAGAGGTCAATTCAGCAAGAGAATATAACTGTAAATACATATGCACCCAACTCCGGAACCCCCATATATACCAGGAGTGCCCAAAAAAGTACACATATTTTAAGAGATATTATCCATGTATTACTTTTTTGTAGTTGTATTGAATTATGGTAGCAATGTGTAGTATGTTTGCTCAAAAGATGGCGTTAATCAAATGAATGCTAGTGTCACCAAGCGACAGGCAGGACAGTTAAAGAAAATAAAAGAAAATGGTGGAAGCACAGTTGTCATTCATTCAAGGAGCTCAAGACCATTTTGAAGTGGTATTTGAAATCTCAGAATATTGTAGAAATACAATGACAATGGAGGCATGAGTATGCAACAGAACCTGCAAAAGAACTTCCAACACGCCTAACAATTGCCTGCATTCATGATAAGTTTGAAATGCATGTTACTATGTGTGATGTGCACAAAGAAATATCCAGAAGGCCTCACACAGCAAGTCTTGCAGTAGTTCGCCGTAATCAGAAGTGTCTGGATGCTGATGGTAACAACTCTGAGCACCTCTTCTAATTGCAGAAGTCAAATGTGATTTGTATTCATCTTTTGTTATCAGTATATATTGAGTATTACAATTTTAATATGGTTTTTTCTTTCTTGTAATGTGTATACATTTTTGGCAGCCTCTATATAAGGCCAATATAAATAGACCTAAAGGGAGAGATAGACTGCAATACAATAATAGTAAGGGACTTCAGCACTCCACTTTCAACAACGGACAGATCATTCAGACAGAAAATCAACAAAGAAACAACAGAGTTAAATTACACTCTAGACCAAATGGACTTAGCTGACATTTACAGAACATTTCATCCAACAGCTTCAGCATCCACATTTCTTCTCAGCAGCACATAGAATATTCTCCAGGAAAGAATTCTACAATAATTTGCTTAAAAATACATATTAGGAAAAGATGTAAAGTGTGACATAAAAACAAAATGTGGGATGAGGAGGAGTAAAAGTGAAGAGTTCATGTATATGCTCAAAAGTAAGCTGCTACCAGTCTAAATTAACCTGAAATAGACGTAAGATGTTTGATGTAAAACAACTCTCAACAAATATTAAAAATCAAAAAATTGCATCAAGTATCTTTTCTGACCACAATGGAATAAAATTAGAAATCAATGAGAAGAGAAAATTTGAAAGTTGTACAAATTTGAGTACATGGAAATTAAACAATATGCTCCTGAACAACACAATGAAGAAAATATAAAAATTTCTTGAAGCAAATGAAAATGGAAATAAAATATACCAAAACCTATAAGATGCAGCAAAAATAGTACTAAGAGGAAAGTTTATACCAATAAATGCCTACATCAAAAAGGAAGACAAATTTTAAATAAACAATCTGTCAATGTATTTCAAGGAACTAGAAAAGGAAGACCAAACCAAACCCAAAATTAATAGAAAGAAAAAAATAATGAAGATCAGAGCAGAAATAAATGAAATTAAGACTAAAAAAATAAAAGATCAACAAAACAAAAAGTGTTTTTTTCAAAAAATAAAATCAACAAACATTTAGTTAGACTAAGAAACAAGAGAAAACACCCAAATAAATAAAACTGGAGACACACATGTAAAGACATTGCAATTGATATCATAAAAATACAAAAGATCATTAGAGACCACTATGAGCAACTATATGAGGTCTTACAATTAAGTTCACAAACTCATTCTAGAAAAAGTGCTACATACCTCATTGCTGAATATCACTATGGTCAACTTCAGAGTACTCCCATTGGGAAGCTATGCACTGATGCCAGCACCTAGTCCACCCATGGAGGCAATTTTGAAATCCTTTTGCTGGAATGGTCATCAGAGCTGCTGTTGTATAACCCTTATGTCCTAAATGTCATCAAAATGTCTTCTTTTCAATATTTCTTTTATCTTTGTGTGAAGAATAAAGTTATTAGGGCCAAATCAGGTGAGTAGGGAGAGTGTTCCAATACAGTTATTTGTTTACTGACTAAAAGTCCCCTCACAGACAAGTGCTGAGTGAGCTGGTGCACTGTGATGAGCTTCTTCAGGATCATTTTTGCACACACCTTTCTCATGCCAAGATTTTCAGTTAAGATTTTCTTGTTTCTCTATCAATGTTTATTTGGTCTGCTATGCTTCTTACAGTCAGCCAACGATTCTGACAGACAATTTGATGAGTTTTTGTAATGTTTTCATCACATTGAAACTGCCACAGACTCTTAAAGAACTCCAACACCAGACACGTAAGATTTATGTCACAGCACATATACCTTAAGCACTGTGCAAACTATATGGTTTGCACACGATACAAATTATATGTAAAACTATGCAAATTATAGGGTTTCAAAGCGTTCTTGGAATCTCAAAAATTATCATTTTTTTTTTAAAGTTTAGAATTCTTACTGAAATGTGATTCAGTAACAAGCATAGCAGACCTAAGATTAGGTTAATAATATTTTTACAGCAAATACTTTCTGAAATTTATACATATAGTAAATATTTCCCTTCTACAAAGAAGATGTATTAGGGGCTCTGTAATTACTCCCAAAATGCTAGACTTTAAGCTGTTTATATCAATGATTTTTTTATTATAGTAGTTATATTACTTGCCTCCTTGGGGTTTTTGCTATTCCTTCCCCTTAAAGATGTCTCATCAAATTTTGCACATCCACCTCCCTTATACATTCAGGTCTGGGCTCACATGCCACCTTCTTAGAGACACTTGTCTTCCTATCTTATCACTCACTCTCCTTCTCTCTGCTCTATCTATCTCCTTCTCCTATGGTATGGATTATTACTTGACACTTTATTATATGTTTGTTTATTGTATGTCTCCCCTTGCAAAAAGTCAAGAGCACATCTGTCTAGTACACCACTGTAAGCCAAGACCTAGGATATTACCTGCTCATAGAGGGCAACTTATAAACACTTGTTCAATGAATAACAGGATGAAATGCCTTCTTGGGAACATTAGATTCCTTTGAATATTCTCAAAAATGGCCCATCTTCATCTAGAGACATGGATGTGAATTTTTGAATCAGCCAAGTTCACTTAGAACGTCCTGATTAATAAGATGAATGCATCAAGCTGAATCCATTCACTTATTCATTCAGCAAATATATTTTGAGATGACTGTATGCCTCACACAGTTCTAGATGCTAAATTATCCGGTTGGTCCAAAATGAAACTTGACTATAAGGTAAGATAATGGGCTTTTTTATGTGATAGAAAACCAATTTCAAAGTCTTCCTAAGATGTCTCACTGGATAGCAGCACAGCTGAAATGGAAGCAAAGCTTCCAAAAGTGACCATTCATTACTTTGATGTGGAAGGTGGAGGTTCGGGTATGTTTGTTTTTAAAGACTGGTTTCATCCTTTTATGTCTTCATTTTCTAGAAGTAGTCTCTGAGATGTCCACAAGGTCTTATGGAAGCAGGTGATGAAGGAAATTGTAGGGAGGCCTTCTTGCAATTATTCTGGACATTCTGTCATACAATAGATTCACTTTCATGTCAGCCTGCAAGTAGACATTTTGGGGGTTTACAGAGAAAAGTAGTTTCAGATGCTAGTAATTAAAAGTCTCAAAGATATGCGTGTGAATATTATATGCAGACAAATATATCTTGGTGTGTTTTTCTCAAAGTCCAGAAGAGAAATTACTTGGTAAGGAATCCTGGATTATAATGCAGTCCTTTAGAATAAGGATGTTAGGGTATGTATAGGGGAGGGTGGACGGATGGAGTGGGAGACAGAGGCGAGGTGAGCAGCACCGCCACAGTCGGCAAGCCAGAGGTGCCGTGCTGGCAACCCAGAGATCCAAGTAAATGCAAAGAATTGCAACACACAGAGGTGAGAGAAGATAAGATTTCTTTAAGAAAACTTCGCCCCCCACAGACAGGGAGCAGGTCTACACTCTAGGTGAGTGTGGCCCATAGCTCCCCAAAGCCGTGGCTTAAATCCTTTTCCTTGGAGATGTTGCAGTCAGGTAGATGTGACTGCCATGACTTCCTCATCGACCACCTGTGGATGTCTTGGAGAACCTGTGACACAGAGATCCACCGATGTCCGCCCACATTACCACAGCCCCTAGAGAAGGGCCTGACAAGGATTCCAACTCTCCTGCACCTTCCCAAATGACATTTCCCAGAGCCAATGGAGGGTACACTTCCCCCTATCCCCCAGGCATTCCCAGTGGGCAGCCTCGGGGGATCCCTGGCCTCCCCGCAGACAGCGCCCAACCCGCTGGAAGATCAAATCTCCACCCGCTTCCTCTCCAGGTGGCCACAACTCCTGTTATTACAAGTTTCATGACTTTTACAATCCTTGCCCAATGCATGATGTCTTAGGCCTTGTAAATTCCCTTTACTCTAGGCAAGCTTGATTGCCGCCATGAGATACCTCTGATACCGGCACCAGGAAGTCTGTTTCTGAAAAGACAAAGTCGGCAAAGTTAATTTTACCTAAAGTATGCATTTCCCTAAAAACATGGCTTCTACTTTCTCATCATTATATTAAAATTTAGGAACGAGATGAAAAATGGCTTTTGGCTCTCGGTCTGTCCTTTCAAAGGATAGCTAAATCTAATCCTCCTAGAGCAAAAATGATGCTAAACACTTCTCTATATCTAACAGTATGTAAGTTTCTAACTTATTGCATATGGTATTCTATTGCCAGGCCAACTCAGCATTTATCAATAAGAAATTGGAAAGCACCAGATTTTGTGTTACCTTTCTCTAAACGACTCTTTGTACTTTGCATTCAGTTACAAGAAATATTCTACCCCAAAGCCTCATGGGGTAGCCTTCCAGTAGAAACTATTTGGTCACATGCAGCAGACCCTGCAGGGCAGGACATCCAAGTTAAATCAGTTCAATCCAAGTGACTTCAGGATGCATACAGCTGTGACTTCTGTCGGCTCTTAAATAAATTATTAGATGCATGTCTATTGTTTGTGAGCTGTCCACAGTGGTCCCTTGGTCAGCTGGCTGAGGTTAAAGGGTATGTAGATTAGTAGGTCAGCTGTTTGGTAATCGTCACAGTCGGTTACTTGGTAACCTATGGAATAGCATTCTCTGGAGGTAGAGTCTTTGTTGCTAGGTAATAGATTCAGGTAAAATAAACTTTCTCTGGTTCTTATTGGTCTAGTTTTAGAACACAGGGTGTAGGTTAAGTTGTCTTCCCCCACAGCCCACCCACATCTCTTTTGTTTTTCCACACAGGCCATGAAATGAGTGCTGATAACTTAGACAGCCGGTGTTTGCTGGGACTTATCCACTGCTGGTGCAGCCCAGGGAGCAAGCAAATGGCTGGGAAGCAAAATTTACTGGATGTGCTCTCAAGTTGCCACTGTCATAACGTACCTTCCAGATCTCAGTTTGGGGAGCAGCCAATATATCAGTCAGAGGGGCACAAAGAAGAGCAAAAATCATTGCAAAGATATGAAGGAAAGACAAATGTGTGCCTGATGATGTATGCCTACATTAGTTATCAACTTTATTATTGTTATTTGTTACATTTTGAAATATGTACTTCCCACAATGCTTGCAAAAATGCTCTTCAAGGAAATCATTCTGTTAGAGAGACCAAGAGCACTAGGCAAAAGGGGACTCAGTCAGGAAAATCTCACTTCAGCCCCTTCAGAATAGGTTTGAACCATCTTCCACCCTAAGGAGTTATCTGCAGACAAGATAATCAACCAGCTTCTTAACTACATTTCTACCTATCTTAAAAGTTCTGAGGACTTCAGTACATGATATCACAGGTGATCATCTAAGGTAAATCCCACTCACTATTTTATTATTTTCCCTGGTAGTGTTTAAGTAGAACATAAATAAGAAAGAGTAGTGTTTTGGTCTTCGTAAAAATCTATCCATTCAAATAAGCAGTCTTGCCACTTGGTGTGGGAAAGCCACAGTTCCTCAGAGGCAGGGTTTGAATTCTGCCTGGGAGTCCCATTTACTAAAGCTTGCCACTGTCACTTCCTCCTCACCTTAGCCAAACTCCACCAATAATTTAATATGTAGACATTTTCTTTCCAAAAAATATAATTTTTTTTTTTTAGTCTGGGTTCCAACTCTGTTGTCCAAGCTAGATTGCAGTAGCACAATCATGGCTCACTGCAGCCTCGACCTACTTGGCTCAGGTGATCCTTCCACCTCTGCCTTCAGAGTAGCTGGGACTACAGGCATGCACCAGCATACTTAACTAATTTTTTAAAATTTTTGTAGAGACAAGATCTCGCTAGGTTGCTTAGACTGATCTCAAACTCCTGGGCTCAAGACATGCTCTTGTCTCGACCTCTCAAAAGTGCTGGGATTACTGCACCCTGCTCAAAAATAATATTAATGTTCAAAGAGTTTCCCTTCACTAGCAATCTCCATTAGGAAATTTTAATTATTTTTTGCCATAGTGTGCCAAAGTATACCCATAGAATATGAAAATTCTAGGATGCAACATACTCCAAGGCCAGCACAGAAGAAGCCTTATTCTTGGTAAAGCTCTCTTTCAAGGTTTCCAGCTTATACTGAAGGGCCTCTGCCAGGCAGCCACTGCCCCTCTTCACTGGGTTATGGTCAAGAGCAACTGGATCTGAAACAAAATTTCACCACCAATTAGTTGGATGACCTTGGAATTCCACCACTGATTAGCTGGGTGACCTTAAGCAAGTTGCCTGACTTCTCTCAGCCTCAATGAGCTCATCTTTAAAATTAGCATTAAAATAAAGCTGTTTAAAAACAAGGTTGTAAAATCAAAAAAATTTGCCAGGCATGTGGGCACACCTATAGTCCCAGCTACTCCAGATGCTAAGGTGGAAGGATCACTTGAGTCCAGGAGGTCGAAGATTGCCATGAGCCATGATGGTCGTGATCATGCCACTGCACTCCAGCCTGGGTGACAGAGTGAAACCCCAACTCAAAAAAAAAAAAAAAACATGGTTGTGAGATTACCTAAAACAGTGCATGTAACCCCCTAAGCACATAATAATTTTAACTTTGGTTATAGTTATCTCTCCTTTGGGCCCACACTGTGTCAAACTAAAAGTAGCAAATGCCACATCCACTGTGGGCAAGGATCTGTGCTCGCCACTTACAGATTTGTTAGAGTGAATAAAAATAAACCATTAAAATAATGAGCACTTTTGGTATTCATTACTTCATTTAATTACATGACATTTCTAGAAACAAAGGCCTACAGAGAGTAACAAAGGACACAGCAGAAACCCACACCGCGTGCATGACACGGTGTTCCTAGGCAGTAGCTTGCACATCTGTGTGCTTCTCAGCTCACTGCGTGTGGAAAGGGCATGGCCATTTAGCTCTACTGCTTACTTTCAGCCCATCAAAGCCCTGGCACAAAGTAAGTGGTCAAGAAGCATTTGCTCAGGTTGTTGAATTAGGAGAGGATGAGGCAGAGAAGAGAAAAGCATCAAGTTCCAAGGATTGCTGATATATTTATTGTCATTTTCTTACTGTTTTCTCTTTTAAATCCAAAATGCTCAAAGTCCTTTTCGAACTATGTCACCATCTAGGTAGGTTCAGAGCTCGTTTTCTATCCCCAGCACATAGATATGAGATCACTGAGAAAATAAGCAAGTGAGCAGGAGCCCTCAACTATAAGAAACAAACAAATAAAACAACAAAAACTAATTTTTACAAAATACCATGCAGGTCTCCTAAGGCCTTCTCCTACATCTTAATTCATAGGGTTTCCCTGGACATGGAAATTTAAGCAAACCAGCACTTAAATGTAACAAGAGATGCCCTGAGTTTCTTAATAAAAGAGATTGATAAGAAGAGAGATGCGTAGTATTCTGTGCACTGAGAGGCTACACACTAAAAAAGCTGGTCACAGGCCTACCTGGGCATGTCCCTTCAGCTCCACTCCACAGAATCTTCTGTTGGACAGATCTTATCATAAACATGGATTAGGGACCAAAGGTCACAAGGTATATTGGCAGACCAAATAAAAAAAATAAATTCAAATGAATCCCCCAGCACAGCTTTTGTGAAGAAAAAGAGAAGAAATCCTAGTCTAACTTCTGAGTTAGGGACAGTTTAACTCAACAGACTGCTTATGTACAGAGAAAAGACCTGGGGTTAAAAGAAATTTTTTCAACACCATAAAGTAGATTCAAGAAGCCATTACAGTACACTTCTCACTTGCATGGTAAATTTGTTAGCTGATAGCTCTAAGTAGAACCCAAAATAAAATATCCTGTCACCTGTATAACACACTAAATTGTTTTGTTTCTAAACTTTACCTTTTGTTAGGTTAATAAACAATTGTAACATAAGGTCATACAATTAAAAGTGGACTTTTAGTGTTTTCATACCTTATATAAGCACTATAGCTGCTTCATTTTTATAACAATCTCCTTGCATATTGGGACACACCTTTGGATAGCTTTACTTCATCAAGAAGTCATTTTGATAGTTCAGGAATAAAACCCCTTTGTCACTATCACTTTAAAACAAATTGCTTTTTGTGACAAATAATATATTAAGACTCCAACATGTTTTAAGTTAGGTTCTGAAGTGAACTCTATGTCCTGTACTTAAATGTCAGAATTCTAAACTAAGACATATTTGCTTTTTTTGCTATTTACCATCTCTGAGTATTACAAGACACAATATTTTGACAGAAATTTACATTTATAATTCACACAAACAAGGCATAATTGCTCATTTTGTCACCACACAAAATAAACCTAGGTAAACATCCCTCTCTATCCTGTATGTGTCATTTGGCCATGAGGCATTATTTTTGCCTCCTTATTTCTGTTTTTTTGAACAAGTTGTGTTTTAACTAAAGTTTCCCTTTTTTTCTGGAGTTATAGCGATCAATTAGATATCTCCTTATCCTGCACAATTACAAAGCTTCTCCCTCTCTGTATATGTTTCTTTCTTCCTAAATCCAGAACTCTTCGCAACTAGAACAATCCTTCTTTTTATTTTGAGACAGGATATATTGGGAACATGCAAATAGACAGTAAAAGACCTCCCAAAAGTATGCTTTTTTTTAGAACATGCTTATCACTCACATGGTACAAAGCTACCTGATTATTTGTTATCTAGACAAAACTCTGGTGAGGGTTTTGTTGTTTGATTTGTTTGTGTTTGTTTTGTTTTTTTTCCTTTCTTTTTCTATCTCTCAAAAACCAAGTGTTCTCCAGCAATGAGGCAACGGAAAAAAATCAATACTTGCCATGTACCATGTAACCAATAGAATAAGGGGAATGATTTATGTATGGATGGATGCAGCCTGAATCAGCTGGGGCCTCGTACAGAGAGAGCGAGAAACAGAGAGAGGAAGAGACACAGAGAGAGAGAAAGAAAGAGGGAGAACAGGGGGATGCAGTGGGGGAGTTCAACTGCAGCGATTATTTCTACATTGTGGCCAGATTTTTTTTTTTTCTTCCTGCAGCAATAATCCCCCTTTCCGGCACTACAGGACACAGGGAAAGCCTGCAATTTGTGGAATATCTGATGGCTCAGCTTTCCCCTCCTTTCCTCAGAGTCATGATGCCATGTTCATACTAAGGTTTACTGAGAAGGGGAGAATTATGTATGGCCTGCAGTCCTTCAACCTTCCAGTCATCTCCACCTTAAGAAAGGATAGTGATGGGTCGACAAGCACTAGTTGACAGGGAGTCAAATTATCAACAGGATTTTTGAAAATAAATAAAACGCTCCAGCACCGCTTCCTAAGAAGACCAGCGGGAAAGGCTTACAGATGAGAACTACTCTATACCTCAGGAGTTTCTACTGGAAATATAGTTTGGTTAACTGGAAATCCCAGGGCGCTGCAGCATTTAAAGGTATTTAATCCTGAAGGTAACTTTTAGGGTAGCTGGTGATCTTGCTCAAAGCTTAGATATTAACTGTAGTTACATGCTTGTGGTGAGAAGGTGCATTTAGAAAGCACCAAACCCAGCTACTTCACAGCTGGAAAACTGATACTATTGTATATTGAATTCTGGTGATTGTGACTTTAAGCTAGGTTAATCATTTGCTTTAAGATAATATTATACATTTTTTCAAATTTAAAGTAACTTAGTAATTTACAAAATTCTGGCTTCCTGCTTCAAACTCAGGATGAATCTCATAAGACTTTGCAAGAGGCAAATTTGACCATTGCTTTGGAATATCTTTGATTTTTTTTTGCAATGTACTTAATACATCTAAATTTATTTTCACAAGTTACCTTCTTTATACATTGTGTCTGAAAATATGGGAAGCTTGACAGCATTATATTCCCATCAGTCTGTTGAAGAAGACTGAATTATGCCATATAAATTTTAATAATGATTGTACATCCTTTAAGCCAGACACGGTATTCATGTCACAGTAAGGTATTCCCCCCAAATACCCTGCATTCTATATATTATTCATTACACCACCCATCGTACGTGGAAAGATATTTTAAATACTTAGTATATCAGAATAATGTCATGTCATTAATGTTTGCTTAATTTGAAGCTGGTGTTAACACCCATAAACTGCTAAAATAGCTTTTTTCCCTTCAGTTGAAAGTATCCATTCAACCCAACATTATCATAAATTCTCTTGAAGAAAATGCATGTAATTTTAAAAATAGGTATGTTTATCTTATAAAAATTATCTTAAACTCTGTTGAAAAAAATACCATGTTTTAAAAATATGCATGTTAACTCTATAAAAATTTATCTTAAACTCTGTTAACAAAATTCCATGTTTTAAGTATGCATATACTAGATAGCAATATTTTGCATTTTTCTACATATATATTTATTATGTAATTTTTCTTTTTCATTTATTATATAATTATATTTGTGTTTCTTACATACTGTATTTAGCTCCTCACTTACACTGCATAGTCTGTCATTTATTTTGTAAAGTTTGCATGCATAGGATAAAGGATTTAAAAATATTCATATAGATAACTAGAAAAATGTAAAGAACTATTCCTAGTAATTCTCATCTTTTAAATCACTCTTCGTACTTTAATACCATTTTTATAGATGTTATTTTAGGGCAGTTAAGTTGAAGCTTTATTTGTTATAAATCAGTAACTACTCACATGTCTGCACTTCAATAACTAGTCATTGAGATTTATTTACTCTATTTCTTACAAAATTATTTTGGGAAGATTTCAATGTACACTTAATAAATACATATGGTTTCTTTCCTCTAAACAAAATTGAGAACAATAAAAATGTAGTCCAAAACTAAACTATACAAATGAAATACCTTTCAGTAGATGTAATACCAAAGTGATTACTCAAAGCAGTAGAAATTATGTATAATTATTTTGAATGAGGGAGATCAATTAGCTATCTACTATCTCTATGTAAGGAAAGAGTAACATTGTTTTCTACATTTTGATCTTGATTATCATTTCCCCCCTCATACTTCTATCGACCCAAACAGGTAAAACAACAGAAACCCATTACCATCTTTACTTTCAGTCCCGCTGCCTGGGCCAAGCTGTCCAGGCGAGGGTTAATAAACAGAGACAACCTGAAGATGATCCGAATAAAGTGAGGACTATGAAGACGAAGCTCAATGCTGCAAGAACCTCAGAGAGAAAGGGCACCCTACAAACAGGTATGTGCTTACCAGGTATCTAAAGCAAACGGAAATTAAGAAGGATGATCACCAGCAAGGTACAGCTAAACTAAAAGGTAAGCACAACTAGGACCCTATGGCAGGTTTATTTTTAGAGACGTGTTGCTGCCACTTAAGGAGAACTGTTATCTACAGCAGAGAAACAGCTTAAAAGTCTGCCAAAGGCCACAGAGAGTGTTTAATGAGTCTAGCCAAGTCTATTATATTACTTGAGATGGGCCTTACAACCACAGGTACCTGAGGTGTTAGCGGACAGAATGCTGGCCCTAACAATAGGGGAAACACGCAAAATAAGTGATAAACTAACTGCAGGTAGGCGATGGGTAAATAAGAAGCCTCAAAACTGGATTTCATTATTATTAAGACTCCCAACACACATCCTTTCGTTTGCAAAGTTTATTTCAACTAAACATAACTTTCAGAGTCCTAATGAAAGCCAATAACTCTCCAAAATATGAAATTAATTTTCTAAGAACAACTGTAATTAAAATTCATAGATGAAATCATGTTGGCATTTTACACTGTGACCAAAAAACAAAACAAACATACAAAAAATAAAAAAAACTCTTCTCATTGTGATCAGGGGTCTTCAGTGAACACCTGCTATGGTTCATTCTCCTTATCTGTGGTTAAAATTGTACTGATGAAATACCCATTAAAGAGAAAATCAATGTCTGAGCTTAATCACCTGCTTTGTATTAGCACCTCAAATTATTTTAAAAACTGATTAACATAAGTAACTCATTATTTAGGAAATACAAAAAGTGTTCTATATTGCTATTTAGCACCCCTCCAAAAAAGTTAAGTTGCTATCAGTTTCTTTACTTATTAATTAATCCACTTAATAAAAATTACTGAAAGGTTTGATTCTTTAAACGCACATTTTTATTTTTAAAAGTCTAATTTTATCTTTGCACTATGAAAAAATTAAAACATCCTAATATTAAAATAAAAATATTAGTACTTCTAAATAATTCTTCTTGTACCTAAGAGATAGCTTGTGGACTCTCCATAAAAGAATTATTTCTCACTCTGTTTTTGTTTTTCCTGCAATTAGTCTATAGCAGCCAGAGCATCTTGGATTAGTCTTGTTTAATCTGAACATAATTGGATGGCAAGTTCCTATTTTCTAATCTAAGCAAATGTACTTTAAAAGCACACAGAACTTGGATTCTACTGAACAGAAAGGTTAAATAAAGGGAACAAAATGTCACAATGCATTCATGTTCATTAACATACTGTTAAAATATTATCTATACTTTTCAGACCTTACTAAGGCATAAAACACAGGCAACAGTCTACTGTAAATATTAAAAAGATGAATGCCCAAACCGACACTTCAACTGGTTCCTCTGATAGAATGAGATTCTTTGGCCCCCATTCTGGCTATTTGGATCTTTATAGATTATGAGGAGATATAGATCCTTTCATCTCTCACAAAGCTGTCCAATTCTAGTTACAACTTAAAATGGTTTTACTATATGGGCTGCCTCATTTATTCAAGCAGAATTTTCTCTCATAAGATCAAAATGAGAACACATCTTCCCTCCCTACCTCCAGGGAATAATCCAAAGATGGGAGGTTCTTAATAAAACAATTAATTGTGATAAATTTCTGATTTTTGCTCCTTCGTCCAAGGCTATTTCCATGGCAACATTCTCTCTTCCTATTGTTGGGTTGTTCTTCATTCACACAGCAGGTTAAGCCCAGGGCAGCCAGGGCAGGCTGATGGTCAGCCTTTATTTTCTCTGGCCCTTCAACAAAGGTTAGTTGAGGTCACCAGAAGCCAAAGGGTAATTACTTTTCCTCCTCAGGGTTAAAGGTACACAGATTGCTATTGGGACACTGTATGGATGACCTTCAGCTTTTAATGTTCAATCGTCTTTTCTTTCATTAGAACGAATAAGTCTAACAATCATGATGCAACCCCCATGCCTCAAATTAAGAATAGAAAGCCAATCTTTTTTTATTTTGTAAAGCTATTATATATTAGTATAATATACTCTTGAAATTAGTTTGGAAAACTCAATGCATGAAAAGGTTTCCTATACTTTAAATTTAAAAAAAAAATCCATGGCAGAAAATTGTAGTCCATTTTCTTCTCAACCTTAAAGAACACAAACTCAGGAAAATGATTAAAGCCTGTTAAATTATGAATATAAAACTAATTGACTAGAAAAACCAACCAGATGTAGCCTCTCATGTGTGGCTTCAGCCTCTGAGCTTAGGCTATCCCCTCTAAACAGCAATTATCTCTCAATTCCTGCTTCTCTGAAAAGTTGGTTTACAATTTAGTGCCTTAAGAAATTCCTCCATATTTTACCCTGTTACATCGAAATAAATTAAATCCATGTAACAAAAATACATACTATGGGCTGGGCGCAGTGGCTCAAGCCTGTAATCCCAGCACATTGGGAGGCTGAGGGAAGAGGACGGCCTGAACCCAGATGTTCAAGACTAGCCTGGGCAACTTGGTGAGACCTCATCTCTACAATAAATCAAAAAATTAACTGGGCTTGGTAGTGCCTACCTGTAGTTCCAGCTACTTGGAAAGCTGAGGCAGAAGGATCACCTGAGCCCAGCAGGTCAACACTGGAGTGGCCATGAGCATGCCACTGCATTCCAGCCTGGGTGGTGGAGTGAGACTCTGACTCAAAGAAAAAAAAATAGATATATACTATGTTATGTACTTGTTACATATATCACATACACATGTACACTGAAGCTATAGAAAACTCATCTAAGTATCTGAATCCTATTAAATAGCAACTTTGAAAAAAATTCAATGCCTTAAATTACTCCCATTTACAAATTCTGGGGCCTCTCACACTATTGTTTTACCTATCTTACATACAAGAACAATTTGATATTCATTTTGGCAAGATAGGCTGGGCACAGTGGCTCAAGCCTGTAAACCCAGCACTTTGGGAGGCTGAGGCGAGAGGATTGCCTGAATTCAGGGGTTTGAGACCAGCCTGGGCAACTTGGTGAGACCTCATCTCTACAGTAAATCAAAAAAAATAAGCTGGGCATGGTGGTGAGCACCTGTGGTTCCAGCTACCTGTAAGGCTGAGGCAAAGGATCACCTGAGCCCAGCAGGTTGAGGCTACAGTGGCCGTGAGCATGCCACTGCACCCAGCCTGGGTGACAGAGGGAGACTCCGACTCAAAAAAGTTATTTTTTCACTTTTAAAATTTGTTCTGTTTTCCTTTTTACATAGCTATCATTCTCGAGAGCAAAATATTTTAGCATCTTCATATCACAATCTTCCAAAATTATCTCACTGTTCTCAATGAACATCAACTGATATCTGCTGAGTTATTAATTCATAATTAAGAAGATACCAGAAAAGAAGATATTATCATACCTAGGGATACATTACTTTAGAAGGAATTTCTTGAGTCTTTAAGACCCATAGAGTACAGATATGGATGGTGAATAGTGGAGACAATATTAGGAAAAGGACATAATAGATATGGATGGTGAATAGTGGAGACAATATTAGGAAAAGGACATAAGAAATCTAAAGAGGCACATGTCAGGGTTTGGCATGTGACCTGGCTACATATTACCTAGTGAGAGTGGGGAAGATCTGTACTGCCCACAGCTGGTTGGCAGCAACTGTAAAAGAAATGGCCCTATACTTAATTACAGACCGAAGCCAAAGGGGACCGATTGTATTCTCTGCTCAGGGCTTTCTGACCAGGGGAATTTGATGAAGTCAGGGCTGTCAATTCTTTTTATTATTTTTTTTTATTTTAAAGATGTGGGGTACATTTCAGGATTAAGTATACAAGTGGTCATTGTACAGGCAAAGTTTGGGCCTCCCTTTGGTCCCCACTTTGCCTGGCTTGAGATTTGGTACCCTTAATAATTTTGTGCCCCCCTCCACCCCAGCAGTATCCCACTACTGCCCATCCCTTTCTTATAGTATTACAGTAAATGTTCAGGGTCTGCTTATGAGACATGTGGTACTCTGTTCTTTGTTTCTGTGATAGATCATTGAGGATGATAGACTCTAAACCCATCCAAGTTGCTGGGAAGTCTATATGTTTGTCCTTCTTTATGGCTGCATAATATTCCATTGTGTATATGTACCACATTTTTAAAATCAAAGTCCAGTTTCAATGGGAAGCATGGTTGATTCCATGTTCTTGCTATTGTGAATAGTACTGCAACAAACATGTGTGTGCAGGTATCAGCCCCACTAATCATCAGAGAAATGCAAATCAAAACCACTAACCCCCGTAAGAATGGTCATCACTAATAAAACAAACAACAACAGATGCTGGCGAGGATGCAGAGAATAAGAAACGCTTCTACACCGCTGATGGAAATGCAAACTAGTGCAACCTCTTTGGAAAACTGTGGCGATTTCTAAAAGAACTAGACATTGACCTTCCATATGACCCAGCAATCCCCCTACTAGCGATATACTCGCTGTCAACTCTTAAAGCTAGCTCTAGATTGGTTAGCTGAGAAATGTTAGGGAGAGTGAAACCTTAGAAAACCTTATTTTCCTTTCTGCATAATTTCTCCCCTTTTCAATCTCTACCTTATCTTTTCCACATGCCCCAACTCCCCAGAGTGCTGTCTCACATTGGTGTTTTTATGTCAGTAGGCCACACTTTATCCAGATCTGTTAAGAAAGATGCCTGGATGAAATATTTAGTCAAAAGCAATGCATCTCTAATGATGACATTTTAGGCATTTTGGTGAAGAAGATATTTAGAAGTAAGTATCACCTTCCTGGCCTCTACTAGATCACCCTTTCAGTGCTCTCTGAGCCACCAACAGATTAAGAACAAAGTACCTGGGATGTATTACATCCCAGCAACAAAATAGATTACACATTTTCACTAATTTCAAAGTGGGTATGAGTGATCTTCCTCTTTAGTCAAGAAATAGATCTCTTCTTTCAATCAGTATTTTTCTCTATTAAAAAAAAAAAAAGAAATTCAAGCACTTGCCCTTAGCTTTTTCTACTATTTCTTAAAGTTTTTTATTTTATCCTCAAGTCCAGAGCCACTGAGGTCTGTGTCTATAGTAAGCTTCTCTCTTTCCCGTTTTGTAGAAAAAGTGTTACTAGAAGGTTTAACATAGAGGCATTTTCACAATCACAATCAATCCTTCCTCATGTGCCATAGATAGATGTAACTTGCCAACCCTTCTGACTGATCTCCACATATGGGATGTAAGGTTCTTTCCCAAAGAACCTACAGAAGATTCTCCAGCACTTGTTGAGTAATTACAGAAAGTGGTAGAGAAGTAGCATGGTCCTCAATACCAAATAAATGATACGTTTGGTTCCTGGCATCCCAGGGTGATGTGGTGTCCTAAGGTTTAAAGCACTTCCAGGACTGAGATTGGGGAGAGGACTTGTAGCACAGTGCTGCTCAAATTTTAGCATGCATAAGAAAAACATTTCCTGACTTCATCCCCAGAGATGCTGATTCAGTAGTCCCCTGAATCTGTATTTCTAACAAGCTATCAAGTGATAATGATGGTTCCCAGCTATAGACCACATTTGAGTTCCTTTTCTCTGCATTTTGCTCATGGGACCTTTAAAATGTGCCAGCACCTTGCCATTGGTCAAAAGTATTCTAACCTGTTCAGAAATGCTTGTGAGTTCTAGACACCAATCTCTCTCTGTTCTGGAATTTCATTGTACTTGGATACAGACTTTTAATTTGAATGGATTATGTGGGCCTTTAAGAATAGCACTTTTGAAATATTTTTATTCAACTGCAAGGCAACTCCAGTTTCCTAGTACTGAGGCAGGATATTATTCTTGCCCTTCACCCAACCTCTGTATCTGGAGAACCCTTTTCACAAATTCCAGATCCTCACCTCTCTACCAGTCCTTAGGTAGTCTTCTCTCTTTTCCAATCTTAAATGAGTTGGCAGATTGCCAAGACATATAAAGTGTCATAATCCTTTCATGGGAAGCTTGTATTGTTGGGTGGCAGCTCAGTATAGCAGTAAAGCACTCTAGGGCTAGACCGACAGGCTAGTCTCAGTCTTAACTGTCTTTTATTAGTTGCAACTCCAGACCAATAATTTAGCCTCAGTTTCCTTTTCTGTGAAGTGGGAATAATAATAATAACAACAATAATAATATACACATGCATATCTCATAAGGCTATTAAAAGATTTGTATATAAAGAGTTCAGACACAGTACATACAAAGCAGTAAGATGTTGATAAATGGTAGCTATTTTTTGTACAAAAGCCATATTATGAACTGATAGCACAGGATTTAAAATTTCAACTCAGCAGTTTCTTTGTTAAATAATTTTGGGTAAACTAATACCTCTATGAGCCTCAGTTTTTTTCATTTTTAGATAGAAATAATTCATTCACCCTCCAAGATTGTTATGAGGCTTAGAAATAAAGATGTGTAAAGTTCCTAGCATTGTTCCAGAAGATACTCAACAATAACTACTACAAATAGCATTATTATTTGACAAATTGCTTTTTACCCAACTGTGATCTGGAAACTTTTGGATTTGTTCCAAACTAGGATTGCATGAAGGCTATCCAAGAGGTATTGCCAGAGAGAGAGACCAAGTGTTCTTTCCTTTGTGGTGCAAGTGCAAGTCAAAAACAGATTTTTACATAGGTCTTTATGACAGGCTCTTCCTCTCTGAAGGTCTGTGATTTTTTCCTATTAAAACCTAAGAGATTTTGGCATATTTTCCTTCATTTTAGAATTTTTACCCAAAGCAAATCGTGCTGATTGAACCAACAGGGAACAACAGGAGGAAGTAGAAAGACACTGACCTAAGAGTCAGTAAACACATTCTAGCCCTAGCCATGCTATTGAACAATTAAGTGCCTTGAGCAAGTCAGTTCACCTCTCCAAACCTCAGTCTCCTTATTTGAAAAGCAAGTGAGTTAAACTAGGTGTAACAGTGCATATAGCACTTATTATGCAAAGATGCCGTCCCAGGGATCCACACATAAAAATTCACTTAATGCTCACAACAGCTCTATGAGAATTTTTTTTTTTTTTTTTTTTTTTGAGTTGGAGTCTCACTCTGTCACCCAGACTGGAGTGCAGTGGCCGCTCCTGGCCACCGCAGCCTCTACCTGTTGGGCTCCGGCGATCCTTCCACCTCGGCCTTCCGAGTAGCCGGAATTACAGGCGTGCACTACCACGCCCGGCTGATTTTTTGATTTATTGTAGAGATGAGGTCTCGCCGCCCAGGTGGGTCTTGAACCCGCGGGCTCAGGCAATCCACTCACCTCAGCTTCCCAAAGGCGCGGGATTACAGGCTGAGCCACCGAGCCTGGCTGAGAATATTTTTTATCACCACTTTATAGATGAGGAAACTGAGGCACAGAGAGATGAAAATAGTCTTGTTCAAAGTCATGTAACTAATAAGTATCAGAGATAGGATGTGGACTCAATCTATTCCAACAGCTACACTCTTGGCCACTAAGATGTGCTGCCTTTCATCAAGGGAGGAGATTCAGATGGTACTAAAATCACTTTCAATGTTTACTTTCTGTGGCTCTATGATTTTAAAATGACCCCTAGAGGCTCTGATTCTATATTTTAGACCCATGAAGCAAAGCGCTTATAAAAAATATATTTATAATTTAGAATCAAACCACCACCTCATACCAGTATCAAAAATAAAAATTTTCAAAGTACTTTCACAAATATGATCACTTTAGATTGTAACTGAATCTTGTAGGGAAGGTAATAGCACTGTGCACCAGACCAGGAAAATGAAGCCCAGAGGTCAGGACTTGACTGTGTCACCCAATAGAACCAGGGGATGAGACCTACTTCTCTAGAAAGACCAGAGGCCTCCCTCCAGACTGGTGTTCTGGGACCCATTCAACCTGAGTCACACATTTCCTCTTGGACTTCCTCTTGGATATAACAGAAACCCACCAAATTCTGTAGCAGAGAAATGAGCTGTCCTTTCTGAGACTCAACTCTGTGGCACTCTAGTCAGCTTTTCACATAGAGACCAAGATGTTTGGCCTGCCATCAAGGGCTCAACTCACACAACACTTCAAACTTCAGATGCATACGTGTGGGAGTCACTGTGGAATGAGCTGCTCTGACCTTGAACTACATTTCAGTGTTCTAAAACACCATCTGACCTTGCAGCCTCTGCCAGCTTTCCTCCTCCCCTCACCCCCATTCTTACAGGTGCCTTCTGCTCTACTCTGAAAAAAACTGTTCTCAAACATCACCTGTAACTTCCTATTCCAAGAAGCAGCTGCTTGTTCCCTGGATGCACCTGGTGCTTTCCCAGCCAAGCTTCTGCTCACATACCTCCCTCCATCTGAAACATGCTTCCCACCATTCCGCCTTCTAATCCTATGCTTGTTTACAGGCTTATCTTACATGTCACTTCTTCCAGGAAGCCTCTCCTGTTCCTTCCATCAGATATGATACTTTGATCACCCACAGTACCTTTTTTGTGCCTTTGTCCTGACACACTCAAGTTCAGCTTTTTCCTGCAGTTGGGCTTATACTTTCTTATCTCCCATCAGCTTCTTTACATCCAGACCACTTTTCACTCTTTGGCAGTGCCGAGAGCAGTATCTGGCACTGATAAATATCGGCTTGACCTTCAATTAATCTTCTCCGCATTCCATAGAAGGATTCGCTTCTCGAAAATATATGGCAAAGAAAAGGATCATCAGACTTGGTATCTTTCTCAAATTTCAACAATTGTTAAGAGATGATTTTTTTTTAATGAATTCCTGACTGACAGAGCTCATCCCAGAGGTGAGAACATTCTTTTGCTAACTGCCATGTAGCCTTGTCTCCAAAGAGGTTTCCAAGTGTGATCATGTCAGCCCAAGACTTTCTAATTGGATCTTCAGCTGCTCGGGGTCCTCACTGCACAGCTGCTATTTTACACCAGAAAGGGAGAGCAGGGGATAAAGGAAACAGCATCAGGAAATGTCCTTGCTTTTCCAGGACACTCCATTTTCACTTAACCTAATCATTACCAAGGAGTAGTGTGAGACCAAGGACTAGCTGATGTGTTTTATTCTTCTTTGTCCCCTCCCATTTTAACAAATTAGAGAAAGAGAAGTGTTATTTGGAATTTTGACATTTACAAAGAGTTTTAGTTTAAATTATTCTGAAAGAAAAAAAATAGTGCCATTTCTTTCCTCTAAAGACAGCAGAACTGGTCAGCATGAAAATACTCCCAGGATTTTCAAGACTTGTAGTTTTTCCTTTCAGATAACTCTTGGTATGCCATTCCAGGAGGTACCTCCAAACACTGCAACTAGTGTTTGGTGATGTTTTTGTTAACAGACCAGCATATGGAGCTAGAGAACCCAAACCAGAGGACACCATATATGGACCAGTGCTTTGGAGATTAGATATGGTGGAGACGAGAGTCTGAGTCACCCACACCTCCCCCATTGCCCACAACAAGGTGAACACGGTACATCCTTGGGACTTAGTTCTGATCCTCCAGCACATGAGTATCCACTGTTCACATGCCAAATCCAGTGCTTTGAACAATTGAGAAAAAAGGCAAAGAGGCCCTCCTTCTTTATCACAGAGTACTGTTTCTCAGCTTTTTAAAATTACCCCCTCGCCCTCCAACAAGGAGTCTTTTCAGACTTTTTTTCCTAACTGCTTCCCTTTGACATTCTAATGCCACAAATATACTGCATATCTAATAATGCACTGTAACCTTTTAAAGGACCATAAGTCATTGTCATGCCTCAGATTTTTTTGTCTCTCAATTACTGATATTTGTGTGCTACCCAGAGAGGGAGAAATTCCTCCATGAAGAATCCATGTCACAGACCCACCTAGTGGCTTGAGGAGCAACAAGACACTCCTGGGTACCACCAGAGTTCCTTTCCATCTTTTCTCTCACTCCCCCTTTGATTCATAGGAGTCTGTACATTGTAGAGCACAGAGCTAGAAGGCCCAGATTGAGCAGGTGACTGCTCTATGGAATACCACGGCAACATAAGGACACCAGGGCAGAAAGACTGACAGCAATCCCAGATAAATGGTGTGTCTCATGCAGTGAAATATTAGACTCCATAGTAGTAAATGTTGAACTAAAAATTACAAGACGTGGATTAATGGGTACAATTTTCTGCAATAAATTTATCCAAAGAATAGCATTACAAGTGCTCAGAAATTGCATATTCCATTGCCCCTTTTACTGGCAGACATGTATGAAATTGGATTTTTCCTTCCATCTAATTTGTTTTTCCAATATTATAATTAACTTGACAAATAGAACTCAATTTCTTCACCTTCCCTTTTGCCTGGACATTCTATAGGCACAACATAACGATTCAAGTTATTAGCTCAATTTAGGCTAAAAATGAGAGCTAACAATACATTAACATTTCCATTATCATCAGAAAATTGAAGGTCAGCTCCTTGAATGATACGTTGCTCAGCACATTAAATCCTTGAACTCAGCAAAAAAATATGAATACTTATGCTCCTAAAGTTATGGTTTAAGAAAGACATGTGGCAGAGTAAATTAGAGATGAGGAGGACAATCGATTTAGATTAGTCCAAATGGAAGAATAATGGATTGCTATTTTTTCCTTTATCTAGCATAGAAATTGAGTGCCCATGCTATCAGTTTGGTATCAAAGAGGTGGCAATGAGTAACCAATCAAAAACAAATTTCTTATCCTTTGTTTTTCTGCTGGTACTTTACCATCTGCTACACACACATCACCTTGGGAGAAGGCCAATAGACATTTACCAACTGATATCACTAAAACAGGGTTAAGAACAAATTATTCTCCTTTTACTTGGATACCAAAGGACCTGGTTTTTCTGTTTGGAGCTAGTACCAACTCTGTGCCAGTCACTGCAGATTCCACAGGTTTATCATTAATCTCCTCCTAAGCATTCATTACTGCCAACATTTTGAGACCTCCATAGTGCTTCCAGGTGAATCTCCTCTATAATACCAGCTTAATAGTGTCTATAACAGGAGAAGAAAACTAAGAGCCAAGGCTAAATCCAATCATTCCCATTTGTCTCTATATTGTCTATGGCTGCTTTCCCTACAAAGGCAGTGCTGAATAGTTTCAACAAATGGCTTGGCTTTCAAAACTGAAAATAATTATGGTCTGGCCTTTTGCAGAAAAAGTTTGCTGATCCTGTTTTGTGACATGGTTTTTTTTTTTTTTTAAATGAAAATAGAAAACAAAAATGAAAACCCTTTTCTTCTATAGTCTTAGAATTCAGAGTTTAGGATTATTTTTAAAGCAGAATAATATACATTGTTTTTCTACTCTTAGACATGAAACTTGGGAATACAAACTCAGAGATACAATAAAAACATTATTGATAATGATATGGATTGTATATTGGCCATCTGCTCTTTTTCTTGAAAAGTAATATCTAATTTTCTCTTTGAACAGTAACTGTGGATGCCCATTATAGAAGAGGCTGACATTTCTCCAAAGCACAAATGTTTTCTTCTTAAGCAAGGAAGTATATTTAAGAAATGAACATATAATTTTTATTCATGTACATAAATTTAGCATTAATATCGCAAATGATCCTTTAAAGAATATCCAAGCAAAAAAATGTAACTAGTGCTGTATTATTGCTAAATGTGATATTAGTTAAGGAGAATCAGAGATCTGAGAACATAAATATATCTATTAGGGATTGCTCTTAGAACATAAATATATCTATTAGGGATTGCTCTTATCCATATAATATTGTTTGCATATAATTTTTTATTATAAAGATGTGGGGTACAATTCAGGGTTAGGCATGCAAACGTTGATTATGCTGGCACCCTTGTTGATGAGGTATGCCCCTCCCTCCCCTAGCAGTTTCCCTCAACTGCCAATCCCACCCTCCTCCCCTGAGAGTTTACCACTACTGCCAATCGCTTTCTTATAGTATTATAATTGTTCAAGGTCTGCTTATGAGGGAAAACATATAATACTCTGTTCTTTGTTTCTGTGATAGATCACTGAGTATGATAGACTCTAAATCCATCCATGTTTGTCCTTCTTTATGGTTGCATAATATTCCATTGTGTATATGTATCACATTTTTTTATCCAGTCCAGCTTCAATGGGCAACATGGTTGGTTCCATGTTTTTGCTATTGTGAATACAGTTGCAACAAACATACGTGTGCAGGTACCTTTTTTGTAAAATGATTTGAGTTCCTCCGGGTATATTCTCAATAGGGGAATTGCTAGGTCATATGGAAGGTCGATTTCCAGTTCTTTCAAAAACCACCACACTGTCTTCCAAAGAGGTTGTACTAGTCTGCATTCCCACCAGCAGTGTAGAAGCATTCCTTTTTCTCCGCATCCTCACCAGCATCTGTTGTTGCTTGTTTTATTAATGATGGGCATTTTTACTGGGGTTAGGTGGTATCTCAATGTGGTTTTGATTTGCATTTCTCTGATGATGAGTAAGGCTGAGTACTTTTTCATGTGTCTGTTGGCTGCCCATATATCTTCTTTTGAGAAGTGTCTATTCATGTTTTTTTGCCCACTTTTTAATGGAGCTGTTTGGTTTTTTTTCCTTCCTGCGCATTTGAGTTCCTTGTAGATACTAGATTTAGTCCTTTGTCAGATATACAGTTGGCAAATATTTTTTCCCATTCTGTAACTGTCTCCCTGCTCTCTTAATGGTGTCTTTTACTTTGCAGAAGCTCGTTAGTTTGATGAGGTCCCACTTATCTATCTTATTTCTTAAGGCATAGGCATTTAGGTTTCTGAATAGGAATTGGTTGCCATTCCAATTTCCATAAGGGTGTCTCCAGGGTGTTTTCTAAGATTCTTATATTTTGAGGTTTTACATTTAGGTCTTTGATCCATTTAGAGTTAATTTTTGTGTATGGTGATAGATAGGGGTCCTATTTCAATCTTCTGCATGTGATCAGCCAGTTTTCCCAGCACCATTAACTGATTAGGTTCTCCTCTCCCCAGTGGTGGTTGTTGGAGGCTTTGTCAAAGATGAGTTGGTTGAGAAATTGAGGATTTGCTTCTGGAATCTCTATCCTGTTCCACTGATCTATATGCCTGTTCTTGTACCAATACCAGGCTGTTTTGATTACTGTAGCCTTCTAATAAAGTTCAAAGTTTGGAAGTGTGATACCTCCTGCTTTGTTTCTTTTGAAAAGGATTGTTTTGACTATTTGTGGACATTTATGTTTCTATATGAATTTCTGTATTGTCATTTCAGGTCTGAGAAGAATGATGTTGGTAACTTAATGGGTATTGCGTTGAATCTGTAGATTGTCTTTGGTAGGATTTTAACAATGTTGATTCTTCCTATTCATGAGCATGGAATATTTTTCTATTTGTTTGTGTCTTCTTGGATTTCTTTGAGCAGTGTTTTGTAGTTCTCTTTGTAAAGATCTTTCACTTCTCTGGTTAGGAAGATGCCAAGGTATTTTTTTTAATTTTGTGTGTGTGTGTGTGTGTGTGTGGCTATTGTAAATGGGATTGTGCTTTTAATTTGGGGCTCTGCCTGCTTGTTGTTAGTGTATAGGAATGCAACTGTCTTTTGCACATTTATTTTGTACCCTGAGACTTTTCCAAAGTCCTTTATCAGTGCAAGCAGGGTTTTGACAGATTCTCTTGAATTTTCAAGATATAGGATCATATCATCAGCAAAGAGGGATGGCTTGACTTCCTCTTTTCCTATTTGGATACCCTGATTTCCTTCGCTTGTCTAATTGCCTGAGTTAGGACTTCCAACACAATGTTGAACAAGATGGGTGAGCATGGGCATCTTTGTCTTGTTCCAGTTTTCAGGGCAATCGTTTCCAGTTTCTGTCCATTTAGCAATATGTTTGCTGTGGGTTTGTTGTAGATGGCACTTATTATTTTGAGGTATGTTCCTTCTATACCTAGGTGTTTGAGAGTTTTTATAAAGAAGTAATGCGGGATTTTATCAAAATCTTTTTCTGCATCTAATGAGAGAATCATGTGACTCTTGTTTTTACATCTGTTAATGTATTTAATGACATTTATGGTCTTGTGAATGTTGAACCAGTCCTGCGTCCTGCGGATGAAGCCTACTTGGTCATGGTAGATGTTGAGATGTGTTTTTAATTCGATTTGCTAGAATCTTGTTGAAGATTTTTGCATCTATGTTCATAAGAGATATTGGCCTGTAGTTCTCTTTTTTGTTGGATCTTTGCCTGGTTTGAGTATCAGTGTGATAGCTTCATAAATGATTTGAGGAGAATTCCGTTTTTCTCAATTGCCTGAAATACCTTCAATAGGATTGGTATCAGCTCCTCCTTTTACATTTTGTAGAATTCTGCTGGAAAACCATCAGGTTCATGGCTTTTTTTTTTTTTTTGGAGCTAATTTTCGTATGACAGAGTCAATTTCCTGGGTTGTTATTGGTCTGTTTAGTGTCTCAGTGTCTTCTTGTTTCAACCTGTCTCATTGCCTGATGTTGTCTGATGTCAGAAAGTCCTCTGTTTTATTTAGGTTATCAAGTTTGTTTTCATATAGGTATACATAGTAATCTCTGATAATCTTTTGTATTTCTTCGGGGTCAGTTGTGATATGATCTTTTGTATTTCTGATTGTGTTTATTTGGGCTTTTTCTCTCTTTTTCTTGGCCATTTTGGATAGGGCACCATCAATCTTGCTAATTCTTTCGAAGAAACAGCTTTTTGTTTTGTTATGTTTTCAATGATATTTTTGTCTTCTATGTCCTGTATTTGGGCTCTTACTTTGGTGATTTGGAGTCTTCTGCTAAAGCTGGGGTTTTGGTGGTCTTCTCTTTCCAGCTCCCTCAGGTGATTTGTTAGATTCTCCACTTGTGATCTTTCCGTTTTCTTGATGTATGCTCGTAGAGATATAAATTCCCCTCTTAAAATTGTTTTCATGGCATCCCAGGGGTTTTGGTAAGATGTTTCTTCATTTTCATTTGTTTCCAGGAATCTTTTATTTTCTGCTTTGATTTCAGTATTGACCCAATAGTTGTTTAGCATCATGCTGTCTAGTGTCCATGTCTTTGTGGGCTTTGGGGAAATTTTGTTGGTGCTGATATTTATTTTTATTCCACTGTGGTTTGAGAATGTGCATGGCAAGATTTCAACCTTATGGAATTTATTTATGCTTGATTTATGGCCAAGGATGTGATTGATCTTGGAGTACATTCCATGTGGTGATGAGTATAATGTATATTCTGTGGTTGTTGAGTGGAATAATCTGTAGGTATCTATTATGTCCATTTGGTCGAGTGCCAAGTTTTGGTTCTGGATCTCCTTGTTGATGTTTTGCCTCGATGATCTATCTAGGGCTGTTAGTGGGGTATTCAAGACCCCAGCTATAATAGTGTCAGAGTCAATATCTTTTTTTAGTTTACTTAGTAGTTGCTTTAAAAATGTTAGTGCTCCTGTGTTGAGTGCATATATATTTAGGATGAATATTTCTTGTTGATGGATTGAACCTTTTATCATTATGTAGTGTCCTTTTGCATCTTTTTTCATTTTTGATAGCTTAAAGGTTGTTTTGTCTGATATTAAGATCACAACTCCTGCCTTCTTTGGTGATCCATTTGCCTGGAAACTCGTTTTCCATCCATTAACTTTGAGTCTGTGTGTATCCCTTGTAGTGAGATGAGTTTCTTGGATGCAGCAAATAATTGGGTCAGTTTGCCATTTTTTGTCTTTTCTGTGGTGCATTTAGTCTATTCACATTCAGACTGATTATTGGAATGTGATTGTTTAGCCCTGTCATGAGGTTCTTATAAAGTGTTTTCTTTGTTTGCTTGTTTTCTTTTGGCTTTGTGGCTGATGTATGTGTGTGTTTTCACATTTCTTGTTGCGCTATATTCTCTGTTGATTCTGTGCTCTGCTATTCTCTTGGGAAGTATGTGATCATTCTTTTTTTTCTTTTTTCTGTGCTTAATACCTTTTTAAGTATCTGTAGAGCTGGTCTGGAGGCTGCATAATCTCTTAGGGATGGGATGTCTGGGAAGAATTTTAATTCTCCATCACTGATGAAGTTGAGCTTGGCTAGATAGGAAATTCTTGGTTGAAATTGTTTTTCTTTGAGGACTTTGAATTCAGGGCTCCAGTTCTTCCTGCTTGTAGTGTTTCTGCCAACAGGTCTGCTGTTATTCTGATTGGTTTTCCCCGGTAGGTAGTCTGACCTCTCTCTCTTACTGCCTTTAGGACTTTTTCTTTTGTGCCTACTTTGTGTAGGTGAATCATTATGTGTCTAGGGGTTGATCTTCTCATTTGATGTCTTGTGCGGGTTCTCAGTATCTCTTAGCTTGTTTGGTCACATCTCTTGTGAGATAGGGAAAGTTTTCTTGGATTATCTCCTGGAATAATTGATCCAAGTTGTTCTCCATTTCCCTTTCTTCTTGGATACCAATCAGGCATAGGTTCAGCCTCTTGATATAATCGCACATCTCTTGCAGACTTTGTTCTTTCTTTCTGAGTATTCTTTCTATGTTTTTTACAGATCGGTTTAATTCCATGTTCTGGTCTTCAAGTTCCAAGATTCTTTCTTCAGCTAGATTAATTCTGCTTTCCATGCTTGCCATCTTGTTATTTAATTCCTGGATGAAATTTTTTACTGCCAAAATCTCTGCTATGAGCTCTTTCAGTGTTGCATCTTGTCTTTCTTGAATCTTATTCACTCTTTCCATCCATTCCCTAATCCCTGTCTTATTTTGGGGCCAGTTGTTCATGACTTCCATTGTTTGGGCGCCAAGGTCTGATTTTTCAGTTTTGTCTTTGGTACCCTAAATTGCCTGAGGTGTTCCTTTGGTTTTTCCTCATTTGTGACAGATTTCTTGTTTTTCTTTTTAGTCCTGTTATTCAGTGTCAGTGGGAGAGGCTTTCCCTTCTGATGTTTGCTCAGTCCTCTATTCTTCCCTGATCCAGGCTCTGGATTTGTTCTATTTTGAAATAGGACAGTAGATGGGAAGCTCTGCTCTCTTTTGTAGTTTTTGAAATTCGAACAAAGTAGGAGGTTGGGCTCTAGAATTCAGAAACTACTTGCAAATTACAATGTTCTGATTGTGGTATGTGTTCCCCACCACCACTCCATATGATGATGCAAAGCAGAAACCAATGCAAAAAACAATTGAACACACACACATACAGACATACACACACATCCCAAAACAAACTGTTATAA